>CAOLHI010000145.1:0-600000 GCA_948474755.1 Ctenosaura bakeri | reverse complement strand
GATTTTCTGTCCTTGCACATGAGGATGAAATAGTTGAGGACTGACATGCCTGGTCCAGAACTTGAGGATATTTCTTTGTCACCCTAGATAATTGTGAAACAAAAGTTCTACATAGGGCAGCAGCACACAGAGCCAAGATTTCCTTAATCTAGGCCACAAGGCTCTTGGTCAAACTCTCAATAAGAAGTGGGTTCTTCCTAATAAACTTAGTTGAGACTAATAAGCTATCAAGTCTACTGAAGTCAGTGAAATAATCTTGTATGGAACGCTCTGGCTTAAATGTCCCTTGACATCATGAATCATTGACCCAATGCCTTTAGAGCAGAACTGTCTATTTCACTGAAGCAGCTGGAAATCCCCTGTTCACAAGGAACTCAGGCGTAAAGTAACATGAGCAGTGCTTTGGATCAGACTGACAAGGAGGATAGTGCATAGTCACTGAGTCGGCAGTTCTGAAGCAGGCTCCTGACATTTATTTGCCTGGCCTAAATTGCTCAGTCCCTGAGGCGTTCTCCAGTATGCTCAGTTCTGAACCTCAGAGAAGATGAGCAAGGAACATTAGAGGAGAAAGTGCTGAAAAATGAAGCCAAATGAAGAAGAAGGAAAAAAGCACCCCCTTTGGATGAGAGTTTGACTGATGATGATGATGATGATGATTTTGGTCAAAATACCTCTAGACTCCTTGGGATTTTGAGAATTACAGTCTTTAAAAAGTAAATCTTACAAGCTGTGCTAGGAATGTGAACTGGAACAACAGAGCAATTTTGATCTGAATGCTTATGGACACTGGCAGGGTCTACTCCTCAATATATGCCCTTGTGTATTGGCACTTTACCCTTCACATGAGTAACCTTTCTTTTCTCTCTTTAGCGGGGACAAGCTGTAGGGAGGAAAAGGGGAATAATGATCTCTCCCTATCCACACATTGGGAGAAAGTACAGCTCAGAGACCTAATTTTCCAAAAGGCTACTGTTATTTTGATAATGCTTAGGAAAATAACATTCCCTGGGGGCTCTTTATAGCTGGTGGCAGAGAGAAACAAAATTCTCCCTTCTTTTTCCAACTGCCTTGCCAGAGTCCTATCATAACTATGCAGTTCAATGGAAAGAGGAGAATGGGACTCCTTTTCCTGGGGCTGAATTAATAATTCTTTGGAAATAAAGTCTCTCTCCCCCACATGCGTGTGTGTGTGTGGGTGGATGTGTGTGTGTGTGTAGTGAACTGATTCACTTTGCATATTTCTGAACCAATCCAATTTGAACTAGCAGGGAAGCTTTTCCATCTATACAGCTTCAATGAGACAATGATGGGAGATCTTTTTTAGGTCAGAAGGCTGAATCAATTTCAGAAAAGGTTCTAATGGTGGGTAGGGCCAAAAGAAAAAGTCAAAAACCTTTTGAGAATTTAGCTGAAATATTTTAATCTCAGTAACAACATGGTGTAGTGGTTTGAGTGTTGACTCCTGGAGACCAGGGTCTGAATCTCCGCTCAGTTATGAAAACCCACTGGATGACCTTGACCAAGTTATACTCTCTCAGAAAGGCAATGGCAGAGTTCCTCTGAGTAAATTTTGCGAAGAAAACCCTATGATAGTGTCACCATAAAACAGATTCAGCTTGAAGGCACATAACAACAGCTACACCTTATAAGAGACATTTCAACATTTTAGAAGGAGAAAAACTAAACACAAAAAGCTGGGTAACCATCAACAAGGGTAGGAGAGGACAAGTGTGAGGAACCATAGAGGTCTGTACTGGGACCACAAGAAGGCTGGATTCAGTCCTAGTCTGGATGTCCCTGATTCTTACCATTAGACATGCTGCTGAGCATAGGACTCCAGGAGTAAATGATGAGACACGCTGCTGCAAGGGTTGTCACATGGGCTACTTCTCCCACTTCATACTTGAAGTATGGGCTACATGTTTTATATGTAAGACTGGGATGATTTTTTTGTCTTTCTGAGCACGTGCACAGTATTTCACTGTAGAATCCTCTCACTGGAAAATTTATTTTAGGTATGAAGTCCTGATTATATTCTCCTCTGTTGTATGGTCTGACTGCTGATCATCAGACTTAAGGGGTTTGTTTCTGTTGTTGCACCACTTACCTATCACTTTGAAAAATTGATGCCAGGTTTTACATAATTCATAAAAATCAGACCTGCTGAGACAGATGGAAAATGTTTTAATGTATTCATGATATTACTTCTAAATATTTTCAAGGTTATTCATTTAATTGATGTCAGATGCTGCTGCTCTCTATGTTGCCTTACCCTTCTGAGGTGTGAAATTTTAGGAATTTGCTTTAATTAAGTACTTTTTTTTACCTTGGCTTTTTTACCTTACCTAGTACTTGGTTTACCTTGGCCTTGTGATATGACGGAGATGGTGTTGGTGAAAGAAAAAGGCATTTATTAGAGTAGAGACATAATAGCCATGGAGTTTCAATACAAATGCAGTGCTTTGGGGAATACAGTTTCCTCTTTTCCAACCACCAAGATACTACCTTCATTTGATGTTTGAAATGGTAGCCCAGCATATTTTGCATAGATTAAGGGTTGCCAACTAGCCAGATTCAATACTTGTAAAGCCCATCCTTTGCCTTATTGGGTGGACAAAAGACACCATCACTGATCTGGCAGATACCCTTAACATTGAAAAATGAAGGGTCACCTCAGATTGCCTACTTTAACAAAATGGAAAAGCACTTTCTCTTGAGATGCCCTTGGCTTGGCCAAGACCACTCTTTCCTTCCCACTCAATTTACAGAAGGCATTACTTTTAGGTTGTCACAGGTAACTATTTTGTCCCCTGCCCCTGCTTGTTTACAGAAATTAGGGATGGTCTGATTTGTGACTTTATATGGGAAGTAGTATTGGACAGTCCAAAAGCAGTAAAAGGTAGTTGTGCTATCCTGTTTACCTGGAGGGTCAGGTAGGTAATCCCATATACCCGTCTTGCAGTGGAGGCAGCCATTTCTGATTCAGTCCTCCATTTTTCTATGGGACGTGGTGCTTGTTAGGTATGTGAAAAACAGCACTACACACACTGTTTTTGAAATTGCTGGCTTCCAGTTCCTGAACTCAGAGCAGTACTATCTGATGAACAGCTTTGTACTTCTTCTTCTTTTTTTTAATGCAGAACATATGAGTGCATCCAGAAGACACCAGGCTATGTCCCTGGCACCTCAAGTTGTAGATCAATTAGCAGGCTTTTTGAGTGATCTGCTAAAGATCCTGGAAAGCTTCTGACAGTAGAATAGATGGTATTGGATTTGATGGGCAGGTACAGGACATCAATACACATCAGACCATCCCTGAATTTGGGGGGAACAGCTGGTGAGCAGATTTATTATTATATGCATCTCTCAGGAGCATGGTTGCTTAACAATTGACTTAAAAAGTAGGAAATCTCTGGCTTATATCTTCCCTCTGGTACAAACCTCCAAAGTGGCCTTTGGCAAGCTATGTATTATTGATTCAAAGTTTCAGCCTCACCCATCTGTACTGTGTGGTTACCTGTTAGAAAGCCTACAACAAAACAATTACACTTGGGAAGCAGTCTTGATACTCTTAAACCTCTGGGCCCTTTCCGCATGGCATTTGCCATACGAAAGGGCGCCTGGAGCGTTGCGCGATTGTGAGGAGCGATTTGCACAACGCACTCACAATCGCGTGATGCTCCAGGGGCTGGCAGGCGCCGATCGCACACCTTTTCATTTTCGGCTGGAAGCCGAAAATGGTGTGCAATTGCGCATTGCTTCCGGGCCCCGCATGAACTTACCTGACGTGCGGAGCCTCCAGAGCCAAGCTGGTTGTGCTTCCTGCCCCAGCACAGCCTGGGAAAGTCCCAGGCTGCACTGTGGAAGAAAGAGGAGGGGCTCTCGCGCGAGCAGTCAGCTCGTGCAGAGCTGAAGTAGCAGGGACGTGAGAGCCTCTCGCTGGAGGTTGCTCGTGCAATCCCCGCACCACAGCGCTGGAAAAAGGTAAGGTGGAAAAGGTCTAGGGTGGGAATTGTGTGGCTCTTCAGATAATTTTGAACTGCAATTTCCAGAATTCCTCACAAATGGCTATGGCTAGGGCTACTGATAATTTCAGTCCAAGGCCATTTCTGCACTATACTATTATAGTGCTATTAGTCCACTTTCAACTTCCCGTGGAATTCTAGGGTTTGTAGTTTACTGAGTCTAAAGAGCTTTCTGACTGAGAATTCTTAATGCCCCTCCCTAAACTGCAAAGCCCAGGATTTCATAGGATGTTGAAAGTGAAATAATAGCACCTATAACAGTGTAGTGCAGAAATGGCCCAGGAGCAACTGAAAGGCTGCACAATTCTTATTTCTACTTTAATGTTGTTGGGTTTTTTAAAGTCTTCAGCAATCTCTCTCTAAAAGAGAGTTGATGAATGTGTAGCTGTTCATATATTGTTCTCAGAGTGCAAGTCCATTTTGTCCAAGCCCATATAGTTACCAACTGAGGTGATGGTCTGTCAACATTTGGAGAATTACACATTTACCATTCCCACTCTGAACAATGCTAGACACATACAATCTGGTGTAGCTCTCTATGCTAAGTAGTATACATACTATAATTCTGTTCCACAGTGATGGCAATGATTGCTTCTACTACTTCTGTACTTACTATGCAGTGATATTGCTAATAATGAATACATACCATGACACAGAGTTAATACTATCCAGGACCAAGAATGTCTTCAGCATATCTTCAGTCAACTTATTGTATTCTTTTTAAATTATTTGAATGATTTTATTTGCAATGGTTCTGGTATTTGTAGTGCTCACAATGCTTTACATAAAAGTAAAGATATTTTCTGTTGATTATTTTGAAAAACCTACAATGACATTAAGGTAGATATGGACAAAAAGTAATTTTAAAGGTAATTGATAGAAATAAATTTTGCTTGTTGGTACATAAACAGTGCCTATTCAACTTTAGGGAAAGCAAGGTTTTGAAAAATTATTTTCTGTCTGCTCCTCCCAGCTCACTGTACAGAAAATATGAAATGAACACTATCAGTGAGCTCAATTTGGCACCCCCTTCAAGTCAGTGCCCAGCGCAAATGTCCATGTTAATCATCTTTAAATCCAACTCTTGCTGCAAATAAATAAATATGTAAATAGCCAGCTTCCCACCCAGTGGGTCTATGCATACAATGAGTCTTTCTTGGAAATAGGGGGATTGTGAAAGTGCTTTCTTATTTACTGTGGCACAGGCAGTTCTCCATCTTCATCTCATTATACTTGTTGATATACCTTTGACACGGATGGGTCAAGTTAGCTTGCTGCTTGAGCACAGAGATGCCACTGGCCACTGGACTGGAAAGAATCTGTACATTAGATGCATGCGACCTCAGAGACAATGCTCCCACAGAAGTTCCTCACCATTCTAACTGAATTTTAAAGAGGCAGCCTTGTGCCTTTGGTTGCTGCCTGTGATTTCTAGCTATTTAGTATTCATGGCAACAGCAGCACTCATAATTGAAGAGGAGGTGTGTAGCACAAAACAGATACAAATGAATAACAAAACGACAGTCCCTGTCCTAAATGCTTTAAACATGGATGCCTCTGCAGCCACAGTGTCAAGTCAACTGGAAGGAAAAGCAGCAGGCAGAATCACAAGGGATCAAAGTGACAACAGTGATTAGTTGTGTAAACTGCTATGCCTGTTGAACAATTTGTATTTAGGTAAAGTTAAAGGAAACTGTGATAGAGTATGACTCATATAATAATGACACACCAGCCTTGGAAGCAAGGGACATTCATTACCCACTCCTGCTATCGAATCGTAGATGTTTAAATATGTGTCTGGGTCCAGCATACTCCAGAAAATCTTTGAAAAATGGAAGATGGCTCTGGACATAATGGGATTAAATCAGGCATGGGTGTACCAAGATTGAGAACATGTCTACTTCATAGCATGAGCAAGATCCAACCACTCCCTAGCCTAATTGTGGATACCTATTGTAGATCCACATACAGTCTTTCACTGACATGTGCTTTAAATGTATTTTAGTAGGTAAGTGTATTTTATTATTTTATGTGTGGGTAATGTGTGATGTTAATTATATATTTTGTATATGGATAATTAGCTGTCCAACTTTTGTACGTCATGGGCCAGGAGTTACCTTCTCTGGGTGAATAGCAGCCTCACTGGAAGATAAACACAAGTATACCAGGAACAAGTCAGGCTGGGAGGGCAGCAGGTTGGGATGAGAGCCAGCTGGCTTCAGCCTTTTAAGGGAGGCAGTGGGTGGTGGTCCAAAGCCAGAAACAACTCATATGTTTGCTGGTCCTTGCCTTTATGCGTGCTCCAGATTCCCTGCTTTGCTGTCTGCCTGGATTCTTTGACCTTCAGACTGTCTGACCTTGCTGTTCGCTGGATTCCTGAACTCCTGGACAACTCTTTGACTCTGTTTCTGCTCAACCCTAAACAAGGAAATTCCACTGAACTGCTAAGATGTCTCAGTTGTCTAGTGGAACAGCTTTCTGCTGGCTCTGCACTCCATTGCCTGGCAATGATCAGCCAGTGGCTACGACATGTGGCTAGCAGCAATGATGCCAGCTAGCAGCAATGATGCCAACAATGCTGATGATGACAACAATGAGGATAGTAATGAAAGAATTATGTCTGCTAATTGGACTAGGAATAGTTTCATACCTCAGTCCTAGAACATGATGGAATTCTCTGTCTGGATATAGAAAATTAATTTTGAAATTACTATAATTGGTAGGGAAATTATGATAACAATTGGGATAATGTTAATTCCTTTTTGACCTCATTTTTGTTTAACATTTTTGGTTATTGTTAATATAGAATTTTTCAGACAAAACATTTTAAATGTGTTTACTTTCTGTGGCTGGCCCTTCTCTCCTGCTCTTGTTGAATAGCTTTCTTTCTTTGTCCTTTGGCAGTCAATTAACCTTCACCACCTTCTAAACAGACATAAAGGAAATCAACTTAGACTCCTCTAAAGGTTCAGTCATTGAATGCCCCCATAGTGAAATTAACTTTCATTAATAAAATAATCCTAGTTTGCCATCCTGGATGTTGCCAGTAGATAAGTCAAAGGGAAAATTAACTTCCTAAATAGTTAGCCAAAGCCCTAAATAATTCGGAATGTATCACAATGCTTTATGAGCTGAAGAAAAGAGGATGTTAGGACTTTAAAAAAAATCATTCTGTGACTAGGATTCAATGATGTTGTGAACATGGGAATTTTCAAAAATTTTGAACCAGGTATAGGCTCTGGAGCTAGTGTTGTATAGTGTTTTGAGTGGTGAACTAGGACTCCAGGAGGTCAGGGTTTCAATCCCAATTCAGCCATGGAAATCTATTAGGTGGCCTAGGGCAAGTCACACTCATTCAAACTCAGAGGAAAACAGTGGCAACCCTACTTTGAATAAAATATCTGGCCAAGTAAAACCTATGACAGTTACCTTACTTCAGAGTTGACTTGAAGACACCTAACAACAACATTTCCTGAATTCTCTTGCTAAAAGAAGCAGGTTTTTTTGCTTAAGCTGGGCCATTATTTATTAAAGGAAATGTTGACCTTAAAATGCTACCTTCATGCCACTTTCTTGGCATCCCTGTTTGAAAGAAAAAGAATCATTTCAAACTTTTCCAAGAGAAAGGAACTGGAAATAAGCCTGGATGGAAATGATGCAATCACTTGTAATTTTAACAGGCTGTAATTAGAAGGATGATGTTTCCATAAATGTTAAGAGTTTATCAATAAGGTTACTGGTACATACTTTTTTTTTTCAAATTGGGTTTCTGCTCATGGAAAATCTTGTTGTTGAACAGTTCATCCCATGAGTTTCAACAATTGTATTTTGATAAATCAGATTTTTTTTTAAAAAAAATAAATAACCAAGGCCATTTCCATACTTTGCCCTTCTCCGTTGTCATCCCATCGCAATCCCAGCAGTGCCTCTGCCAGCATGGAAACACAACCCAAACACTCCCTTCCAGCTGCCTGCGGAATGGAAGCATGAGTGACATGTACCTTCCTTCCTTCTGCAGTGCAGCCACTCACTTCCCGTGTTGCACTGGGATGAAAGTGCCTAAATTGTGCTTCCTCTCTTTTTGCACAGTCACTAGTGATAGGAATGTCACATGATTGAGGGCCATTACCAGATTTTTTTTCTAGTAATGGAACATCCCATGATCACAATGGGTGGGGATGTGTTGGCAATAGTACCTCATTAGCAATGTCATGTGAAAGCATGGCTCATGGACTGGCAGCAATGCATCCCTGTTGTGGGACAGTGATGTCATGTGGAAATGGCTAAAGATAGCATTCATGTTAGACTTGTCCCCTTCTACTGTTAATAGCTCTGACATTCTGCACTGCAAGAATGATGGTGACCAAAGGGCCTATATAGAAAAGGATAAAATTCATTATCTTTCCTTTATTCAAAGAGGTATCAGCTCTCATTTCCACATGTAGAAATAAAATCAAGGAAGACATCTTCTGTAAAGCACATCTGGAAGACAGAGAATCTCAGTGGGGGGAAAAAAACACAGAGGGGAAGGTCTGACCCTGCTCTCCTCTCCTTCCTAGCTCAATGGTCTGATCCAGATGAGAACTATTCCCACCCCTGTCCCTGCCCACTATTTCTGTGGTTTCAAATAAAAGAAATAGAAATGGTGGTGACTCTGACATCATATCTATTTGTGTCTTGAATGGAATTAGAAGGGAATACCATATTTGAATTATCTCCAGCCTTACATTCTACATTTCAAATACTGCAGGTGGGAGAAGTTGTAGCATGAGCAGCATGTAATGACAATAATGCCACTTTCCTGGAACTGTGTGTTTGAATTCTAATTCCCATATACCATTTCATCAGGACTGGACTGGCCCAATCTTTAAGCAGTGTGAGACAGCAGCTTCAGGCTACAGATTTTAGGTATCATGAAAGGCAGCAAGTTGTTAATTATTTAATTTGTTATTATATTTCTTTTGTTAGAGATGGAACATATATTTGAATGCATTTCTCCCTCTTACGGCAAAATACTTTGGCTCATTTAGGAGACTATGAACTATGAAATGACTATGAAATGAGCTCTGGTTGGGGCATCATTTGCTGTTCCACTTTGGGAAGCAAAATATCTTGGTTAGGCCCTGCTCTTCAGTCTTCTTATCTGTCACTAGGAATTTAATATCTTTATCTTGAGAGGTGCAAGCTCGTCTGCCATCTTTGTTAATTTCAACAAAAGTTAGATCCTTTTCAATCAGTTTGTTGAATGTCTGTTAAGCACCTTTTAAAATTCTCCATGGAAAGAGATGCTTGAGAAAACAGTATTAGTTCCTTTGAAGAATATATACTTCAGGATATATGTCTGTCATAAGGTAATTAAGAAAAAGTTACTTCCTTCTAGCCAGAACCCTAGAAGTTGTTAGGAGACAGAAGACTAGTAATCTTGTCAGCTTTCTTCCTATTTTAAGATATTTGTTTGCTTTATCTGGTTCATAACATGGGAAATTCACCTTCAGATAGAAATGAAGGAATATTCAAAAATATTAAAAATGTTTAAAAGCATGGTTTTTTTCTGAATATTAAGAAACCACAATGAGATTGATGAGAATATTCGTAATTCAGGATTTATTCTGCACAAAATTTGCATGTGGTTGTTTTCGGTAGAAAACAGCTTCTGCACAGGAGAAACATTCTTTGCATGAAAAATATTTCAGTGCAGAAGTATTAATTCTAGTACAGTAAATGCTGTTTATGCACAGAAAATTCTGTAATTGAGGATTTGTTCTGAGTAAAATTTTTGTACAATTGGTTTGCATAGAAAATAGGACTTGCTCCAGGAAGCAGAATTTTATGTTTAGGAGTTAATATTTCTGCCTTGAAATATTATTTTCTAAACAGAACATGGAGCCACATGTTAATTTTGTGCAGAGTAAGTTCTGAATCATATATAGCCTTCTTTCTTCTAGAGAGGAAAAAAGTTTTGAAATAACTCATTGTAATGTAAAAGAATAAACTTGGTGAAGAATTACATCCCTGACCTTACACAAAACATTTTGGTAAGGATTGACAAAGCATTTTAGAACATTTCTGTTAAAACTGATATTTCGTCAATTGTTTTAACACAAGAAGAAAAGAAGACCTCTATTTTTCATTTCTTATCAGGAGGTTACAAAGAAAACATATTGGAATTAGACATTATGTTTGCTCCATTCTTCTCTAGAACCCAGATGGTTCTGTGAAGCCAGTCCATACCTAATGTCATTGGTTCAGCCTACTTCTGCTCAGGCAAAAGGTTTTTGAAGTTACACGCCATCCTCTTCACCCACCACATATAAAATAGCTAGGCAATTAGGCAGTGATGGAAGTGACCATAATGGCTTCCACATAGAAATAATTCTTTCTTGGTATTTACACTACATCTGTTTGAAACTCTACCTTTTAGGCTGATGCCGTTTTGCCATTTTTAGAAGTCCCTTTCAGGGGAGCATTAGGTTTAAAAATAGCCTTGAAAGATGATATGAGGAGAGTTCACTTCTGCTTAGTAATTATTCCAAGCATAATGCACTATTTCTGGTATAACTCCTGCACTAACAAAATACCTTGATACCATTTTCTGTGACTGCAAAGCAGTTCTTGCACTTGCTTGACTTACATGCAATATAATGGCGTGTCACTTCTTTCTGTCCCTTATTGCGGACAGAAAAAGTCAGATCTTTCCATATAATTATTATTCAAAACAGGCATGTCACGGACATAGAGATTATGTAAAATCATGTTTTGGCAATTAGATAGGTACTAAGACAATCAAAACCCCTTAAAGCTCCATGTTGAAGCTGGCTTCTTGGAATCTATATCAAAGACTATCTCAAGTGAAGAGGGAGTACTAAGTACATTGCATATTTTCTAGAGAATGGGGTCTGCTGCTCACAGTATAAGATTAAAACAAAGACTGATAAAGAAGGAGGACAGAAGTCAGAACTGAGAATCTGTAGATTTGAAAGCAATAGATCAGACAAGGCAAGAAATAACACACTTGGGGCTTTAATTGCCTGTCTCTACTTCTACTGCCCTATAGGTACACAGTTGAACAAACAACTATGTGCAGGTGTAGCTGCACATCTCTCCACTTCCAACACCTCTGAAATAAAATTTGAATATCTGATTTGCCAAGCTATATGGTTACCCTGTGCTGGATTCTACAAATCTCAACATGAATGATGTCCCTGATCCAATTGCACAGGTTGCCAAACAAAGGATTAACCATATCCTGCATCTAAGCAGTCCTGGATGGAGCCATCCCCATATGTGCTTAAGGCCCTAGACAGGGTCTATTTATATGGAAGATTAATAGCAGCTACCCATCAAGGGAAGGAATTTTGAGCAAGGTTCTCAATAAGACATCTAGTAAGAGATGTTCTAGTAGTAAACTGATTTAGAGTTAAGGGAGGGAATCATAAGGCAGTGATAACTTTCCAACGAGAAGTGATATAATGGCTAAAAGACTCAATAAAAAGATATTATCATCAATAACAATTGCTGACCAAGTCCTCTGACTATCCTGTATGAAACTATAGAGATCCACTGCCAGTCAATGTAAATAATACTGAGCTGGTAACTGTCCACTCTCAAAGCATCACTCAAGGCTTTCTCACAGCTCTCTGTCCAAATTTCAGAGAAGTCAGAGGAAAATAATCTGGTTTACATCAGTTAAAATCTGGAATGCTTTAAAGCGAGGGTGGGCAAATTTCAGCCCTCCAAATTGTTGAACTGCAGCTTCCAGCAGCCCTAGACAGCATGGTCAAGGGTAAAGAATAATGAGGTTGAAGTCTGACAACTTTTGGAGGGGTACACTTTACCTAATCTATTTCAGAGTTGTGATTAGTTGTGAGAGATGATCCTGCAGTAATTGAAGAGCAACTGATTGTGCATGGGGCTGAGCCAGGGAGTGAGCAAGTCCACATGCAAACATCACCTGCACTGGAAGGTCAAACAGAGACAAAGTTGCCCCAGCCAGCTCTTGACAGAGAGGGAACCAGCAGTGATGCAGAGGAGTGGCAGCCACCTGTGCCTATCAGCCCTCAAACCATGCAGAAGGCTGAAGCACGCTGTTCAGAGGGAGGCTGAATGGATTAGGCTGAGGAAGCAATAACAAGCAGCACCTGCTCATGGGGGCTATTTAAGTCTATCAGTGTGGCTGCTCCTTGCTTGCAGCAAATTATTAGCAAGCCCTCACGACCTTCATGCCTCCTGCTCCCTGAAGCCCTCTGGATGGATCTCTGCCTCCTGAACCTTTGGACTGGACCTTGACCTGGCTCGACCTGTGTTTTCCTGGTGTTTTGGTATATTCCGACTATTCCTGAAAGTATTTCTGACCTCTCTCCTCCCTTGCTGGCTGCAGCACAGCAGGGAGAGATTCCTGACATTAGTCAAGGTTTACTTCAAATTTGGACAGGTTCAACTGAGTTACCTTTGATTGGCTTAGTGAAAATTATGCTGTCAAATTTTAAACTTAGAGTGATAATTTCTATTTTTTGTCATTGTGTAGAGACACACAGAGAAGTTATGAAGTAGGGATCCTTTGAAGCAAATGAAGCAGGAATAGGATGACAAACAGCTGTTAATTGCATGTGATTCCTGACATATGTTTTAAAATGGTGGCCATGTGCCTGCTTGATAAATTGACAAGCAAGGTGAGCACAGATACTGATGACATCTGCCAGGTCTGTCAGTGTTTGCTGTTTGTGTGGTGAATGTGGATTGGTGTAGTGATGACACTAGAATTTGGAGGGATGCCATTAAGAATATGAATTTGTAATACTCAAAATGGAATTGGAGGGGGAAATCTATAGGCTTAGCAGGTTTCTTTTCCTCATTCCTTTTGGCAACTAAAATGTTAATGTGCTGGATTATAGTCAACATCTGCTATAATGCTGATAGACTGAAAAGCTGTGCCATTCTATGTCCTAGGAGGATGAAGGCATCCATTACTGTCCACAAAAGAATCCAGAGACAAAAAGGAGAAAAGAAGAGCCAGTTCCTGATGAGGTTAAGACCATTAGTGATATAGTTATGTCTCCCACTCTTCTGTCCATGGTACAGTCCCTGCTGCAGAAGTAAAATCTACCACCTGGTGAACTCCCAAAGCTCATGGTGACACCAGTGGTGTCAGGAGTAAGAGCAGCAACAGCACTGGCAACAACATCCTCTCAAGCCAGGTATGTGGGAGGAAGGAGTAGCATTTACAGGGTCAAAAGAAAAATATTGTTGCACATCTAATGATGTCACAGAAAGTGCCATAATGTTTCTCGATTCAGAACAGTGGTGCTATTTTCTTCTATTTTAGAAAAGTAGCTCAGTTTTCTATATCCAGTTATGAACTGAACTCCAAGGTGATGTAAATGTGAGAACCTTAACTCAATTATTTGTGCTTTCTGGTGCACAAGATAAATTGTTTCTACTGTAGGCATTCTCTCAGGGCCTGTCCAAACTACTGAAAAAAAAGCAAGATATCTCACCATAGAGCCCTCACTTATTACTCTTTGGGACTTCCCAGAAAAGCATTTTTAATCAACACAGATCTCTCTAGCCAGCAAGGAAGGGAGAGAGGACGAGGGAAGCTGAGTAGGCAATTTGTCCAATAAACGTTCAGCTTTCACAATGCTATGGCCAATCATAGTTCTGTTCTGTATCTTTACTCACTACTGGCTCTGGAGATCTGTATGGGTATGCTCTCTTTTTTAAAGACACAGTATTCCAAAAATCTTACTCTTCTAGTGTAAAGGCCCCATGTCCCTGCTCCTTTCCAGAAAAGAGCCTTTTAATTGAAACTAGACAACCACACATCCTTTCTTTGCTATAATGTATCATGGATTTTTTTTAAAAAAAGCAGCAATTAGCAATAAAGTGCTTATGTTTGTGCTGGGAACTGCCTTTGGATGTTCCATGTATCCAGGAAAAGGATGCTTCAAAGGCAATCCCAACACAAAGAAGATGATATGGATGTTTAACTCCCTTTGAGAACTTAACCAACAGATAGAGCAACCAACATTTCCTCCATTTGTTTGCTACTTTAATGAAAGCCAGTTTTCAGGACCCTCATTTGACATGCAAAGCATGGGCTTTTATTGCTAAATGACCAAACCTTTTCTTGGCTGTATTTGCCTATTCGTCTCAGTCTTGAAGAAAACCCATATAATATTCTTAAATCATTCCTAACTTGAGCTGAAGGGGATTGATAAGATAGCTAAATTATGATGCATAATTGTAGTGATGAAACAAGTAAAGTTAACGAAGGCTTCACAAGAGCTTTTGTTAAACAGCAATTGCAGACAGCCCTATATTAATTGCTAAGCAATCTGTGCAGCACTCCAACTAGCAGAAAGAGAGATCTAACTCAGACTAATTGGTTCTGACAGACACAATTTTCTAACAATCAGACTAATTGTATGTGAGCTTTTCCAGGAGTGAAGATGCAAGGTTACACTGACCAGATGTTATGATTGTCAGCTTAATTGACAGCTTAATTATTCATACTTAAATGATTAGCTTTGCCTCACTTGCACACAGTTATAGAAGATACTTTTGATGTACCTGAGCTAAAATATGGAGAGCGTATGGCTAGGATTTGATTTTTCATTATGCTCAGACTTGAGCTATGAAATAGTCACTTGAGAGGAAAGTGTGACTGATAGGTCTTGTTCTGAGTGCTAGGCCAACACTACATTCCTGGCAACTCTAATTATCCTGTGGTGTGTGCCTCTATACTTTATTCCCATCAGGCTGTTCTTACTTTATCTTAACTGGAAAATACAGTGGCTAGAGTGAATAGCACAGTCAGGTACTCTAAAAGATAACAGGACAGCCTGTATCTACAGATGAGTGCCATGCTATATGTATTTAATTATAATATTCAGACTGTGTGAACAGAAATAATGCATTAAAAGGCATGTTATGATTAATCTAAACAGTGTTTTTGATCCTTAATGAAATGATTTCTCCACAATAAGATCTTGTCATTCTGTTACTAATTGCTCACTAAAAGTAGAGTTAAAAGAAGCCAAAACTATAACAAACGGAATTACTCCCAGACAACAGATCTCCTTTTAAACAGTTTGCACGCTTGAGCATGTCACAAGTTGAATCAATCTATCAGAATGATGTAATTAGTTTCTCTCACAAGATTTATTATCCTTTCACAAGCTTCTCATCCCTGGAAAAGGAGTTGTGTGAACAGTAGGTGAGCTTTGTTAAGGAAGTATTTGGAGAGCTAAAATGTCTATCAGCATTAAAATGAATGTTTTAATTTCTCACCATGAGCGTTAGGAGTCTGTAACTTTGCTGCAGCTTTGTGTAGAAAAGACACCTTTTTTTGCTCTGTCTTATTCCACTTTTGTTTTGTCTCCTAGGAAGAGATTTGCTGGGATTTGTCTAATCATTAAACATCAGACTGTGTTTAGCTGTTGACAAGGAGTTTACAGTACAGTCGGTTGAAAAATTTCCCTGGAGGCTTAATAGTTTCACAGACGCAGTAAAATAAAAACAAAATCTTACCCTTGCACTACAGTTGCCATTGCTCCCCTGTTTGCTAAAAGTCATCTCTGGTATTTGGATGAATATCTCTTATGAAAGATCATTTATATGGAGGATGTACCATTTAGCAGCAATTCTTAGTCTGAACATTCTGTGTATTACTTTTGTCACACAAGGAAGGACAAGGTGGAGAGTGGGAGGAATAATCATGCTCAGCCTACTCAGGTATTCTTTTCATACAGGAAGTTAGGGATGCATGCTTCAGGCCTGCTCTCTCCACTCTTGATCTCTCTCTGTTGCTGAAAAAGGATCTATAACCATGTTCATCTGAATATGATCACAGAAGTCCTCAGAGTCAGAAACATCAATAAGACAGGACTTCTGTTTGCTAGGACTCCTGAAAGTGTGTTCATTTGACTTCAATTAAAGCTCCATTTCAGACCATCCTCAGCAACATGAGGAAGTCAAAGGTGACTCGAGCATGCATCCCTGGCCCTCTCTGTTTGGCTACTGAAAATGAATATCTGAAGAAAGTTTATAAAGAGTTTGAGTCTTGGAATGAATACCTTAATAGGAATTATAAACTCTATGGAACTCCACTGAAACAGATGATGTTTATTCCTGCGTTAAGTATGAGTAAGATCTAAACATCATTGAGATGTGAATGCCATGGTGGGGATTGCTCAGGGCGCACAAAAACCCACGTCGTTTGGAGGCAGTGGTTGAAGCAAATTATAGTTATGTGTGAAACTTGGCCCAATAGCTTTGTGCACCCATGAGAGGGTTACATAAACACCATGGCTTTGGTGATGGAAAGATTCACGTTGGCACATTTTCAGTTATGGCTTTAAACTTACAACGTATTTTCACTACAAAATACTTTTTAACAGCTATTGGATATTACACAGCAAAGCCCTTTTCAGGCATTTATCTGGATAGAATGAACACACATAAAACAGGACAGCATCATGGAAGCTTTATCCCCAATCTGTCCATTATATTGCTATAAAGAGGGTTGCTGGGTACAGATCTGTAGCACACTTTCGGAGGCCCAAATGAAGACCTGCTACATTCCACACTGTTTTCCCAATAAACAGAGGAATTGCCAATGTGGAGGCAGAATGCAAACTTTTCAAAGGCAATCTCAATTCCCCTTTGGAATGTGTGGCATCCTACCCACTGTCTCTGTGCATTGGGGCTGTTGGAATTTTTCAGGGAGTTGAATAGGAACTGTATAGGTGTACTCATTACTGGATATTGAGACACCTTTTTCTATTCTTGTTTGCACTGTTTGGTGTTGGTCATAGCATTTAATCTCATTTGACTAACTGGCTAAGGTACTCTGACAAACACTATGAGGGATCTAAAGAGTGAATGATTGCTTATCAATCCTCCACTCATTTTAAGCTTTCTCAAGGAATGAATGAAGGATGGGAGAAGAAAACAACCCTTGCCTCCCAAAGGCAAGTGTGAACTACTTCAGCAGGTCTGGAGGCTAATTTTCGGCCCTATGTGGGCTGCACAGGATACCAAAAAATGTTCACAAAGAGGAAACAGAAACAAAACTGAAATGGCCAGAAGTCCTGTTTTAGTTTTTTAAAAATGGATATTTTTAGATTCAAGGAGTTCCACAGCCCATTCAAAAAGCGAATTCTAGTCCTGAAGACTTTGTGGAGCTTTCACTACTTTGTTCTGTCAACAAAGGGCAATCCAAGGAATCCCAAGATCCAAAGATATCCTTGGAAGCCACATATGGCTCTAGGACCACTCTTCATCAACCCCTGCTTTTGCCCATCAAATGCAAACAGGAAGTCCTTAGCTTACTTGTGATGCTAGCACAATTTAACCAGTTGCTCTGTTCCACACTTTGAACCAGGATGGTGAGTGCTGAGCAGGAAGCTGAGGAAGTCTGTCTCCAAACTTAGGCCCTTTCCACATCACGCACCCAACCCACCATGGGGACAGGAGAAGGATGGGGCCTGAATGATGCTTATGCACAAGATTGTTCTGGTTGAGTCCTTCTCCCATCCCCAAGCAGCATGATTGCACTGCAAATCATTGACAAGTTTTCCCCATCAGTGACCAGCAATCATGTCACCCTCTCACTGTGAGCCACTAAGCTTCCTGCCCCAGTGCAGCCTGGAACAGTATCCAGCTGTGCTGCTCTAGGAAGAGGTGTGGACATTGCACTTTCTGGTTTCCAGAGGCAGCCAGTGCAGAAGGGAGCACTCCATCATTCTCCTCTCCCAGGAGAGCCACTGCTGCCATTGTCATCAGCTGCTGTCATGAGAGAGGTAAGCTGTGGAAAGGGCCACAGTCTCTGTTAATGCATTGAATACCTGAACTTTGCCTCCTAAGTTGATGCTTAGTGTGAATCTTGTGCATTGTGTGATCTTTTGGCTTTAGTTCTGCCTTGTGTCTTCATGTGGGTGAGTGAAATTCTTGCAAACAAAAGGCTTTATAAAATTCAAAGGAGTGAAGGAGGGACTTGTTTTGTTTCAGCCCAGCCCTTCTCGTGATGAAAACAGTATTTATCCATTTTTTTTCCTCCAAAGCCCAGTTGTCCACCCCATCCAATGTCTTCAGCATCTGAACTTTCTCTTAATTTTTGCAACTTTTATTTCACTCTAGTTATTCTGTCTCTTTAAGTAAATATACCCTTCTAAGTGCTGTGAATTGAAAATGTAATCTTTCCCACCAATTATGCAATTTCTGGGAACCAACAGAAAGACAGACATCTCCTTCAGCCCATTTTGTCCTGGCTTCTGGCCAGACAATGGCATAAAGACAATATTGGTACTATGGATTGATGATCTTTGTTTACAGGTTAACAGCAATAATGTATTTGAATAGATCTTATGGGCCTTTTGACAGCTTCTGTTACTATGGAGTATGAGATTCCATCAAACTGTCCAAAACATTTGGGAGGTCAGCAGGGATTGGCTCCTGACTGATTTTGTTCTACATAGAAAGAATCTAGGAGACCGTCCTGGACACTCTTCACTCAGAGGGATAGAGTATTCTAATGAACTTTTGGGTTGGATAGGTTGGTTTTTGTTTTCAGTCTAACAGATGATAAAATGTTAGTGGACATCTATTTTTTCCCCCTGTATGGAGTAAATGGTGTAAATATAGGTTCTGAGTTTTTGAAAGCCATGTGACTGGAAAGATCAATCTCCCAGAAAAATGTCAGTTGATACACTCAGTTTATTACTGCTAAGGGAGGAAATTGCAAAGGGTTTAGGAAATAAGTTCAGTGGTCTGGATAAAATGGCTGTAACTAAGCAACTTCTTGCCCAAGTGCCAATGGTGAGATACTCCAGAGAATGTCAAATACTACATTATAAATGACCTTTCAAAGAAGTAATAGCTAATCATTTCTGCATATCAACTTTTCACTGAATCTGTAGTATGTTAGAGAAACTTTCTTGGGTCTGTTTATGAAGGTAGCTATGGATTAAAAATCTTAATTTTTACAAATGTAATATTTCCACCCTTTACATAAACTCTAGTCTGTTTGAATGATATTAATGCCAATATTATGAATGGAATGGTGATCTAAGATTTTAGTTTTGACTTACTGTGATCATAGATTTCTCATTTTAAAAGTTTTTGTCAATTTATCTGTCTCTCTGAAGAGGTAGCATCCTAGTTAAACCTCTCAGTTTTCTGTTTGACAAGAAAAGAAGAGAAAAAAGCCCCACTTGAGGTCCAATTCTTTTGTGTTATCTGGATGCTTTGTGGAAGCTGTCAAGTTACAATTTGATAACACTCTCCAAATCTGTCTGCAATTTTCATTTTCCTAAAGTAAGGCCACTGGACAAAGATACTGAATCTCAATGAATAATAAGTTGAGATGTTGACATAATTTGTTTTGATGTAAGCCAAAAATACTTATTTTTGAAATAAGTGGAGTATTAGAGGCTATTGGGGCTATTTATATGTTCTAGAAGAGGGCCTCTCATTATTCTTTTTTCTTCCATTTTTCTGCGTACTTAAAAAAAAAGAAAATACAGTTATCCCAGATTTGTATTTTTGTCAAACATTGTGTACATTGTCTCAGATGCCTAAGCACCTCTTAAGTCAGACACATCTAAGTGCCTTGAACATAAACCTGTAGGGAAATAGCTGATATGTAATACACCATTTCAAGAACATAGGATTCTGTTTTGGTGTCAGTGCAGGCTGTAGAAATCCTATTGAGATTTCTGGCTTGGTTAAACAGTGCAGGGGGCCAGTGTGACCTATTTAAAAGATGAATTGCTTATCCTGAGACCTTGAGAGGAGTAGTCATTCATCCTTGGCTAGATAAAAAGAGTAGTCTGGAAAACTGAAGACTACCAAAGCCACCATGGGATCACACTTTACTCATCTTGATATATGGGATACACAGAAATCCCTACATTAAGTGACAACTATGTAGCAAATAGAAGCACTCCCATTTTTTTTCTAATGTCAAGGGATCTAGGACTTCGTAGGAATCTTAAGGAAATATTAACTTGATGAGACACTGATTCTCCAAATATTCTCCAGCTTGCATCTATTGTCTTTGAAATATTTTATACATGAACCTGGAAAGCTGACATACAGTCACAACTCAGAACTTTAAACTGATGTTAATCCCAGGATGAAGATATGGATGGCTTCTCTCAGTGTAACTGCTAATAGTGAGTACAGGTAGAATTATATGCCCCACTAGATAGCCAGTAATCAAATTAAAGGGATTTGTCAGACAAAAACTTGTAATAGGGGCATCTGTCACAACTATTTTGTTCTGGTTTGCATGCTAAAGGGTTCAGCTTTCTCCCCCTCTGTTCTACGACAGTTAAAATTTTAGCTTCCCCCTGTTTATCATTTAACTGGGCCAAAATTAGTGCTTTCAGAAACCATCAGCGCTGGCTGCACTTCTGCAAATAGTTGAAGAGGTATTAAGCTTGTTGTTTGGGGCCTTTTGTTTTCTTTCTCCTTGGAGGCTTAGCAAGCTCTAAAAGGAAATAATTTCTTTCCTCAAGATTTAGTGGCTTGACTTTTGTACACTAGAGATCTGATGGAAATTGACTGAGCAATAGATTGCTAGATATTTTGAGATATCTAAGTAGTTGTATTCAGGTGTTCAGGTTAGGGTTATCCTACATGTGTGAGGAGAGTGGGCAAGATTGCAGGACCCATTCACCTGTCTTTTCATGTGGTGAGAGAGAATTTGAAGAGGATAGCATCCTCTACATATGTGCAGCCTTTTCATGCAGTTGAAAACACTGGTTTTCAGGGTTTCCATTTCAGACTGGCTTCCTCCTTCTCCTCTTGCATTCAGGTTAATTTCATCCTGAATGCTGGAACAGGGCTATAGTTTGCTGTGAAAAGCATACATTTAAGTTCTGCTAGCCAAATAAAAGCACTGGCATTGTAAGAGAACAAATAAAAAGAAAAGACTTTCTTCAAAAGCCTCTCCCAGTCAACATACCCACATTCTCCCATAGAAACATACCCCACACTCCCTGCTGCTTGAAGTGAGCGAAAGAGGTGCATATGTGGCAAAATAAAAGTCAGCAGAGAGTGATGTGGTCTATGTATATAATGCATGGAAAGGGAGTAGAGGTACACATACGCACATTAGATACAGACAGTGGCCTTGTAAATATTCTAGTAATGTACAGAGTCAGGGCCAGTAGGCTTGATACCCTGATCTGCTTGCTTTGCCTATCTGCACAGGGATTATGTTTTTAAGGGTCCTCTAGATACAAAAAGCAACACAGAAATGTGGTCCCTGCCTTTATAACAGCGAAATATTTCCCCTTTTTAAGAACTCTCACAGCAAATCCAGACATGAGTTCTCTAAACAACAGCTTAAAATTCTCTGAAGACATTTTTTTAAAAAAAAGACAGAGAGAGAAAGAGAACTGCAAAATCCATAGGAATAATACTTTTTGATTATAACCACAAGTTGTAGTGCTTTGTGAAGTCAACTCTTCCCAAGAAGTTATCCTAAGAGACGTTCTCCAGTTTTTTCACAGACTTCTTGATGTAGCAGTCAAGCAGTGGTCTGAAGTACAGATCCTTGGTGTGGCCTAGACAACTCTGTTTTGCAAAGGCAAGAGAACTGACAAAAGAGTTTTAAATGTATGTGGATTTTTTTTATATTAAAGATGCCCACTTGATAACAACATAGATGGCATCTAGGGCTGTTTAAATTTGTCAATTTCGGTTTATTTCAGTTTTTCTTTTTTTAAGTTTTTAGCTCATTCAGTCCTGTTTCCACATCTTATTTATTCTAAAAAGTACATTCATATCCATTTTTGTGCACATTTCTTCTAAGGTATCAATTTTTTCTTTATATACAGTTGGCTCTCCTCATTTGCTAGTGTTAGAAGTGTAGGATCCATGCAACTGTAGAAAATATCAAAATGTGTTTGTGCATCTGGGAAGGGGTCTGAGGCATGGTAAGGAAAGTGGGCACCCAGGGTCCAAGCCAAATGAGGGAGAGGAGAGGGAAAGGGGATGGGTTGGCATGATAGCCACATACTTTGTCTCTCTTGCCCTTTAGGGGAGCATGGGGAGAAGATTTACAGTGCTGGGAAATCAGGCTGTGATCCTCCCTTAGCTGGTGAGCTAGTGGCTATCAGAGAAGGACCAGAGACAAGTTTTTAAAGGGCTGTGCGGCCTAATTGTACCCACCAAGAGAGAAAGTTCCCCCAGAAAAGAACCTCTTGAGATGAAGGGGAGAGGAGTTGGCAAAACTCACAAATAATCAGATCTGTGAAAGATAACTGCACAAATGTGGAAGTTCAACTGTACAAATATTAATGTACAAATGTTAATGTTATTTAGAACATATTTCACTAATATACATTTTTTTGTTATACTTTTCCATAACACTATCATTTTGTGCATATATTTTGTCTGGAAATTTGTTTTGAAAGTTTTAATACTAATGTGAAACTATGTTTTGGTTCATGCATCCATTTAGGAAGTATAAATTGTAGAAGCCGATATCGAAATATGAACTGAATAAAGTTCTCTGCTGTCCCCAGTAAAGCTATCAGAGACCTTTGATTCTTGGAAAAATGTTCACTAAGGTACATTGTAAAGGATACACTACTCCGAAAACAATTGATAAGTCTGGATAAAGCTTAAGTTTTCCTATAAATTGAGCCAATGTTATTGTTCTCTAAATAAAAGCTGGACCATAAAGAATTCTGAAAAGGATGACCAAGTACAGGGTAAGTGGTTATCAAGTTCTGTGAAACACCAAAGGTCAGAGTTGGCCTTGTTTGATTAATACTGTATGTGCAAGTACAACATCAGTTTGAAACATCTTATAATTTAATTGTGAGGAGATTAAGGTGCAAATCACATAGTAGTAGGGAGTATTGCAAGCAGTCCAAGTCCTGTAATTTGCAACCCACCTCAAGATCCCTAGTAACTTTTCATTTGTTTTCCATTTCTTTTTCCTGGGTAGTCTTGCTTGAAGTATTTTTCGAGTAGTTTCACAGTGCATTCATCACAGAAATGGAGGAGCTTCTCTTGGTAATGATGTCTTCTATATCTGTTTTACCAGGTCTGAAGATTATATCTCTTCTCTGGCAGAAAACCTTGCAGAATGTCATTAAGCACACAGAGGAATGAGTTGTTTCCCCTTTGCTGTGCAGGAGGCCAGTGCTAACGATGAAGTAGGTATTCAAAACACTGCCTGAAATCATCACACTGTGTATTTGATCAAAATGTTTGCTACTGTTCAGCTGCATTTCTGTTCTCTCAAAACTTTTAGTTGCTCATGGGAACAGTCTTTTTTTTCCAAAGAAGAAAGTTTCTCTTTTTATTTATTTTCTTGTATAACGAGGAAAAATCCCCACAAACATACAGAAAAGCAGAGAACTTTTACAAGAATATGCATATGTTTAAAAAAAGTCTCTCAATATTTTTTAAAAGAATATGGTGATACAGAAGGGTTTTTTTTAAAGAATGTGGGGATATAGTTTAATTTATTTTAAAACAGTGGGTAGAATCCCAAATAGTCCTTCCAGAACCAATAGAAGATTCTGACAATGGAATGGAAAGGGGAAGACATTTTGAGTTGTTCCTTGTAGGTGTCATCATTTAGGCTGCATTATTCCTCAGAAGACAAAAGGAGATGGGTGAGTAAGTGAGTAGTGGGGACAATAAATAGCTGCAACTACGGGTGGTATGGGGAGGATTTATTGTCATTCCTCAATTCATAGAGATGACATTCACTCTCTGGAGGAAATCTGTGTAGCACGACATGGCAGTTTGAGCTGAGGTTTTGGAAATTGTTCCCCCCACCCCCAAGTTTTCTCAGATCTGAATTCCTTCAGCTAAGAAATTCTGAGTTTAGCTGTGTCACTTCTTCCATCACTGCTTAGAGATCTTGTTTATGACAACTGACTCTTACACATGGATGTTGTATATATTTCTATGAATGGTAATAGCCTGAGAAAAAGGGCACAGCCTCATAGATAGTAGTTGTGTGTGAGTCACACCTGACTGCAAGCCTAGTGTATACACATTCTTACCCACATGCATGCGTGCGCGTACACACATACACACACACATATATACACCTACTTTAGGATGACTGCAAGTATAGTACGGATCCATTGAAAGAGGTATGGTTTCCTATGCTCCAGTCAGCAAGTATCCCAGAAAACAGGTGACTTGAATGTAAGAATTGTTAGGTAGTTAACCCAGTCCAAGTTAGTCACAGGTTATCCATCAGGATGAAGGGAGAAGCAAGAAAGTGAGCATCAGGCAGCCCAGAAGTCACACAGCAAGTCAGTAATCCAATTAAATAAAGCCAGCAAGGAGCAAAATATTCCCCTCAGAGACAAACACAGACATGGCAATGTTGATTACTCAGCTTCATTATATTCCATTTCATTACATATAAGGCATTATAAAATCACATTATATGGGCACCAAAATGTTATTCTTTCATAAGAACTTTCATAGGGACTGAACCTTTATCTCTCTGTTTAACAGACTGTGAACTAGCTAACATGTAGATTAGCAATACCTTTCCAAACCATATGCTTTAGTCATTCACCATCATTGCACTCTTTCCACAATTTCCATACTGTCTGTTAAGGTATAATACAGGCATTTCATAAAGGCTTTCATATTCACAGCATTCTGTCCTTTGTATCATATCCCTAACAATCTCAACCATACAGCTAAGCCAATTACCATATTTGCTGATGTATAAGACACACCCCATTTATATACTGGCAAATACTGTTTGCCAGTGTATAAGACACACCAGCATATAAGATGCACCCCATTTTCAAACAGTATTTTTGGGGGGGGGGGTAAAAAGGTAATCTTATATACCAGCAAATACAGTAGCCATTTAGGTACACGTTCTCTTCTGTCTGGGGAACTAATGGACTTCTGTGAATACAAAGGCATTCAAGGGTTAATCTCTTTGAGCATTGTTAATATTTTAAGAGCATCTATTACAAAATAAGCATATATCTATTTTTGCCTAGCCTGGATGATCATCTTACCAAAATAAGCATTTCTAGGCAGTTATCAATCTATCAGTTCTATCAACAACAGAGCAGCTGATATCATACAGCTTTCTTCAGGTGCTGGATACAGAAAAGTCCTCTCTGTCTCAGATCTTTTTATTCTTTCCTGATCCCCACAGTTAATCAGTTATCCAATCAAAACCATGATCTTTATCTACATGTCAAGTAAACTAGAAGTGTCTTTGCTGATCATGGTGCACTTAGAAGCTAGTATTATACTAACAGGGTTATTTCCAGTCAGTTTCTTATCTTTTATCTTTATTTACATTCTATTGAATATTTGGCAGTTTGCCAGACTGAAGCCAAAGACATTCTTTAAAAAAAGATAAGCAAAG
The DNA here is from genome assembly GCA_948474755.1 of Ctenosaura bakeri. NCBI lineage: Eukaryota > Metazoa > Chordata > Lepidosauria > Squamata > Iguanidae > Ctenosaura > Ctenosaura bakeri. The sequence continues at coordinate 574,590 of CAOLHI010000145.1, read as the reverse complement.
AAAGAAGTCATGCCCTCTTACAAAGCTAATTGCCTGATTGAATTCTTATGCTATCAATCAAACACTCCATAGGTGATACTACATTATGTTGAGTACTTTAAAGGTACATTCCCAGGTTACAAAATTCACAACTGAAAATCTGACCTGTAACACTGTCATGTAGATTCTAAGCAAAGATAGCTATATCCTTCTAGCAGTAACTTCTGTGATTATGATAGTACATTTTGATTGATTGATGGTAGGTAACTACAGCTGTATATGTGCAGGTCTGGTCATACTATCCATTCTCCACATAAATCAGGAACAAAGAATGTGTGGCTGCTGGAACTAGTTAGATAGTAAATTCTATCAGCTCTAGTGAGCTCAGCCAATGGTGAAGAATTATGAGAGCTGTAGCCCAACTCTCATAATTCTTCACCACATATTCCACAAACAAGCATATTCTTCATAGTCTACAAATAATCTCTCCTTCTCTCTCTCTCTCTCTCTCTCTCACACACACACACACTAGTTTGACTGAGTGAACTTCCAGTGCTTCTCCTAAATAAAGGCTGTGGACAGCCCCCTTCCCCCAATCCAACATGGAATCCGAACTGGAAATTTCAATTTTTCTTTCCCCATTCCAGTATGGACTAATTCAGTCCTACCTCAAGCCGTTCTGGATCACAGTTTACAGATCAGGATTACAGTTCACTTCTGTTGGGACATCTTCAATGGCTATTTTTTCCCTGCTTCTTCACATATCCAGGTGAAACTTGGAAGCATGATAGATTCTGAAGAAATGCTGCCAAACTGCATAGAGTTAACTTCAGAGATGTGTGTGTTCAGCAGCTTCAAATACTATTTTCTACCTATTGATTAGAAAAGTACAAAGAAACTGTTCTTGTTGGCTGCTCAGGCTTTCCAATTAATGACAATTTGCTTCTGGCATTGCTTCTCCTGTCTATTTTGGCTCCTTCTTAAAGCTTTAAGAAGATCTCCAAGTTCTTGCACACTGAAAGAAATCCACCAAAACAATAAAGGTAACATGTGGTGAGGAGAAGCATTCAGCAGAGGAAGACACAGAAATGGGATTATGATGAGAAGAGGAAAGACACACACACACACACTTTTAAACAATGAAGTAGGTGAAGCAATTGAAATAGTGATATATAATGATGTAGATGAGGAAGAAGAGTTGATGTTGGACCAGCAATTACTGGTGAGATTCTCCCAATAAAGTGGAACTTTTAGTCAGTATATGAAGTTGGAGTGATTAAAACACATTGCCACAGTGCTGAGCTTTCATGTGGCAGGGGTGGAAGAATTTGATATGTTATAAAGGTGCTCTGTTTTCTACCTGAGATGCATGAAGCAGGGGGATTCTTCTAGATAATTTCTCTTTTAGTTTATGATAATATGTCTACTCCAAAAGATAAGACAAAGTTCATCCAAAATCCAAACTGGCTTTTGGTAAGCTTAGGAGTTGTATTCCAATATATTTATACAACATCCCTGCCAAGATGTGTGTGTGTATGTGTATGTGTATGTGTATGTATATGTGTATGTATGTATTCTAAATGGAAACTCTGGCCCTTTCCACACGGGGGTAATAAAACGGTGTAGTGTGACCTCTGACGGAGGTCGTCTACACTGTAAAGTGGATTGGGGAAGACTACTTTAGCGTAGTTCCACACCCCAATCTGCGCTAGAGCGATCGGAAGTGGTGGCGCAGCATGCTTTTTAAAAACCACTTTTGAGGAGGTTTTTAAAAAGCACAGGACGTGCAGCCGTGTGCAGCCCCATCGCAGCGCCTGGTGTAGATTTGCAGGCGTGCGCAAATGCGTGCCTGCAGATCTGCCGGGGGTGGGCTTTCTGGCTGGCAAGCTTCCCCGGTTGGTGGAGAGCCTCTGCCAGTCGTAAGCCACCATTTTGGATGCCGCAAGATGCCGAGGAGTGTGGAGCAGTGAACTTGCGCTGCTCCACGTGGCGATGGACTTACCTGGTTTCAGGTAAGCTCTGTTTCAGGATGTTTTACCCCGTTTCTTCCTCCACGTGTGGAAAGGGCCTCTGACTGTCTGGCTCAGGACAGGGAAAGGTTTGCTGAAAAGGCTCCTGTAGTTACATCCTATAAAACCATGGTTTGTTAATGAGTCCACAATCTTTTTTGTGTCAGAAAGTTTGAACTCTGGTCCTCTTTGTTTACCAAGTGCAGCAAAAAAATCCAGGAGCTATCATAGAAACTCTTGCCATAGATTGGAAGGCAGGGCTAATCTTGCTTCACTTCCTCTCCCCACACTGTGAAGCAACTTGCATGACAAGGAATGCGGCAGCACTTTCAAAGTTGTTTTTCTCCCTGCTGAGGAAAAATGTCCTTTAATCATAAAACCTTAAGGGGATGTGAGACAATCCATTCACTGTCCCTGTTTTAGCTGTAGCAGGTTTAGCACATCAAAATCAGATTTGGGGGGGGGAAATGGCTTGTCATGATGTGGGAAAATGGTTAATGTAAACTTGGGCTTCCAGTTCAAATATGGGACAAGGCTTCTCTATCTTTAATAGTTAAAAGATCCTGGAGAAGGAAGACATACCATAAACTTCCACCAAACATATACCGGTAACATCTCTTCCCTCAGTGCCCCCAAACTCACCTTCAAAAATATAGATAACTTTCAAAGGCTCATAAATATATCTGGACCAAAGGGACAGGGACTATTAGAAAACACTGAAAGATTCTACAAGGGTAAAACAGATCTAGAACCTCACTCCCTTAAGCCTAGATACATCTACGTGTCATTGAATGTTATTTTTCTACCATTTGCTGACCAAATTTGAGAGACTGACAGAGAGAGATACTTGTCCAGTAAATAGTGTGACAGTTTCTGATCCAGAAATTTTGGATGTTTCATTCTAAATAGATATACAAAGGCCATGGACAAAGTACTAATGTAATGATGATTTTGTATATTGTGATATTATATTTACATTTTTGTCCTGTTATGATTTCATATAGCCTCCTGAAGAAGGCCTTAAGAATATACATAGGCTGAAATGCATCAGGCCTTTTTTTTTCTAGTAAAATAACCATCCTTTGAGTATCTTGAGAGGTTTCTCCAGTTTCTTCTGTGGATTGCATTGGATACTTCTTCTGTTTTCAACCTGGCAGTTTTACTGTAAACTGAGCCCAGTCTATGTCTGGATGGGAAAAAGCAGACTAATTTGCTCTGAAATTCAGACTTTGGCCAAACTGTATACAATCCTATTTTAAAATGTTACTTTTTTCAGATAGCCACTTCCATTGACTTTGGCTGCATGCTGTGGACAGCTATTTGTTTTCTTTTTGCAATGTACTACACTAAAACAATTTTTGTTTCTTCATTTACCTCCTCCACCTTATGTTATCTTGTAGTATCCAAGTTGTTCATCTGGGAAGGAAGCATTGATGCAAATATGTTCAGGGTATCTAACACAAGCCAGAAAAAGAGAAGAAAATATGGAAGTATGAATGGAAATGGTCCAATAGTCCCTCAGTGAGAGAAATAACTACATTGACATGTGGAAAGTATATGTGGTTTCAATCATTTGGCGAGGGCTGAAGCCTCTGCACATTACAAATACAGATTTTGACTCTTTTCCATTCACTGTGTGTTGAAAAAATACCAAACTCAGTTTGCTAAGGGTTTGATGGATCTTCCTGTGGTTTATCTCACCCAGCTGATGCTACTGGCACAATACTGTAGGTAATTTATGGCGCTGTACTGATTGCAAGAAGGAAACAATGTCAAGACAGCGGAATTCAATAAAAGTTTGTTAACAGGAAAGAAGACTGGAAAAATATTGACTGAGAACAATACGATATGCTTTAGACACATTTAGTATGGAAATCAACATTTTTTTTCCAGGTGAGTTTGCTGTAGAAATTAGGATGCAAATGCTCTACAGCACTGTGTGACAAGCACAGCAAGCAACTATTTTAGAGGCTTGCATGTTTTTAAGATAAAAAGGAAGGGAAAGAGCCTTGTTTAATGGTCTTTTGGGCTGTGCTTTGCAGTGTTTTCAAAGGCAAGTAAAAACCAAAACAACAAATAAAATAAATATGCATGAAAGGCACATTAAGTCCAGTAGTTCTACTTCTGCACTGTTTTTCTACTTGGAAGGAGGAGCCATAATTGTGGAATTTAGGTTGCAAATGCTTTTCAAAAAGAGTATGTTATCTATGCATTGTTAAACAGATTTTGAGAAAGGACTGGCGAGCACTCAAACGCGTGCTTTTCATTCAGCATCCATGCTGAAACCTCCTCAGCATCCATGTTGAAGCCCCCCCATTTCAAACTGAAGGTGGATGTTCATGTGATGGCATAATTTACTCCCCCCCTCCACTCAAAATTCTTTCCAGATAGAAAACTAGCATGTTAAAAAGAAGGCTAGAATAAAAAGCAGTGTTATGCATCACCAAAAAAGTGGAGAAAAGATTGTGTAGATGTGCAAAAAACCCTGAAAGATGCTAAGATTTATCCATATGGGCAAATTCAGAAATGGTTACTGTAATTTAGGTTGAAATGACATATATCTTATCATAGCAGAGCAGATTTGGAATCCATGACCAGTGCACCCTGTAGCACTATCACTCAGTTTGCTGTCCAGGTGCTGACTGTAGTTGGGGAACTCCAAAGCCTTTTCTGCTCTCCGTTCTGATTATTTAATTTCAGTCAGGACAAATACTGGACATCCCTTCAAGGGAAGACACTTTCTAACAGAAGACTGTCTTCTGTCAGAGCTCAGACAAGTTGTTTTGAGCACAAATCCCAGAATTCCTTATGCAGACTGGGGAATTCTGAAGGTTGTGAAAAATGAGTTTTTTCTGTGCTCTGCCCCCACAAAATAGGATATGTAATGATGCTGATAGGATCTTCCTTCTCAACATTTAATACTCTGGGTGATCATGGTGGGGTGTCCCTATAAAGGAGTATTATGGAAAGTTTCAATTGCTGTCTGACAGACATTCAGCCAAGACTCAGGTTTACTACCTCAGTGGGGATTACGGCTGGAATCCGGCTGAGTGCTGATGGTTTCTAAGGTTTCACCAATGTTAATGCCCAGGAGTGTGGTGAGAATGGAGATGGCTATGGTTGGGTGGGGATAGAAGGGCAGCACCCAAGCTTTGATTGGAAGGGATGCTGGCTATTGTACCACCAGGGAGCTCCTTATTTACGGAGACTGCAAATACTTCTGTACATAAATATGTCACCTACTTATTAGATACAGGCCAGCACCCTGCTATTATTCCACTTTCAACATCCTGTGGAATTCTGGGGCTTGTAGTTTACTGAGGCCAGAAGAGCTCTCTGACAAGATTCTAAATGCCTCTCCCTAAACTGCAAACCCCAGGATTCCATAGGATGTTGAAAGTGGAATAATAGCACTATAGCAATGTACTGCAGAAAGGCCCTACATTCTGATTTTAAAAAGAAGCAGCAGCAAAACTGCACTTTCAACACTATGAGAAATCAAACCATACAGAATCTCCACCAGATATAAAACAATAGCCATTTCCACACTAGACTGTTCTAGTGCTATTATTCCACTTTCAACATCCTATGGAATCCTGGGGTTTGCAGTTTAGGGAGGGGCTTTTGAGGCCCCTCCCTAAACTTCAAACCTCAAGATTCCATAGGATGTTGAAAGTGGAATAATAGCACTATAACTGTCTAATGCGGAAATGGCCTATATCTGCTGAATGTTGTTGTTTAAAACATCAAGGATACCTCAGCAAAGAGTTATAATTCCTGTGAAACAGGCTGTGTTCAAAGGTCTGAAGCAGCAATAAAACTGTGAAGGGCATCACTGTTTACCATGATGCTACCTGCTCCTGGGGGCAGCAAAATGATTAATGGAAAAGTAGGCCAAAATAACAGAATCAAAGAGCAAGAAGAAAAGTGGCAGAGAAATAAATGATATAAGATCCATTCAAGCAGAGTTGAAAACCTTCAGGGGAGAAAGAGGCCTCTGTTAAGAAACTGGGAATGTAAAAATAATATGCAGAAAAAATGTTCTGTGGCTGATACTTCTGGCTTAAAAATATATAAGTTAGAAACTTATTGGAGTGGAGGAAGATTGTTGGTCAGAATTGTATTTTGGTATCTCTGACTTTTTTTTAATTGTAAAAGTCACCAAATCAAACATTCAAAAGAAAAAGTATTCCCTTAAAACAGGAGTATGTAAATACAATTCGTCCTCTGCCGTCTAGCTAGCGATGGCGGGGGGGACGGTCTTTGCCGTCCTCCCGCGATGTGAGATCACGCGGGATTGGCCGTCGGGACGAGGAGGGGCGGGGCGCAGGAGTTTGGAGCTTGCGCCTACTCCCCGACGGCCATTCTCGGCGATCCAGGCACCCACCCTCCCACCCGATGGTTTCAGTGTAAGACAGCTGGTCGCTTCGGGGCCGGGTAGGAATTTTTCTCCCCCTTTTTACGGGGGTTTTTCGCCTACCCTACACTGCGCCTAGGGTGGGGTAATTGGCTTCACAGGGTGGTGTCTGAAGTCAGTATTAAATAGGTTGTCACTGTTATATAATTAGGATGGCCGGCGGGGGGGATTTAGGTTCAGCGTGTACCTATGGCACCCCCCCTTGTGGGGTGTAGGATAAATCATATCCTTGGGGAGGGCCCTGGGGTCACCCCACTTGCTGCGCAGCGGGGGGTGGGCCTCGGGCTCGCCTTCCAGATAAGGGCTGGTCAAAAGCCATCATGCAACTTTAGCGGTTGGCTTTGGGGCCTGGTATTTCGCTCAACGGGCTAGGGGAGATGGTCAGGAGCGGCTTCTTGACCCTAGTTCGAGGATGCTGTATACCCCCCCTGTTTTTTCCCTCAGGTCTTTAAATGCAAGTTCAAGTTCATGTGCAAGTTGAAATTTAAGTTTAAGTTCAACCCTTGTTAAATAGGCACATTAATAAATTGCCCTAGTTCAACCCAAGCTCTGTCTGTGGTCTCGTTATTTCGTGGGTTGGGCGGCAAAGTGTCTGAGGGATTGTAATTCTATCCTGGAGAACTTCTGAAGGCTCCATGAAGAAAATGAACAGGCAAAGGTGGCTGGAAAGTCTCCATGTGGTTTTGAAGGGGAGAAAAAGCTACTTTTTTAAAAAGTTACATAGTGCAGAAAGGCCCCTGCAGCATGTTCAAAAATGAATTGCCATTTTTAGAGGCTTCCAGGAGACACAACTCATCTTTTTTTCTGGCAAGCAAGGGGGCAGTCTGGAGGCACTGAGAGCTACAAAAACATTTTTGAAGTCCTCAGGACTGTATTTTGTCCCTCTATCACCTTAATATATCATTTGGTCTTTTTTTAAAAAAGTATTTTGCTATCACTAAAGTCTTATGTTTATTCTACTGTCATTTAAACCGAACTTTAAAGAGGTCCTTTTGGACTACACATCTCAGAATCTGTCATTCAGTGCCCGGAAAATTCTGGGAGTTGTGGTACAAATGTATTGTTTCTGAGTTCTGTATGTACATCAGTAGTGGTTAGCCATTTTTTTTTTAAAAAAAAAAGATCTGTTTTCTTTAAATACTCTCTAACTTTTGGTGCAGTGGTTGTCATTTCCCTTCCCCTACACACCCGATGTCCAAGAAAGATGCCAAGTTATCTTTACATCATAGTCTTACTGTTGCTGGTGGCAGCAGCCACAAAGCAAGCAACAAAAACAAATATTTTGGGGGAAAGAAGCCATAGTACTGTCATTGCTGAAAAATTGCTGGAGAATTCCTGGAGAAATTCAGTGAAATTTCTTATCCATCCTTCCCGTTAATAATTAATAATTAATTAATAATTAATATTGCCCACAAATAGAATTAGTAAAGTAATCACCTGTGCACAGCTCTGTTAATACCATGGAGTGGATCTGTAGCTGAAGGAGTTCTGAAAGATGAATGGGATGGTCTTTCCAGCTTCTGCTCTTGGCCAATGCACTGCAAGATCTTTCCTCTATTTCGTGCCATTTTTCTTTTTTTTTGGTTGATATTTTTTGTCTATATGTATGAGTTGTCTTTTTTTTTAAGAGTTCAGAAGCCTTGTGATATGAATAACATTATTACCTATAACTCATTACTGAGTTATAAAGTCGAAGGCTTTCGCGGCCGGAATCCATAGGTTGTTGTGGGTTTTCTGGGCTTTAAGGCCGTATTCTATTAGTATTTTCTTCTGACACTTTGCCTGCATCTGTGGCTGGCATCTTCAGAGGATCTGGTGGCATAGAAGTGAGCCAGAGTATATACATTTGTGTAGTCCCCGGGTGGGAGGAAGCCATTTGCATGTGTTACAGTTGGCCTATGTGATGGCCTATTGTTAAATGGGATATACCCCAGGGTGTATTTTTAGTCAGGGAATATGCATAACAGTGTGTTAAGAATCAAAGAACACGAAAGACACTGCAGACTGATTCACCCAGAAAATCAGTAGTAGCAAAACATGTTATAAACCAACCTGGACACAGAATGCTTTTTGAAAGCACAGATATTCTGGACTGTTCTGACAACTGCTATGTCAGACTACACAGAGAAGCCATTGAAATCCATAAACACATGGACAATTTCAACAGGAAAGAAGAAACTCGGAAAGTAGACAAAATTTGGCTACCAGTACTGAAGAACAGTAAAATCAAGACTCAAAAATATGCCAGTGATCACCACCGAGACTCTGGAAGTCCCTTTACAGGGAACAATACAATGGGTTGCTAATGTACTTAACGCATTGTTATGCATACCCCCTGACTAACAATACACCCTGGGGGATATCCCATTTAACAACAGGCCATCACACAGGCCAACTATACAACATGCAAATTGCTCCTTCCCACCCAGAGATTACACAAGTACATATACTCTGTCTCGCTTCCATGCCACCAGATCCTCTGAGGATGCCAGCTACAGATGCGGGTGAAATGTCAGGAGAAAATACTAATAGAACATGGCCTCAAAGCCCGGAAAACCCACAACAACCTACCATTACTGAGTTATTTCAAATGTTACAAGTAGGAACAGTAATATATACTGCATATCAGCTAATATTTTATCTGTAATAATATTCTTCTACTATTTTTTAAAGGACATTTTAGGTCATTTTGAGCAGAACTTTTCACATTTTATAACATTCTGTTATCAGAATTATTTTCTAATTTCATTTAGTGGTTGGACATATGACTCCATAACACTTCTAACCTATTTTCCTCCACCTTACCACATATTCCTTGCTCAGTACTCACTGCAAAAGTGACTACTCCTTCTTGAGATCACTCTAGAACTTATTAAGCTAGATTTTGCAACAAAATTTAAGAACTTCTGGTTAAATAAATATAAAAATATATATACATAAATAAATCAGATCTAGTTGTTATCTAAACCTTAATTTCTTTCACTGGGAGTGTTGCCAGCATTTCAAAATAGCCATCAGGGACCATAAAGATTCGTGACATACAAGGTTGGCAATCAGGCACTAGCTGTTAACAAGTTTGTGAGTTCCCTGAGCACCATATGAAAGCACTGATATAAGTTAACTTAGTCATGTGTTTCTCTAAAAATTACCATATTGTTCACATTCATACATGACACAATGCACACATTTATGTCTGTATGAAGGGCCCAGGATTTTTTGGTATCTTGTTTATATAAATGGAAAAGCTTTCCAGCCCTCAAATAAGGGACATTCTTTATAATAAGGAACAACTGGCAAACCTTATCACTGACATTGCCACAGATATAAGTGAGCATGAAATAAGGAAAGATTATGTCCCCTATACATCAGTTTTTCTTGCAGAAGATACATGTTTCTGAAAATGCTGAAAATTATCAGGCAAAAAGATTACTTCTAAATTTATGGTGAGATGGAAATCAAGGCAAAGAAAAGAAAGAAAAAAGATGTATATTTGCACTTCAGACACAGAGAGGTGAAAGGATGATCAAAGGCAAGAAAGAGTCAATTCAATACGCTTCAGCAAGTTATCTGGCTGATGGGAGAGGTTACTGGGTATTAGCTCCCTTGAGATGGCACTCTAAGGAATGGGCTCCTTTGCATGTTTGTTTTGAGTTACACAGAATTCATTTGAAACAGAAACTAGAGAAAAATACTTTTGCTACTAGCAAAACATGCTGGGGTTCATCCAAACATTGTTTTCTGCATGGTGGCACATTGGCTATATGATAAAAAAAAATAAAATACTGCATTCAAAGGTTAAAATAACAGTAGTCAGTAGTCATTAGAATGTAGATGGAGAATGACTGAAGAATAAAATTCCCATTCTTCTGATTCTTCATAAAATATGAGGGTTGTACTGAAAGTAATGCCTATCGAGTCATAACTCCTTTATTAACAACATGAGAATATGCAAATACATACATGTATAAAGTAACTCTTTGTCTACAACACTGTACTATTCAAAATAGAGAAAATGCTCTACCTTTGAACCCACTTATCAAACTCACTTAGGAAAAACTCTTTCAAACATTCCCTGGCCCAGTATCTGATGGCATCTTCCACGTTGTCTATGTCATCAAACTGACAACCCTGAAGGCTTTCCTTCATTTGACTGAATAACTAAAAGTCTGAGGGTGTCAGATTGGATCTGTAAGACAGATATGATACCACTGACTATTCCATTTGTGCATGAACCTGTGATATTGCCAAAGAAATGTGGGATTGTACATCATCATGGTGTAACTGGATTGCATTCAGCTGTTTATGTGGTCTTTTCTTACAAATGGCTGCTCAAAATTTTCAGAGTGATACAAAATAGTGGTCACTGTTTATTGGTGTACGGTGCTCAAGGAAATCAAACAAAATCACCCTCTTGTCATCCCAGAAGACATTCAACATAATATTATGTGCTGAGTGTAGACTTTTGAATTTCTTTGGTCTAGGGGAGGTGGAGTACTGTCACTCCCTGGACGGATACTTGGTCTCTGGGTCATACAGGTATGCCCAGCTCTTATCGCCAGTGCAAACATTCCCCCAAAAGGTGTCCTCATGGGCTTCAAATGCTGCCAGCTATTCCAAACATACATGCAGTCTCTTTTCTTTCAAATCAGCAGTTAATTCTTGAGGAACCCATTTGGAACACACACTTTCCTGTTTCCAAGGTTGTGAATAATTTGCTTGCCAGCACTGTGCCCACAGCCAAGTTCCTCAACCATCTCTCAAACAGTCAGACACATATTGCTGTATGGTTCAAGTCTGTGTTTGAAAAGGAGAGTTGTATAATCATATCAACCCAACACAAACATACCAAATTCAGTTAACCACACTTTTAGTGTTCCTAAAGAGAATACACAGCTCCAGATGATTTGCTCACTCTCTTTAGTATGCATCAGGTTTAGGAACAGAATGCTTTTCACAAATGGATGTTAATCCATCTGGACATCTTTCATGTAAGTTAGATCACTTAAATCAATGAGATAGAGGAAACAGGCAAATTCTTAATCAGGACCTCTGCAAAGCTACACTGTTAAGGATTCTGCAGCAGCCAGAACCTTGAAATCAGTGAAAGTAGTCCTTCCAAGGTCATCACTTTCTGTGTTCACAATGTGAATAAAGCTTTAAAACAAAATTAAGTTTCCTCTGTATTCAGTCATCATGTACAATGCCAAGAAATGTGTCCTTGTTGGCTTCCCATTGGGAAAGTTATTCAGGGTCATTCTTAACATTATCTTTCAATGCTTTCATTCTTCCAAAATTTAAAGTAAAAAAAATTGTTAAATTATTTTTAGATTATAGATTTAGATTTAACAATTATGTTGCTAAATTATTGTTAGATTTGCTGGATTTCCACCCCCCTCCCCCCCAAAAAAAAGAAAAAAGAAGAAAAAGCACCATGGCTGAACTCCATGGATTTTCTGACTTACACTGAAGTTAATCCTGCTTAAAACTGAAGTCAACTCTGTAGATTTCTTTATAAACACTGGAATTAATTCATTATGGATGGTGTGTGTCTCTCAGTAGTTTGAGATGCCCAAGGGAAGAAGGATTAGGATTGGAAAAGATTAATCACATTAATCTGTGATGGCTCATTTGTTGTTCTAATATGACCCCCAGCTATTTCAAGTACAAAAAAACCCCCCAAAATAGTAAGGATTTCCCTGAAGTAAATGAATAGATTTATTTATATGCCTCTCCCAGGGTTGGAATGTCAGGCAACTAAGAAGACAGTTAAAAATATTCCAGCAAAACAATAAATTATACACATTAAAATTCAAAGTGAACCAATTATGCTATTAAGACATCCATTAAAACAGTTTAAATAATAAGGACTACAAGATTTACAAGTTCTGTGAATTCCTTTTAAAATAACTGGCAGCCACTTGCTGAAGACCTGCCTGAATAGAAAAGTCTTAGCCTGTTGTGGGAAGGACAGCTGAGAGTCAAATCTCCCGTAGAAAGACATTCCATAATCTGGTAAACTAGGGATGTACAGTGAGCCCTCCATTTTCGTGAGGGTTAGGAGCAAAAGACCCCTCAAAAGTAGAAAAAGTGTGAATAAAAATTAAAATCATGAATACAATTTGTTTACCTGAGAACACTTCTCTAGGAATCTCTAGATCCTCCAGTGTATTTTTATGGTCAATTTTTGGCAGAAGTGGTCATTAGAGTCATGCTGGAGGATCTGGCAATGCTTAGAGAATGTTCTCTCTGGGAATCTCTAGGTCTTCCAGCACAAATCTATGGTCAACTTTGGCAGGAATGGACTATAGAAACACACTGGACCTAGATATTTCTAGAGAGAATATTTTTTTCCCCACTGCAGACACAAATACAGTTAAGTTTTTTTTTCTAATAAATAAAATAAAGTAACCCATGAATAATCTAATCACAATTGGTGAACCCCACTTGCATACGGATAGGGGGCAATGGGGGCAGTTTTCCCCTGGCGGCAATGTTTGTGGGGTGTCCTGTCTCATAGTCACATCCCCGCATGCTGAAGCCATGCCCACATGCACTGTGGCCACACCCCATGGTGTAGCCCCTCCCCCTCCCCTTGCCTCTATGCACTCCAATTTACTAACAGAAACTGGGAGCACACTCCCATGGAAGGCACACTGTAATTTTCCTGGATTCATTCTTGAAGAAAGCAGCAAGCAGTTTCTGCAATTTCCTTCCAACTGCAAGTCTTCAAAAGCAGCAATTTACAAAGACTATTCACAATTTAGGGCTTATTCTATGCCACATTCTCATGTATGTGTGTATGTTGCACAGAAAACAGCATTTTCTTCTCAGGATTTTCTGTGCAAAAAAGGAAAGACATTTCCGCACAGAAATATTTTCTGTGTAGTAAATGCTATTTCCTGCGCACATGCACACACACACACACACACACACACCCCAAACAAAGAAACAAACAAATGTGAATTTTGCACAGATTAAATTTCAACCTACAAAATGTTCACTAGTTTTAACTGTGCAAGTACACTTTTAGCCACTGCTAAAATGTAGGAATCTGAACTCAGGACTGAATTCATAACTACACCCAAACGGTGAACCTGTCCCTTCAGAGGGAGTGTAACCCCCTTGAATAGACAATATGACACCATTAATTTGCATAACAGTTGGGGACAATACCATTGATGTGCATGGATTGTAACAGATCCCTACCCAAAAGGAGAGACAATGAAGGAATAAGGGGAAATGGAGGCAAGGGGGGATGGAAGAAGAATATATGGTTATTTCAGTTACAAGCAACCAGGCTTAATAGAGTATGGGAACTGTGAGCCTTCATCAGTAGTAATGGTTTTGAAGTAGGGTCTGAAAAAAAAAGCAAAACATAGGTTCTTAGTTGGCTGACATGAAGCAGAGAAGCCACACCATGTAGTAGTAGAAGAAGCAGTAGCTTGGAGAAAATCATGGTTGCAGCATTGGATATATTGTAGACACAAATGTTGCTTTCCTCACGATCCATTTAAGATCTGAATGAACTTTATTCACCCTAACTATGGACAAGCATTTAGCACAGCTATATTTAAATCCATTTTCTTGCAGTGCTCAAGCCTCTCTACCCCCACCCCCTTTTTAAATCAAGCTGCTAGCATGTCAGCTTCCGTTTTCCAAGTATCTCTCCAAAGTAGTTTTGAAAGCCATAATCTCTGTTGGTTTGAAATCTTAATAACATTGGTCTCTTCTCTGATTCCTGTATACAAGGTAGGCTCTTTGCTCAGTTACCAAGGTGTGTAAATGATTGCCTTCATCTTGAATAGGAGGGAAATAATTCTGTTTTCTCCTTCACTTTTCTGTAAGCTAGCCTATTAAAAGCTGACAGGTCTCTCTGAATCTGTATGCAGTTTATGCCCAGAAACAAAATATAATGCAAAAATCATCATCATAGGCTTAGAGAAAACAATACTGGTTCCCTGGCAGCTGTGATCAAAGCTGTTTCTGTTTCTCTCAAAGGTAGCAATCCCCAGGTGGCAATCAGGTTTTATAAAAAGGAATTTACCTATTGTATTCTGAGTGCTCTGCAGCCAAAAAAGGGAAAGGGGGAAGATAATAACATATTGCGAAATCAAAATGTACTGCAGGCTTGATTGGGAAAGTGATTTATTGAGACATTAACCATTTCCCCCCAAAGCTATTTTTCAAAGAAAAACAGAAAGTCCAGGAGGCCCTCACTAGACAAAGTGCATTTCAGGGTTTAATCTTCTGCAGACAAGTGTGTTATCTTGCCTTGAGAGTATTTCTCTCTCTTTCGGGAGTTTGGATTTCCTTGATAATGTGACACAAACTTTTGAGAGAATATTAAGAATTCTGAATCTGTACTGATTCACTTGCAAAGGAGAAAATAGATCAAGGTCCATTTTGATTAAAGTGCATCTGATGGATGCTGATTTCCCTAAGAATTTTTCCAGTGGGCTAATTGAAAGTAATGGTAAATCTTCAATTCAGCTGGATGTCCCTGATCCATATTATGCAGCCACAGCAGCCAAATCAGTCTGGTTTAGTTTATAGGCGTGCCTTAGTTAACAAAGCCTCTGACAAAGAAGTTCCTTTTTACACCTACATAGCCTATCTTTTACTCCTCATGCTCAGTCTAGCTGGATTTTTTTAAAAAAAAAATCAGCATCGATATTGGGAGGATAGTGAAGGAGAGATGGAGAAAGAAAGAGTCATAGAGTCATAGAATTACAGAGTTGGAAGGGACCTACTGGGCAACTGCCTCCACAATGCAGGATCTCCAAGTAAAGCATCCCCAGCAGGCAACTGTCCAATCTCTTTTTGAAAATGGCCAAAGAAGGAGACTTTACTAGTAATTTGTTCCATTGCCAAACTGCTCTTATTGTCAAGAAATTCCTATTAATGCTCAGGTAATTTGTTCCATTGCCAAACTGCTCTTATTGTCAAGAAATTCCTATTAATGCTCAAACAATCTATTCTCCTGTAACTTCAGACCATTAGATCTGGTCCTATCTTCTGTGGCAACAGAGAACAGGCCTGCCTCCTTCTCTTTGTGACAACCCTTGAGGAATTTAAAGAGTAAAATCATGTCACACCTCAGTCTTCTCTTCACCAAGCTGAACATGCCCAGTTCCTTCAACCTTTCCTCATATGTGTTATTCTCCATATTTCTTATCATCCTTGTTACCCTTTGTTACTCCACTGGAAAAACTCTATCTTGGGGTCTACAATTTTGATATCAAAATATGATTCAATGTGCCTGAGAGGTCACCTGGATGGGCACATAGGCAGCAATGGTCAAAGGATCGAAAACCCGGGTCAGACCAGTAAAATCGCCAGTCACATAGCCCCAGGAGACCTCAAGATGTATAAACCGACAATAAACAAAGGGTCCTCAGCCCCGAGAAGCCGACTTGAGAGGATTAGCATGTCTGCCCCAAGTTGAGCAAATATTCCATCAGGCGAGGACCATTTACATGAAGTCACACCACAAACTAACACAGCCGAAGATCCTGAGACTTTGGCAACACCTTGCAATCTCATCACACAAAGGAAATTACCATGGTGGAGCTTCGTTATCACCCCAACACCAATTGTTCTCCCCAGAAAAGGATTAGTCCTTGAGGTACTTTTTCCTCTACAAATAGTCCCAGTTTTTGAGTGGTTCTTTGGATCACCCCCGGTTATCCCAGCAGACTGTTGCTCCATCCGTTGAGTGAACCCCTCAGCCCTCTCCATACTGAGCCCCACTTCTCTCCCTGGACCAAGGACTTCTGGAAAAAGGTGCAGTATCACCCCAGCTACACCCCTTCAATATTCCCCCGCAGTTTCCTCTCTTTTGCTTCTTAATAGGTCTTGAATGAGTGTGTGAGTGATTGCATTGCTGTGTGAGACTTTCTTTCAATAAAATCATTTATTGGACATTCTTGTTTGGTTTTTGGCTTGGCCTGACCCCGTAAAAACTGGGTAAAAGACCCTGCTAGGTTATCCTGTCTCTTGCATTGCTATTGCTTGTGCTCTGGCTAGTTTCCATTCCCCATTACGTGGAGCACATTGAGGTGTCCCCCAAGGGACCTCAGAAATCAGGGTAACACCTTCACTGAACCTCCTCCAACTTGTCTATATCCTTCTTAAAATACGGCACCCAGAACTGAACACAGTACCCAAGAGGAGGCCTGACCAGCACAGAACATAGGGGAACTATTACTTACCTCACCTTGGAAACTATGCTTCTACTAATGGCAGGCTAAAATAGCATTTGTTTTCTTTGCTACAGCATCAGACTTACTGGTTCATGTTCAACTTATGATCAACAATAATCCCAAGGACTATTTCACATTTAATACTGCTGAGCCATGTATCTCCTATTTGATACCCGTGGATTTGGTTTCATTGTGCAATGTAGAATTTTGCATTTGTCTCTGTTGAATTTCATTTTGTTAATTTCTGTCCAATTTTCTAGTTCATCTAGGTCCTTTCAAATTCTGTTGCTATATTCTAATATGTTAGGCACCCCTACCAGTTATGTGTCATCTGCAAACTTGATAAGGATTCTCTCTGCCCCATCATTCAAGACGGTGATAAAAATGCTGAAGAATAATGGCCCTAGGATGGAACCCTGAGATATTCCACTGGAGACTTCCTTCCAATTTGATGGATAGTTATTGAAGATGATTCTTTGAGCATGATTTTCTAATTAATTATGGACAGTGACAACATTCCCATCTTTTCTACATTTAATCAGTTTGATAATCAAAATATTTTGGGGGACCTTATCAAATATTTTACTGAAATGCAGATAAATGACTCCCATAGCATTCTCACCATCTACTAAACTAGTGACTTGATTTTAAAAAAAAAAAAAAGCAGAATACTAGTTTGGCAGAATTTGTTCTTGACAAATCCTTTCCCAGCAATTCCCTGAATTTGTTAAAATCAGTTTTTCCTAAAATCCACAGTCTGTGTTTGGCTATATCCTTCTTTGCCCAGTTGCAAATTCTGGCGTTACATGGTCACTTCTCCTTAAAGTACTGACTACTTTAACTCCAGTGACTAACTCTTCTTTATTGTCTAGAATCAAGTCCAAGATTGTTGATCTCCTTGTTCCTTCCTCTACCTTTTGAAATAATCAATTATTTACAAGGCATATCAGCAATTTGTTGGAGTGCCTTTGCTTAGTAGAGTTAGTATCCCAGCAGATTATCAGGGTAACTAAAATCTCTCTTAACTTCTAACTCTTGCATATTTGAGATTTCTGAGATTTTTTTTTCTGGAGAGCATCACCCACCACCTCTTCTTGGTTTGGTGGTCTGTAGTAAACCCCTACCACAATGTTACATTTATTTATTTCTCTATTTATTTTTACTCCAGTTCTTTCAATTAGTCCATTCTGATCACTCTCATGGATTTCCATTCAACTGAATTTGTTTCTGACATATAGTATCCTCTCCCTTTTCTGCTGCATTTGCTCTTTTTGAATAGGTTATAGCTTCAATTGTGATATTTCAATCATAGGAATCATATGACCAGGTCTCCTTTTAAGCGTTAGGTTGCAGCAGAATGTCTGCAGTAAAAAATCCAGGAAACAAAGCTTGAAAAGGAGTAGGATTCTACTTTTGCTGTTCCTACTATAGTTGTGTGTGTCTGCCTACAACAGACAAGATAATAGCAGCTGCCTCCAGAAATCCTTGCTGAGCATGCACAAATAGAAAAACAGAAAGAGGGAAAGCCAACAAACTCATCTTTATCAGCATGTTAAAAATGCATACATATGGTCACAAATGTGGAAATCATAAGAAAAGTAGAACCTGGTAAAAGGAAAAAAAAAAATGGGCAAATTTCAGAAGAAGCCTTCAGGTGGTCTCCAGGAGATTCAACATATTTTTGTTTCCTTATACAAGGCTTCCAGACCTGGTTTTCTCATTTTACATGTGCATGTTGTTGGTTTTAATTAAAAGTTTGTTGAAACATGTTGAAGTGCTTTCCTTTTTTTATGATGTAAGAACCTCTTCCTATTCTTTCCATGCTATTTCTGCCTCTCACATCAAATTCTCTGTTAAAGAGATGATGCCCAGAATAGACCTACTTCATTAACTGAGGTTTATCTTCCTAGTAAACTTCTTACAATATATACGATATAGATTAACAGACCTGGTAAATTTATTATTATAATCTATCACTGTTGCAAATCCAATCTGCTCTCTCTTCTCCCTCTCTGTTTCCCCCGCCTTCTCTGCATGAGTTGAGGTAAGATTGCCTTCAGATCTTACTCAGATATTCCATTTCTTAGTATTCTATTCTTAATGCTTAATAATAAAAGCCAGTTGAGATGGTCAGTTTTGCCTACATGTTTGTCTCTGGATGCTTTCAAGTGCTCCACTCACATAGCAAAGGTCTCACACAAACTGCAGACAAAGCCACTGCTCTGGGTTTTATCTGCTTCTTCTGAAATCACTATAACAAATTGCCTGGTCATCATAATTACAGGAACCATCTCCAAGCAGTAGCTAGCAATATTATCTGTGGAGAAGCTGGAGTGAATGAAATACCTGTATTCTCCATGCAGTCCAGTGCAGGAAATGAAGTTTATTTTCAGTGATAGTCCTCATGTGCTGAAACCTGAGTCCACTTGCAGGTTGTTTAAAAATCACAACCACATATCTCCTCACTGCATGGGTCTGAATTGGCAGACCTTTAGTCCAATCCTATTACATGACAATTTCCTCTATTTTTTGATATAGAAAAGTGACTTATGTAGCTAGCAAAGCAGCGTCTGTATCCAAGAGGGAAGTATCATCAAGTCTTAGGAAATTATAGAATTTGCTAAATTCACAAAAGGAGGAACAGTTGTGAAGGGCAGACAATCATCAAACAGGTCAGTGAAAAGCTTGTGTGTGTATATAAATTGCAGGGTTTTTTGGCACTCCCTTTCCACTTTGCCTAAGTATTTTCTTGTGAGAAATGCACCAAAAGGAGGAGGATTGAAGGCTGCCAGGAATAAGAGAGAGATATCACTGGTTAGAATACACCGTTGTACTGCCAGCTGAGGGCTTTCATGTCAGTGTGTCAACAAATGTACTCTTGGGTGCAATCCAAAGTTTATAGGAGACATTCAAGGTGCTGAACCCTATCTCCAAAATGGGTTTTACTCCTCTGATAGCTGTTTTAAAATTCAGGTGCATAACAAGCACAGCCAGACCATTAATTTAGGGTCCAGTACTTACCACTGCTCTGTTATTAGCAAAAGGTGTCAGTCCATTGCTGTATGCTAACAGAACTGACTATTTCATTCTTGCTTGCAGGAATAAAAAATTTCAGAAGTTCTCCTCCTCCTCCACCTCCTTTATAAGTGTTTGTACATTTTTAAAATTATTTTCCACATTTCTGGATTTCTTTCAAATCACATCTTACGGAGGATTTTTTTTGTGCAAAAGCGTTGCATTTGTGCATAAAATACAATTTTTGTGCAAAAACTATAACCAACTTACATACACAAATAAAGCACTGTTCTTCCCCCTCCCCTCTTGCAGCAATGAAAAATTTCACAGCAGTTGACTTTTTTGGTGTTTGTGCCTTGACATGTTAATCTGTTTTGGAATGAGAATATTTGTGAACATTTGTTATATTCTTATAACTAAGCATTCTTCTTTTCTGTAAAATATTTATAGTACAATAAAGTTATCTTGTTTGGCTTTTATATATGTTCTTCAGTTCACCTGAAGTGGCTGTCTTCTCATTCAGCTGATGGAGGAGATGGCTCATAGCCTGCAGTATGCATGTCTCTTCTCAGTAAAGGATTGTTTTATTTATTTTATTTATTGCTTTATTTTCATGTTCATTCTGACACATGTAAACATACAAGTTCAAATGAACATGTGAGTGAGGAAAGAGAGGAATATTGTAACCTAATGGGACAGTGAAAAGAATGTAATAAAAAGATTTCACAGAATGTTCTATATCAGTGTTCCTCAATCTATCACATTCAGTGGCTCAGCAATTTTTCCCCAGTGTGTCCACTGGAAATGTTCCCATATTTGTGTCATATTTTTATTGAAGTTTCTAGAAAACTTGCTGTGGAACATAAGACAGTTGCTCGTGGACTGACACTGGCCCATAAGCCATCACTTTGAGTAGCAATGTTCTATGCTGCAACATTTTCTTGACATCCCACTTGTGTTTCCAGAACAGTAATTTACTGGATTTTCATTATATATGTCTGACTGGCTCAGAGAATTCAAGACATTTGGAGGATGAGGTAACTGTATGTTGTAGCACTCTGATAAAATGTCTGTTGCCCAGTGCTGGCCTTTTTCTGAGAAAAGTGGTGAATCAAATTCTTAAATAAGCAATCTTCTGTACCTGTTTGGCTAGACATTCTGTATATAAAAGTAATGAAGGTTATTTTCAAAGGGAAGAGCATTCTTATGCATCACCCACCATAATGGAATATCATTCCTTTGGGATACTTTTCTGGAAACTTGGCATTATGACAAGATTCTCACAGCACCGAATGCAATGCAGACCTTTCAGGCTGGGCTCCTGTTGCCAATGACATCATCTTTGTGTGTGTTTTGAAACTGCAGGCTTGTAAATACCTGGCATGGAGAGAAATCAAATTGAATGCAAGGTTTATCTGAAGGTCCCTGGATACATGAACCAGAAAAGAGCTGTGCATACATATAGTAATTAGTTGCATGAAATTTTAAATGAAGGCAGCTGTGGCCTTTTGTACTCCATGTCATTTTGATATTTCCTCTTTTAATAATGCAAACGTTCTGAGTGTGACCATATGATACTAACCTCCTTTGGTTTCTAGCCTGTCTTATTATTGCAGCACCAAATGTGCATTTAAATGAGCTCCATTAAAGTGCATAATAAATGCACCAGGAGGTTATCTTCTGAGTTACAGGCAGTGATAGCTTATGGCTACCTCTTGCTGGTAGGTGTCACCCTTGGCTCTTCTCTATCAGCAGGTTCTAATATCAACACTGTGAATATTGGTAGGAAGTTTTAAAATACTTCTAAGACGTTCTGTTTCCAGGAGTTGCTTTCTTTGGGTCTCTCAAGTAAACTTTAATTTTTCTTTCTGAGACCATGACAGACTTCCTTATTGATTGTTTCATAATATTCAGCAAAGTTGTGTCACCATATTTGATCACATCTGTCAAATAGAAAGGGTTGAAATAGCAACATGTCAAGGTTTCACTAATTATAAAAATGGAAAGGGCAATTTAGATGGATGTTATATTAGTTCAGATGGGTTTAGAAAGGTCCCTGTTTGTTGTTTTTTGAAGATTCAGGATGAACTGAAAGTACAATATGTAATCATTCCAATACAATTTCATTCCATGCTTGTACTGTAGGTACTCCGTGTAATCATTCCAACATATCAGATGTTGTGTCTAGACTAAAAATGTTCTCCCTATTTTGCCAGATTATTTGGAAGCAGTAAAATCATTCAGGGATCATTTTGGCTATTTTTTGAAGCTGTGGGGGAGAATGTCACCACTTACCTACCCTTCCTCCTTTTAAATGTCCAAGTACTCAATTGCTTTCTGTCTGAACAAAATGATTGAGTTTTTTTCCCTTTCTTTTTCTAGAATAAGAACTTGGAACCCAGTTTAGATGAAGAATCTAATGAAAAGAATGTGAGGCTGTTGTTTAGTCCAATTTGACATTTTGACTGCAGAAGAGAATTATTGAAACAAATAGACCACTTTCGAGCAATAGAAACTGTAGACGAGCCTCCTGTCAGTCTGCATCAGAGAACAAAGGGTGAAAGCTGTAGGTGAATTCTGTAAAGAAAAGTAGTGGATGTCATCTAAAAGAGGAAGGAAGGAGGAGGAAGGGAGGGAAAATATGCAGAATACATCTGTTTCTGCCTATTAACAAAAGAAAAGAAGGCATACAACTTATTGAAATGATCCACTAATTCCTCCTTCCCCTCCCCTCTTGATTCCACAAACTTGCTCCCCACACAGAGGGCTTGCAGTACTTTATGGTATGGTGTTTCTTTCTGGAGCATCTTTGCATTAAGGTCTGAGTTCCCAAACAACCTGACCTCCCAAAAGATGCTGATAATGCTGATACTGTAGTTGTTGCTGCTTTTATGGATCATGTTTTATCTGGTTCCTTTGTGCTTACAAAGTAAGTAGATGAACTTGGACTTTTTTTTAGGAAGGTGAATTAAACATATTTAACAGAAACATACTAACAGAAACTGGGAGCACACTAGTTATGTATAAGCCTCCTGCTTTAACATAAGGTCTGTAGTCAGTCAGGCCAAACGCTTATTTAGTACAGCATGAGACATCCACAGTGGACAAGCTGATGGCCATGGAAAGCTCACAAGTAGCACAAGAACTTGTTTGTGTTTCCCAGTTCCTGGTATTCAGAAGTGTAGTTGTGTCTCCAGTGCCAATAATAGCATTAGCTAAGGATAGTGTGCCTCCTATGAATGAGTGCCTGGAGGAAGTAATGAATTGGAGGAGGAACAGAAACTGAAACTGAATCCAGGCAAGAGGAAGGTACTTATTGTCAAGGGTCCTAAGCTGGGTTTGGAGGTGTCTCAATTAGTCCTGAATGGGGTTACACCCCTCTGGAAAGACTGTGTTCACAACTACAGCTTGGGGGGGGGGCTCCTGAATCCATCACTCCAAATGACAGCCCAGACAGATGTGACAGCCAAGAGTACTTACAGTCAGCTTCATCTGTTAAGCTGTCTGAGTTTAAATCAGCAGTAAAGTTGGCAAACCTGTTGAGATTATTTTTAAATTATGATTTTAAAGTATTTATTGATGGATGTTAATATTATTGGTTTCATATGCTCTTTTAATTGATGTTGTATGTTGCATTATTTGATCCACAGGGAGAGGCTGGTAAGAAATTATGCTGATGATGATTGGGGTCTATTGATAGACTTATTCTCCATACATTTGTCCAGGGATATATTTCATGCTAACAAACAACAAAGAGGAATATCTCATTTTTTTTTCCTTCTCTCCAGTTGACATGGTATAAGGTTTTCCATTTTTTTCCACAGGAATATTCCCATTTTCAAAGTGAATTTTTGTGCACATTGTGGAAATGATTTTTTTTGTGTGTGTGCAAATTACAATTGTTGCTGCTGTGTTTCATGAAGCGTTGAAAAATATACATGTTTGAGCAGGTTGTTTGAGTCTACTTGATCAATAACTCTGTCATTTTATTCCCCCCTCCCCCTGGGTGATCCTTGTATTAATAAAGAAGGAAAAGACTAGTTTTGGAAATTGATGGGAAGATGCACATGTAATTTTGTTCTCCCAGAGAGGAAGCAAAAACCCTTACTGGATCTAGTGAAGCAAAAACCTTTACTAGATCTAGTGATTTTCAACAGTATGTTCTGATGTGTTGAGACACCCTTTATTGTTGGGGCTGAAAAAATATAGTGAATATTCTTTACATCTCTATTTTTTTTTCTATCTTCTTTTCAACTATTGGTGCTTATCAATGCATCTACTCTACTTTAGTTGTTAGTAGGGAAGTTTGTGAATCTAATCTCAAGTTTTAGCAGTCATATGGGATGGGGCAGTGGGAGAATTCCAGAAATTGTTATAATATATGCAGAGCCCATGCTTCACAATGAAAAAAGAAATCATTTCAGCTACTCATAGAAGTGGGTTGTGGCATGAAATGGCATTAGCAGTATTCCTTTCTTTTTAATACATTCCACGTTCCTTTATAAGAAACAGCAAATTCAAACTGATTCTAATGATGCTAGGTTATAGCCTCTGAAAAGCATCATTAGCCAATGTTTCCCAAGCTCATGACTTAACAAAAAATCTTAATATTTGCTATTAAGGAAGTTTTGAAATGACTCAGTGTCACTTAGCTGTAAGCAAATATGATCAGAATTCTGCTCTTAACGCAGTTAGCTTTCCTGGGAATCATTCTCAAAGCTTGAAGGTAATACATTAAGAATAACAATGTTACTTGTAAAATGTTACTTCAGGGCTAACAAAGAGATAATGATGTCACCTTTTCACAATTTAATGTTAACACGAATACATTACAATATTTGAATTAACAAGTAATGCTTGATTTTCATTCCAAAATAGACTGTTTTCAGGAGACTTGGCATTTTAGGGGTCATTCTCCAATTTCAAGGGATTTTTAAGAAAAAAAATGAAAAAGGGTGTTATCACCCAAACCTACACTAACATTAACATGTTATGAGAAGATACAGCAACAAAGAACCCTGGCTGTTTGGTCATTTTACACAACATTTCTATATCCAAGCTCTGAACAGTCTTCTCAACAAGTCACTGGTGAAGACTCCTCAAGTCACTCCTCAGGTTCCTGGAGCAGTCATATTTCAGTTGTTCAGTGGAATACAATTCTTAGATTTGATTTTGCTTGTTTGTCCTATTCACATGGCTGTTTGAATAGACTTGAATATTTATATTGCTTTAGCCATATAAATTGTGGAATTCCATATCTTGTTCTATGATTAGTCATCAGTGTTGAAGTTCCTGTGTCATAGCTGTTAACCTGGCTGTATTACAAGTGTTACAAATTGTCCTACTGTATGGCCTGTAGGTGATGGTTATTGTACATTATGTTCTTCACAATATCCATATGGTGATAGTGTTTTGAAATGTACCATTTCAACTGCAGATGAGGAAGGTCATTTTTTAATACAGTTCTCCCTTCTGTGAGAATTCAGGGCATAGAACCCTTGTGAAAGTAGAAAAGTTGTGAATAACTCCTCCATCTGCCTCCCCTCCCACTCCCTGCCAGTGCTACCCCCCTTCCTGTTCCCATGCAAAACAGAAGGAATAGGGTGCAAGGGAAGGCTCCCAAGAGCCTCCTTTACTTCTCCTGAGCTCCCCCTTCCCCCTTTCCATGCATTATGCCCCAGCACAGTGAAAATGGATGGGAAGGGGAGGGGGGAATTCTGCAGGAGGAAATGAAGGCTCTTTGGAGCCTTCCCCCATCCCACCCCATTTTCTTCCATTTTGCCTCAGTGCAAGTTCTCTATGCTGGTGCAAAATGCAAAGGAAGAAGAAGGGGAAACTCTGGAAGAAGAAAGGAAGACTCACAGAAGCCTCCTCCCCACACACACTTTCCTTCCATGTTGCCTCCATGGGGCAAAATGTATAGGAATGAGAGGAGGAGAATTGGTGGGGGGAAGCATGCATGTTCATGAATAATCAAATTTCTGAATATTTAATCTGCAAATATGGATGGAGGACTGTACTCTTTGAGCACAAAAATAATTTACCTACCTTTAGTAAACCCTTTCAATACAGAGAAAGGATTAGCCTAATCCTAGCACCTAAATAATTAAGGGCTCCAGATCCTGTCTGATCTTGGAAGTTAAACAGGGTCAGAAGTAGTCAGTAACTGTCTGGGAGACTGCCATTGAATGCCAGGTGTTGTAGATTATATTTTGGAGGAAAGAACTACAAAACTACCTTTAAGTATTCCTTGCCTAAGCAAACTCTATGAAAGGCAACAGGTGACTTGAAGGCACATACACACACACATACTCCGTATGCTAATTTGTGACATGCTAGAAGAAATACCTATTGAGAAACATTAAAAAATATGAACCCTTTCTAAGCTGAACTGCAGCAATCTGAAAAATACCACCCACATTTGCAGAAAATGTTGCTTGATCATTTCTCTATGTGGGCTGCTGCAAGTTTTTAAAAATCATTTGGAAAGAATACACTACAGAATCATAATCTTATATTATACAAATAATAAAGAACCTATTAAAAATACTTGTGCTTCATAGAAGTTGTCTTGTATTCCTCAGATTTGAGCATAATAATAAGATGTCTGAGATCCCAGCTGGAAACCTTTCTTATTTTCCCTTTTTCATTGCAGACTGCAAAGTTTGAAATGCAACTTTATAAATAATGATACTCTCTTATTCCAAAAAGCTGTAGGAGCTGTGAAAAACTGTTTCTAATTAGGTTAGTTAAATGAAGACAGCATCTTTCTGATAAATTGTTGTTGGCATGGCCTTCACCATGGGACTGAGGTAGTGACATAATGTACCAGATTTGCTCAAATATTTCATAGGCAGTGAAATGTTAGGAGGAATTAAAATACTCTAAAGCAGAAGGCTGGGAGAGAGGTGGTGAGGGGGAACTAAATCAAAAGGAACAAAAAAAAATCATGAGAAAATTTAGCAGCTGTTGAACACTGAATGAAGGCAACTTGGGCACTATTTAATGACTGATATTTCATGCAGATGGCTTTAGGGAAACATAATTGGTCCTGCAACAAAATGCTGTTGGGAAGAGTGCCTTTTTTAGCATTCTGGTAAGCTGTGCCCTCTCCCATCACTCTTCAATCCATCTCCTGAAACAGCCAGCCAGCATTCTATGGTCACTGAGCATGCTCAGCCATTCCCCATTGGATTGTCCCTAATGTACATAGAATCATAGAAACATAGAGTTGGAAGGGGCTTCATTGGCTACTGAGCCCAACTCATTGCTCAGTGGAGGGATTCTAGCTAAAGATTTCTTTAAAAATGTGGGGGTGGGGGTGGGGAGCAAACCTTATTTGTTCTCCTGTAACCTACCATTCTCCCATGAATGATCCAAAGCAGTACTACCACCAGATCCACAACATGCTCCAAGTGAATAGGGCTGTTTTCTCTGCATAAGAACCTACATTCCTAGTGAACATCAAAAACACAATGCCGTGAAGCAAACGACCAGTTGGTATTTGATTGTATATTTAAAGCAGCTGGCACAATAATTTACTACAGGCATAGATGTCAGATGTGCAACATAGAGTTTCCAGCCACAAATGCTTCTGTTTTCTTTCAAAGGAAGAGGTAGCTCTGTGCAGGTATCTTTCTCTGCACAGGAGTTTTTCCTTCTATTGAAATAATTTGGGACAATTTTCTTATGTAAGATTTGAGCTTTTGATAGGCATCTGAAAATGCACACAAGTTTCTACATGATAACATATATCATAACATGTCTTCACCCTTATTCGCCTTATAAAGCTCAAGGAAAACAACTGTGATTTAGTTATTTTTTAAAAAAGATGTAAGTGTATGGCACTTCTTTGTGCTGATTCAGGCCAATATTCTATCTAACTCAATTTTGTCAGTGTGTGTAGCTGCTGCAGATCTCTGGCAAATGTCTTTCATAGCCCTGTTACCTGAGAGATTTCAAATTTGACATTCCAAGGGCATGCTATAAATACAGAGCACGCACTTGGCTGGTACACGTGCTTATACACTTAGTTACTGAACTAAACTTGTGCACCCTGTTTAGGCTTTTCATGTTGTTGTTTTATTTCCTACAAGCAACCACATATTGCCCATCCACCTTGGGAATAAAAAAAGGCAAGGTACAGGTGTTATGTAACTAGTACCATTTTATTAGCTATTTACAATAAAATAAAATAAAATATTAAACATGAAAAAAACCTGCTTAGGGATTCTAAAAATAGTGTGGATTTAACTAATGTTCCCCTCAGATGCTTTGGGCAAACCATCCATGGTCTCCACAGCAAGCCATAGAACATAACCTCCTCTTAACCAGCCATTTTTCACAAGAAACTCACCCCAAGCCCCAAAACATCCCAAAGCTTAAAAGGGGGTGGTGTGACTTAGGCCAACAGCTATTCCTACTCTCAGCCTATTGCTGGGCCCCATAAACTGCATCCTATTAAGTTCTCATAATTGTTTCAGGGTAAACTCTACCAACTATCCATTTATCTGTTATAGAAAAGGGGCAAGTATATGCTTAACCCAGGGCCTTCCAAAATGGTCAATAGCTCTACTATTCAGCTCTACTAGAAGGATATCATTTTCTTCATCTGACAGGTGGTGCCTAAGCAGTTCCTGCTGGGCCATAAGAAGGTCCATGTGTTCCTAATTTACCTTCTTCCTTGCTAATGGGGATCCAATTTTGTTCTCTATACACACTGAAACAGTATGGAAATATTTTCCATCCCTGCCACCACACTTGTTTAGTTTGGATACCTTCTGCAATCTGTATAAATAGGTCATTCTCCTTCAAATCATTTTCTCCCAAATGGACCAACAAAATATCAGAAGGCGGTTCAGATAGGTCCTGCATCAAATCTAGCAAACCTCTACCTACTTTGAATGTCTGTGCACTCAGCAGTCAATGGCTACAAGACTTCAAAGCCCCAAGTGAACAACAAAGAGGCCAGATCTCATACAACAAGTCATTGTGTGTCCACAGATGATGACCAATCTCCTAATCAGACACCCTCAGATACCTGCAATTGTTACCCTGTGTTTTGGGGGAATCCCGGGAGGGGCTCCCAGATTGCCAATTAAAATACAAGATGGGGAAAATTAGCTGGAGCACTCTCTCTTGGCTAACGAGAGGCAGGGTAACTTTACGAGATCTTTAACCCAATGTATACAGCGGCAGGTCAGAGAGCGGCTAGACAAGGTTTTCCAAATAAAAGACAATTCTTTATTAAAGACAAAGACACAAAAGACAAAACATAAACTAACTAGCTGAGGAAATAGAAACGAAGATTGTTTGGGAAGGCAATACGACACCTGGTCTCGTAGTCCTGGAGAGAAGCGG
The DNA here is from genome assembly GCA_948474755.1 of Ctenosaura bakeri. Lineage (NCBI taxonomy): Eukaryota > Metazoa > Chordata > Lepidosauria > Squamata > Iguanidae > Ctenosaura > Ctenosaura bakeri. The sequence goes on along the minus strand of CAOLHI010000145.1, from coordinate 545,608 downwards.
GGTTCCGGGGAAGAAAGCTCAGCGTGGGGAGCTGAGGGGAGTTTCCTTAGACAACTGGCAGCAAGGCGGGATGGAAGTCCAAAATAGTCCAAAGACCATTTGGAAATGCGGGGTTTTTATAGGGGAGTTTGTGCCTACCGGCTATGGCAAGCCAGGTGAGAACAAAAGGAGTTTTGGCGCTAGACAAAGGATTTGGAAAGGTCAAGTTTAACATGATCGGATTTGCTCTTGATGACAATAGCGTGGCCCGGATGTTGATGGCCCAACATAAAGAGTGGCTTGGCTGAGAGCCGTGAGGCTATTGTGGAGTTTGTGACTGGAAGTTCCCTGAAGCTACGAGTGAGGCTGGGGTTGCTGGCCTCAATGGGATCTGGAATGCAAAACCATTAGTGGCCGCACTCTGTCCGTGCTTGTCCGGAGAACCTCGCAAACACGTGGAGTGGGGTGACTGAAAGCAGTCCAGCTGAGTCCGAATTGTTATATATCAAAATGATATCTGGGGGTCCTCACCTACAGTGCCATACCAGAAGTAACACAATTAAATAAAAGAAAAGAAAAGCACCAAGCACTGTGCCAAAATCATATAAGGAAAAACAAGGCAAATGTACTTCTCGAAACATCACTCTTCCCCACATCTAAATACTGAATACTGGCAAGAGGTTGGACTTGATGGCCATTGTGGTTTCTTCCAACTCTACAATTCTAAGAATTGTGACTGTCTCATACCCTATGAAAGCCACTTTACCTGCTATCCTAATTAGTGGGTAGAAAAATCTACAACTCTTAAACTTAACCTGCCAATACCCATTTAGTCAATGCTTCAAAGTGAAACCCAGTAAGTGGGGAGTCATGGTATGAATGAAGACCCTCACATCCTTCCTCTGACCTCTGTGGATGTGTGTATGACACACAGTGGACACAGGCACTTCATTACAAGGACTTAAGTAAGTACATTTACCATTTTATTTTATTCAGTTTTGATCAATGCAGTCAAATGTGTATGTGGCTTTCTGAAAAAGAAACATGCAATGGTCAGACCCTAAGGGATCCACAAATACACATTTGTCTCAATCAAGAATTGTGGCCTTTTAAGCCAGGCAAACACCACAATTTCAATCCTGGAAATAAACTCAACCACCTCAGTACTAGACATGAAACTAAGCAAACCGTTAATGAAGTTTGATTTATATAATATTGTTCCATTATACAGAAATTCAATAAATCAAAATCCCAAAGGATGTATAGGTAGGAGGTGAAATTCAGATTTAATACTGTATTGGCCGACTTGCTTCCGTTCCACACCTCTTGACTGTGTACACAGGCTTATGAAGCATGGATCAGGGGATACCATTACTGTCCAATTTGCCCTAAGGAGAAGATAGTGTTACTATATTCTGCCACCCTTCCTATGAGATTTGTGATTTTCATATACCGGATTTATTAGTGACCAGAGAACATGATCTGAGTGATGCTGAGTGGAGAACATGGTCAGAGTCACACTGGCTCAGTGTTCTGAAAGTTCAGATAGGATTATGCTGCATCCTCAATGATTCATCACACTTTAGCCAGGATGGCTGAGAAAAATCTACATAACCCCCTGTAGATTGTGTCCAAGTATTAGAAAAAAGCAGGATCCTCCATGGTTGGACTCTAATTACTACTACCAACATGAAGTTCATTTAGCTTGGAAGCCAGCTGGACCATGAGTAATTGATCTTCTACTTCTTGAGAAGATCTTTGCCATTATTGTCCAAGTTGTTTTCTTCCTTTTCCCCCAGTTCCCTGAATAAAAGGTTAAAAATGTCAGTGTATCCCCTTTCCAGATCTTCTCCTGCAATGTCAGTAAACAATTCTCCAAAAGGAGGGTTTGATACATGAAAGGCCAGCCTTTAGTGGTACCAAGCCATAACTAACACCTGACCACCCGAGATAAGTCAAAGAATAATAGAGTTGGAAGAGACCACAGGGGCCATCCAGTCCAACCCCCTGCAATGCAGGAAAGCCCCAAAGCTCACATGATCTATGTTAACTGTGATTAGCTTGCACTCACAATGGGGTCCACACATCCCATGACAGAGCCAATGGAATAGGACCTGAACTTACATGATCCTGTGACTCCTGAGATGCAGTATAATAGTTAGTGCCAAGGAGGGGACATGAGAGTAGCAGACTGACTCCAGTAGCCATACGACCAGCTGGCTCAGCTAGTTGGCAGAAGTGTGACGTGATTAGCACAACCAGTAGTGGTTTCTTCTCAGGCTGAAAGTCTGGCTTGATGCTGCCCAAGATTAATAGTATACACAGGGATATACCTGCAGGATATCAGGAGTTAGTATAGAAAAATGTGCCATGACTTCTTCAATTAAATGTGTACTTGTGGCCTTCTTGACCTTCTACCCAAAAGCCTTCTCTAGTGCAAGCGTACCTTTTCCAATGCCCCAGAGCAATGGCAAAATCATCCCTTCTCAGAAGAGATTACTGGCATAGCAAAGTCAAAGTGGAGGCTCTCAAAACAAACTGGGGAGAAGGAAAGAGTGAAAGGTGCTTTAATTCCAAGAAACAATCTCCTCACATTGTGTTTCAGTGATTGTTACCCCAAAACACAGGTGCACAATGCCAGTACCTCCATGCAAAGATGAGGATTATTAGCTCAAATTAGGTCTGTGACAAGAGGTAATCCAGTGAGATCTTTCCACCAGTGTTTATGGGGTGTTCACAGAGAAAAATCAGACAGAGATTCAAAAGTAAGTTCAAATGTGTTTTATTGAGGAATTGATTACACGCACACAAGATCAAATAGTCATACACTCACACAAGGCTAACTGAAGGAAAAAGGGACGAAAGATTTTGGAGACCAAGATTCAGGATGCAGTGGGAAGATTTACCAGTCTCTGAGAGCAGCAAGGAAGCAGCAATGTGGTTAGACTCACACCTAAGGACAGTACACAATTGGGAATCGGAGTGACAGTGTGGCTACCAGCAAGCAATGCACTGCATCTAACTGGCTAAAACTGGGGGATTATATACCCAATTTCTGCCTGGAGGACATGGATGTGAATGGCAGAGTAGACAATGAGATCAAGGATTGGTTAACAATCTTGCCATTAAGTGAAAAACGACTGATGGCTGTTGTGATAGCTCTGTAATGGCTGGACAGGTGTGAGAACAATGGAGAGATTTACAGGTTGGTGGGAAAAGGGTTGAAACAGTGATTGCTATTGTCTAAAGGGCAGAGTCGTTGCAACTTAGCTTATTATCTCTGGAGTTACCTGGTGACTTCCTGACTATACTTGGCTATGCCTAGAGGGGGGTTCTGACCAACTTTGCAGCACACATGTTCAGCAAGTGTCTTCCTCACGTCCAGCTTGGCCATAAAGTCACATCAGGGTACATTTTATATTAAAGCTAATTAATATATCTTGCCAATTAAATTATATTTTGCCAATTAAACCATATCAAAGTGTGGGGGTGTACAGCCTGGTAACAAGATTATAGGAATTTTAATCCTGAAAGATAACTTTCCTGGCTCTGGCCCTTCCCACCATATTAGGAAGCTCTATATGAGGAAGCCCAGCTCCCAAGCTTGATTAAAATTTAATACTATTTCTATTTATAAAAACAAGCCTATGATACACATATGTCTAAATTGTTACTGGGCTAGGAAGAACAACTCCAACTCCAACTCCTCCTCCGTCTGTTTTTAAATGCTTTTAATTTTATTGATAGTTTAATTGCACACACACACATACATACATATACATATATGTGTGTGTGTGTGTGTATTTGTACAATGAATCATTTTAGCAGTACCAGTTTTAACATTTATAAATCATCTTGAGCTACAGACTGGGAAAAAGTTGGGGTATAAATATCATCATCATTATACTGTATTTGCTCATGTATTAGATGCAGTGGCGTATAAGACGTACCTCATTTTTCAAACAGTATTTTTCAGGAAACTTTTTTTTAGTACCCTGATGAGACAAAATGCACAGGAAAGAATGGGAAGGTAAGGAGTGCTTGCACCAAGCTTCCCCCACCTCCTTCCTTCCTGTTTTGCTTTGGCAGGGAGAACTCCCAGCAGAGTCAAAATGCACAGAAGAGGAGGGGAAGGTAAGGAGTGCAATACCAGGCTTCCCCTACCTCCTCCCTTTCTATTTTGCCAGCAAGGAGAACTCCTTCCACTCCCTGTGCATTTAGCTTTACCCATATTTGCTGGTGCATAAGACATAGCCCATTTTCAGAGGGTATTCTTTTTAGGAAAAGAAGTGTGACTTATATGCCAGCAAATACGGTATTTCTTTTATTTTCACAGTTTTCTGTCTGACCAATTTGTAAACTTTGGAGTAAAACAACAAACTAAAAAGGAGATGCTTAACTACTTTGCTGGTTTCTTACTAAACATAAGAACATGACAGTGCTGGGGAGAAGAGAATACAAACACCATATGGTCCATCAGAGCTTGCTGAGTGACTGATGTTGCTATCATAGAAAATAAGTCATTAGCAACTTGTTCTTAACTGTGCTGTGTGGAAGGAAACCGAATGGAAGCCAGTGGGAGTTGTTTCCACAGAAAGTCCCTAGGATAAGGGTGCAAAATAAAAAATCCTCAGTACACATATTCCTTAGTGGTACTGGTGAATGCAAAGAGATAATACCTTATCTTTTTTTTTTTTTTTTCTGCATTCATAGACTGAATTGGAATTATTGTCCATACAAAAATATACATGTTTACTGGTTGTCAACAACACTGTGACTACAACTTATGAACAATCTATAGACCCATAACTATATCTCATCAACAGCCTAGATACAACTGCACTGTTCTTTTATGACCTCTCCTCTAAGGTAGACATTTAACATTTGTTCATGGAAATATATCAGACCTTGGAAACATGTTTTCACAGCACTTACATGGTTAATTCATTGCACGGCCCTCCAAAATAACTTATCATTAATGTTACAATCCTGATATAGATAACTTGTTACTTTACTTGTTAGTTTTGGAATCCATCTAGAAACTAATAAAATGGTCTAAATTCTGAAAAATGTTATAAAAAATCCAAAATATTTTAGGCTCCTAAATACAATGCAAACAAACGAACAAACAAACATTACTCATTCCTTTACAAATAAAAATTTTGCTAGCTATTCCATTGTTAAAAAAAGTAATATGTTACAACGAATAAATCGCAGGTAGCATTGTAATGAATTATTTCCATTCTCTCAACAATTCTAGAGGACTGTGTTGTTCTTCACCCGAACAGTAGATTATCTGGATTTCACTTTCCATGTCTATAAAAGAGCTTTCCAGAATTTTCATGTTGGTCACACACTTTTCTTAGACATTCATCATTTCATGATACAGTAAGTCAGTAAGTAATTCAGTAAGTGGAAGCAGCCCTTCCACTTGAGCCGGGCCTGGCATCACCGTCACTGGGGTCTTCCTCGGCCCAGGACTATGGCAGCAGCTGGAGAGACACTCTCTCCACCCAAGCCTGGCCCACTGCCCTCACCAGGGTCTTCCTCAGTCCAGGGTAGCTGCAGTGGTTGTGGGAGAGGCATCCCCTCCACCCAAACCTGGACTGTTGCCGCTGCTGCCCTCCTCAGGGTTTCCTCAGGCTGCGGTGGCAGAGGCAGCCCCTTCACCTGGACCTGGCCCATGAGAGCAGCAGAAGAGGCAGCCTTTCCACCTGTTATGCTTCACGTGACACACCTACACACTGCAGGTGACACACTAACATGTCGCAACAAGCAGTTTGGAAAGCTCTAGTCTGCAGTGTTCTCCTCCTCTCTCTCTCTCTCTCTTTAGAACCTTCATCCTAATTGCTTCAGATTCCTTAGCTAAAAGCCTTGGCTCACTCTTGGCACTGTCTTGCTCTAAGAGAGACTTCTAGGGGTTAGTTTAATTTGCTCAGATCTGGTTCTAGTATTTTGTCTATAGCAAAGATATCTTTTTCAACCAATTTGCACCAAGCAAGCAATGCCTGACTTATCACTGATTTGGCCTTAGATCTTGTCAAAACCCACAGATGAAACTAGGAAAGGATGATAGAAATGAGTAGGATGCAACATATACATCTGAATTGCAATAAATTTACATATATACTCATGAGCATCAGTAACTTCACAAAACACCCACATACAACTTATTGCACCAGTGTGGTGCTCTAAGGTAAAGTCTTGAAAGAGAAATAAGATCTGGTAATTTGAACTCTCTTATCTAAATTATTATGTAACTTCAGTGCATTTTTGCTGTCTTTATCATAAGTGGCAGGAAGGTGTGCTTGTGATGTCCAATTTCTGTTAGCCGAGTTTTTCCGCAGGTCTCAGTCATGATGACAGTATTGTAACACTACCTTCAAGTCCCAACCCAAAACAGGTGTCCAGAAGGATCCTATAGTCAATGGTACAATTAATGGCTGAGAGGACAATAGTGAACCACATCTCCTGTCCAGTTCCTTGCATAGATTGTCCATCAAAGTAACTGAATTATAACAAGGCCTGAAACCAGTTTAAAATCAATACTATCACACACTTGAGCACCTTGCTGAAGAATGGGATATTGGAGACAGGTCAGAAATTATCCAATATAATGTAATTTATGTCTTTTTCAGTAAATATCTCACCTCTCCTCACCTCATCTAGGTATTGTCCCTAAAAATTTAACCCTGCCACAAAGAGGCGTTTACCATATATATGTATGGTCAATTGCCCCATCCATGGTTTCTGTAAGCCAGGAAAGGTTATCTTATTTCCCTGAAGACAGAATGTTTTGTTCGTTAATCTGTTTGAAAAATGTTGAAACAGTTCAAAAGCCTAAAAAATGTGTGAATGTTAGACCAAATATAAATTCATAAAAATATAACATGGTAAACTAAAAGTGTATTTGATAACTGAATAATATGAAAATCCTTCCTAGATGGAGGAAGCAATCTTGCAGAAAATACCTTAACTGCCATCAAGTCAACTTCAACTTAGGATGATCCTATGAATTAAAGACTTCCCAGATACCCTATCATCAACCAACCTGCTCAGGTCTAGCAAATTCAAAGGTGTGTCTTTCTTAATTGAGTCTATCTATCCATCTGTAATGCAGTCTTCCTCTTTTCCCACTGTCTTCCAAAAAGGAGCCCTGATGGCGCAGTGGTTAAATGTCGGTACTGCAGCCACAAGCTTATGAGTTCAATCCTGCCAGGCTCCAGGTTGACTCAGCCTTCCATCCTTCCGCAGGTTGGTTAAATGAGTATCCAGCTTGTTGGGGGCAATTAACTAACACATTGTAAACTGCTTAGAGAGCACTTAGTTGATAAGCAATATAGAAACACACATGCTATCGCTATTGCTTCCACCTTCCCAAGAATTGACTTTTCTAATCAGTCATGTCTTCTCATCATACAACCAAAGTATGATAGCTTCAGTTTAGCCATCTTGGCTTCTAGGAAGAGTTCAGGCTTGATTTGCTCTAAGACCCATTCATTTGTCTATTGTATCTGTAGAACTGTTTTCCAGCACCACGTTTCAAAGGAGTTAATTTTCTTTCTTATCAGCTTTCTTCATTGTCTAGCTTTCACAACTGTACACAGAAAGTGGAAATACAATGGCATGGACAATCCTAACTTTAGTATTCAATGATGTATCTTTATGCTTGAGGATCCTGTCTTGTTCCCCCCTAGCTGCCCTTCCAAGTCCCAGTCTTCTGATTTCTTGACTGCAGTCCCCATTCTGATTAATTACTGAGCTATGGTACTGAAAATCTTGAACTGTTTCAATGTTTTCATCATCTACTTTAAGGTTATGTAAATCATCAATATTTTTTGTTTTCTTAATGTGCAGCTGTAAACTTGCCTTTGCAATTTCTGAGGTTAGTGTGCAAAAAAACTGTAGGGATTTTCACCTTGATGTACCTTATAAGGTTTAGGGACATCAGATTAAACAATAAAGACCTCAATTTGTATGACTTTATAGTAAGAGTAAGACTTGGTTTGATGACTATTTTTCTGGAATTTATCATTAAATTGCCGTTGATTCATCATGATGTGTCTTTATGTATAACAAATCTATATATGAATAGATGGATATCTTTTTAAAAATAATCACAGGCATAAAACACAGAGAAGTTGCTTGAGTTTCATAGTGCTTTGGCTTAGAATATGAACCCTGGTTACTTCTTATTCTCATATTTAGCAAAAAATTAGGACTGCTAACTTTCTCACAGGGAACAACAAATAATTTGGCAATTTTGTTCCTCAGTGCAAGTAAGTCTTCAAAAAGAATACAGCTTTTGAGGACTGTATGTGGTTCAGGACCTGATAGGTCTTTGGTGCAAATTATTTGTGTAAAGAATATATATTTCCTGTGTAGAAAATATGTGGTGGTTTTGTATAGAGAATAGAATTTCTACACAGAATTGATCCTTTTTGTGCAAAAATCCCACATTAGTTTTCTCCCTTTGTAAAATTCCCAAACTGCAACGATTCTCATTCAAAGGAAATTTCTTCTTTGAGATTTCTCAACAGTTAAGAAACTGTTGTTATCAGTGGATCAAATATTTTTGAATGTACCTTCCATCACTAGTTTAAAAATGTGACAGACCAGTTACCTTTGGCTCCTTCTCTGTGTAAGATTTTAGTTAAAGGAAGAAAAGAACTCTAGCCTCCATCCATCCACCCACCCACCCATCCATCCACTGACGAGGGATAGACAAATCTATCAACTTCAGTTTCCATTGGTTTATTTCCCCAGCCATTAATTTGTGTCATCTTGTTTCTGCATCGTTTTCTCCCCCATCCCTAAACATACACATACCTTCATGAAATTTGTAGGCATTGAAGTGTACATTTTTCTACATATGCCCGGGTTTTTTTATTTCAGTCTAATATTATGCATCATATGCACTGAAGGCAGTTTTTTATTATATAATGTTTTGTACATTTTTCTTCCACTATAAATATTATTTTATGCAGGTTTCCCCAATATTAACATTCTTGTTTGCACATTTCCTTCTCATAATTGAATAAGAATCTAGTGGAGAAGTATGAATAAGTACATAAATAGATATTGAGTTGGTCAAGAAGTGCAAGATTGCATCAAAATACACCAAATAATGATTTTCACTATCCCTTTCATGAGCATTAACATAAATTATAGTGAAGGAGTGCCACACAGGTGACAAGTAAAATACTAAGGAACAGCTATATTTTCTATAGAAATTTGACCTGTGAGACTGGAAAAAATGAATTTCAGAATGGAATTACACCTCTAGGTTTTGTATAGAACTAATAAACTTGTCGAACAGTCTACGTTTTTTTCATCACATGGTGCAGATGTTTCTAAAGAATTCTACTATCTGAGAAAAATAGCCAGAAATGTCAGACATCTGTGATCCCTCTGTGTGGATATTCTCATAATTGTCTGTCAAAAAAAAATCTCTTGCAGATTCTTCTGAAGTCCCTAGCAATGGTGGTTGTTTCTGACAGATTGTTAATACTGATAGACCACAGCTTGGATAGTGTCATCTGCTCTGTTCAGAGGTAGTACTTACTAAAAGGCATTTGCACATGAAGTTGTCACAAAAGCCCTTCAAATCAAACCTGAATGATGCTTGTGGGTTGTTTTTTCCTTTTCTTTCATCTAATAATAGATCACAATAAAAAATTAATTAGATTTCATTAATAGCCCACATGTATGTTTATGGAGGTCCAGTTCAAAAGATTAAATTATGAAATGTATTAAGAAGTCAGAGGTGGGGGAAGCATTGCTCAGAGGCCAGACTAAGCCCCTATGTGAGACAGATTGGGGAGAGCCAAGTTCAAATCTCTATTCATTCACTCCATGGATAATTTTGGATCAGCATCTCAGCTTAATGTGTCCACAAAGTAGTTGTAAGAAGAAAACAGGGGCAGAGGGGGCATAGATGCTGCTTTGAACTCCATGGAGGAAAGGTGGATTATAAACCAAGTGAATAAGGGGTTTTAGGAATCACTTAGAACTTTAGCTGGATCTGGCCAAAATGACAGCTCAACATACCAAAAATGACAGGTGGGTTTACTGGGAGGGAAATGCACATAAAGCAAAATACACAGTCATCTTCAGAAGTGGTCTGAACATCTGTCCCTCCTGAATTCTAATTGGCAAGTGAAGTACTCTTGAAACATTTAATCAAAACTGAATTATCTTCAAATTAAATTAATATAAAGCTTCAGGAGATTAGCAATGAAATATAACTTAATGCCATTCTACTTGTGTATGCTTTTATGGCATGCTAAAAGTGATCAGACATCCCAGCCTTACCATAGGATTTTTATGACACTTACTGGGTATTTTAATAATTTGTAAGGATATTAAAATGTTAATTAGAATTTCTTAGAACAAGGCATCTTCCTCCAGCCATCTCTGTCTGTGTTTGCTCTAGGTTGTTAGGGGCAGGTCCTCTACAAATGAGCTTTTCAAGACAGGGAAGAGATTTTCTACCTGAGGCTGAGTGAGAATGATAGAACTATCAGTAGGTGACAGAAAAATGAACATGGCAGTTGTGTCCAGACATGTTTACAAATGCATTTCCTCAAGAAAGGTATCACAGATGGTGGTTTTAAAATGCCTATGGATACACACAACTAATCTGGAAGGACTATATATATATATATGTCTGTCTGTCTGTCAACACTGTGCAATTTTGTGGATGGACAACACTTTCCCCATTTAAAAACTGATTGGCACATTTCTGTAGCATCATTCATGACCTTAGTCTCCTCACTATTTCCTTCACTCTGGTTTGTCGCACAAAGTGATGATGGTTGGATGGGGAATATTCTAAGAATACGTTGCAGCTGGGCAAATGCCTGATTTACTTTACACAAAGGGCCTTTCACACTGATCAATTTTAGTGCCATAACTCCACTTTAACTGCTATGACTCCATCTTATGGAATCCTGGGATGTGCAGTTTAGGATGGAGTTTTTAAGACTTTTCATCCAGGAAGCTCTAGTGCCTCATTACCAGTACCCTGGGATTCCATGGGATGTTGCCATGAAGTAGAATATAGAACTTTAGTTGTATTGTGTAAAAGGGCCCCTGGCTAGACTGGAATAATAGAATCCTAAATTGTGTTGTCTGAAATCCCCTTTTCAAATTTTCCCCTGCCATTAATTGTTGCCCAGAAGCGGAAGAGGGATCCATCTATTTTTGTATCCCACAGCATCTTACAGAACAAGGATGGGGAAATATATGACCCTTCAGATGTTGTTGGACTGTAATGTGCAGAAGATGTAGGCATCATAGTAAATGGTGAGGGAAAAGGGAAGATGTATTCCCGTAGCATGTGGAGAGCTACATATTCCCCATTCCTGCTATACAAAATTGTATATCTGAGAACTGCTGTTTCATACCTACTCTATCATTTTCACATAGAGAGAAAATCACTTGATAAAATTATTTATGTTTACTCTGCATGCATTAATGAGTACCTGTTAAGACCACATTTGTTAAATATTTAACAATCTTATGTGAAGAGCTGACGTGGGCCAGGATCCAATGACATACTTCAGTATCTAGCCCTAGTAGAACTCAACATTTCTTCCCTTCTCCTTCCCTTGCAAATCCTCCATGTTATCAAAAACATTCTGCAGAAGGTTGCTACTGAAAGCTGAATTTTAGGGTATGATGCAAAGCTACAGGAGAGACAAAGAACCATCAGTATACAAGGGATGCCACCGGCTACTGATTATAGCATGGGTATGTGCACACATTCATTCATTCATACAGAGAGAGAGAGAGAGAGAGAGAACTTTAGATTTTTCTGTTTTGTATGTGCCTCTGGCATTGCAGCCAAAATGAAACTTAACTGACCACACATATCTATTAATTTGGAAATGAAATTCAGCCATGCAAAAGAAAGCAACAGTGTCTACATACTCAGGAAACTGCCATTGAATGCTAGGGTTGTCAGGTGAAAAACAGGACAGGATTCTCTTTTTTTCATTCATTTATATCCCTCTTTCTCTCAACAATGAGATTCAAACAGCTAATATGTTTTAAAAAGATAAAGATTGAAAAAACTTCAATAAATGCCTAAATAAAACAGTTATTTTAAAACAATTAAACAATATATAAAAATTTAAAACATTTAATTCATTAAAAACTACCTTACAACCAATAAAAACAGCAGTGCACAGCATCAAAGACCATCCCAATCAGTTGCCAAAAAAATAACAGCATAAAAACACTTTAACATACCAGGGATGATGAGCAAGGACAGAGCCAGAGAGGGAGTTCCAAAGTCTGAAAGCAGCATAAATAAGGCCCTCTCCCTTGTTTCCATCCAACAACCCTGAGAAGGAGATGGGAGAGAGAGAAGGGCATCTCCAAAGGATCTTAGAGTTCTAATGGGCACATAAAGGGAGATATGGTCCTTCAAACAACCTAGACCAAAGCTGTATAGCACTTTATAGATCACCACCAGCACTTTGAATTGTGCCCAGAAATGGGCCAGCAGCCAGTATAGCTGTTGCAACAAAGGAGTTGTGTGCTCCTGTAGCCAGACCCACTTAACAATCTGGCTGCAGCTCTTTGGATCAGATGGGGTTTCTGAGCACATGTCAAGGATAACCCCATGTAGACTACATTACAGTAATCTAAATAGGATGCAATCAAGGAATGTGTTGCCATGGCCATGGTTTGTTATCATTAATGATTTGAACTTGTGTGGTTGTTAATGGTAATGCTGAAGAAGGAAATTTAGCAGGTGGCACTTGTATGATATGCAACACCTGCTGAAATTTTCTCTTCTATGCAGCTGTTAAAAGTATAGGAGCTTTTCTCTCTCTCTCTTTTAAACTATGCAACCCTACGTAAAGCAAAAAGTATATGAATTCCAAGGTTTACAGCATGTTAACAGAGAAAATGTTGAGAAGAATAAGAAATGAAGAAGAATAACACAGCATGAACCTACTCAAAGCCTAGCATCTTAGAATAAGTATCCTGAAGGAGAGATCTGGGTCAGTTCATGCAAGAAAAAAGGTAATATACAAACTCAGGTAGGGTTGCCAGACAGAAAACTGGAGAGGACTCTCATACCTTTAATTGTTGTGTAAAAGAGGGGATTTCAGGAGATGTTCTTTGTCATACCACCAGATAACAAGTTCTATATAACAATTACTGTCTCCTACTCATTCTAATTGCAAATCAACAAATGACTAGAAGGTCATTTCCTTGTTTGTCTGGGTATAATGACATTTGTGGACACAACAGTGATTTTCAAGGGGTGAATGCATTTGATTTCTCCAGTCTGGTAAATATTGGATTTTCAGTCTTGTTGCTGGTAGGCTGGGTTCCCCCCCTTTTTTTTTTTGGCCAAAGTAGGTGTTCACATTTGTTGCTATAGAGAACTCTGAGAGAGATTAGCAACTGACTATTGAAAATAATCACATTCAATGGATAGTGTTAAATGAGGCCTTTTAAGTATTTCTAACACATCTGTCAATATGAGCTACTGCATGTCTGGGAAAAGGTAAAAAGACTCAATTTTCCCAGCTAAACAGCATAGTGTGATATATTCAGTACAAGCTCTCTGAGCAATTCATGTGGAATGATTTTCACAGTAACTGAGGGTGAAAATCTAACAATGCTTAATTACAAATGATTTAGAGAATGTTCTCTAAAACTGTTGATTTTGAAAAAAAGCTACCTAACCATGATGAACTTTATCTTTATGAACATTGCAAATCAACTGTCACTGCATAATAGTTCCACACTGAAAAATCACACACACAAAAAAAAACCTTCTTAGAAATGCTCTTTCCAATGTTGATGTAGTATTCGAGGCTAATCATTCTGATTCTGTGAAAAAGAGAGAGAGAAAAACTGACATTTTACATCAATAAGGGAATGTAGTCAGAGGCCAGAGAATAAGAACTCCCTCCCCCAATTCCTTTCCAGACAAAGAACTGTTGGAAAATTACCAGCATTCTCTCTTCCCCCCATCTTGTTGTTAGAACAAATGGGAATAGCTAGCTCAGGGCTTCCTCCTGTGTGTGCATGTTAGATCCTACATTTCCTTTCTCTGCCTTTTATTGCATGATCATAAATACCTTTAGTGCCCAGGTCATCAGATCATGTGACCCAGGACTGTGTCCTGATAGAAGGGGAGTTAAGACACTCCTATAGAGAATAGAAGACATCTTTGCTCTTTGCAACACCTTCTCCTCCTGATCTTTTAGTCTTTGTCCTCTTGGATGCCTTCCTATGATCTCTGCATGCTCCGCGACCATCATGCAGGGTGGTGAGTGATATAGGAGATTATTCTCTAATCCATAAGCTAGTCAAGGTAGCAAGCTCTCAATACAAATGTAAATCAAGAAGTCCTTAGTAAACTGTTTTAAGTCTTTTATCCAAGCTACCTGTGTGTTTGCATTTAATTGGATCAAGCAGTCTCAAGCCCCAAGTTGTTAAACAGAAAGGCTTTAACCGCTTCCTCTGCATAACTCTGCTAATGAAGGCTAAATTTTAACCGGTTTAGTCTCATTTCCTACAAGAACAGATCAAACTACTTTGGCAACAAAGAGGTAGACACCATTTTTTGGCTACAAACTAGGGTATAGTGACTATTTAAGTTATTATTAAATCAGCAAATACAGGTAGTTGTGGGAACCAGCAGACTGCAATATCTCCTGTTTGCCTAAGGAGCTGGTTTGGCTATTCTTTTGGATTTTAGTTTCTTGAGTGGTCAGCTCAAACCTAAAGAGCCTTCATCTACAGTGGAATCTTATATTCATTGTTACGGGTGGAGTAAATGTGTTTACACCTCCAGCAGTGGTAATTTAAAAATAAATAAATAAAAAAATTGTTCCTTGGTTGTCACTTCATCCTATGTCTCTCATTACAGATATGTTATCCGTCACCTTCCGTATGCCTCCATCCCCTCATTTCTTTTTTTCTTCTTTCTAACATTGTGACAGATATTGCTGTGCTACAGAAATGTATTTACAACAACCTAAGGTTAAACCACAGGGAGGGAGGGGGAGAGAGAGAGGAAGGCAGGAAGGCAGGCAGGCAGGAAGGCCAGCCGGCCAATCTGTAGTGTCTATGCATGCACATACAAATATATTATAGCTAATGACGCTAAGCCAGCTGTGCCTGAGCCTTATATACACTGTGTAAAGTCTCACTGTAATATTATCATCAGTCAAAAACTCATGCCATACAAGGATTGGGCTTCTGTAACTCTTGCACCAGATACAAACATTCTGGAATACACATTTCTATTCACAGCACCAAAAATTGTCCTTGCTACCCAAAGACCTTAGTTGATGAAGCAGATATGTTCCTGGGCATTACTTCTCTTATTTCTGCTGCTGCTGCTCTGAATTCACTTCCTCATGTTCAATAAATGCTTATTCCGATTGCAGCCTTAAATATTTAATCATTTCCTGGGAAGAGCCAATATAAGCCAACGTCAGTAGCAGACGAGCAGCAGAAATACAGTGGGGGAAAAACAGGTATAGAGTCCTATATCCCACACAAAAAACAGCAATTGACCATGCTTCAGTAAACATTGTGTTCAGTACTAAACAATATAGACATGTGAAATGAAACAAGAAGATCAGGTAATCCGTGCATAAGTAAACAATTAAAAATACTGAACCTTCTAAATCCCATTCAAAGGCTTCTTCCAAAGTGTACTGAAGGATGCTTTTTTCTTTCATCAGCTTCCTCTTTTCTTCATTTTGAAGACTGACTTCTAAATCTATGATTTCGGTTTTGGTTTTAAAATGGCTGTAACTGGTGAGGCAGGCTTATTTTGCTGTTTTGCTTTTTTACACATGCTCAACAGGGAATTCTGGAGGCAGCTGCTATTTACCTTACCTGTTGTAGGCAGCTATACATGGTTACAGTTTGATGGACTAGAGTAGGATGCCACTTTTTCCCAGATCAAGTTTTGTGTATTACATTGCTTATGGCAATATTGCTTATGGCAGACAGGCTACAGTTTCTCCAGATCTCCTTTCCCTCCCTTCCAATGCTGATGCAGCTAAAAAAAAAACACCTTCCAGATAGATAGAGGGAGGGAGGAATGAGGGCAGGGCTAGGCAGGTGTAAAAAGCCTTAGGAAAAGGGAATTTTAATCTCAGAGGCTTTATGAAGTGAGGTATGCTTGTAATTTGAAATTTTTGGAACCACAAATTATGCCACCCTATGCAGACACTTGAGTCAGTATTGTGTAGTGGTTTGAGTGCTGGACTATGACTCTGGAGAATTCCTGATTGGTCATGGAATTCTTGCTTGGCCATGGAAAATCGCTGGTTGATCTTGGGCAAGTCACATTCTCACAGCTTCAGAAGAAGGCAAAGGCAACCCCCTCTGAACAAATCTTGCCAAAGGAACCCCATGATAGGTTCACCTTAAGGTCATCATAAGTTGGAAATGACTTGAAGGCAAACAACAACAAATGTAGTACAATTACCTGGGAGAACCTTATTCTCTTCCAAATGTTTGATATTAGTTAGCCTTAAACAGAACTGAAAAATGAAAGAAACATACCTTACTTTCCTTCTTGTCTTCCCATTTATTCTCCCCCTCTGCTTATTTTAGCAGTTTTAACCATATGTTTCTTGCCATTACTTGAATTGCAAAAAAAGCTCTTTTTGAAAACAAGTCAATAGTGCATTTGAGATGGCTTAGCCATTACATTTTTTCCCCATAATTGGTATGTGCTTTTTGTTTGAAATGAAAGATAGGTTTCCTCCACACATACACACAAGCTAGTAAGTAGAAACAATTCAGCTGGCTACAGAATTCTCTAGATACCAATACCATGCTCAACATCTAAAATCTCATAGAATTTTCAGCAGAGTTTTGTGCATGCATACGAGTTACAAGTGTGTGTCTAGTGAGTAAGAAAGAGTGTAAGTGAGGCTGTTGAAAAGGCTATAAAATATGAGGGTTATAAAATAGGTCTGGGGATGCTTAGTACAATAATAGGTGGGTTGGAAATCTAAAGATGCAAACAGTTCTGTAATCTTTATACAAAGATGTTGGAATATAAATGTCAGTCTTGAACATCAGACATGGCCATCAAAAATGACTTCGATATGTATTCGTTGTAAGCTTATATATTGATAGCTTTATCTAATTCACAGAGAAGTGATGAGGCATCTGTGTGTCCGTATTATGGATACAGGGTTCTCAACTCATGACACAGGTATACTTTATGAGCATGAAATTTCAGGTTGAGGTTTTTCCAAACAGGGAAAAAACATTGGATATTGATGTTATTAGTTGTATTTACTGCTGCTATATTTTTGATCCAGACAATGTTTTAATGATTGCAGTGTGTTCTGTGGTCCCAACCCCCATTCCAAGATTTTGTTGTTGTCCTAAGAACAACACTAAAAACAGCAACACACTTGCTTGTTGCTGGCTTCCTATACCACACACACACACCTCCAGCATGAGAACTTCTGATTTCTGTATCTCTCTCTTGCCCTCCCCTCTTTACAACCCTCAATCTCCCTCCCTACCCCACTCGACAGGAAAAACATACTTAAGGAGCAAAAGGAGAAATTTTGTGGCGGAGTGGAGTGTTCTGATAGTGAATTGTGAAAAACAAGAAGAATCAGGAAATACCACAGATTGGTGCCAAGGGAGTTTGGAACAAATTACCAGGCTGTAGAAACCTTTGGTTTCACACAGTTGTTATTTCTACTATCAAGTAAATTTGGTGGCTATAAACTAGATCTTGGAAAGTGTCCAACATGCCAGAGTAACCTCACCTACAACAGTTCTGTGAAATTCAATATAAGAGTTTGCAAAACCTTTAAAAAACAAAAACTAACAATGCCTATGGGATTCTTTTTTGTCCTTAACAGATGTATGAACTTTCCTTAGTCTACCTCAGATTAACACCAAAATGATTTAAGTTATTTGATAAGGGCACAAGTAGTTTTCTGTGCCAATCCAACCTCACAAAATGATCCCTTCCTCTCCTCACCAGTCCCAGTCGTCTGATCCCACTCTATCCTCCCATTGCAGTAAGCATGGAAATCTGTGGGGCCCTTATGCATTGCACAATTGCAGCACAATGATTCCACATTAACAGCCATGGCAATATCCTATCAAATTCTGGAATCTGCAGTTTAGGGAGAGGTTTTAAGAGCTCTCTGCCAAAGATCTCTGGTGTCTCATTTAAAAAGTGCTATGATTGCATGATATTGTAGTGTAAAATGGTCCTGCAAATCTCAAGAGCCAATGTATCCTTCCTCCTTGCATACTTTTCTGCAGTGGGCCAAGTTAGCTGAAAGGGACAGGGCCAAGGACAAGTTTCACACCTATACTCCCAAAATATTCCTGTCCTACTGCATTTGTATGGAACTATATTGTTAGAATACACGCACCCAGCCATCTAGTCTAATCCACAGGGATTCAATGCTATAATTATAACCAACATTATTAATTGAGCTAATTTTAAGAGTTGGGTGCAGGAGTACACTTTAAAATTATTACCTGTGTGCCTCTCCCTTTCTCTCCTCAGTTGAAGTAAACAGAGCATGACCAGTATATTTTTTTTCCTTCAGAAGACTGTCAGTGGGGACATTAAGGACTGTTTTTGAGTCGAATAGAACTGATCTCTTTTTAAATATTATATGTATATACTATGTTTATATTATATACATATAATCATATGTATATAATATCATATATAATATGATTCCAGAATTTTTCTGAGATGCTGATCTGAAACCTTGACAAATTGGACAGTCCTGAATTCATCTCAGCTGAATGATAATCTGAACCTAATTATGTGGCTGGTGCACTCTCCTAAGTCTTATAAACTGAAAATTCTCTATATGTCTAGTATTTAAAACAGTCACTTATATTATGACCAGTTAATTGGATCAATACTTGTTCCACAGTCCTTCTTGAGATAGTTTGAAATATTTAAGAATTGATGGCATATTCTTCCTTGCTTAATTTCCTTTCCTGTAAATTTACTGAAGCAACATCTTTTTTTAAATTGTGTTGCCTAGCCATAATTCCAAATGTGTATACATTTGAAGGTGGTCTTGATCTTTTAAGCAATAGTATCCAGTGATGTAGACTCAAGTCTAGGAGCCCTGGTGGCGCAGTGGTTAAATGCCAGTACTGCAAGCCACAAGGTTGTGAGTTTGATCCTGCCCGGCTCCAAGGTTGACTCAGCCTTCCATCCTTCCACAGGTCGGTAAAATGAGTGCCCAGCTTTTTGGAGGCATGTACAGAAATGTTTCGAAATACATGCTCGATCCATATGGAGAGGCGGGATACAAATAAAAAATAAAATAATAAAATAATAAAAAAAGTCAATTGACTCAAGTCCGACTCAAGTCACTTCAGTGACTTTACTAGGACTCGACTCATCAATAAATCATGGATCGACTTGAGACTCATTTTTAGTGAAGGACTTGCTCTAGAGTAAAGGAGGCTTGGAAGGCAGAGGGAGTGAAAAGCAGGAATATATGGAGCTGGTGGGGTTTAAAATCTGGCAGGAATCAATGGATCTAGAGTGGTTTAAAATCTGGCTGAAGTGATGGGAGAATAAAGGAAGCCTGGAAGAAGTGAAAGACCAGAATCTATGGGTCTGGTGGTTTAAATCAAATCCTGATTACTCATGAGGAAGCCACCAGGCTGATATGCTGCACTCCCTCAAAGTTTATACTCTTAAAGGAAATTTTAGGTCTGTCTGAAGCATTGCTGAGGCAAGGTGGGAAAAGCAGTGACAGTATGGGGCTTTGATTTTGTAATTATTGAAACTTAAACCCCACACCCACCATCTCCTTTGTTTCTGTTAAATTTGGCTCCCAGACTTGAGGCTCAACTTGAATTATCTTGCAAGGACTTGAGACTCAACTCGAGACTTGAAGGTAGAGACTTGGAGTAAAAGACTTAAATACATCACTGACAGTATCACATTCACATATCCTTTTTAGAAAGCCTGCCAATGCTCACTCTCCTTAAACATATAGTAGCGGCCCCAGTTGAAGTTTACAGAAGTTTATCAGTTAATTACTATTCTTGTTTCAGTTGTCCAGGTCAGCAGAAAATTTAGAGAGTCAGTTCAAGGGAGTATGCAGCATAATCAGCACACAAAGCAAAGGTCAAGGTTTTTTTTAAGAACACAAGCCAAGGATCAAAAGAAGACCACATTGCCCCCACTGAAAATAGGAGCTGTCTGTAATGGACTTCTCCTCACCCCATCCACTGGTATTTATTGGCCAGCAGCCTCCCCCAGTTGTTCACCTGATTAATGAGACTTCCCTATATAAGTGCTCTGAGCCTCATAGACTCTCCCTTTCTTGTCTATGCTAGGCTGCAGTAAGAATTGTCCTTTCCATGTCCGTGTGTTGTGGGGCTGTTGGAAAAGAATCCTGCTTGTGTTTGCACTTGGGTCCTGGGACTGGGGCATTACATTGTTTTCCAAGGAGCTAATCAATGCATTCCTTCTTTATTTTAGAGATGTTCAGGATCCATTAAAGAAGTCTTGTGGATTTTAAAAGACCATTGAGTTTAGTATATTCAAACTGCAGGTTTTGAACTGTGGTGTGTATGCATGTGCATGTGTGTAGAAGCACCATCCAGAGAAAGCACAGTTAAATCCCATTCAATAATATGATGGAACTCTTGCCTTTGAATACTGTAAGTTTTTAAAAGTACCAATGGTGCAGTCTTCTGTAGACATGCCTAGAAGATAGAAATAGAATAAGTAGTAACTTGCTGTCTCTAGAAAACAATATGAAAAATGCATCTATCCCTACAGAACAGTATGAAAAACTATTTTATCATATGATAGACAAATGAATTTAAAACTGTATTTTTCAGTTTCAATCTGCTTCTGTTTTTCTGTGCTAGCTTGTATATATCTTGCTAGAAGACCTGGGGGCCAAGTCAGGGTAGAAGGACATTCAATAGATAGATTTCCGCAGCGAGGTAAACAAAAATTTGCTGCCAGAAACCACCTGGGTCAAGCTAGATATGCTCATCTCAGAATACAATGTCTCTTTCTCTTTTAAATTTGTTATCTCCATGATTAAAATATGATAAAGGCAAAATAATTGGCATATCCCTCCTGTATATTTAGTCAGATTCTCCTCTTGTCAGTGCTCAGATTTTACATACAAGATCTCCCAGTCTTCAACCTTGATACAACTCTGTTACTTGCATTCACTCCTTGCCCTGTAGTCATTTTTGAACATGATTACAGTGTTCCCCCTGCTGTTGCACAACTGGAGTATTAAGGAACAGAAAAGGACACCCATCTAATTATGTTTTGCAGCCGGCTCAATACACCTTTCCTCAGCTGGGAATGCAATGTGCTCTCTCCATGGCACAGTAGGGTACTGTAACAAAATAATTATAGAATACCTGCTTGCTACCAGTCCTTTCCCTTGGCTTAATGATGTCTTATCTTGGAGTTTTTTTAAAAAAAGTATTCATTGGTGAAACTAAATTATGAGATGGGCTTCTGATTGCAAAGAGTAGGGCATTGTTAATAAGGCTATTAGACTTGAAGACACTGCTAGTCCAAGAGCTTGCTGTTTCTGAGGAAATGGGATGGAATAATCTCAGTTGCACTGTACATTATCCCAAGGTGATCTGAGGCTAGACAGAGAAACTGAGTTGGATCTGGACTCACCTTCAGAAAAGTTCTGCTTGGGCTGGAGGAAGTCAGCACATGAAAGCATTTTTGGTGACTCTCTAAATTCTCTGCACTCCTCTTTTCCCTGAACAGTTGCTGTGGAAGAGTGAGGAACTCTATGGAACAGTGTAGAAAGTTTCAATGAGATAAGGGAGATTGGCAAAAGTGGACACCTGACCCTTTTCTTCACTGGAGAGCCTCCATTAATGGAAGGAGCAGAGCCTGGAAACATCATTTTTAGGATTACAACACCCAGAAATCAGCCAAAGGCAATGTTGACCAGGGGATTCCAGGAGCTGTAATTTTTCCAATCTGTGGAAATGATCCCTTCCATTAACAGAGAAGGAATCGTGTATCACATCATTTGTCTTCTCAGATGGAAATATGCTCCAAGTTGAGCTCCTATATGCAAAGATACTGGAGCCTGATGTACTAAAAGCTAAATTGCATAAGATATTGATCCCACAATTCACCCCCCTTTTTATTGGCATAAATTACCAGAGTGGTATATTGTTTTAAGGTTCATTGAGTCCTTTGTTTAAATTTCCATGAAGGGGATAGAGGAAGCAAGAGTAGGCCAAACGATACATTTTTATTGAAAAGCATACAAAAAACCTACACAATTGAATGTTTACAAAGAAATAGGGTATTGTATGGCTTTTAATTGTACTGATTTTAAACCTTTTTTTATAACATGTTTTAAGCTATTTTGAATGTTATTGAGAATTTAGTTCTGTTTTAATTCCACTTTATATTTTATCTATACTTTATCTGCTTCCATTTTGTAATCTTCCTTGAGTCCTATTTTGGGGAAAAGGTGGGGTATAAATAAAGTTAACAACAACACATACCCTTATTCATTGAGAATAAGAAATTTTGTGAACAAGGGCCTATCTCAGCACTTAGACATCCTACTCAGAAATCACTTGTTGCTGTGCAAGTTCTCCCCTCCAGTGAGAGAATGAGATGTGGAGCACTTTGCTTTTCATTAGGGTTGAAAGGTATCTACAGAATATGAATGCATTTTTTTTCTTTTTTGGTGAAATAAAACACTCTTCCACACACAGAGAGCAAGTATGAAAGAACTGGCTGATTGATCAAGAAGATGTGATGACCAATATTGTGTTTCCCACTTTTAATAAGTACAAGGCAGGAGCTGTCATAGGCCTTTTCCACATGAGTGCAGTCCGTCCTCCAAGGAGAGGTCCAGACTGGGTCCGGACAGGGTCGGATCTATTTAAGGATCGGACTGGGTCGGACCTATTTTAGGTAGATCCGTACCTCAGTTCGGTCCAGAACAACCTCAAGCAGTCCTCCAGCGTAGTTTTGAAAGACCTGATTTTTCCGGTCTCTCAAAAGCATGCAGCACACCACTGTGAGCCTGCTCCCTTATGCAGATTAGCAGGCTTCCACCAATGCAAGCCTGCGATCTGCCCAGGAGCGGGCTTTAGGCTGGCGAGCTTCAGCAGTTAGTCGAGACTCTCAACCAACTGGAAGCTGCCATTTGGGATGTCGGAGCAGTGCATATTGACGAGCACGCACTGCTCCAGAACGCCGTGGACCAGACCAGGGAGCCGAAAGGTCCGGTGAGTAGCGGCGCAGGGCGATTC
This sequence comes from Ctenosaura bakeri, assembly GCA_948474755.1. Lineage (NCBI taxonomy): Eukaryota > Metazoa > Chordata > Lepidosauria > Squamata > Iguanidae > Ctenosaura > Ctenosaura bakeri. The sequence goes on along the minus strand of CAOLHI010000145.1, from coordinate 522,334 downwards.
CCTCACCCGGCCTGGAAAAGGCCATAGTTTAGTGACACCATTTGTACGAGTGAGGTCATTTGCACCATTGTCACAATCTGTGCAAAAACCTCTTTCACAAATGTGAAAACTCATTTGACAGTGAGAAAATACACTGCCTGTATGGTTGTGGAGAAATGTCAGACTGGTAGGAACTATAGTTGTGTATGTGGTATAGTTGTCTGAGCACTGGAATATGACCTTGGAGACTAGGGTTCAATTCCCCACTCTACCATAGAAACTCACTGGGTGACCTTGGGTGCATCACAGACTTTCAGCCTCAGAAAATTCCACTATAGGTTTGCCTTGGGATTGCTATAAATTGGAAATGACTTGAATGCACACAGCAACAATATATGTGCCTGTATGTGATTGCTGGTATATAGATGTGGCCCTCAGAGCTAAAAATCTTGTATAACCTTGATATTTAAGGTTCTCTTGTGGCCTATAAGAATTCCTGGCATTAGTGCATCAGGTCTTCATGGCTGAGAAAAATACTTTGTTCTGTATATAATAACTTCTGTATCCATTCTGGTTGTCTAGGCCCCTAATTCTATAATTTGTCACTAAAATTCCTTCCTTATTGGAGTTAAAAACTTCAAAAGGAAAATATCCCAAATGCTTGTGATGGTTCCATTTCTGCCACTTAACTGTGCACAAAAATTTCACAAAGGGTCACTTATATCTCTGTAGTTTTTTTCTCTTCCCTTGTCTAGAGTTCTAATGAAAATGGCATACAGAATAGAGGTGGCATTCATTAACAACTATAAACATTTTAGGAAGGACAAGCACAGAATTCTTCCCCTTTACTCCACTTCACTGTTTTTTGAGCATTTTTAATTAAAACCACTGGGATTAGAAACCCTAGTAAAAATATTTATTCTGTTATTAAAACAACACCCCTTCTTTCCATCCCTTACTTCCCCTCCTGCACATTTTCCTACCCTTACATGATCCTTTGTGGGGGAGCGGGGATACACCAATTTTCACAGATATATTTTCTGTGCTTCTATGTCCCTCTGGATTCAAATTGTTAACAAATATTCAGAAGTTCTCATCTTCAGATGTGGTTTGCTTTGACATAACCCTGCTTCAGTGTAAACATCTGCTGAATCTCTGAGTCTGTTCACTACAGTTGTGGATTTAGGATTTCTCCAAATCTGGAATACATGTCTAACATACTCTGATATTAGTTCAAGTTAGTTCGTATAATAATGTTTTAAACCTGGTTAGTTCATATTACAGTGTGCAGAGCTTGAATTCCTGAAACGTCCTGCAGCCTGAAGACAGAATGTAGCACAGCTTTCAGAAAATACTTTCACCCTTTAAATAACTTTCAATTGATGTGCACAGCTGTCATGCAACAGAAACATCATATTAAAACAAGAACTGCAAAATCAAAGACAGGCTACAGTGACTAACACCTTCCATTCATTTATATTAATTAAGCAGGATATGCAAGTGTTCCGATTAGTGAGTGAACTCATCTACATTTTTAATGGGTGCAGAATAATGAAAGAGGTATATTCATTACAGTTAAAAGGATATTGTATAACAAAATGTATCATTATAGATTATTGGCATGCCCAGGAATAGGGCCATCTCTGAGATCTGTAATAATTATTACATGCATCTCCTTTTTACTGTCAATGTGGAGGCTTAAATCACAGTTAAAAGCATGTGGGAGATTGTTGTTTCCATCACAGTGTAGCACATGCTAAATTTGGAAATGGGAGGAGAGAGACTTTGTTCTGTTCAAAACAAATGAACTATTTCTTCCCCACTCTTACCAGAAGGTCACAATTTTTTACTAAATGTGTGATCTGAGAAACAAATACGGTATTTTCTAATTAAGTCCCAGTAGTTTTGTCAGTAATTTTCAATGAATTGTTTTTAATAGATATGATAATGAAAATGACAATGATGGACTATAGGTTTTGTTGAAAGTAGTAACAAAACAAAATAAACACGTTGCTACTGATTATAGTGGCAATGCAAAAACAATGGGTGAGATGTAGTATCATCAGATGTAACTATGATGATAGAGCTTCATCAAAATAGTTACATCTGATCATGCCACCCCCTAAAAAAAGCCTGCCTTTTCTGCCTCAGAGCATTCTAACTGAAGGTTTCCTAGATGCTACAAATTAGAGTGAAAAAGATGTCCATGACACTCTTCCATTCATGGGTCAGATCAAGAACAGAGAGCTGAAAAGACTCATTGGGGTTAGATTCATAGAGTTGGAGGAGACCACAAGGGCTATCAAGTTCAACACATTGCTGCAAGTTCTACCACAACTAGTCGTTTCTATGTGTCTTGGGACCAGGAAAATGCCACAGACATCATTTCCCAGTCCCTTGATCTTCAGTGCCTTAGAAACACTTCAGCTGGGATGCTGTCAGGTTGAAACAGTAGGGCTTGGGGGTCCCAAATGCTTTTTAAGGACCGTAAAGATGAATCACCAGCAGTTACAAGACCATATGTTCATTTTATGATCCTGTAACTACTAAACAGGACAGCAGCCAATGTTTATATTGTTTATATTGACTTAAGATATTTTGCTACCTTGCCTTGTAAAGACTGCAGATGATCTATGTAACTCAAAAGTGGATGTTGAAGATAACAAAATACATTAACCCCTCCACCTTGGTGGGGGTTAGGGACACAAGGTCCCCTCAAAAGTGGGAGAAATGCAAATAAAAATAAAAAGCATGAAAGCCTTTTTTAAAAAAACAAAAAACCCTGACAACACAGCTGTAGAAATATCTAGGTCCTCTAGCATGATTCTGTGGTTGCCTTCCAGTGGAAATGGGTCACAGAGTCATGTTAGAGCATGTAGCAATGTCCAGAGAAGTATTCTCTCTAAGAATCTTTAGGTCCTTCAGCATGACTCTATGGTCCACTTCTGGCAGATTTGTACATGCAAACATGTGAATTTTCCTCCCTTTTCTTTGCATCTCTTTGACCATCACTTTCAAACATAACACAATATTTTCTATAGGTATATATGAAAAAGGAGAGCCATCATGGTGTATTGGCTTGAGCATTGACTATACCTCTGGAGACCAAGGTTCAAATCCACACTTGGCCATGGGTGAACTTTGGCAAGTCACACTCTCTCAGCCTCAGATGAAGGCAAAGTCAACCCTCTTCTGAACAAATCTTGGCAAGAAAACCCCATGACAGTTTTGCCTTATGGTTGTCATAAGATTAAAATAGCTCTTGCCTGGCCACAGATTACATTGAACCAAGGCATTCAGGCCTTATGAAATGTGCTTCTCCTCTGGAACAAGGAAAATTGTACCAGTAGTTACATGGCAGATTAACCAACATCCCTAGTCACAAACATAGTAACAACAGTATGATCTATTCCTACAATCTACTTTTGGCTATAACTTTTGAAGATCAGAGGCCAAAGTTATTTATTCGCATATGTTTTAGGAAGCACCTGTAAATCCAGACAGATTTGCTAGCTTTCACTGTCTCTGGGATATACATGTCTCTGATTAATATGATGCTAATGTTATATGTGTGACTCTATTATGAGAAGTCTGGCTGACAGTCCATGACAATGCCCTTTTTATTCTACTGGTCTGTGTACTATATGATATATATATACAGCACATATAGAATCCAGAGACTTGCAGCTCTTGAGAAAACATGTCCTTCTATCAGTTTCTCTGTCTCTTAAACCATTCTAGAGCAAATGTAAGTGCTCTTGTCTCTTCTTTCCACCCACTGTCTCTTCCGTTTAAAGAAGTGTGTTCATATTTATTACATGCTCTTTATTATTTAATACGAATCTGGAAATGTCTCCTTGGTTTGCTAGCTACCAGTCATTATTCTGTCCCCCCACCAATGGTTTCAGCCATATCTCATCCTAATATAATGGCTCTAATATCAAGAGCAGTACAATGTGTCTATTATTCTCCTATAACAATTTATATGCAATCCTCTTCAATCAGGTTTTCTCCCTATTATCCTTTACCTGCTGATGTATTTTATGTAGATTGTTTCCCCGAGCCCCTCATGACCTCAATCACAGAACTTCTGTTCTTGTTTAGAATTATTTTAATCTCAACCGCCACTGTTGTTGATTTTACAAACTCTATACCACTTCAGTTGTCGCTTTCTCAGTATTATAATAACTCTTGTCTTTTGAACAAATGATCTTTGGGGGCTAATGTTTTTCAGGTGCAGGTACATTTCCATTTTCATTTTACTCTTCCATTCAACTTGTCAGTTTTTCTCTCTCCCTGTGATAGATATTTTGTTATTTTAATGTGATATCATTAAGCTGCCTCCAGGCTGGTCTGAAGATTCAAATTATTTATTTCCACCCTTCCCACCTTTCTAACTACTCCAACGTACTTCATATTTATGATGCCTTCTCTATAAAAACAAACAAGTTTTAGAGTACAACTTCACTCAATAGCTTGCTAATGTTGCTCAAAATTATCATTTTCCCTTTTTAATCACTCGTGTAGAAAAGAACTGTCCCATTATAAGACTTATTTAGGTTATTATTTTGTTTTTACTGGGTTCAGTGCACACCAGCTTGTCCCATTTCTTTTACAGGACAAAACATTAATCTGTCTTATTCTAAAACTCCATTTGTATCCCAGGACATGCGCACATGTGGAGACTCTTGTATACATGGCTTACAATTTTAATTCATAGAGGGTAGATCTGTTCATGGGAACAATGTATGCATATAAGTAATATGTCTCCACTGAAAGGAAGGGAGGGATGGGGAGATCTTCTCCCTGCCCCAATGAGTGTTTGAGGTTTGTGTCAACATTTGAAATCACTACATTATTCCTACAATGGATATTAGGGAGATAAGTTGATTTAGCCAATTCCATAAAGATTCAAATAGAGAGTTAGAAGGCATTCAGATGGAAACTTGGATTATTGTAAATCCCTTCTAGAGGACCTCTGTGTATTGGCACTAGCTGATTACCTGCCTAGCAATATACTCCTTCTAACTTTGAGGTTCTTTCATTGTAATTGCTCAGAATGTTGAACTCCTTCTCTCCAGCAAATCCCATAGAGCAAGGGACTATGTTTTTTTGGAAACCCGGGGGGGACACTTTCCCATGATATGCACTGAATATTTCTTTTTTGGGAGATCTTGGGGGCTACCTGCACATATGGGACTCAACACCTGTATCAAAGAGACAGCTGTATTCAAAGCGATAGGTGTATTTGTTTCAACAAATAAAAGAAAAAAAAGCAGGATGGGCACATATGACACTAACTTATTTATTTATACTACAACCCCTTTCTCTTTCATAGATCGTAAACCAAAGGCCAACCTGAATGAGATATTACTTTCCTGTTGATGGAAGGAAAGCAGAGAGGGGACCAACCAAATTTCCCACAACAGGAAATTCTCTGTTGTGGGAGCAAACCACGGAGTGAGTTCTCTCCTGGGACCTTGCCACATGTGCCTATGATGATGGTGGGTTCGAAACAAAGCCTTTCTTCAAAGATCTTAAAACTCAGGCAAACTCATACAGGGACACAGGTCTTTCAGACAGTGTATATTCAAGCCACATTGAACTTTAAAGGTAATAACCAGCACTGTGAATTCTTCCTAGAAATACATCCATTTCTAGGAGGGGCAGAGAGGTATATATTCCCTGTAACCAGCGCCAGTCAATAGACTAGCTATAGTATTTTGGACCTGCTGAAGGTTCCAAATGGTTACTAAAGGTAGCTCATGTAGAGTGCATTACAGTAATCCAGTTGGAATGATCTATTTTCACATAAGCTTTCATGGATATTAATAGCTGTCAATGAAAACACATGCTAAAATACATCAGCATCAGTGTTTCATTGGCAGTGAAAATTGTCTACCTTTCTCATATGATTTTTTAACAGTGTATGTGATTTTATTGAAGCTTTGCCATAAGTAAATGTTGGTGATCCTTATGAGCTACTAGGGCAGTGACTCAAAGGAAAACAAGCTTTATCATGGATTTATCCATGTCTCCAAATGATTGTACGTGGTAGATTATCAACAGCTGGATATACTTCCTGCTAAAAGGTTGTTAGGTTGTTTTACAGCTTTTTAAAGAACTATAAACATGTATACATCTACATGCTGCCTTCTTCACATTATCCAAATCTATAATGAGGCTATTACTGCAAGCTATCAACTTGATCATCCTTTGAGCTGGCCATGACTGTTCAGGAAACTGACCAGACAGTTAATTCCACTAGAAAAAATAAAGAAGTATTTTCTTTGCTTGCTGAATTTGTTCCTGTTTTTATTCTCCTTGGCCATTGTCTCTTCCTTAATTAGAATAGAAGCAGAACAAACTACTGTCAGAAAAAGATTGGGGAGGGAAGCATAGCTCATCCATTGTTTCTCTAATAGCAATTGTCATTGATTCAGCATTTTAAGGAAAAGGCACACTGCTTTACACTTAGCAAATTCTAAGATGCTCCCTTTAGAAACTCATCTCTTTTGACCTACAATAATTCTTAATTGTAACAGACTATCTCTGTGAAATCACTCAGCCTTGCTTGAGACAAAACTCAAAGTTCTGACAGCAAAAGGAGAAGGCAAATAAAGATGAAAAGCTATTGATTTGTAATACTGACTTCCCTCCCTCCACACTACACAATATTTAATTATTTGTGCACTGTGCCTCCCATCAAATATATTGTACAGAAGGGAAAACAGTGCAGAACAGTAGGATATGTGTGTGTGTGTGTGTGTCTGAACACACATATACACAGCCATCATACTCCAGAATGAACATTGTAATAAGTAATGACAATAAATTATTTTTGAACTTTGTAACAAGGAATGAGAATGAACTGCTTTTAAAAAGTAAAACACAGCTTTCACTTACATTATCAGCTTGTAAAATGAGAGGGAAGAATTTTTCTTGCTCCTTCTCCTTGTTCATATTCTACCCTTGTTCAAAGCATCCTATCAGTTCTTTAAAAAGAGAGCCTAGTTAAAAGGTGTGTCTGCAAGGTTTTCTTGGAAGCAGCATTAGGCAAACCTCCCTAAACTAGTGAGTTTTAATGTAAATGAAGTCTTCCATGTCTAAAGGTGGTTTCACTTCCCAGATCTCTACAGTCTATTAAAGTCTTTTTCATACTGTACAGTTACAGTGCTTTGATACCATCTTAACTGCTGGGCTGCATTCTAATATAGTCATGAGACTTTTAGTCAAGCAGTATAGCTCTCTGACAGAGAATTCCAACTAGACATCCTACAATTCCATAGGATGGAGCCATGAGCCCCCCCTCTTTTTTGTGGTGTACTATTTTAAGTTCTTGGAGAGGAGATGAATACCAGGTGCTGTAGGCTGTGTTAATGAGGAAAGAACTAGCAAAACCACCTCAGAGTATTTGTTGCCTAAGAAAATTTTATGAAATTCATAGGGTCACCATAAGTCAACACGGAATGTGAAGGTGCACCCATAGTTTAACACTGTTTTAATATCAGCTTTTGTTAAATTTTAACTACATGTGCTTTTATTGTAAATTTCTACCTTTTATAAATTGTCTTGAGCCCTAAACTAGGAGAAACGTGTGATAGAAATAAAGTGGTAGACAGATGGGTGGGACCATGGTGGTTATAGTGGAATCATTGTGCTATAATTGTGTAATGTGAAAGGACCCCCTGTTGTGTATTGTGCCTCTTTTCTTGCCAGCACCTCATCTACCTAATTCATAACTACTAATTATTAATTCTTGCTCATAAGAATGAAAAACTTCAAAAGTTTTCTACTTGCTGGCAAAGATTTATAGTGTTTGTATGTGTGTGTGTATTTGCATGACTTTTACATTGTGGGGCTTTGTTCATGAAAATTTCATTTATGCAGAAATAATGAGGTTTTTGGTCCAAAACGTGGTATTTTGCACTCTTTTTTTCCCCACACAAAAGCACTGAAATCAAAAAAGATACCATAAACATTTTGCCTCTCTCCCAGTGCTGAAAAAGTTCATGGCAGTTGATACTTTTTTCAAGAGGGAGTCGAGTAGAAGACATTCTAATTCTTCCCAAGAAAATTTGCAAGTATTCCCTACTTAAAAAGGTAGCAGGCAGACAAAAGAAACCAAATAATTTCTGAGTAACATTATCTTCCAGAAATACAAACTTGTAAAAAGAGAGGAAGAACCTGCTGTTTGGACAATCAAGAAAACAACACACAAAATTCTTATTCTGACATAGGAGTAGTACAAGTGAGACTAAGCAGGGAGATTTAAACAGAAGTAGGAAACATATTTTCTTTTAAGATAGGGATTCCTCTGGAAGTAGTCTGTCAGTGGCTGCGGCCAGTAACAAAAAATGCTTTTCTGAGAATGGTACTGACAGTCACTCCTTTTTCTACATTCCTCTTTCTGCTGCCACATTTTTTTTCTCTGCCTTCTTCTTCTAGAAATTTTCCAGGAGATGGAACAGGTAACTTTCATCAAGGCCCCTTTCACACTACACAATTATAGCACTATGATTCCATTTTAACTGCCATGGTTCCTTGGGATTTGAAGTCTAGAAAGCAGTATTTAGAATTCCCTGGCAGAGAGCTTTTAGTGCCTTACCAAACTGCAAACTCCAGGATTCCATAGGATGCAGTCATGGCAGATAAAGTGGAATCATAATGTTGTAATTGTGTAGTTTGAAAGGTATCTGGAAATCTGAAGTGATCACATTTTTGATATTAGGCTAAGAACTGCATATCACCTGTGGGTATGCAGGTTTGCTCATCCTTCCTTTTAATCTACACTCCATTAGCAGTGTCCAAGATTCTTTGTAGCATTTTCCCAGTTTATACTCCTGGGATTCACTTTGCAAATTTTTGCCAAAGTAAAACTGCCTTTCCAAAATGCAGTGCATGGAGGAGGGAGCTGCTAAATGCTGCTACTGATGCCATATACACTAGATTTTTTAAAAAGAGCTGTTAACATATACAAAAAATTTGTTGATAACACTTAACATATACAAAAAATTTGTTGATAACACTTTCTGGTAGAAATTCCCCTCATGAGAAAGCTATGCATCACTTATAGTTCTTAGAAAATACCTGCTCCATATGGAGAACAGTACAGTTAAAGAGTTAAAGCTCAATGATAATTCAGAAAGGAAAGGACTACATTAGTGCTGGTACATTTTTGAAGGCTGCACCCTGCATTGATATATTTGGCTTTTTTGAAGCTTAGTGCCCTTAAACATGTGTAACTGGATGTACGTTTCCAGTCTCAGGTCATCTCTGTAGCTATTAAAATCAATAGGATTCTTGCAGTTCTCTGCATTAGACTGTGAAGTGCAATCTTCTTCACAGCTTTATCCAAAACATATTAACATGGTTGTAAGCCCCTTTGAGTTCAGTGACACTCCCTGGGAAAAATCCACATTGTGCAATACTATATAAGTTTATTTGGAAGTAAGACCCACTGAATTCAATGGAGCTGAATCCAATAGAGGTGGGCATTTTACGTGCTGCTTTAGAATCACATCCTGAGTTGGCTATTGTGCAATAACTGCCAGAATATTCATACAAGCATTATTTCAGTTTTTCTTGCTAGAATAATAGCTGGTGCTATTTTTAAACCGAAACTACTCCCACAACTATATAGGCTTTATAAGTCTTGTATATTTTTATAGATCTCTTTCTTTCTCTCTTTTAAACAGATAGCTATATAATTCCCCATGAAATCTGGTTTTTTTTTTCTTTTTGCAAGTTAGAAGGGAGAACTCTTAAGCAAACTTGTTTTTTTTTTTAAACAAAATCTTATCAAGGACTGTGGCAGACAGTACTTGTTTGTAATTATTTAAATGCATGAAATGTTCTCTGTACCTCATTTGGAATAATAATACATGTTTTACCTCACTAGTGAAACTAAATGTATTTGAAATGCCACATGATGTCTTAAAGATTGGTACAGAGCATATGGTAGCAGTGTAGTATTGTATCTGTTCATTGGCAATGGACCATTATTGTGAGAAAAGTATTAATGTCATATGACTGACAAGAAAAGCTAGAAGAAAAGGGAGAAATGTGGTCTGTGGAGGGGTCCAAAACAGTGTTATTTTTTTCTGTGACTGGCAACAATATGCTTCACTGTCTTCTCCTCCTCTTATATATCTGCCTCGGGTATGTGTTCTCTAGAAAGAACTGAAGCAGGCAACAAAATGAATGAAGATTTCAATGTTGTATGCAGGTGTGTATCAAAATCCAGAATCTCAGAATCCATGCAGAGTTTTCTCTCTGTTTTTGAAGAACTTGAATTTTCAGAGAAAGGAAATAAATTTTACTAGCATATACCGTGTAACCTTTTAAAATTCTTCAAAGATATGATGATCTTCATGAATTTGAGTAACCCAAGCATTTTGGAAGTTTGCCAGATGAAGTATCCTATATCGTATATAGCTAACAAGAACAACAACATAAAAATTAAAAAAATCCTTGGGATTAAGAGGAATCAAACATGTCTTTACTACAACTGTTTTTTCTTTATACTGAGAATTTGTCCTGCTCTCAAAACACTCTTAATAGATTTTTTACTCTGTGTCTAATTTAGTTGCAAAGGCAATTCAATTTTACAAATTCTTTTGGTCTTTCCTGTTTGTTTTTGATATTTTATTGTATTTGTTGTTTAAAATTTTGTGTGCAGCTTCTCAAATTCTGATGGTTTTTAAAATGGGGATGTATTGAACAAGACATCTTCATTAGTGTTTTCTATATATTATTTTCCAGAAAATAATTTGTTAAGAATGAGGCTCTGCAAATACATGGCCAGTGTTCAGTTGATAGATGGCACTGAAAGCCAGCAAGTTAGTAGATACATGCACAGACTTATTCAATGTATTAACCAAGAATGCTTTTATTTGGCAGGTATATTGGCTATTTGGGTTAGTTTGCTTAATTATTTTTTGCAAATATTATACATGGTTGACATTCACCATCCAGATAAAAGTAGCTTGTTGGTTTGGGAGAAGGCAGCTTATTGAATACCCTTTGCTTTGAGCTGTTCTCCTTGTAAAGAAATTGTGGTTACTCAGTGAATGTTCACTAATAACTTTCCAAATGTTACCTATTCTTTGTGGAGGACAGAATAACGGTTTGCAAATGTTTCATTTGCAATGTTTCATTTCACACAGAGAAATGAATATGGTGAATATGCTGATGCTACCACACTATAACAGTGTTACAATGCTCAACTTCCAGAGATGATGACCATCATCATCCTCAAACAAGATTTTCCAAGGGAGGGACACTAATTTCTGTGGAAATGTCTTAAGCAAGGGAGGAACTGAAATGGGAGCAGGTGATGGGCTGCAAATGCATGACATGTTGACACTCACATAATGTCACTGCCCTCAAAGAAAATGAACCGCAACAATAGGAGTACATGTGGATTTGGATTTCAGTATACAGAAATGTACCAAGACAGAAAAAAGTATGATATTCAGCTAAGGAATAAAAACTGATGGTAATTGATGGGAGTTATCAAAAATATTCAAGAAATAAGAAACATTGTTTGAACTTTGAAAAAAGAGTGGTAAGTAGAGCAGTGAAAATCACAATGTCCTGACACATTTGGCCAGTTTGGATAAGTATAAACTAAAGGATTTTAACATCAATACGATCTTTATAACTCCATATAGCTCCACTCTGCCATCTCATCACTATGTGGAGCTGACCTGGGACACTCAAAGTTATGTCCATGAAGACAAACTCTGGCAACTTTGATAAAATGGGTATGGCTTTATAGCCCCAGGAGCAGCCCACACACTTATCTAACTATGTAAAGACAGGGTCACCACAAGAAGCATCATTTGATCAGCTGTCCACAGCTATAATTAGTATGACCATGATGTAGAATAATGATTTATCTCGGCCAATGGAGGGAACTACCAACCCCTATGAAATCATGGTTCTGCTCTTACAAATCCAAAAATGTAGTGATAAGCAATCTGGATTATGGGTGAGGGTTATATAGGTTATATAGTTATATAGGCTTTTGTGTTTCTTCCTGTCTGCTTTTTTAGCTCTAGGCTTCATTTCTTTACTTATTTCTTTATTTATTTGTATGCTGCCTTTCTTCCTGAGTGGGACTCAACATGACTCCCAAAGAGAATCAATTTAAAAACTTAACAATAAAATTTAAAAAACTATTAAAGAACACTATACCAAAAAGAATAGAATCACTTACAGTACATACAAAAGTTAAAAACGAACACATTCTAATAAGAAGCCTTCTTGGTTACACATTAAAAGCCTGCTTAAACAAAAAAATGCCTTTGCCACCTGGTGAAAGGAGAACTGGGAGAGGGCCAGTCTAGCCTTCCACAAAAGGGCCAGTCTAGCCTTCCACAAAAGGGAATTCCAGAGCGTAACATACAATGACACATTTAGGCTTCCCTTCCTTCCTTGTTCTCCAAGGCCACTTCATGATCCTTCTTCCCTAGATAGAAAGACATGTGCAGCCTATAAAGATCTCATATAGGCTGCACATGAAGAGTAGTATACACAGAAGTCAGCTTTTAGGGCATCTGTATCTATGTCTAGATTCTTTCATTAGCTCCTATCTGATGAAATTCTTGATCCCACCCGTCCCGTTAATTTTGTTACCCTAAGCACGCAAAATAATTTCTCCTGTTTGTAACCATAAGTCCACACCACTAGCTTATTACACTATGGTGGTACAAATACCAAATATTCTTACATCCATGGGATGGTCAGATCCAGATGAAGCATGCATCCTTAGTTTTAAGCAATGGAAACTTAAGCAAAATTATCATGTAGATTGACCTTTAGATTCCCTGGTTATGCAGATTAAAATGTAATTTAGTATTCACTATGCTATATCTACAACCCTACTATGGTGACTGTAGTGGAAAGTCAATAAAAATTTTTGCCTTTTGTAACACTAGCTGGTGTAGAAAGATTTTATGTCATTCCTGAAAGCTCACTTCCAACCCACTGATAGCCAAGGCATGTCTATATTTTAAAAGTTCAGGCATTTTCACACAGCCTGAAACTTTAATCATGTATATGTATTTAAAATCTGACAGATGACTGGATTGCCATATCACTGCTTCGCATTTGTATGTCTTGCACAAGGCAGTTAGTATATGACATGATTTAGAGAGAACTTTATGTGTAGTTTTAAACAAACTAGCAGTAAAATCACTTAAGACCTGTTGACAGCAAACATCCTGTTTTGTGCTTAATTTGTTTTGATGTTTTGGCTCTTTTTTTACAAGTAAAAGAATAGTTTTCTTCTAGTACTCACACCCTCTACATTCTATTCAATTCCACATTCCAAATGGATAGTGTGGTACTTTCCAGAAGGATCCAGATGTTCAGCAACTGTTAAAGAAAAGGAAAGAAAATGTAAGCTAAAGGCATATGGGACATCCATGGAGATAGCAAGATATTTTGCCTTGGCTACTTTTTATAGATAAAAATAAGAACTTGGGGCTTTATCACACAAGTAGGTAAATTACATTTACAGTTGGACAATAGTGTATTTGGCTGGGACTTATCACATGACAGCATTGTTGCTCTGTTGTTCTCCAGTGGGAGTCTATTTGGAATGTATTTATTTTTATTAATACACACACAAAAATCCATTTATGATCTCCTTTCCCATTTCTATTGTGCTATAATTTCCTGTGCAAAAGTTCAGTTGTGCTTTTATAGCTGATTTTGGGTGATTGGAGGTATTTAGTGGGCATGTTGTGGGAAGGAAATGTCATTCCACCAGTATAGAAGAAGAATCCATTGCCAAATGACTGCCCAACAACTGGACCTTGTCAAGGAAGCCAAAACTTTGCTCACTGCCCCCCACCTCCTTTTCCAGCCTCATTCTGGGGTTTCACTCTCTCGCACTCACTGTTTCTCTTTCTTACACACACAGCTAGAAATATGTGAACAAGAGTCTTACAATTAAAAAAAAAAGCATTTCATTAATCTATTAATTCTAGTTTTATTCTAGCTTCAGACTGAACTAATCACTGGCAGATGAAAGCCAGCATCAATGAAACAGATGGTTCAGTAGCTGCTGGCTTTCATCTATCAGCAGTTAATTCAGTCTGAATCTAGAAGTCTGATCCATCTCTGATTGCTAAGCCCTTCCCAAATACTTTTAAATGTAAGACTGTTTTCATTTATATTTCAAGGGGGATCTGTGTGTGCATGTGTGTACATGCATGCCAAACTAGGAAAAGGGGAAGGGATGTCATGAAGGTGGTAGTCTCAAATATTATGTGTGATAAACTTTTAGCACAAACAAATGGTGCAATCCCAAAATGTTTCTGAAGGTGCTAAACCAAACAGACCAATCCTGATTCAGTAGCTGTTTTTTTTCCAATAACATTACTTTAGTGAGAGAAGATCCTAGAGTGATAAAGCCCTTGAACTTTGAGAAACTGATTAAGAATTGTCCCAGCATCAAATTCCAGTCCAGACACTGTGTAACCTATTTCCTTATTAATTTTTGTTTACAATTTTTTATATTGAAGCTCACTATAAATTCAGATTAATTTGCTCTTGATCTCCTACATCCTACAGCATTGTCATATTTGGCAGTTCACACAAGTCCCTGTGTAATTGCCAATCAATCTGTCACTGAATCAAAGATTACAATTTTTCTTGTAAAAAGTCTCTTAGCTTTACCTTCCCTGAATATAATGTAACAATTATAATCATATTTTTTCCTATGTAGTTGAGCCTTAACCTCTAGTTCTTTTATATCTTTCCATAAATTAACAATGCAGATTTTAATCACATTTAATTCACATTTAATAGATACTGTATAAAATCTTATTTCTTCTCTGGGACTTTTTTTTTTTAATGTTTGGGACCCAGGAGAAATGCCAAAGATAGGAAACTGAGTAGTGATTCAGGCAAGGGAAGACATACGAGAAATATGTGCCATTTCCCCTACAACAGACAAAAAAGAGGGCACTAGTAATTCCTTCCATGTGCGTTGAATCTAACCTCACCTAAGAAGATCTCCTCTCTTACCTCTATGGAATCCAATTTGGGATTCAAAGTGGCATCAAAACTTTCACACCCTCCACTGTGTTTCATTTTATTGGACTTCTATTTGCACAGAACTAATATTTTATGAGAATATAAATATTCACACTAATTGTTTTCATTGTATTTCATTTACTTCCAAGAAACAAATATCTTTCAGTCAACAATGAACTTTTTTTTTACATACAAAGGAAAATATCTCTCCTTTTGCTTTAGGCCAGTGGTTCTCAACCTTCCTAATGCTGTGACCCTTTAATACAGTTCCTCATGTTGTGGTGACTCCCAACCATAAAATTATTTATTTATTATTTACAATGCCTCCCCCCCACAAAGGCCGCCTCGCCAGCCAGGAATGGGAGGCGGGCAGGGAGGGAAAGAGGAGCTGTGCGTCTCCCCTGGGAAAAAACTCCGAGAACCCCCCCGGGCTCTGCTTCTGCTTCGCTCTGTTTTCTGCTTGGGGGACAGTGTGGGAAAAGATTCCAGAGTGTCGACCCTGGCCAGGGGGGAGGAATCCCAGTGCCTTTGTCTTTTGCGCTGGGAGCAGCTCGCCCTCCCGGAAAAGTGCTGCCTTGAGGCCCCCCAGCCCTTCCGCAGTACCCCCCTCTGTGGCGAGTGGGGCAGGGGCCATGGCGAGGAGGGGCCTGCCCCTGTGCTGCTGCCGCCCCCCCCCAAGCTGGCTCGTCAGAAGGGAGGTTCTCCTTGTAGTGGAGAAGGGGAGCGATTTCAGTCCCTTCTGAACAGGGGGCAGGAGGATGCAAGTGGATGGCTAATGCTTGTGCACCACCACTCCTGGGCCTTCTCCACACGTTACCTTATTGTGGAGGTGGGGGTGCTGTTTGCGCAAGCAGGTTCTTGC
The DNA here is from genome assembly GCA_948474755.1 of Ctenosaura bakeri. Taxonomy (NCBI): domain Eukaryota; kingdom Metazoa; phylum Chordata; class Lepidosauria; order Squamata; family Iguanidae; genus Ctenosaura; species Ctenosaura bakeri. The sequence continues at coordinate 506,442 of CAOLHI010000145.1, read as the reverse complement.
ACAAGGCATTCTCTTCGCTGCTTCTTTGTCTCGCAGCTGGCTTCCTGGTCGTGTGACTGCCCCACCTCTTCCTCCCCAAGCACAGCCTACAGCTCCCAGGCTGCACTGAAAAAGGAAGGGGTGGGGCGGTCACGCAACCAGGAAGCCAGCTGTGGGACGAAGGAGCAGCGAAGAGAGCGCCTCGCGTAAGAACCTGCTTGCGCGAACAGCACCGCCACCTTCTTGTTAAGGTAATGTGCGGAAAAGGCCCAGGAGTGATGGTGCGCAAGCGCAAGCCAAGCGCTCATGTCCTCCTGCCCCCTTTAGTGGGAGCGTGTGCAGCTGCACGCGTTCCCACCAAAGGGGGCAGGAGGACGCGAGCACGTGGCTCATGCTTGCGCACCACCACGGAGGAGAGAATGGAGTCTAAGACCATTGGAAATACATATTTTCCGATGGTCTTAGGAGACCCCTGTGAAAGGGTCGTTTGACCCCCAAAGAGGTCGCGACCCACAAGTTGAGAACTGCTGCTTTAGGCTCTAAAGCTTAAAGCTCAACCAGCTCTTTGCTGTTTCAACAGATACTGTTGACAGTCTATATGTAGTTAAAACATTAACACATCATAATGGTTACTCTTTAAATCTCACCTTGAATATTTTTACACTACTGTAAATCTTGGACACCTGCCCCCCTGGGGGCCAAAAAGAATTTTTACAATTTTCCTGAAATGTTCCAAAATGTCCACCAGGAGGCATAGGATGCATTTCCACCACATTTTGCAGGCTTCCCGTACCAATGTAGACCCAAGAAAAGTCTTATTTGAATCCAAAACATGCTGAAAATGCCCACATATATCCTAGAGGTGTGTGTAGGGGTGGGGGTTATTTGTTTATTTGTTTAGTGGGAGCAGGTATAGCCCTCCTAGATCTCCTATGGTTTAATGTGCCCTCCATCCTCCCATAGTTGCCTTCTCATACTTAAGTATACAATGGGCAGCCAATCAGTGCCAGGGTGTACCCTCACGGCCAATCGGTAGATGGGTAGCCAAAATTATTAGAGAGCTGGAACCATTCCTCTGTGAGAAACAACTGTTTGGGCTTTTTTGCTAAGAACAGAGATGAGTAAGCAGAGTCCATGATGGAAGTATATAAACTGAATGTATACTGTGCAAAAAGTGGTTAGGCCTGTCAGGAAAAGAATGTGGGAAAGGGAGGGCAGGATTTGTGTATGTGGAGAAAGGAAAAATGAAAGTCCATCATCACCTTCAGACATCTAACAATGGCTTCCTGCTACTTCTTCTCTGTATTATATTTGCAGAGGTAATTTGTAGAGGTAATTTCCAGTTAAATTCTCAAAAAAAAAAATCTTTGGGGAACATAATGAACGTTCTTTACTCACAATAAAATGAAGATGTTCTATCATAAGGAAAGGAGGTAGAATGGCATAAAAAATGTGGCCAGTAACAATGAAGTATAGTTTCCAATTGTGAAGCATCTATTTTTGTCGACATATAATAAATAATATTTTTCTTTAACAATGTTAAAATCATATCCAGGATATAAGTGATGCACTGAAAAAAATATACACTAAGTAGCTTCTAAACAGATGATGGCAACTGAATGGGATGATCACTTGGTAAAGCAGGATTTAAAATGAAAGTTGTGGAGTTTTTATTTTCTTTATTTTGCTTTTTATTTTTCCTTCCTTTAGAAATGAAAGCACAAACTTGACCAGTCCTTTTATTCTAGAGGCTTCCCTTGTGGAAGTTCACATGATCCCAGCCACATGTTTCATGTATGTGGATGGGGATTTTTGCTGTTGTTGATATTAATCTTCTTCTCAACTCTAAATTATGCCAACTCAATCATAAATTTTCTTGCCAAGAGTTATTCAGAGAAAGTTTATCACTGTCATTTTCTAAGGCTGAGAGAGTTTGACTTGCCCAAGGTTACTCAAACAGTTTTAATGTCTGAGGAAGAAACCCTGGTCTCTCCTGGACTGCTACCACCATTGAAATTAATAAGGACAACTATCCTTAGCATGATATTGTACCTAACTGGCCTAGAGGTGTTAAAGAAAAGGAGTTTTCTCAGAAGAAAAGGATGGCAACCTACTTCAGCATTAACATGGTTAAATACAGAGGGATTCACACCTTAACGTTGAAGTACTTCAAGACATGGGCCCAGATGAATCGATCTGTCAGCTCTGGTTTCCCTCACATTTGAGTTTTAAAAGGTCATTCCATTCTAAATTTGAATAATTTTCTTAATTGTAGCAAATTCTAATTTAAAAAACTATCTGAAATTAAAGTGGTACCCATCCCTACATTTTTCATCTTTCCTTCACTTAGAGAAGCTATCTGACATACAGAAATTCAAGTGGTAGAACATTCCTTATCATAGCACATTAACAGCATAGAAATGCTCCACCTGAAGCAAAAAAGGTATGACATAAAGATAGCCATAAAAATGAATTCTGTATCATCTCATACCATTATTATCAATATTAATAATATATACTACTGCCCCAATGAAGTTTGCATCAGATACAGTTATTTTCTAGATATCATCAAGTGGAAAATAGTTCCTCATGACAAAGAAAATGCAAAAGATGCCAATGTGCAAACGCAGCAGAAGCACAAACACATGTTCTGCTGAACCAGTGAGCCCCAGCCTCACTGACAGTGGGGAGGAGGAGTGTGATGCCTGGGTTTTAAAGCTAATCACACAGGAACACCAAACTTCTCCTCCTCCTGTATGCCACCAACACCCTGAGATTTGTCTTCCCACATGGAGAAACACAGCTTCAAATAGTGCCCTAAACTCTGGCAGCCACAGTCCTGAACCCCTGCCCTCCCCAGCTGAATATTAGCATGGCAGGAGCAAGAAGTTACCACTGATCTCTCCTGGAGTTTGGCATTGAGGACATGATGCCCTTTTTTGGATCGGAAAAATCTGATACCAGTGGATTCTGTGGCAGGCTTCTGAAAGATGTGCTTCAGGATTTCTTGAGACCACCTGAGAAAATGCTTCCCAGGTCTCAACATCCATGGTTTGACAATAATCTTAAAAAAACGTTGCTATACAGAAACTGTTTTAGAGTGTCCCAGAACTGTAGGGCTTTTGTGAACAGTGCCCTGCATATTCTGTTTTACTACCTATAGCCTAGATAACACCTTCCAATATATTCTCTACACCTACAGTGTTGAGCTGTTACAGGTGTTCAAAAATTGTTCTGAAAAGGGGACCAAAAGAAAAGAAGGAAAGGAAAAAAAAAAACTCCAAACAAATTAATCAGTGGAGCAACATCACTGTGGTACTATAACGAACAATGCAAAAGAAATACCAAGAAGAAAATATAGAATGGCAACAACTTGTGGACAATACAATAATCTAAAACATAACAACTTATGGAGACATATTTGAACACAATACTAAACATGGTCCTGTACGAAGAGAAAAATGAGATATTAAATAATTGTTATGCAATTAATAAAGCTTCAAGTTCTGGTAACTGATCATAGAATCGTAGAGTTGGAAGGGACCCTGTGGGCCATCAAATCCAACCCCATGCTCACTGCAGGATTGCCAGCTAAAGCATTCTCAGCAGGTAGCTGTCCACAAAGCTTGTATTGGATGTGGAAGCAAAAAAGAAATCTCCAAATAGGCTCTACATCACAGAAGGATTGACTGATAATAATTATTCCCATGATTGTGGTGTTGTTTGAAATAAACGTTATCAGCAATATGATGTGAATACAATTTCCAAATGAAATTCCAGCAATTGCAGAGATAATATACCAGTCTCCAAAGATTCATGAAAAAAAAAATGGTTTCAAGAGTAGACAATTGCAAAGCATTAAGCACTCTACTCCTATAGTACTCAAAATACTACCCACACATGACACCAGGCTCCACAGATCCATCAATATTAGAACCGATTATACTTTTCTACCTTTGCTATATTTCTGAGAGAACAAGCTGTCCACATTGAAGCATATTCCTTTTCTTCTTGCAAAGCTCTCAGCTAAATATGTGTGGTGTTCACTCTGTCAGTCTGACAACTGCTTTGTTACACTGACAACAGATTTTTAAAGTAAAATAATTGCAATAACATTAATAAGAATAATAGACTAACAACATCAAAACAAATATGGGGAAAAACTCAATTAAGAATAGTAAAAAACAGAGAAAACCCCAAAAGTGTTCATTATCTTATTAATTCATACAGCAAGAGCATACAGACTGAATATGAGATGTACTGTACTAACGTAGCTGAAATGGTATTTTGAGAATTTATGCAAAAAGTATGATTTTCTACTTATAAAGAACTGATATTAGTGTAAGCTTGAAAAACTTGTAGGAAATGGTGAAGTAAAAATCTTATGGGACTTCAAATTTCAAACAGATAGAGAATAACAGGTTGAGAAAAAGAAAGTATGGATTATAGATGTAACAGTCCCTGAGGATAACAAAATCAAGGGCAAAGAGAGGAAAAAAATTATGAAATATCAAGACCTATAAATTGAGATTCAATGCCTCTGAAGAAAACAATTGTCATCCCAGTGGTACAGATGCTGTAGGACCAATTCCAAACAAACTGAAAAACATCTGATGATATTGCTATAGGCAGAATCACAATAGCAGCAGCAGCAGCAGATGACAACAACAACTTGGAAGATCTACGTTATTCAATGATACCTTATTGTTTCCTAAACTGGATAGAATTTTAATCAATGACAGTCCAAAAGTGCAATCAGTCACATCTGATAAACTACAAAACAGAGAATAGATCAACATCTGAAACCATGTACCCAGATGGGAAGAGGTGATTGGTTCAGTGGTGGTGATGTTCATCAAGTTACTTGTATACTATTAGTTGCACTTAGCTGTGACTGCAGGAAAACAACCTTCTTCAGGTTAAATGTTCATTCCACAAAATACTCAACAGTTATTCGTGTGCTACAATAAACCTGTGATACATAGGCTTTGGTATAAACAAAACCAAGTGTATATCTTAAAATGTCTATATTATGTGATGCCATACATGTTTCCTCAGTAAAAGTAAAATGGCTTGATGACCATATGTGCAGCTAGATTTGTTCAGCTGAAGTACATATCATATTAAATGTGACATATGCAGGGTAAGATTTCTTTCTTTTTTACCTTCAGGTAAGTTTGCATGACCCCAGTATGAATCATAAGGTTCAGCTCCTTCCCATCAAGCTTAATTTTATTCCAAAATTCCTTCCTTCCTGGTACTGAGATTTTAAAAAAAGATTGACTCAGGTCTAGGTGACCTGGAGCCCTGGTGGTGCAGTGGTTAAATGCCAGTACTGCAAGCCACAAGGTTGTGAGTTCGATCCTGCCCGGCTCCAAGGTTGACTCAGCCTTCCATCCTTCTGCAGGTCGGTAAAATGAGTACCCAGCTTGTTGGGGGCATGTATAGAAACGTTTCGAAATACATGCTATTTGTAAGTTGTTCGCCGCCTCGATCCATACGGAGAGGCGGGATACAAACAAACAAACAAACAAACAAATAAATAAATAAAAGGTGTGTTCTAGCCCAGTGGTGGGCTACTGTTGGAGGCTAGAGGCCACATTAGCCTCCCAGGAAACCTTAGAGAGCTCTATGCCCTGCAAGATACATCTCTGCCCCCAAATGTCCTCTGGAAGAATGGAGCATTTTTGCCATATTGTTCAGTCTTCTTGGCTAAGTTTAGGACCAAGGATGGCTTTGTTTATATATAAAATAAAACAGGAAGTATCTGGAAGACAGATCTTTCCCGTTTTATTTTTTAAGAAAATTGTGTGTTTGACCCCTGGGCCCCATAAAAACAGCCTTGGCAGTCATTAAAAACCATGGGTTGCATTTTGCTCATCACTGTTTTAGCCCTGTGAGCTTCTAGGGTAAATTCTGAAGTCAAAACTAACTGGGCAAGATTAAAACTTTCTCACCATGCTGGTCCCAATCCTGGTCAGGACTGGGTAGATATGGGAAGAAAATGTGAAAATATTTCAAAAAATGTGGAAAACATATTTTTCATGTGTTGAGAAGCCCTGATAAGAAGAATTCTACACTGATAAGAATTTTTGCAGTGCAGGGCACAATCTGTGAAAAATTCACACATTATAGTTTTTCAGAGAAAATAGCAAATTTGGGGTCATCAGACAAATGGAAATGCAGAAATAATAATTCCTGCAGAGAAAATGCTGTTTTTGGTGCAGAAAAAAAGTTGTAATTGGTGATTTGTTCTGTGTAAAATTCACATATGGCTAATTTGAATAGAAAACAGAATTTTCTGTCTGGAAAACAGCATTTTTTGTGCAGAAATTAGTATTTCTCCATTGGAATGTTGTTTGCAAGTAGAAAATTCTGTTTTCTGCACAAAACCACTATGTGTAACTCTTGTACATATCCCCAATTACAATCTTTTTTCTGTGCATAAAACATTTTCTGTGCATGAACTAGTATTGCCATGTTGAAATATTTTCTCCACAGAACAAACATCTGTGAAATTTTCTCTGAATAAGTTCCAATTTGCAAATAGTGATCCAGCGGCATGGTTTTCAAAGATTACATGAAGCAGGAAGAACACTGCTGAAATTATCATTGTTATCTTCAAGAGGAAACTTAGCAAGGAATTACATTCCTACAGCTGTGCATGCTTACATGAAAGTAAAAAAGGATCTAAAGCTATATGCTACATATTTAGCACAGCATGTAGTTTGAAAGAGCCCCTTAACCTCTGTAGAAATGGATGTTCTGACAGGTGTGGTTTCTGCTGTGGGCACATATTGTGATCTGTCTGTCCAAGGGAACAGTAATGCAAAGTAGAAAAGTTTGAACAAAGATTTCATAAAATGTTTGAACAATCAACCTATCCAGTAACTCAATAAATGAACTTGTTTGCATGTTGGAAAAAATGGTTTTGGTTAATGAACAGAAGAGGTTGTGTGATGGTGGGTGAGAGGGAGAGAAGGAATGGAACAGATTTTTACCAAAAAATCAGCCTTCCACTCAAGATGCAGGAAGAGAAGTTGAAACTGCACAGTCATTTGATCTCATGGGTAAAATTTCACTGTAAAGAGCACCATAAATTCATTTGTAAAACACAAAACTTAGTTTTGGAGAGAATTGGGATTAGCGGTTAGGATCAAGAAAATGCACCAGAAAGCAGGGTTTCTAATGAAGGCTTTGTGAGGTTATTTTTTACCATACAATTAGAGTCATTTTAATCATGTGTGTTAAGTACCTTCAAATCACATGTGAACTAACGCTGACCCCATAAGTTTGATAGGTTTTTCTTAGGCAAGGAATACTCAGAGGTGGTTTTGCCAGTTCCTTCCTCTAAATATAGCCTGCAGTACTCCGTCAGTGATCTCCCATCCAAATACTAATCAGGGCTGACCCTGCATAGTTTCCAGCATCAGACAGGAAGTAGTGCCTTTAGGATATTTAATCAAACACTTGAGAGCCTGCATGGTATAGTGGTTTGAATGTTGGACTGTGACTCTGGAGGCAGGGGTTTGAATCTCTGCTCAGCCATGGGAGCCCACTGGGTAACCTTTGGCAAGTTACACTATCTTAGCCGCCGAGGAAAATGAAGGCAAACCTTCTTACCAAGAAAACTCTATGCTAGGTTCACCTTAGGGTTGCCATAAATAGGAAATGATTTGAATGTGCACAACAACAACAGTACAATTAGTTTATATAGTTGTTTTCTTTTTCAACAAGTTTTTCCATATTATGCAGTCCAATAGCTCAAGTAGCAAGCTCCCTAGCAACTTAAACACACATAGAGAGAGCTCACCTTTGTAGACACACAGTGTCAAACCTGATATAGATATTCTTTGAAAAGGCATAGCTTGGGGCGGGCTGACTGTTCAGCTGCTCAGCCTAAGGGCACATATAAAGTTCTCTCAGTCGGCACCTCTGTTTTTTAAAATAAAAAGTAAAGCTGTGCAGTGGTTTGGAAGAGATCAATCTCCTCAGCAGGTCTGAGTGATGGCTGGCTGACAGAGACTCTTGCTAGTGCTCTCATTGGCTGGCTGGCTGGCTTTCTCTCTCTCTCTCAATCTCCTCCAGCTGCCTCTCAGCAGATAATGGAGTGCACACTCAGCTCTGATGGTAGTCTGACTTCCATTGCCTCACTTTCTGCAGCCCTAGGCAGCCTGCCAAACAGGGCTGATTAGCTACAGCAATGGATGCCCCTCACCATTTCAGAAGGAGGATAGAGTCTCCTTTCCAGAGGACAGGCTCCAGTGGCCACAATACCATGCACAGTTCTGTGAAGAACTTTGTGTTGCTTGGGCTATCCCCAATCTTGAACCTCTGTGATATACAGTGCTACATAGGGGATGGATTTCTAGCCACAGCATGTGCATGAGAAATCAGGTGTCAACAAGGCAGGATGGAGAGCCCATATTACTTCACATTTGCTCTATCTTCTTGGTGACTTCTGCAACAAATTTTTATAATATGAACTTTGCACCTTTGAGTGCCTGTAATTTGCCATCCTTGTGGTAAGCACTTTAATAGATGAATATACTAGCCAAAATCCTGTCTAAGTTCCTCTATAAAAATGGTTGGACTTTTTGTCTAATGTAGAATGTCTGCATTCCTTTCACGGTTGTGAAAGTGGAGTTGTGCATATAGTGCTATTGTGCTTGCAGATGAACATGTGCATGCAGTGAACATTTAGTTGTGTGTTTTCTTGCTTATTCAAGTAGGCTCAACTTGTCATTCAGTATCAATCAATGCATAATTCCATAGTAGAAATTTATGCTACACTGTCCTGATGTAGCCTTTTACACACAGCCCTTTTGTTTTATTCCCAAATTACCTTTTCAGATTACTACCCCTTTAGCAGCAGCACATTGGTTTGAATTTACCAGTTGTTTTAAAATGGAAGTCTAGGATCATTAAGAATGTGGAAGAAGTCTCTAAAGAAATCTCTAATTGGCTACTTAACCCACTTACATTAGAGAGGGAGCCTTTCTTACAGCTCTTTATCCTGGTTAAAAGGCTGGTAGTTACTGGTCTCAAATTCCCATACACAGCAGAAACACCAGCTGAGTTTTTTTTTTTTCCCCTGCTACTATCCACAACAGAAATTTGGTGACATGATGGTGGGAAAAAGTCTCACTAGTTCTAGTTTATAATAAGGCATGGGGAAAATGCACCCCCTATTTTAATACAGATTTGGACCCCTGGAAAACTCAGAACACTCTGCCTTGAAAGAAGAATGTGCCAATCTCTCTACATGGGGAACATCACCCACACCTATGGATGCTGCTGGATCCTGGTCTAGAATATTTCAGGATAGGGTCAGCGCATGGTGACAGCCTATTTTAATTATGTGGGGTAGAAGTCAGAGCCCTTGAAAGATGAGACTCAGCCTGTAAGGATGGAAATAATATTTGAAAACATTTTTAATGATTAAAAATATTGGGAAACTCTGGTGAGGACGGTTGCCTAGACTATGGGAATCCTTACAGTTTGGAACTTATTTTGCAAAAAAATCCACAAGTTTGTGCAGAGAAAACAGCATTTTCTTTGCAGGAAATAGAATTTTCTGTGCAGAAAATAATATTTTTGCACAGAACTATTACATTCTGTTTTCTGAACCAAATCTTTCAAATTTTGCACAGGATAAGTTCCTAACTGTGGCATTTTCTGTGCAGGAAACTACATATTCTGCACTGAAAATGCTCTCTGTAGGAAAAGAATCCCATGTACAAATTTTGTACACAATAATTCTCAGATTGTAAGCTAATCAAAACTTTTCTCACAACAGGAAAAAAAATGCTAAATTAACTTGTTGCTTTCTTCAAGAATGAAATTAATGAAGAATCACATCACTGTCAGTAAAGAAAAATCCCCTCCAAGACCTGTTACACTCTGATAAGTTTCCACCACACTGAAATGTAGAAGCATACTAAATCAAATGGATAATATAATAACTTTGATATAGATTAAAAATGGCATGTTTTCCTTCCTTAATCATATAAACAGTGGGCTTCTTTTCCTTTCCTAGTGAAGCAAAAAGGACAAACATGGAATGAAAAAACAAAAAATTATGAAGGAAGTAAAAAGGAATAAGGTATGCTTTTTGTATAGTATATATTCATTATGTTAAATATCAAATTTAATAGGAGCTAGGGAATGGAGTGATTGGATCGAATTCAAAATATCTGTACAGTTTACCAAATAATAAGACATTTTTAGGGTTGCTATCTGTACTTTCACAGATTTCATGCATGAAAGACTATCTAGCCATCCAGCTCCTTATACTGATTCTTCATAAACTGCAGACAAAATTATTCAATGCACTCATGAATACCTATCTCTGTGTTTCCTGCTGTTCGGAGTCTGTATTTCCCACAACTCATAGAAAGAACTCATGCATTAAAAATAGCCAAGTGAAATATCTGAGTATTGTGTGCACACACAAATGCACATGGTGGAATACTTATACTTCATCAATATACTTATGTGGTTCTGAATTATTTATCTCCAGAATATACTGACTAGTGAGAAAAACTTCTAAGCAGGAATGTAATTCACTCAGAGATTGATGAAAAGTACCAGGTTATGAAATTACTTTTCCTAGAGATGTTATCTGGTCTCTTCTTCCTGCCTTCCCCTCAAATATATTTGCTTTGCTTTGTTTTTCAAATATATTCATATATTTCATATATTCTATTCTTTAAAAAATCAGAACGGCAAATTAACCTTCCTTTCTAAGAATTTACTTATATATTTGAATTGCTTTGTTAAGAGACTTCACATTTTGTTGAGAGACTTCACAAATATAAACTTTTAAACATATGATCCTGACTTACAATGCATACGACGAAAGCAACAAAGACTCTTATTCAGCATAACCTTTCCTGACAGGGGCAGCTCCTGGAACAAACAGAAATGTTTGCACAAGTTGTTTTTTTATGACTTTGCTCAGTCCTTACAGCTGGTGGAGGCTGTGTAGCCTATGGTTCTGCCTAACTCTGTACATTCCATCAACCACCATTGTTTCATCACCTGAAGCTGAATTCATCAGATGGATGCAGTGTTGCCTCAGCTGGAATATTTTATAGACTTGCTCGAGTGGGTGAGGGATACAGTTAATGGGGTAAATCTAACCAACTTGCAAGAAGTACAAAGACTGATAATTATCTTAACAGTAACAAGAATAGATTACTGGTGACCAGGAGGAAATTGTAGTTAGGAGGTAATGCAGATATCCTGGCCTACATGAGCTGATCGCACACGCATTAGGATGAAAAGCCTTTGTTCTGTCCATGTTGCAAGAGACAGTGCTGAACTCTTTGATGTACTCCTGAATGTGGGAGGTGGTAAGACATACAACTGTTGCTACTGATGATGAAACACTGGTAGAAACCCTTTCCAACGTAAGACTTCCAAGTTGGTATAAAAATGGCTTCTAACATATTTGGGATAGGGGAATTCTTTTCACCAGATTCCAGTGTGAGTATTTAATAAACAGATATCCTCCCACAATAGTTCTGTAATAAAATGGCTGGAATATTTCTTCCAGCTTGCAAGTCTGGCTATTTTGAAAAATATGTTCCACCAAACACATATACCTTAGTGACTGATATACATAATAAATATGAGAGAATCAAAGGTCAATTTCAGTTACTATGCAGTTTCTATATCATAAGTCATTAGGATGTTCCTGTACACATTCTGGCATACTGCACTAAGGAAAATGGCCACCACAATGGCAGATGTCGAGGAGACAGGAGAAGGACTTGAATAATAAACCCCACATTGTCATCACCAGCAGCATGAACCCTTGCTTGTGCCAAGTCACACAATGTGATGTTTTTGGGCCTGATTAAAATTATTTCAAGAAACATGAGACTCTTTCCCCCTTGTCTCACTGCAGCATTCAATGAATTGCATTCAATGAATTGCTTAAAGAAGTATTTTGCTAATATTACATTGCAACTTATCATGTCTTCAGTTAGATAATGATAAGTATGGACACTATTGGAACATGGGTAATTGCTTTGAATTGAATATCAAACTGAATATCAGAAGAGATATCAAACTGAAGCTGCAGTGCACTAGAATACCTGAAAAACTTGAAATGAAAACTTAATGTACAACCTCCATCTGGAAATTACAAGACCAGATGGCAGCATAAATTCCCCAATGAAAATAGACAGCTGTCGGTTCTTCATGTTTGTATTTGAAGATGTTATTTAATCAACTGGCAGCACAGCTTAGTGTATTGCTCATGTTACTGTAGCATGTAATCTTCCCATATCAGAAGCATGCCTTTTATTTTGAGTATACACAGGAGACTATGCCTTCCACTAAGAGGATGTAGCAGGTTTTTTAATACCAAAAGGCAAGAGTGTGATGAGGACGTGCTGATGAATCAATAAAGCAACCCTAGGCACCCATTACTTTGACTTTTATCCAGAGATTGGCAATACTGCTTTTATGGTCAGAAGATCAAATTAGTATGGTTTGCTGCATTATATCTTGTAATATCTTACAGTCACTCATCATCCTACTTACTCATTTGTCAGTGTTTGGAAAAGTTGATTTTTGGATTGCAGCTCTCAGAATTCCTCTGTATGGCCCAGTTGCTGAAAGTGACTCACTTAGCTGAAATGGACAAACTACTAACATTGATTAGAGAAATATCATTGCTGTCATTTTTGAAAGATTGGGAACTTTTGACTGACTTTTGGCAGAAAAGTGTGAATATCATATTAACTGTAGGTTTTGATTATTTAGAGGTTCAGTTAAGTTGGAGAAGTGCATGGATAGTATATAGTTGGAAAAGTTATCTTATACAGTAAAATATATAGCAATTGTTAGGAACATCTGCAATCAATTTTTTTTGTTCTTTGTTATTGCTCTCTCTCTCTTTTCTTTTTCTTTTATTTGTTTTCTTTTTTGTTTGTATTGAAAAGTTATATGTATATGATGGTGTATGTTATATGTGGGTATGTGTGTCTGTTTGTTTATATACACACACAGAGAGACATACACACACACACACACAATATCAGATATTCATATCACAGACCTTGATAACAAAAAATATCTTGAAATACCCTGTCAAACAAATGATCAATTGCTGTGAGGTTTTCTATTTCAGGACTTTTTGTGAAAATAGAGTTTGTACCAAGAACATTGGTACAACCTTTTCACAACAGAAACAATCACAAAAGATCCCAAAATATGGGGGGAAATATTTATTTATTTACTATCACATACTTTTCACGAATGGGAAAATCAGTTACAAAAAAGTTTTGAAAACTATTAACCAAGCTACCATATTAAAACATAATTACTTTAAAATAATATAAAATCATTTTTTCAAAACATGACTAGAACAATAGAGAATGCATCTCACATTCCTCATTTTAAAAAATCATTGAAAAATGTGCAGAACGTCTTATCTCACCTAGCAGGGTGAAAACATTTGAAACTGTGCAAGAAGAGAGGATTTATATCCGTAGGTGTAAACACAGCTTTTTAGCTGGTAGTACCAATGTTTATACCAGTGGTCAGTGACTTACTTCATGTAGCTTTTTCATTACACTTTTTAAAGTGGCAAGTAAGAAAACCTGTCTGATTCATTTTCTCACAAATTCAGGGTATTCTTTCAACCTCAAGTTCTTTGCATCTCAATTTACAATTTTCAGGTTCTGTTTAAAAAAATTTTTACAATCAAAATTGAAATAAGTTCTTCCACACTTTCACTATGTTATTTCAGCAGTCCCTATAGGGATGGGCAAATCTTGGGGATTAGTGAACCATGTTGCACCTATAGGAGCCCTAGTGGCGCAGTGGTTAAATGCCAGTACTGCAAGCCACAAGGTTGTGAGTTCGATCCTGCCGGGCTCCAAGGTTGACTCAGCCTTCCGTCCTTCCACAGGTCGGTAAAATGAGTACCCAGCTTGTTGGGGGCATATATTGAAATACATGCTGTTTGTAAGTTGTTCGCTGCCTCGATCCATATGGAGAGGCAGGATACAAATAAATAATAATAATAATAATAATAATAATAATAATAATAATAATAATAATAATGACGACACCTTGGAAGGCTGCTTATACATACACACACAAATAAATTTTATCAGCCAAATTACTGCAGGGCACATGGGGATAATTCCATCATTCCAGGCCCAGAAGAGGCCTTTTTATGACAGGAAGTGACTTGGAAGTGAACCTCTGCACCATTTCCTGTTAGGAAAAAATCCCCCCCTCAGGCCTGATGGCTGACTGGGCCCAGAATCATGGCAAAATTGTGCCAATTTTCCTTTGATAGCATTTGTGAGCAAGTTTTTTTTAAATAATATCTCAAATTATTTTCTTTTGTGCATCCTGGGGTCCACAAAAATAAACATGACATCTTCCCTACCCTGGGATTCAAAGCCAGAATTTACATAACTAAGAACACAAAGCTTTGTACCCAAGTGAATGAATCTCTCAGTTCTTGTTTCTCTCACATTCATTTAAAAAGTATTGTTAAAGATGAACTTAAAGAACATTTTCACTCATTCCTATAGTCAAGAGGGATGTGTGCATTTATGCATTCCTTCTTTATTTAACAAAAATGTTTTCACTGGAAGTGGAGAGGAAATACTGATGATGATGGCTTAAAGAGTAGCCACTAGGTGATCATTAAAGCTATCACAAAACTAGAATAAGGAAAGAATATATATCTGTATATTTAGCCTGGAACCATACTAGAAACTAGAACATTGCTCTTCCCAGCTCATGAATTTGCCTCATTTTTTTAAAAGGACATAGATTTTCAGAGTAAAAATCTTATCAAACTATCACTGCCACATTCTTTCAACTTTCTCCTTCACACCAACCTCAGAGCAGCTGGCTTTGCTCCATCTTGTCTGCTTTTACTGGAAAACAGCTTCAAAATATGGAACAAGTATGTAAAACCATTTTTCAGTCCCAATTATTTACTTAAAGATGAGATGGATGCTTTCAGACCTCATCCAGGTATAATGGGATTCATAATAGTAACCATCCAGAGAAATCAATTGGATGTAAGTACCTCTCAAGAGAGAATGGAACACAAACAAGATATGAAAATGAGAGCTTGTCAGAGAAAAGATTCTTCCACTTGGAAAGGTCAAGATATCACACAAGTGCAAATTCCTGGAGAAAACAGCCTTTCAGTGGTTAGCAGAACAATGTTGAATCAATTAAAAACATTTCAAATAAAAGAAGATGTTAAAAATTATATATTATCCTTTAGATCTCAGTAAAGGGAATTTTACGGTAAGTACTGAGTGTTGTTTCTGAACTTTTCCTTTTCTTTAATCCATTTTGACAACTAATTAGAGCAGGGGAGGGGAAATAGTTCCCAGCATAATGAACATGACTGCAGCATATAGTTTACGGTTTTTTAGCTTTCCGTTTCAAGCACTTATTACTCAAAAGATAGGTGCTGCAAAAAAAAAAAAAAAAAAAGTAAGAGAAGAGTGTGTTTAATAAAAGAAAAGGAATGATCTATGGGAGTATATAATACCATTTAGATATTTAACAGGGTATTAGGATGGAAGGCAGCCAAAGACTCCAACGAGTCCCTGAGAGTGACATCATATCTAAGATTTGTGTTTTGATTGTATATTATACATGGCAAATAGTCAGCACCTTTGTTTTGAATTATTTTGATAATCTGGATGAGGCTACAGAGAAAATAAGAAGCCAAAACAGAGCTATTGGGTAGACTGCTTTTGACAGTCTGAACTGAATGAAGAAGGCTGTTCTTGATTGCTGTGCTATTGCTACTTGATAAACCTTCAAGACGTGGTGAAAGATATGCCAAGACATAGGACTGGTAAGATAACATCCAGGCTAAGCTAAAATAGATATATGTCCCATTATGATTGTACTGGATACCTGTTAAAGTGTTTATGGATGTAAAAGATACTGTTAGCTTTAACAGTGCTCGAGGATCAACCCTTGAATGCCTATATATTCACAGATGTCTGTTTTGAGATATGTAAGGTCTTCAGATAAAGGAGAGGGTATAAACAGGTATATTGCTGAGTTATATTGTTTAAGATGGTAACATTCTTTTATACGTTTTCTATTAAAAAGCCTGTTAAGGAGATGCAGAGAGATAAAGATTCAGTCCTCATGAAAGTATAATATCTTACTTGCTATACACTGTAAAGTAATTAATATATGCAATGTAATGCAATGGGATGAAAGCTCAGTGCCCAGACATTGACATATCTTGCTTCTCCCTAAGCAAGATATGCCAATAATTGTGTATGTTTGCATGTCTATAATTGCATATAATAAATAGCCTAAAAGTAAAAGAAAGAGTCTGCTCAATTCCCTTGTAAACATCCACAAATTCCAAGATATAAGAATGTTTAAGTAGATTGCCTGTCTGGTTTTAACCATCATCATGAATTTGGACACCCAGGTGGCCAGAAGGTGATAATGGGACCCCAGACAGAATCCATCCCTCAAACTAAAGAATGAAAGTTGGGGAACTATGCCTGTTTCACATTTATACAAAAAAGTATGTTTCTTTATACACATAATGTTCAAAAACTGGAAGAGTGACTTAAATTCTAACAAAAGTATGAAAATATAACCTTTTCATAGGATTAATGCAACCAAAAACCAGCCAGATACATCTAACTGTTCATCAGATACATACATATGTCTTTGTGTAACTTTTAATAGTGTAACTTTAAACTGACAAATTACTACTGCATAACTGGCCAAGTGAACAATGAAGTCATATTATTATGCAATTGGCGACCACTAACATTTGGTAACATTTCCTAGCAAAATAGCTAATTGTGTGAATATTATAAGAAATTATATTCCTTTGGTAGCCCAATGGAAGAAAAAATCAAGGATTTCCTGAAAGATTTAGTTTTCTCATTTGTGGAGGTAGATCATGAAGATTAATTATCTAGTGTTTCAAACAGTAAAGTGACTAAACAACAACAAAGTTCCTAACACAATGGGTTTAGAGAAGAATAATAAAAGAAAATATGTATCCTTTATTATCTTTCTTACACATTCTGAATGAAATAATGAAAAAGCATATATTTTTCAAAATCAGGCCACAAGTATCTATTCAATGGAAAAGTTTATCCAAACCAGATTTATATCAGTCATCTGCTTTCTTAACTAGAAATTGAAATACTGAACTAGTTTCTTGGCAAAAGGTTAAACTATTCAGTCATTTAAGCATGTGTGTTCAGCAAACAAGATGAAGACCACAACAGCTCTTCTGCCTGTCTCACAGCTTTGCTCATGTGAAAAGCAATGCTTGACCCTGTCTTTTGAGAGGTTCATCATTGACAGAGTTCCTGTTCAACTTGGAGCAACTATGAGAGAAGTGGCAGTAAAATCAAGAACATATTTGCCACTCCAGTGGCAGTGGATCCACCAACCACTCCTGGGCCTGCAAAAGAGAGACATTTCCACTCATGAACACTCTCTCCATGAGTCACGATGTGGGAAGATAAAGGGTCTAACTTGCAAGGAGGTAAGAGTCTTCCCTTCAGACTGGAAGAACTGATGTCTGCCTCTTAGCAGCAAATCCTAGCACTGAATTGGAAGAATTAATACTAATAAAATATTACATAGAAGTAGTCCAGCTGCATATATTTTGCCACTGGGCAGTGAATCTGCTGTTTCCTACTGCAGGGAGAAAGAATTCCAATATTTAGAATTTAATACATAATAAAAATGATAGGTTTTGAATTACATGTTGATCAAAAAGAAAACTTCAAATATTAAATTCTGGAGCTCTCCTTGCCCACACCTTCTGATGTCTAGCTTTCGTTTGTATCAAGATACATTACAGACAAGTTCACATCTGTATTCATTCTCTGGAAAGATGTTGTTTGCTTGTTCAGAAAATCGGTTAGATATTATATTAACCTTTGCTAAAGCAGATGCCAGAATTAAATAGTATTTCAACATTAAAAACACATCACTGCCAATGTTAATGAGATTTTTGGGAACAAAAACAGATGAGGAAGAATAGCAATTTAAACTGACTTCACGTAAAAAGAATTTCATTATCTCTAGTGCTGCTGCTTTTTTAAAAAAAAAAAAAGTTTAGTTTATGCCCTTGCTTTGCAGTATCTTCATTTCCTCCTCAAAAATCCATTTTTCCCAGTGAAGAAATTTGAAGGATTGTATTAATCTGGTACCACTGTCTTTTTTAAAAAATAAAATAAGCTATGAGTTGAGAAAAACAAAAGTTTAAAGTATACTACATGTTAAACTTTAGGAAGAATCATGGCTTACTTGTTTTATTTTGTTAACAAGAGATCACTGCTATGCAGGTGTCATAGCTCTCCTTTTTTTCTCCAAGAGAGCTAAGAATATTTTCAGGAAATGAGAAAAGAGGATCTGTCATTACAATAATTCATGTTTTAGCAATTACATGTGCCTATTTAAAATATTACTGAGTCTGCTTTAGAAATGCACAGAACAATCCATGTGAAGAAGCCATTTCCCCATTGTGCAAGCTTGGGGAGTATGAAGCTTCTAGATGCTGTTTGATTTTACCTACCATCAGTGAAAGATAATGGAAGATGCAGTGACAGCACCCGAAAAAAGTATCTCATCCTTGCCATAGCATACATCCATAGTGTACATTTACTCATATGATTATCAACATTTACTTTGGACATAGGGCATAATCTTTTGAATCTAGGTTACAGAGACATCTGATAGATCTTTTAACCCAGGAAAAAGGGATATGCACTAGATGATGTACAAAGTTTTTGTCCTTTTTTGTTCTGCTTTGTCATATATTCCATCTCCCCGTCCTTTTGAGGACGGCTAGTGCTGAAGAATATGGGCAATAATCATTTTTAATAGCATAACAATACTATTTTGCAATTAAAAATGAAAGGAAGAACATTATATAAGGAAGTAAAAAAAGAATCAAAGCTTTTTCCTCTATCCTACAGAAACAGTAACTGACAATGGTTCCATTAGGAACTGTTTTTCAAGAGGCAACTAATTGTGTACATGAATTCTATGTACAATTCCCATCAAAGTAATTTTAAAGCTTTTTCTTTCTTTATACACATTTCCTTTTGAATACTCCCTAATACTTTTCCACTAGAAAAGAACCTAATTCCTCAATTATTGGATTGTAAGATTGATAAAGTATGTTTCAGATTTATCAAAACATTGCTAAATTCATTTAGCGCCCACCAAGGCATGAAGTTAATTTCTCTCACATATGAATGCCTTTCTTGCTATAGATTTCCTCATATTGGAGAATTGTACAGTTTTTAAATTTTCTGTAATTAAAAGCAACAGTAGAAGAGGCATGAATCAATAGCTGAATGGGGATTTTGTTCTTCTGTAAGCATTTTATGACCACAAACAGCAATATATTTCAATCTTCAGGAAAAGTCCCTAACATAAATTCTAGAAAGCTGAATGATTCTCCAAAGTCTTATGGGAACTGTTTTAATGTAAGGCTATTAAAAAGATGGTGATATAAATGCAAAAAACAAAATAAAAAACAACACACGATTTAAAAAGTTTTGTGCCTGCTAAACCTGAGAAAATTGCTTGAGCTCATGCCCACCATGAAATCAGTGGCATTGTTTAGTTCCAGCTCAGTTAAATTCTTTTGGAATCAGCAGGACTTAAATGTGATTGAGGCTGAAATTTTCTCCATATCACTCTGGAGTATCAGTGGATGCAGATAATAGAAAAATATGGGATTAAACTATCCATATGCTTTCTGTTCTAAAGTCTCTGTTTATACATCTGAAATAAAAAAATGCAATAAAAGCCAGATTCTTTCCAATCATCCAAACCTTTAATGAGAGTTGCTGCTGCCCTGGAATTCTAAAATGTTTGGACAGCCAAAGGCATTTCACCATGAAGATGACACGGTAATATCCTTTTTAAAAAAATCTTGGACTGTTGAAGGGGCAGAATACTTATATAAAGTAACAGAGGCCCTTTCCGCACGTGGATGTTAACATGGACCAAGGCGTCCTGGCACGGAGGTCGTCCGCACCTTGGATTGGACTAGGTGATGACTATTTAACTTAGTCCTGCACCTTAGTGCAATCCAAACCACCCCTAAGTGGTCCTCCAACGCACTAAGGAAAGACCAGAAAAATCTGGCCTTTCAATTTTCTGGAATGTGCCATTGCGTTCCTGCTTACCTGTGCAGATGTGCAGGCTTGCACCAATGCGAGCCTGTGATCAGCGGAGGGCGGGCTGTGGGCGTGGTCAGCATCAGCAGTTGGTCCGCACCCACGAAGCCACCATTTTCAGCTGGAGCAGTGTGGATCTAAAGACCTCGCACTGCTCTGGTTCACCCTGAAGCCCTGCAGAAGGACTCCAGGGAAAGTCTGCATTACTTTGGACCCAAGAAGAACCAGTAAGTAATGCCATGGAGTGATTCACTCGCCTCGTGAGGAAAGGGCCAGAATCTCAAATAAAGGTGGGATTCATCAAATTTGATATAATTCTTAGGCATATCAAGAAGAAAACTAAATAAATGAATCATATTTATTAGCAAGCAAGCAATGGAAGATGGGGAATCCCTGTTTATGTGGAAGTGGTGTGGGAGGAAAAGATACCACCACATGCTGTTATTCCATCAGTATGTCCTGACATCCTTATAAGGTAACATTTATTTGTGGTTCCATGTGCATGTAGCATGGAGGTTAAAGAAATGATATGCAAACCATTATACAACAGAGTTCTGTTGCTGGTTATACTTTTCAAAATGTTATTCCTTATTTCTTTTGAGCATAATCAGCAAGTCTTCTGAGGTCTCTCTGAAAGAAATCTAAGAACATTGGCAGAAGAAGTGAATGCTGGTTGAGAAGAATCACAATTAGGAGAGTAAGGAAGAAGCTGGGGAAATGTAGCTGTTAGGTAATTTTATGGCACCTAATTTAAACATTCTGCTAATTTATTGGTACATATTTGTGAAGCTATCCTCTCAAATAGGAAGGAACTCAAATGAAAAGAAACTATATACTCATGTAACTGGTAAGGGATCTTGTAGCAGCACCTTTGAGACTGAGAAAATGAAGTTCGTAGCATAAGCTTTTGTATACTTCATCCAGTGCCACTTAACTGGGAATGAGCTCAACTGAACTCAGTAGGATCTATCAGTAGACACAGATAAGACTGAATAGCTAGGCTGAAATCCTAAGAGATTAATTAAGTTGCCAGTTTTGCTTTCTCCAACATTTGAATTATTTAATTCCCCAATTTTCTATTAAATTTGTATAAAAATATGAACACTTTACTAAGTTCTTCTATTTGAAATACTATTTTCATTCTACATTACTGCAGCACTGTATTCCACCCTAACCACTATGGCTGCATCCTAGGAAATCCTGTTTATAGTTTGGTGAGGCACTAGAGATGCTCGACTGAGAATTTGAACACCTCTTGCTAACCAGAAAATCCCAGGATCCCATATGGTGGAAACATGGCAGTTAAAAAAGAATCAAAGTGCTATAACTGGGTCTCAAGAGAATCTTATGGAGTCTTTTCACACAATGCAATTATAGCACTACATTTCTACTTTAACTGCCATGGTTCCATCCTGTAGAATGAGAGCTCTCTCTCTCATCATTCTAATGGTCCTTCCTGAACTGCTGGTAAAAATCCTAGAACACCATAGGAAAGGGCCCCATATCCCCCTATGTAACCATGTCTAAGTCCTGAGATCTTCAGAGAGGAGTTTTGAACAGCCCTTTTAATCAGTAACAGAAATAATCAGAAAGCATTATGCTTTTGAATGTCCAGTGGCTGGGGAACAACAGTGGGAGGGTGCAATTTCCCTTTTGGAATTTGCAAACAGGATGCTGTACTAAATGATCTTTTAGACTGGTCCAGCAAGGTGCTCCTTTTATTCTTCTCATGCTTGGCTAAACATTAGGAGGAAACTCCCTTACAGGAAATGCTGTGGAATGGCTATCAATGGGAGAGTGGAATGGTCTGTTTCATGAGTTAGTCCTTTGTTGGAGATATTTAAAGTGAGGTTCTACTGTCCGGGATTGACAGTATGTATTGAGCATAAGATCAGACTAAGCAATTAATACTTTTTGACAAAAACACTTTTCTAGAATCCAAACTGATCTTTTTTTCTCTCTCATTTAATTGTATATGGCACATGTGTCTGATAACCAGAGCTTTTTGGAAAATGTCTATTAAAAATGTAAAACGTAAGCAGTAAATCAAATCCTACAGGTAGCATACTTATAGCCCATATGAACATGCCTGTAATTTTCATTCACCATCACATGCTTTATTATACTTCTGATCTTCTAGAGTCTGGTTAGAAATCAGATCAGGGCATTTTGGAAGTGGTACCTTGGTTATGAAATGCCCTTCTAAAGGAGTTGTGTGTGCCTACCTCATTCCTATGGGATGGGCAGTGGAGATTTCTTTTAATGCTCCTTGATGTTTTCTTTCACTCTCTCATGTAGATTTCTATTATAGCTCTTGGGTTTTATTTTATTTAATTTTGTAGGGTTTTTTTAATGTCAACTTTTTAAGAGTATTTTTATCGCATATGCCCTCAGAACTTGCTAAGGGGAGGCTATGATTCATAAATTTATTAAACAAATTGTCAAAATATGGAAAACAATACTGAAAAACATTGGTGCTAAATCTTCTTTTACAGCAGATGGTACACTGCCAGTCAATGTTGCCAAACTGTTTGAACAGTTTTAAGATTTCCCTCATTAAATAGCTAGCCTGACTACTATATCTATCATCACTACTGCAAAGCTCTGACAGGGTTTAAGGTCACGTTCTGGATACTTAGCACAGCACAATGACGGGTCAAAGGCTATAGCTTGCTAGAAGCTAAAACTAAAAATGGACAAGAACATCAGTGATGGGATATGTTACAGTATGTACCATAGGATGCCTTGCCTTCTGAAAGCTAGAAAAGTAAATCAAATGAGCACATGCTGATCTACCCTACAATAACCAAATTATAACCAAATTATATTTATGTCATAATATGCTGCATTTTTTTATGTTTAAAAATACTCAAACCAAAACCAGTGTTCCAGAGAAAGCTTTATTATGACAAGGGAACACTTGTTAATTCATGCATGGGAAACAAATTTTTCCTGTTCTAATAATCCCGAATAAAAATGTAGCTACAAATAGCCTTCCTCCAAAATTATAACTTGCAATATTGGATTCATTCATGTTTGTAGGGCATGATTTCATAGCAAACATTGATTTGGCAGCATAGAACATAGCAACAGCCCTAATTAATCCTCATGGTACTCTATCAGAGAAATCACTATGGTATTCACATTTCTTGTGAATGTGCGATTTGCCCAAGACACCCTGGGAAATCTGAACTGAACAGAGACATGTCTTTCTTGATCTGGGACTAGCATCAGCCATTAAAATGTATTGGTTCCACACCATGTCACTGTTATGAGGCTTGCATCTAAACTATTCAGATATTTGGTTTGACTAAGCAAATGTTTCATATTTATCTACTGTATAACTGTTGTAGTTGCATGGTGCCAGAGTTTAATCCAGTTATACTATATTAAGCTTATGTGAAATGATGTAATGCTGAAAAGCCAAACTAAAAACAGGAAACTAGATCATCCTGAGTACATTGCTATGTACTCACTATGTGTCAAGGTCAGAGACCTGGGCGGCAAGCCAGCCCAGAGAAGAGAGTGGGAGAGCCAGCAAAGTCCAGCCACGAGGAGACAAGCAAGCACCTGTACTCAAGGAAGTTCATTTACCAGAGCGCCAAGCAAAGCTGTAGCCAGAGTTCCAAAGCCAAGGGCCAAGAGTCCAGAGATCATAGAATCATAGAATCATAGAATCATAGAAATGTAGAGTTGGAAGAGACCACACGGGCCATCCAGTCCAACTCCCTGTCATGCAGGAACACCCTCAAAGCACTCCCGACAGATGGCCATCAAGCCTCTGCTTAAAAACCTCCAAGGTAGGAGACTCCACTACTCTCCGAGGCAGCAGATTCCACTGCCGGACAGCCCTGACTGTCAGGAAGTTCTTCCTGAGGTTCAGGTGGAATCTCCTTTCCTGCAGCTTGAATCCATTGCTCCTTGTCCTGGTTTCTGGAGCAGCAGAAAACAAGCCCCCTCCTTCCTCTACGTGGCATCCCTTCAAATATTTAAACATGGCTATCATGTCCCCTCTTAACCTCCTTTTCTGCAGACTAAACATACCCAGCTCTCTCAGTCTATCCTCATAGGGCATGTTTTCCAGGCCTCTCACCATTTTGGTCACCCTCCTCTGGACTTGCTCCAGCTTGTCAATATCCTTCTTGAATTGGGGTGCCCAGAACTGGACACAGTATTCAAGATGGGGTCTAACCAAAGCAGAGTAGAGTGGTACCAGTACCTCCCTCGATCTAGACACCATACTCCTGTTGATGCAGCCGAGAATTGCATTGGCTTTCTTGGCTGCCGCATCACACTGCTGACTCATGTTCAGCTTGTGGTCTATGAAGACTCCTAGATCCCTTTCACACGTACTGCTATCCAGCCACGTGTCCCCCATCCTATATTTCTGTATTCCATTATTTCTGCCTAAGTGTAGGACCTTACATTTCTCTCTGTTGAATTTCATTTTGTTCGCCCTGGCCCAGCTCTCCAATCTATCCAGGTCATTTTGAATTTTGATCCTGTCCTCTGGCGTATTAGCAACCCCTCCCAATTTGGTGTCATCTGCAAATTTGATGAGCATGCCCTCTATTCCTTCATCTAAGTCATTGATAAAAATATTGAACAGCACTGGGCCCAGGACAGAACCTTGTGGCACCCCACTAGTCACTTCTCTCCAGGATGAAAAGCAGCCATCCGTGATCACCCTTTGGGTTCGGTCGGTCAACCAATTACATATCCAATTAACAGTAGTCCTGTCTAGCCCACATTTTACTAGCTTCGATGCAAGAATGTCATGGGGAACTTTGTCAAAGGCCTTACTGAAATCGAGATATGCTACATCCACAGCATTCCCTTCATCTATCAAGCTAGTAACTCTATCATAAAAAGAGATCAGATTAGTCTGGCATGACTTATTTTTGAGAAATCCATGTTGACTTCTCGTGATTATTGCGTTGTTTTCTAAATGATTAGAAACTGAACGCTTAATGATCTGCTCCAGGATCTTTCCGGGTACCGATGTCAGGCTGACTGGGTGATAATTATTTGGGTCCTCTTTTTTTCCCTTCTTGAAGATGGGGATAACATTTGCTCTCTTCCAATCTGCTGGAACTTCTCCTGTCCTCCAAGATTTCTCAAAAATTATAGCAAGCGGTTCCGAAATGACCTCTGCCAGCTCTTTTAATATCCTAGGATGCAATTCATCTGGCCCTGGAGACTTGAATTCATCCAATGCGGCCAGGTATTCCTGTACCACCTCTCTACTTATTAAGTGCCTCATTTCCTCTGCTTCCTCCCCTGCTCCCCTACCGCCAGGTTGAGTGCTTGTATCCTTCTGGGAAAATACGGAGGCAAAGAAGGTGTTAAGTAGCTTTGCCTTTTCTCTCCCCCCTGTGAGTAATTCGCCATCTTCTCTGCGTAGCGACCCTACTGTCTCCTTCTTTTTCCTTTTGCTGCGGACATATTTAAAAAAACCCTTTTTATTGTTTTTAATGTCTCTGGCCAGCCTAAGTTCGTTCTGTGCTTTAGCCTTTCTGACCTCCTCCCTACATCTCCTGGCTACTTGCTTAAATTCTTCTTTGGTGGTTTCCCCCTTCTTCCATTTCCTATACGTGTTTCTCTTAACTCTTAGCTCAGCTGAGAGTTCTTTAGTCAACCATTCTGGTTTCTTCAGATGCCTTCCATTTTTCCTCCTTATTGGCACAGTTTTAGACTGTGCCGTCAGTATCTCCTTTTTAAGGAACTCCCATGCCTCCTGAACTCCTTTCCCTTTCACTATTCCTGACCACGGAATTCCAGCCAGCAGCTCCCTAAGTTTACAGAAGTCCGCTTTTTTTCAATTCAAGGTATCAAGAACCAGGTGCTGGGAGCAAGGTACAGGCAAGAGGACAGCTTCTAAGAAGTTTGCCACAAGCAAAGGGAAGCTTCCAGGCAGGCAGTTATATAGCCCCAGGCACAGGTGTGTCCGGTCACTGCTTCTTAAACTTAGCCAAGGAAGCCTCCCTTTGCACTGCCTTCTTGAGTCTCCGCCTTGATTGGGGGGTTATTGAACCAGGCTCCAGAGCCTCTTCAGGATTGGATCCCTGTTGCTCCAAAGGAGCAGGCACAGAATTGGATCCCTGTTGCTCCAAAGGAGCAGACAGAAGAACGTCCATGCCTGCTTGGTCCATGGCAGTAGAGGGAGCTCTTCAGCTGCAGGACTCATCTCCAGCCAGAGCAAGAGGGACCAACAGCTGCTGCTGCTGCTCATCATCTCCACTCTGAGCAACAGGGACCACATCAGCAGCAGCTCTGACAGGGGTTTCAGTTATCACACTATGTACTCTACTGCTGTGGAGATGTTCCTCCGTAGATATATGCTCAATGCTAGGAACTGAGATAGGTAGGGCTGCCACAGTGTGTGATATCAATGACAGGCCCAGTTGATATTGCCCTGTTTTATCCTCTCCTCTATGCATTCAATACAGAAAAAAAAATGCCCCCATTATAAACTCCTTGAAATGCTTAAGGGCTAGGGCTAGGGGTTAGGCCATGCATATTTTATTTATTTTTCCCAACATGGAACCCCCAAGGTGATTTACAAAGTCTGAAAAGATTAGCTAAAAAAAACCCTTGAGGGAGGCAGTAATCCTTTTGGTTGGGCATCCTGTTGCACAATATTGCCATTCAACACAAGGGTTGCGTAGTACAATCAATGTATAACTCTACATATAGAGATTTACTCTATGGAGTCTCAGTGCAGTATCTCAGTCAAAATGGTTTTATTTCCATTCATATGAACATACTTAGACTCAGCCAGATCACACCACACTGCATGATGATGGCAGGGTATAAGGAAAAAGGAGTGAGTCCATATGAGGACCCTGGGGATGGAGCATACAGAGGTCTGTCCCTAGATTAAGATCTCGTATGTTCTGAGGAATGTATGAAGAGAGGTTCAGAGGAAGTACACAAAGAAGACCACAGTTAGGTGTGTATCGGTTTACCCTGTTGTTGAGTCTCAGATACCAGTGATTTAATATTTGGCCATTTGGGCTATCTTTTGGAGCTTTGGTAATTCTGAAGATATTAGAAAATATTTTTATCCAGTATCAAATCTGACTGTTGCTAGATATCTGTTGCTGTTATCCAAAAGTAGTTTTATTAGGTTGCATTACTGGGGAGTCAAATGTCCTTGAACTTGGAATTGTAAAAGACACTCAGAACATATCATGGAGTGAGCCTGATGAAGACAACAAAGTCCTAGGTGACCTTTGGATGTTTTCATACTTTCTGTGCCAAATAAATAGCTGAGGTCCTAAGTCCCATTGCACAATTGCTTATGGTTCCCTTCATGAGTCACTTTTGAAAATAATGGTGCTCTGAATAATTTGTCACTTCTCTCTAGAAGCTGAAGTCAAGGATAGGTACTGATCTCTTCTACATGAAATTGAAAATTGTGAGGAAAGTTATTTTTCAGCCAACAGTAGCATGCAGTTCCTCTCCTCTGCTCAGCAAGTTTGATTTTAAGAATCTAAGATTTTTAAGAATACATCATGTTCTGAAGCCATTCATGTGATTGCTCTTTATATAATTATTACTGTGAACTGAATGCAGAAAATTACTTTCTGAGGGGAGGCTGTGCTTGTATGTATCGATCTTTAGTTTGCTGGCAATGAACAAGAAGTCTGAAGGATTTGGGAGCTTTAAATGCAAGCTCTAACAATGATTTATTACATTTTATCATTCAGCTGCTTAGTTTCTGCCTTTTCCTATCCCACTGCTCCACTACCCTTTTGCAGATAAACAAGCTGGAGGCTTGCCTCAGGCAAGAAGGGTGCATGGACGGTAATGGGATTCAGCAGAAGGAAAATGAACAGTTGATGAAAGAAGGCTGCATTACTTGGAGCTGTAAGGTATGTGTTGTTGAATGTTCACACTTGGATATAAATCCTTTCCCTAGTACTATATCATGCCATCTCAAACCAGCCTGCAATGAAAAGTAAAGGAGGGAGGTTGGCCTTGCCTCTGTGATGGATGAGGATAATAAGAAAGGTATATGTACAAGACAGTCTGGAATCTGAACATCAGATATGATCACAGTTAAGCACACAGCTGTTAAAAAAAAAATAGCTGTATTATTCTATGAATCTTCTTTTTTTGAGAAAGGAGCATCCAGTGTTTTAAAACAAGGCACTGAGTACAAAGAGTTAAATCCACGCTACCTCTGTCCTTCTCTGAGGGCCAGACTGGATGTTGTACTGAAGATCCATGATAAGAACTTCGGACACTTTTTTTTCTTTTCTTTTTTTATTACTTGAAAGCAGCTTCAGGGGTCTCCTATTCTACACCAGAAGATTTATTTATCCTCCCCCTCCACTGTTTTCTGATCTCAATTTCTCTCCTGCAGCTTCTGCTGGCCAAAGAGCACTGTATCTCTCCTTAAGGGATATGGCTTTAAGCTTTGACCCTGAACACACGAAGGTATGAAACAGAGCCTACAAACATGCAAATGTTGAGGATGTGGCTAATATATGCTCCTCTCAGCCTGCTCACTTTTAGTCTTTTGTTGTACCTAGATCTAAACCATCAGTGTTTTGGCCTTGGCAGTGGACTGAAAACTGACCCTTGCATTGATGGAAGTCATTTTTAAAAACCTGATTATAAAATGATGAATGAGAAGTGGACTCCAGAGGAGGTGGGAGTTTGGCTCTGAACCTTCTAATTAACTTCCAGAACCTTTCAAATCTGGCTTATAACCATGAAGAGGCTCATTTATTTGTGTGTCCTAGACAGGTCATTGTCCTTTTGTCAAATTCCCAAAGGGTATAGCTGAGACCTCATCCCAGGACTTTGTAGGTGTTATGGTCTATTTAATGTGCTGGAAAGTTCTTTGTAAGGAATATTGCAATGGTCTTGTAATATATCTTGTTGAAGGAAGGATACATTAATATTTTCACTTTGCCTTTCAAATGGAGCCAGATAATCTGTGCTGCTCAGGCATGCCCCTGAACAGAATATGAAGATCTCACAAAGGATCAAGGTTTCACTGGGAATATTCCTGTGAAAATAAATATCTTGTGAAAGATCAGGATTCCAAATAAATTGACCAATTGTGACTGTAAAGGGAAAACGTACCTTTTGGAACAAAGCAAACACAACTGATAATTTCTTATACTGTTTCAATTGTCAGTGAATATAAAAATGGCAAGATATCTACTACATTATGGTCAGTGTCCTGATATAAAAAAATTATTATCAGTTTGACTCATGAATTCATCTGAGTGATTTACCTTTGTAGGACATACTCTCAGGTTTCATCATGTAGATAAGAGGTTTCATTTAAAATTCAGTTTCACCTGAAAACGTTTACAATCAGTATTGGATTGCAGAAATGCAATGTATTCTCCTCCACTCCCATATGTACAATGAAGAATATGTTTGATTATATTTTAGAACAAGGGTGGGGAAAGTCCAGTCTCTGGTTCAGATGTGGTCCCAAACCACTTTTTACAGCCCTTGGCACCCCCCAGGATGCCCCAATTTTTTTTATTTTTTTTTAAGCCTGTGTTTGGCATCCAAATCAATAGAAAGTGCACAACACTGTTATAAAACAATTCGGTTTTGCTTCCCCACTCTCCTTGACTCCCAATCCACTTAAAATGAAAAAAAAAATGAACAAAATGAAAGTGATCTCACATAGCTTCCAGGTTTGCTTCTGCATGTAGATAGGGTAAAACTTGCTCTCTCCTTACAGTGATGTTACACACCCCTGCTGTACTAGATAGTTATATGAGTCCCTATCAGCTTAATATCATTTAAGTACGTATCAGCTAGAACCCATATTCATTGAACCTTTAAGTAATACTGCTCTTTGACATTTCTTTATCCTGAGTACTTAAAAAAAAAACCCAAAAACTGCTTTTAACAATTCAAAATATTTGAGAATTAAGGATATATTGTTAACAAATGAAGCCAAAGGCCAAGTGAGCCCACAGTAGGCTAGCTGAAGCAGAAACCAAACTCTCCACATTCTGGGGATATTGGAAAGTACTTTAGATTGTCCTCATCTTGGCCTCACTTTCTGCCACTTTTTTTTGGCTGTGTCCCTAGTCTAGAGGAGGCCTGAACTGCTCCCACACATTATCCTTTCTCTACACAACCTCTTTTGTTCTTCCACTAGCAGGTCTTAGCCAAGAGAATAAGTGTGATAGCAAATCTCTCTGTTAGCAGATAGCTGAACCAGTAGTAGTTCTACACAGCAAAACAAACACAGGAAACCTGAATCAGGTTTGGTAGCTACAGCTAGGGGAGAATGCTTCACCAAAGCTGTTGAATGGCCTATCCCAGTCTTTAACAATTGTGCTGAAAGAGCTATGCTAACCACACTTGGTGTTGGTCCACATTCAAGTAATATCATTGATCTAGAGACTTAAGCACCTTATAGGAAGATCACCTCTTTTTCCAGAGAAAAATGGCTTCAAGCCACTTGGGTTTGTCACTCATACCAGACCAGACCCCCATACCAGACCCCCTCTAGGCGCCTCCTCCAGTTTTTAGAACAAAAGGATGCATTCATGGAGGGCTCCTGGAATATTCTCCATCAGCACAAGACACTTCCCCTGCACCTTGTTTCAGCACCAAAAAGGTCTTTGGGAAACTGGAATAGGCATTTTACCCACTTCTGATTTTTTTTCATTGCTGGGAAGTGGGTGCTAACTGTGGCCAGCTCTGGGGCCCCAGAGCTTGCCAACCTGTCCTATACAGACTGTTAAACAATTGCAACTTCTCAATGGAACATCCTGAAGAATTCCTTCTGGCAGCAAAATGTCGATCAGCCTTTTCTATGGTAGGAATGCAATGATGCCCTCTCCATGGTACATTAGGCACTGATGAACATTTGCTTCCACCATTTAATAAAAGATAGCTATCATGGTTTCCTGCTCCTCCCCCCACAACCATTAACCTTCTCAATCTATTTTAAACCTTGTGTTATGACAATGTGCAATCTGTAACATTATTGCATTTATAATATTGTCTAATTTCTATTTCTTTTTAAAGAGAAGAGTTATATAAATAGTTTAAATAAATAATTAGAAATAGGAATAGGGTCTAATTTTATTTACTCCATCAACTACAACTGATGTAATATACACTGCCCATTCTAAAAGACCTTTGGCTTCCTGAGTATCTAGAACCTATGGCTCCAAAGAATCCAGAAGAAGAAAATAAGAGAAAAGCGACAGATTGTTTCAGTATCAGTTCCATTTTTCTTCAGCTTCTGTTTTGCTGTTTTGTTTGTATAATAAATAATTCATATTAATATAAATAGAACCGCCAAGAGCCTTATCTTGTTTTCCATGGTATGCAACAAAGTAGTTTAGTAGTACATCAGTGAAGCAAATGACTGATGTGGAGGGAATTTAAGTACCATTCTGCATCTGAAAACTAACAAAAGTTCTGCTTTGGGAACTTAGAATTATTGCGGACAAAAGAGTCAGTGTCCTTGGTTTACTAACCAGTCTGGTGATTTCTATGGAAATAGAATGCCTGATAATTGTTATGACTCAATAGCCATTCAAGTATACTCTTGACCTTGAGAGAGGTTATTAAAGATTCTTTAATCTTTTTTTCTCATTAAAGAATCACTAAACTCTGAAGACACCATTTTTATTCTAAATCTCCTTGCCTATTTTTTTAAAAGGTGTTGTTCTTAATAATGCTTGCATTTACAAATGTGCTGCAAATAAGAAATTTAAAAACTATTGTATTAGATGCAGTAATGAGCACTGGGCAATTTATATCAGTCAACAGTGTAGCAGAAATATCTGTAGACAGAGTGTGCTATTCCTCTCCCCAAGGTCTGCTAAGGACTTTGGTGTTTTAACCCAGGGGAAAAGAATGAACAATGAGCCCCTAACCTAATTTTGTATCTCAGCTCTCTCATATACCTTTTTATCCATCATTCAAAGGACTATCAGGGATCATTATATTTTTAAAAATATGAAATGAGACATGGAGCAGTTAATCCTTTGTACTTTGTTTCCTTTTGGTAGGAGAGGCTAAATATCTCTCAGTTGACATTCTGATAAATGTATAGACTTTCACAATAAATGAAATATTGTGAAACAGAGTTAAAGTATATACAGCAATTGAAACCAGTTTTTATTGTTTCTGTGTATCCACAGTATTCTCCTCCTGCGCCACATTTCAAATGAGTTCATTTCTTGGGTGAAAGAAAGAGCGATGTGGGAGCAAAGGGGCCACAATTGAGTGCATGATTATATATTCTAACCAATAAAACCAGGTTTTCATCTTCCAGCCTGAGCCATAACTTCATTTTCATTGCACTTTCATTCAGTAAAAGGTGTTTGTTGTTCTTATTGCTCTCAGGTTAACTTTGACTTATGGTGACTGTATGTATGAGAAATCTCCAAAAATCCTGGACATCAACTTGCAGACTCAGGCCTGTGACTTTTTTGATCCAACAAATCCACTTGTGTTCTGTTCTCCCACTTTCCATATTGTCTTTCACTTTACCAAGCATTATAGTCTTTTGCAATGAGTCATACTGTCTCATGTACAATAGCTTCAGTTTAGTCATGTTGGCTTCCAGTGAAAATTCAGCCTTTTTTTGCTCTAAGACCCATTTATTTGTCTTTTGATTCCCGTTGTATCCACAGTACTCTCATCCTGTGCCACATTTCAAATGGGTTTGTTCTCTTCCTGTCAGCTTTCTTCACTGTCCAGCTTTTACAACCACACATAGAAATATAATTTAGCTACCACATATTCCTTGGCCCAGAACAAGAATATATGCTAATTTGATTTAACTGACCTTCTATTTGCAATATGTGTGGATGCTTGGCAGATAGCACAGATGAGAGCTCGAAGTAGGTAGTATTACTCATCTGTGTGGATACACCTAAAGTCTATGATATAGCAAAAGTCTAGTAATCCTTGCCAAGTCAAAGTGGAATGATACCAAGACAAAGTGATGGCTTTGTCTTATATCCTCCTTGTTTCCACATTTGTAATCCACATCTCTGTAAGTGTACTGTAATATTTGGTTTGAAACATATATGTGTTTAATTTAATCTTTGACTCTTGAGGACTCTAATAATTTTAATAACCATATTTTGGGCTTAAAATCTGTGGATCTATTTTTTAAAAAACAAAACTCTAGCTACATTAAATATTCATTCATTGGAGGCTTTAATTTCTTCCATCTCATTACAGAGGAAAAGAAAAATAAGTAATTGATTTCTCTGAAGAAATCCAAGTAAACATTCTTTTAATGTATGGATGACCATGAAATGAGGTATGTAAAATTGAAAGGAAGACTTGTTAGACCGAGAACAAATTAAATGAATGTTTGGTTGTGGCCAGACTTTGTTTCAAAGCACAACAATTAAACTATATTAAGTTCTGCTAGATTAGACTTTATTTACAACATTGGTTTCACTGGATGATTCCAATATAACTGTATGGAAGCATGGTTCAAAACTCATCTTTTGTACCATATGTCTAGAAGAGTCAAGAGAAGACATGTGGGAACAGCCCTACTAATTTTGGTAAGTAGCATCTGGGAGAAAATCACAGTCCATGCTGTTATTAGATACAGGGATTGTAAGTATTCAAAAATGGTCAAACACACACACACATACATATAAGTTTTTCAATTGTTGAAAATTCCTGATGGGAAGAACTCTAGAATCTTCATTATTCAAATTTATTCAGTGCAAAATCCACATG
The DNA here is from genome assembly GCA_948474755.1 of Ctenosaura bakeri. NCBI lineage: Eukaryota > Metazoa > Chordata > Lepidosauria > Squamata > Iguanidae > Ctenosaura > Ctenosaura bakeri. The sequence continues at coordinate 472,552 of CAOLHI010000145.1, read as the reverse complement.
TGCTTGTTTTGTGAAGAAAACAACATTTTTCTACACAGAAATCAACATTTTCTGCATAGGAATAAATATTTCTGCATTGAAATATTTTCTGTGCAGAACAGTTTTGCACAAAATATGCACAAAATAATCATGTGAAAATTTTGCAATGAACCTCGAATTACAAATAGCCTTCAAGAACTATGTGGTTCTTAAAGGCTTATTTGCAATTCAAGGCTCATCCGTGCAAAATTTTCACATGACTGTATGGTTTTTGAAGATTTTCTCACAGCAGGAAGAAATTTGCTGAAATTACTCATTGCTGCTTTTGAGAAGAAACTTAATGATGAGCTACATCCCTAATTAGAGAATTCTTTTAATGATTTCCTATCTTCCAGTCCTAGTGAGGCAAGATAGCGTATGTCAAGTGTCTGCTCACCACAAACCTCTCATTTTGAATAGTGGAAGCTTACTTACATCCTTGTGATGAAAGTGGATGGAGTGAAGCATAACAGCCAACTGCCCATGCTGTTGAAGTCAGGGGAAGTGGGAGGTGCTAAGCTGCTTCAAAATGGGCCTTGGGAGACAGGATTCCAGCTTTAAATAGCCTATTGGCATCTGTTTCTCATTGGCCAGCTGATAAAGGACACATGAAATAAGTGCAGCCAGTTACCATATCTCTTCCTTGCTTTCTTCCCAGTAGCCAGGTGTCATCTCCATCCATCTACTCAAGAGAGGTAAATGTCAAATATCATTGACCTTGTATGACTAACAGACCTTGCTAAAATTCTGGCTGCTACAGACAACTTATCAAGACAGAGAACCCTGACCTTCCTAGGAAATGTATCTGTAAGCTTATTAGCATGTACAGAAGAACTATGCTTTTACAGTGAGGAGAGGACAGTATCTTTCCACTGCACTGAGAGCACTAAGTCAGCTTTGTAGCTGCCAGGCAAATCATGTGGCACATGTAATTTTATTCTCCAATATTTTTCTTGCTCCCTACCATCTGATTAGCATTCACTGCTGAGGCAGCAAGAAACTCACTGTCATCTCATGGTAAGGGCTGGCCCTAGTGGTCAACCAATATAAATTCTCCACTTTCCTCTATGTGTACTGTTGTACTAAGTGTATAAAGAACTTTCTTTCTACAGTGATATAAAGCAAAATGCTTTTCTAGATACTATTTTCACTAATAGGCACTTGTTAGTGTTGTGTGCTAAGGCTTGAGCCTTTGTCCAAGAAAGCAGCATGCAGATTTATAGGAAGCGTAAAAGAGAACAGGTTTATACTGGAATCTAGCCACACTGTGGACATTACTTTTTGTTATTGTTATAAAAAGGATATTATAAAATGTTGGTAGTATGAGGACCCAAGCTAACATGAGCTGAAACAGTGGATGTGGCATTCCTAAACCTTTCTTAGTAGTTCAAGGGTAGATTTTTTTAGTTGCTTCTTTCTAAGTGCTATTCTGCCTCCCACCACCACCACATTCTTTCAGCTCGACCTAGCTGACATCTGCAGCAGACACTTTATCAACGGCCAGATCACAAGAGACACACAAAAATGGTGCCAGAAAGTCTGAGCCAGTATCACATTTTTTTTCCTGTGGCAACACAGATGGAAGACCTGGAATGCATTCATCTAAAACAGAGGGTTTGAAACACTATGTGCCAGAGCCTGAATCTTGTGCTGGACAGAGCATCCAATGTTCTCTCTATTTAGTGATTATGTGCCTTGAAATATTGCTCATCCAACAATCATCCCAAGAAGATGTGGATCTTATACATTTCAGAAATATTATTCCTGGAACTCTAGTATTTTGATTTACTGGCATAATCTTTCTATTAATTTCTGCATTCTGGGGGTGAAATATTGTGATTATCACCACAATTATTGTGTAATTTCTACATAAACTAATGTTAACATACCCATATGTGAGCAGTTCAGTGTTCCAAAATTGCAAAGGCTGGTTATGGCTACTTAACGTTACATAAAAAGGGAGATAGCTCAGTGGCAAAGTGCATGTGCTTTTTGGATGTAGCTTCCAGACCATGCTTTGTCTACAACCAGTTTTTCCTGCTCTTTGTTTCAATCCTGAAAAAATCCAACTAAACAGATATTCACATTTAAAAAGACCATGCCAGAAATCCTGGGGAACAGTTAAGGGTAAACCAAAATGCATTTTTCAAATAACACTGTGGGAGAGTAGACAAGTATATGTGGGACAGAAGATGAGATTTAACAAGATCACAGCAGATGAGAAGGGGGAGTTTCATGTTTTTCTTCATCTGCTTGGATCCTGATGAAATTTCAGGGGAGGAGGCTTTCCCTCTATGATTGTAAATAGTACATCCAAAGGAACAGTTTTCACCATGACCTCAGCATAGAAGGTTAAATTCACTGCTCCCATCTGCCACCATACTGATAATCAGCCTGAGTAGATACTATTTACTTATTAAAACATCCAGCAGATGCTATTTTTTAAAATGTGAATGTTAGTGGTGCATTCACTGTTATGCCTATTCTAGTCCCCAAAGTGACTTGAAAGGGGGGTATTGACTAATGTGTTATCCAATAAAAGGCAGTTTCATAGGTTTATAGTCTGCATGTGATTATAAATATGCTTAGGATGTCATATGTATGTAGCTTATCTCTTTCATAAAAAGCAACCCTCAAATTAAACTCAGATTTTCAACTTACTTTTGAGCAGAGAATGGATTACCTTTCCCATTTATGTTTGGAAGACTACACACAGGGGCAGTTCTGGAGGGAGAAGGAAGATTGGCTGAAGTAGAAATCTGCAATTTTCAGATTATTTTCACTGTGGGTGAGCCTCCCCAAGAGGAGAGCATGTGCAAAACAGGATATCACATATATTTTGAGCATCACACATCTCCTAATGCCACAGCAGGAGAAAAAAGCCCCACTGGTGCTGTAAATAAAATAATGTTAGTAAAGAACAGATATTGCAATGCTTCTTTAAACGTGCACCTCATGGTAACAGACTTCCCAACCCAGAGAGAAAATAAGCCAAGAATGAGCATGCAAAGAGTCAAGATCAGAAGTATCAATTGCATGTTATGGGGTTCACTACCTCTTTCAGTAACTGAAATGAAAGCAATACGAATCAGAGGATTTGCACAGTTTGATACAGTTCTCATCTTCTTTGCAATCCAGTGCATGCCACATTTTTAATCATCTCCCAAAGATGCCTGAAGCAGGAAATGGTCTTTGGGAACAAGCATATTAAAAAGTAACAAGTGCTTGAGGATAGAGAAAATTATCTCAGAATCATTAAATTCCCTAAGCAAGATGCAACTACTTAAAAGTTCACTCAGGGATCAAAAAAGAGAGGCACTCATGGTGGCAACCAGGTCTAGCATGAGTTAATGCTTTTAAAGAAAAATATATGTCCTGGAACAAATCAGAAAGCAATTTCAGTGCATTTCTGACACCTAATATAATGAGCTTTCTGTCAGATAAGTCCACAAGAAAACTATATTTTGCACTGATATGGTATAATTCCAAAATGAAAAGTGCATAGGTGACTGTAACCTATCGCTAGTGTATGGGTCTATGAAGAAATGCAGAAATGTCTGTTCCAAGAAGACACCATGTGCTCTTTTAAAAATCTCTTCAACAGAACAAGAATCCAGTGCATTTCTGTTACATCAGCAATAGCTTCCATTTCCCTCTGTTATGCCAATTCTGTTGTGCAACACAACCATGGTATACAGCACATAAAGATGTAAAACCGAGAAGAGTTTGCAAATGTGCTATGCTAAAGACTTGCCACCTACAGTGGGTATGAGCTGTCTGACTTTTTTAAAAAAGGGGAGGGGATTAAAGAGTTGTCAAGGAGAATGTTGCTAGAATTTGTACCATTGGCAAGCTGATTCATTTGAGACATAAAGCTAGTGTGCATGATGTTGTTTTTTTCAGGGATCAGCATGCCTGATGCACCCATGAGCCAATTCTCCCCTCTCCCTCTGTACCAAGTGTTGCACTCCCTTTATACACATGATTCTAAAATCTGTCAGTGCAATGGCAGAAGAAAGAAAAATGACACTTCCAATTAAAAACACAGCATGTAGGAAGAATCAGCAATTTTTCTTTAAAATAAGTTTTGTGTGTATATGTATACGAAGGCAAAGCATGCTAGCTTTGGTTACACTAGAAGTTACACTTCCAAAATTTCTCTGATTAAGCTAAATGACTGTTAAGAAAATCAAAACCTAAAATCAAAACCTATTGTGTGCGCGCACAAGCCGATGTGCATGTGTAAAAAAGAGTCACTGGAAGATGGCAAATGTCTTCTAAGTGGCCTTTTAAATTAGTTGTTTGTAAAGAAATTGATTAATCAAAGCCTTTAGTGCTCCCAGCCCTAGTAGTAAAGTCGTGAAAGTATGCTCATTTCCAACTACTGAGGTTATAAAGTCCCAGTTCAAGGTCTGTTTCCAGATGATTTCCTTTGCCTCAAAGTTAAAGGCAGGAAAGACCTATTAAATCAGCCAGGCCATCTGCCTCCCAAAGCAGTTATTCCCAAATGTAAAATTATACTTTGTCCGGTGCATGTTTAATTGCCTTGAGTGATGGTGCTTTCACTTCTTCCTCTGGAAGATCCTCTCACAAACATGCCTAATAATAGAACATAAGGTCACAATATTTGGATTTACTGCCTTTGTTTTCATTATCTTCATTTTTATCCAGTTGCTTCCATAGTCATTGTACAATCAAGTTATTATTCCCTAAATAGTATCAAAAATAAATCCTCTAACTTTGGTATTCTCTTTAATGTCTGTGCCTTCACATAGTGATTGCTCAGCAAATATGCTGCAGGGAATATCACTGCACATCTGATGGGCTACTACAACATCTGCAAAAGCAGGACTCACCTGCAACATTGTATACACATGTGGATAACAGGGAACGGGATTTAACAGGGGATACACTGCATTATTCTGGGTGGGTGGTGAACTGGGATGATCTGATCCCCACAGTATGGTGGTTTTAGTGACGTGTGGACATCAAAATAGGACTTTTCCTCTGATGAACTGTTTAAATTTCCTGCCTTAATCTAAACTACTAATATTTGTCCTGAATTGTTAGCGAAGCAATTGTTCTCTAAGTGTGTTCTTGAAGGAAGCAATGAGGAGTTTTGACAATTTTTTTTCTGCTGCAAGAAAGTCCTTGAAAACTGTACAGTTTTTGAACATTATTCATAGTTTGGGATCCATACTGTACAAAATTCACATTTTTTTTAAAGCAAGCAACAGTATTGTTTGTGCTCTTTCTGCAAAGAAAATAGTATTTGCAGAGAAAATAGTATTTCTGTGCAGAGATATGTTCTGTTCAGAAAATCCTATTTCCTTTGCAGGAAATGCTGCAGTTAGGATGCATTCTGCACAAAATATAGAGTAGTGGGAACTCATCCTACACACAATTCACATATTAATACTGTTTTCTGCACCAACATGTGTACATTTTGTTCAGGGTGAGCTTCATCTAAGGCATTTTTCTCCACATGAAATGACGTTTCCTCTGAAGAAAGGTGTTTTTTTTTCCCTGTAAAAAAACGCTGCAGTTTTTGCACAGAAGAATCCCAAATGGTGAACATTCTCATCAGTCCAGGATCCTCTTCATTAGAATTTCCTGACATCTGAGAAATGATCATTTTAACAATTTTTTAAGTCCAAATATTCTTTCCATCATTTTGGAATTCCAGTACAGATTGCTTACCTCCACATAGGCATTTAGTTAAGGAAAAATTGATACATACCTGCAGTTCCAGATCCAAATAACTAGCAACTTTATAGTTAGCATGAGAGCTAGTTAATTACATGCTCAATGTTTTATGCTTAGGAAAAAGCACATCTTAATATTAGCAGTCAAGAGGCTGAGTTACATATGCTCAAACAGATGGATTTAGGTCTTCAAAATTCTGTGTTTTAGGAACACATCCTTCATCACTCTTCTTAACACAATCTAAAAATACATGTGATGTCCATGTGCCTGACAGACCAAGCAGATGCTGTCCAGACATCTATGTTCATCAGACTTTATCCCCCTGTTTGGTTAATTTTGCTGCTTGAATCTCTACTTGACAGATTTTTCTAAAGAATTATTTTGGTTAGATTTCTTACTCAGCCTTTGTTTCAAGTTGAAGGTAACCAAACATAGTTCTCTTGAAACACTTTGCCTTTAATTTAACTTTTTATATTGCTATTTGTATCTTATTATTTATGGAGAATGCTTTAAAGTTATCTCTTATCCCAATGAATATCAGGACTATATATAAGAGGTATGATACAATAAGAAAGTTAAATGGTATATTTTTTTTAAAAAAATCAGGGGCATAAAAAGAGCAGAACAAATGAGCATAAATCAGCTGTTAATTTGTGAAATGAGTGGGCAAAAGAAAATGCTTTAATCTGGCATTGGAATAATAATATATTTGGCATCAATTGAACTTAAGCAAGAAGGGTGTTCTGAAGATGAGTATCACCACAAAGAATGCCTTTGTTCTGTATCTACACCATGAACTTCCCCTGAACTTGAAAGAAGCACTTCCTGTGAAGATCTGAAGAAATAGGAAGCCTCATATGGTGAGAAGCCTCATATGGAACTTCCCCTGAAATTGAAAGAAGAGCTTCCTGTGAAGATCTGAAGAAATAGGAAGCCTCATACAGTGAGAAGCCTCCTATGATGAGAAGCTTGAGTCACTAGCTAAAAGAAGCACCAGCAGTTTGAAATGGATTCAAAGGCAAAAAGACAACCAATGTCACTTTCTAGGTATCAGTTGAAATGAGATCCCACCTCACTGTACCAGTTGGGATTCCAGAAGCCACATTCTGTGCTAATTGATGCTCCAGGCCATTTTTAAACTGAACCCAACAATTATTAAAATAATCTAATCATGAGATAACCAAAGCATGAATTAAAATGTCCAGACCATTCCCGACCATATTTGAGGATGTCCCAGACATTGTTTTGTCCCCAATTGCAATTTCTGAAAACTTGAATGAGTTTCTGATATGTTTGTGGATTCAACAGAAGGGGCAGACACAACTGCAGCCCTCAAGAAGGAGGGAGCTGGAAATGAGGCCCTTTGTCACAGCTGACTGTACTGATCTACAGCATGCTCAAATTCAACATCCTTGACAATACCTGCAAAAACTGATATGAAAAACCAGGCAAGTCCTGTGGATTTGAGTTGGAACAGGAAACATGGGCCAGACAGACCAAAGATCAAGTGAGGAAAGAAGTCTGGAGTCAAGTGAAAAGCTGAGAATGGAGTTGCCAGAAAGCCAGGCACGATGTCACATACAGCAGCACAAACTCCTGCAGGGTCCTGTCAGAATCACTGTCAGAATCACTTATCACAGTGCACCCCATAACCAAGAATGCTGAATGAGTCAACACTCACTGTGCCATTTTCCATCACCTCAAAATTCTTTGTCTTGGGAGTACATGATTTCAAATGCAGGTCTAGGGAGTCACTTTTGGTTATCGCAATAGTACACTGACTATAAAGATGTATTCATATAATTAAAAATGTTGGCAGTTGAGCTTATGACATCATAATTACTGAACATGATAGCTGGCCCAGTAACAACAATGCTGAGAATCTACAATATTTACACTGATAGAGGTGGTTTCTGCATTTTTTCATGCTAAAACAAGAAAAACCTAAAAACTTGGGAGGAATATAAAAAAAAGAGAAAACACAATTAAACAAGTTATTGGATTAAAATGCAGTTAAATTTAAAAATGTCTAAATCATTTAAAATATAGCAAGACAATTAAAAACAACAACAACAGTGTCTCCCCACTCCCATGACTCCTTGTGACCATTTAATCATTAAACACCTGTTTAAATAGAAAGGCCTTTGCATTCTGGTAAAAGGAGAGCAGAGAGGACCTCTCACAGAGGAGATTTTCCACAATCTGGGAGCAGCCACCAAGGTTTTCTCCAACGTCCTCAACAGATGGAGCCTAGGATGATGGTAGGAATGACAGAAAGCCCTCTACAAAGCACTTTTTCTCATCTCCATCACCTTAAGACTCTGAAAGCTTCACACATAAAAAATAGAGTTTGTTCAGTTTGATGTTCCAAACTAGAACATCAGACAGTACCGGTAGTAACACCTTGCCCTGGAATACTTTAAGTGACTCAGGACTATAGCTTTAGAGTTACTAGATGCTGATTGCATAGCAAAAGTCCAATGAATTACCTAAGAACTGGGATCATAAACCCATAGCAGTTAAAAACTTGAACATAAAAAAGGGAAAACACTGCTTAACTTACTGTATGTTCTGTCCATCTATAACCCATTTTGCCATGGAGACATTTTTGGAAAAAGGAATAATCTTTGATTTTTATTATTATTAATTTGGAAAAAGTAATAATAATTAATGCTTAAGAAGTTGTTTTTTAGCAGTAACCTAGAAATACTCTCAATGTTCAATTTAGCAAAATTTTAGTAGGGAAAAGAAGGACAATTTCATCTGCCTACAGGAGTAAATGGATGTTAACTGAACAATTTAGGAGAATGAAAATCCAGTGATGAAAAAGTCATAAACAGGCTATTAAGGTTCAAGCTGTTGCAGTAATATAGCCTTGGTGCACTTCTTTAACAGTGCTAACAGCATTGGTTAGGTTACTGGTTATTCATTTTTTAAAGGAATCTTCCCATATAACTATAAACATGAGAAAGAGAGGGAAACAATTTATATTTTCTCACAGATCTGAATAAAACATGGGAGAGTATAAAAGGGGATTTAAGAAGATGGAAGAAAGTAAACATTTCTTTATTTGGAAGGATTTCAGTAATTAAAATGTTGGTGTTACCCAAGTTAATGTATCTCTTCCAGACCATTCTTATTATCTTTTCTAATGCAGTATTTAAAAAGTGGCATAAAGAAATCTCTAAATTTTTGTGGGGTGGGAGAAAACCTAGAATAAAATGGAAAATATTAATAGATGCTAAAAAGAGGGGGATTTGGAGTTCCAGATTTGAGGATATATTTTGAAGCTGCATGTCTAACATGGATTAGGGAGTGGGTGACACTGGGAGACAAAAGGTTATTGGAATTAGAGGGTAATGAATTGAAATTCGATTAGCGTGCTTATCTGTGGTATGGAAAGATAAAAGCAAATGCTGGATTTAATAAACATATTATAAGAAGATCGATTTTAAAAATTTGGATAAAATATAAGAGTAAGTCTGGCTTAAAAATTGCAGGTTGGACGTCATCATAGGAGGCTTTTTACAGGAGAGAGATGGGAAGTCTAAAAATATGGCTGAAATATGATGATTTAATACAGGAGAAAGGAAATAATTGGAAGATGAAAGCATTGCAAGATCTGAAAAGGGAAGGATACGAGATACAATGGTTATCACATTATCAATGAAATGAGAAGTTTAAAGATGATAATAAAAATATGGTTTTGAGAGTAGTAAGAATGAATTTGCAAAATTAATATGTGCAGAGGAAACACATTTAATCTCAAAAGTATATATTATTATTGAAGAATAATACAGAAGAAGAACAAATAAAAGTAAGTATGATATATTGGGCTCAACAGATAGATCATACTATTGAATTAGGTCAATGGGAAGAAATTTGGGGGAGAGGGTTGAAATTTATTAAATATAATGACTTGAAAGAAAATCTTTATAAAACGATATATAAATGGTATTTGACACCTAGTAAATTGGTGAAAATATATAAAAAGGGAAGTAGCTGACGTTGGAAATGTAAACATCATGAAGGTTCATTTTTCCATATGTGGTGGCAGTGTACTAAAGTTAAAAAAAATTGGTTAAAAATTTGTAAATTTATGCAAAAGATTTTGAAGATAAGAATTTTATTCTGACTGGAACTGTTTCTTCTTAATATGGTAGATCTATTAGATAAGGGAGAAAGGCAATACAAAATTTGATAAGAAATATGGTAACAGCAACAAGGATAATTTATGCTAAATATTGGAAAAGTAAGAGAATACCTAGTCTCAGTGAATGGATGAATAAATTAATGGAACTTGAAGAAATGGACAAACTTACAACTATATTAAAGGGGAATTCAATAGAATCATATTTAAGAAGATGGAAACCTTTCACAGAACATGTAAGGGAAAAGAAAGCATATTTAATGGTTGGTGGTTTTGATGTATAATAGGTACAAAAGGTAAATATATGAGTGGGTTTTAATTTGACAAGAAGACCAACGAGAGATAGATGGTTGGAAGTTTTATAAAAGCACTTTAAAATGGATATGGGAATTATAGAACTGTATATAGAGAAGAGATGAACAAGGATATGAGGTATTGTACATGAATTTATATACAGAATTATATATAGAACTTATATACAGTATTTATATAGTTATGTGTACACTGTGATTATATTTTAGAGAGAGATGTTGAAAACAAGTGAAGTTACTACCAACAGATGAAGAAACCTGGAAGCATCTTAGCCACTTTTTATCTCTTTTTCTTTTCCCTTTTTCTTCTTCTCATTGTGGTTATCTAAGTGTTCTGCTTTGGGGGGTTTTGCTTCTTTTTTTCTTTTTCTTCTTTCATCTCTTTCTCCTGATAATGCTTTTTTTCTTTTCTTTTTTTCCCCTTAATATTTTTTCTTTGTGAATGTATTTGTAGTTGTCGTTGTTTTATATGCATAAACTAATACAGAATTTTTTTTAAAAAAAAAAAAGGAAAAATGGTGTTTCAGGTGCATTTTGCATAGAATGTGCTGTGAAACAAATTGTATGGTTAATAGGTGCTGCCACTCAAAAGTTTTGTTCTATTCAAATCCTTAGTGAAATCATCACCTGGGAAACAAAATTTCTTGGTGTCATCTCTATCTGTTGTCATATCAACATGTACACAGTGTAATATGTAGTATGTAATTTTTTTGCAGTACAGTCTTAGACAATGCAACCTGTCTTTGGGGTTAAAAGAAGGAAGTATTACTTAAAAAGTAACTCCCTCAGACTTGTATTTCTCCAGATAATGTGAAAATTGCAAAATGATTTTCAAGAAGACATCTGTGGCTGAAAAACTAATCAAAAGCAAAATGAGTTGGCTCATTTAGCTTAACTGTTGTTGTTTTTTTTAAAGGTCCTAGTTGGCACATTGAATATAATGTAAGTAATAATTTGTGAGATGGGTACTGTAGGATCTCAGGAGTGATCATGGTGATGTGATGAAATTGCGATACCATTCTATTACTTGAATCAAGGAACGACAGCCATTCTTGACCTGTATTGGTAGATGCAACCAATATTGTTTCATTTACTGCAACTTTTGCTGCTGTCCTTTCTTCAGGACAAAACTGATAATAATGGCAACGGTATTATCTTATTAATACCTCCTTCTGAGACTGAGTTCCCATGACAAATGTTAATCCCACCTCCTCTAACCAGTGCTATGAGCCTACCACCTGATCCTGTAATCTGTTGCTGATGCTGCACAAAGTAGAATCAATGTGCTATATAGGTATACCTCCACAAACAAAGCAGAAGTATTCTTGGGCATCACTTCTTTTACAGAGAAAGTGGCACCAGTGGCAGAAAAAAAAATGGAAACAGTAGGGATAGATTCCTACACCACAAAAAAGAAGACCACTTTGACATATTTCAACTAAGTGTTTGTCCAAAACTAATGCCATGCGTATGTGAAATGAAACAACCAGGTCAGGTAGGCCTTGCATGAAAAAAAAAAAAAAAAATCTTCTAGAGACCACTTGAAAGTTTTTTCCAACATCTAACATGTATCTCAATTATTTCTCTTTCCTCCATCAGCCTGTACTGTTCTTATAATTTTGATATTATGGTGCCCGAACATATAGGCCTATACTTCTGTAACATGCTGAGGGTAGCTGATGGAGCAGGATTTTATGTTTTCCCCTTTCTCTGTGTTTTGCTGCTCATGCATCCTCAGTAAGGAAGTCTGGAGGTGGGTGCTGTATAAGTTATTTAATTAATTTAATTATTTATTTGTATCCCACCTTTCCATATGGATCGAGGCGGCGAACAACTTACAAATAGCATGTATTTCGACACATTTCTATACATGCCCCCAACAAGCTGGGTACTCATTTTACTGACCTGTGGAAGGATCGAAGGCTGAGTCAACCTTGGAGCCCGGCAAGATCGAACTCACAACCTTGTGGCTTGCAGTACTGGCATTTAACCACTGCACCATCAAGGCTCCCCTGCCTATTGTAAGCAGGCACAAACAGCTTCAGTGGGTCAGCTAGAGTAGAATTCTATTCTTTTCTAGATTAAGACTGATAGAAAATAATTTACCCCAAACATACTGCTGAAACCAAGCACCAAAAGTTTGTGTTTTCCCATATCTCCTTCACTATCCTGCCACTGTTATTACATGTGTGTGTATGTGTGTGGAATCCAGCTAGACAGATGAGTAGAAGGGAAAGGGTGGGTTGGACAGGCATAAAAACACTTTGTAAAAAGAATTTTTTCAGAAGCTTTCTTAACTGAGATATGTCTGTTTATTGATCAGATGATCTCATGTAAAAAAAATAAAGAACAAATTGACTTCAAGGCTGAAGGTCAAGATGCTCCAGCTATAGACCAACTAGTTTTTTTGAAGATACAGTGTAGAGAATTCTGAAATAATTCAGTCTTAAACTCCCAAAGACGTTCTTTTAACAAAAATAAAAAGCTATTTATCAGAACACTTACCTGAAAGGTTCCACACACCCGTCAATTGTAACCAGAATCTCCTAAACTTTAGCTTGAAATGTGTCTGGCAGTTTGTAGTCTATATATATATATATACATATATGAACCATCTGAGAAATTTAGTGAAAAGTGAAACAGGCATCCATGCTACTGGATGCCTATTATAATCTATGTAGAAGGGGTCACCCATATCTCTTTCGTTAAGTAACCACAAGAGTTGTTTATTGTTGTTTTTGTTGTGTGCCTTCAAGTTGTTTCCAACTTACGGTGACCCTAAGGTGACCCTATCACAGAGACTGAGGCCATTTCTGCACTATACTGTTATACTGCTCTTATTCCACTTTCAACCTCCTATGGAATCCTGGGCTTTGCAGTTTAGGGAGGGCCATTTAGAATTCTCATCCAGAGAGCTCTTTGGCCTCAGTAAACTACAAACTCCAGAATTCCACAGGATGTTGAAAGTGGAATAATAGCACTATAACAGTGTAGTGCAGAAAGCCCCTGAGAGTGTGTAACATGCCCAAGTCATCCTGTTTGTTTCCATGGCTGAGTGGGGAATCACATCTTGGTCTCTAGAGTTGTAGTCCAATGTTCAAACCACTATACCATGCTACTGGATACCTATGCCTGCATGACCATAGGTTTTTCCAAAGAGAATTAGCTGAAAATGAATTTATAATTCTTATAAGCTGGCTTGGAAATTTGAAGGTCGCAGCTCTCATTGCTCAAAATTGGGAAAACAGTAGGTTCCCCATACACACGGGGAATATACTCCCAGATTTAGACAGCAAAAAATTGTGGATAATACAATTTTTTTTCCCAATGAATGAACAACATAGCTATTGAGGAAAATATGCAGCTTACAAAGGAGGCTCTGAAACTTGTTGTACTGAGAGGTAACAGTGTTATATTCATTTTCATGTCAAACAGATTCAGGATGACCAGGTGCATAACCTACTATTAATAGGACTTTAAATTCCAAACCTTCCTGCTGCTTTTTAACTTCTGGAGTGAAGCATTGATGAAACCATTCTGTAAACAAGATGGCTGTCATTTGTGCCTTCTTATTGTGCTGCCAAAACACAGGCAGATAAAGTTTGTTTTTGTTTTTAAGAATGGATAGGTTCTTCAGTCTGGATACTACCCATAACTTTGGGCATTGTTTTTAAAATGGGGCGATGCGTCCTCCCGTGAGGATGTTTGCATTTGGGGGCGAACTGAGTTCGGACTACTTACTGTATGTCCGGACTTCAGCCCGCTCCGGAATGCCCATAACTGGTCGTTCACTGTGCTATTGAAAGTCCGATTGAAACAGGACTTTCAATAGCCCGGCGCACCCCAGTCCATCGCTCTGTAAAGTAAAGATCTACAGACTCACGCCAGAGCGAGTCTGCAGATCTTCTGGGGGCCAGCTTCTGGCTGGTGAGCTTCTCCGGTTGGTGGAAGCCTCCATTTTTGCCCTCAGAGAGTGCGTAGCGCGGACACATGCTGCTCCAGATCGGCGTGGGTCATCGGGGGAGCAGGCCAGTCTAGTGAGTAATGGACTGCCCTGTTTCCCCTCCAAAGTGTGGGAAAGCCCTTTATCTTATGCCCTGGTGTCTAGTTGGTTCTAGTGAGCTTTTTTTTTTTAAGAGCGCAGTTTCATCACAAGTGAACACCTGCTTTGGATGGTAGCATTTTACCTCTATTCTTTTCTTAAACTGACTTGGAAATGTGGCAGCAGTTACTTCATTGACAGAGGCAGCCTCTCCACTCCATTTTATGTTTAACTCCAAACTGTTCCTAAATCTGTGCAACCATTCCCTACTTGCAATAAAGGGCTTGGTGGCACTTGTTTGAGGGGGTGCCCTGCTGAAGTTTTCACATAGCCTAAATCCTTTCTGGCACAAGACATTGAGGTTAACAGGAATTCATTTTCTTTTCAAATCTTCCAGCCACAAATTTAGCCCATTTTTATTCAGCATCTATCATGTACTGTGGAGGTAACTTTTGCAGGTTGAGTTGCAACAGCAAAACTAGTATGGATTTCTTTTTCCTTCTTCAGAATTTCACTGATGGAAGATTCATTCTTACCATATATCTTACCATCCTCAATGCATGTTTTGTTTTCTTTCGTGTTTAAGTCAAGAACTTCACTTTCTCACTTAAAGATTTAAAAGAAGCACTTTACAGGTTCTCTTAGGATTTTCAGGATCGCTGGTTATCTCCATTCTTGTGCTGTGGGGCCATTACAATCCATACAAGCACTCAAGCAGAAGGACTTTACTACTGTACTGTATAAGGACGGCAGCTTTACGGTTCTGTATAAGCACAAACATTTTACAGGAGGACACTGTACCACGATAAGATCACAAAGAGTAACCAAAAGGCCTACGAAGAGACTCAGTAGCATCACAGCATCTGTATACCATGAGGAAATATAAGCCAGCATGAACATCATGAGACAGCATGAGTGAATTCCATTTTCTGGAATTTTCCATTCCCTTCTGTTTTCCATGTAATGCTGTATGTATTCTGCTTTATTATTTCAACTTCTATTAATTACTATTAAATTCAAAGTATGCATTTTTGGACTGCATTTCATTGTGAGTTAGTGAAATCACATAAACCGTTATGGAGGACCTACAAAATAGTCCTGTTTCTTTCTTTTTTCCCAGAACACCAATTCTGTGCCTAACCAGTGGCAGAGCTCTTTATATCACTAGTGATAAGATCATTGGGAAAACACTACATGCTTTGAATTGTAAAGGCAGCAGAACCCTTACCCCACAAAGTTTGGCTAAGCTAACCTGCACAAATAAAGAAGATTTGTATTGAATATTAATGGCCACTTCTTAAGTACAACAACTATTACTTTTTTAAAAAACCATGCTGAAATGAAAAGGAACATGGATGGCACCAGAGGGTCATAGCAATTTCCATTAGCTTGATAAAATGTCAGGCTGTTGCAAACCTAAATTAAGAAACTGTTTGATTGCTTTGTACCAAAGTTCAAGAAGTGATGTCTTTTTGAAACAGCTACACAGGAGTATAACAGCTTTGGAAAGTGATATGCACTTCCTTTCCCTTGCTGTACAGCACTTAAGTTGTATATCAGTTGGAAAATTAGACATCAGGCAACACATTTCCTTTTTCATTTCACTGCTGGACATAAAATACTGAATAGGGTGAAGGGCTGATGTGTACATACTGTGTTGTTAAGTGGTTATTTTGCTAACTGTTCATTAAAAATGTTAATTAACTGTCTTCAAATAACTTTGATTTATAACAAATAAGAACAGAGTATATTCTGCCCTAGCTAATTTCAGCTTGTTATATGCTATGTTATTGTATTTAATTAGGCAATAGCAAGGAAATATGACCTCAGATGTGTATTACTGGGAGGAAAAAACACAGCTGATGCCTTTAATATTGACTGACACCAGTTATATCTAATGCATTGGAGCAAGAATCTGGTGTTGAAACAACTGAGCTGTTAATTTAATTTTTGCTTGATTGCATATATGGTCATACTGGTTGAGCTTTATTTATTTTTCATACTTTGCTGTACAAGTTGCAAAGACACATGATACCTTAGGATCAAAAATGACTGGTAATCATTATCATAAAGGGGCTTTACTAAAACTACTGGCTGCTACAGCTGTTTAACAGTGTGGTCAGGTTTCATATTACATTTCTCCTTATTTTCTTACATTCTATGCAAACCCTAGATTCCTTTGCCTTTTACCAAAGCTGTATGTAGCAATGAATAAGTTCTCACATGTATGCTCACAATATTCTCAAATCTTGCCATTTTTATCTATTTCTATCCCTCCCTTGCCAGACCTTATACCTTCTCTTTCTCCAAAAATTACCTTCCAATTGCAATAACAGGTGAAAAGAAGTTGTTGTCGTTTTTTAAAAAGGGGGGGCTACTAATTCATGTCTTTGTTAAGCCTCCGAAATCCTATGAACAGCAAATTTTCATTACAAATATATGTTGGAATTGGCATGTATTTTGCAATTTTAGGCCATTTCCGCACTACACTGTTATAGTGCTATTATTTCACTTTCAATATCCTGTGGAATTCTGGGTTTTGTAGTTTAGGGAGAAGATGTAGAATTTTCACCTAGAGAGCTCTTTGGTTGAGAATTCTAAATGCCCCTACCTAATCTACAAACTTCAGAATTCCACAGAATGTTGAAAGTAGATTAATAGCAATTTAACAGCGTAGTGCAGAAATGGCCTTTGTATAACCCCGCTTTGGGGGCCCTCGATACCAGTAGGGTCTGGATGGGTACCATACCCAATTGGCACCATGTTTAAATGGCAACAGAATAATTGGCATTGGTATCAAAATCAAAGTGACCGGAAGATCAAACCAGGCAAGGGATTGTTCTGACAGTAAACATGCGAAAAAGAGGATAGTCAGCCTAGGATCCTCAAGGTGAGATTAGGTCGCTTTCCAGGCACAATAACCAATGCCCTGCAGATGATTGATTTAGGCAGAAGCAGGATGTTTCCAAGAAGGACGGCAAGCCAGAGCCCACCAGATTTAATCTGATCCTTGTATTACTCCAATCTTTGCAGTCCCTAACCCTTGCTCATGATTGGATTAACCATCACGTCCTTGTCAATCAAACACTGTGCACATTAACAGGTGAAAAGATCATCTTTAGGACAAAGGTCCCCCTTTTGTTTCTCACTCAGGAACTTCCCCACCACAGGCTATTTTTTAGGTACAAATACCCTTGATCTCAGGCTTGCAACTCACAACCTCTCACTCTTCTGAGCATCACTCTGTCCATCCAATTCCCAAACCAAGAACTGCCCTTAAGTCCAGCACCCCAGTCACCTCATCCTGCTCTCTGTTTCTCATCTGATCTGGTAAATATCACTTGTACCCTTCACAGTCACTCTCCCATTTTCCTCCCTTTCTTTTGGTTAGCTCTTGTGCAAATGTATGTACGTGTGAATTGTTGTTTGTGTACATGGATGTACTATATCATCCAACTGTCCCTGTTTGGCAATGAGAACCCCAATTAATGCTCTGTCACCCCAATTTTTCAGCTGCTTTTAAAATTTTCTCTCTTCCTCCCATTTTCTCCTTTGTTTTCAGGGGACTTTAACTGCGGAGAACTGACTTCAAAGTGCTAAGATAGGTTGCATTCAATCAACTCAACAGAGAGAGAGATTTTCCTCATTAATAACTGTTTCCATCTTGACCACATTCTGATGTTGGTTGGCCTCACATATCCCAGTCAAGGACATGTGGCACAGGGACAGGACCTGAAACATTACTTATCAACCACAGTTGGTATGCTATTTGAATAAGCAGCATTAAATGCAGCAGTATACTCAGATACTCTTTTGAAGCAGCATTTTTATCCTAAGATTCCTCTCCCTTGCCCCGAGGACTGGATACAAGTGGCCAGGCCCTGAGATCTAGGAACCTTTCAAATAATCTTTAAAATACAATAAATAGCTGAAGAGGGATATAGTACCTTTTTTTAAAGTACCAGAATGGTCCCTCTAACATACCGTATTTGCTAGCATATATGATACACCCATGTATACGACACACCCCATTTATACACTGGCAAATACTATTTACTGGCATATAAGACACACCAGCTTATAAGACACACCCCATTTTCATACAGTATTTTTTGAGGGAAAAGTGAGTCTTACATGCCAGCAAATACAGTAATTGTATACTGACTAGGCACTACAATCCTAACTCAAATATGGATTCACAGTAGGGATTAGGATTAGGCATATACTTCCTCTGCTGGCAGAAGTTTTACTAACAGAGACCTTAAAAGGGAGCAGACTTCTGCAGAATTGCTCTGCTGACTGCCAGCAGAAGGGACAAGCAGAAGGAGGTAAGTAAGAGGAAATCAAGATAGGAGCTGTGCAACACCTTCTCTAAATTCTGTTCAACCCAGGGGATACAGTTACAGTGCTGGTAGATGCCATTTCCGCCCTACACTGTTATACTGCTATTATTCCACTTTCAACCGCTCATGGAATCCTGGGGTTTACAGTTTAGGGAGAGGCATTTAGAATTCTCAGCCAGAGAGCTCTTTGGCCTCGGTAAACTACAAACTCCAGAATTCCACAGGATGTTGGAAGTAGAATAAAAGCACTATAACAGTGTAATGCAGAAATGCCAAAAAAATCTTTAGTTCTGTATTTTCTTTTAATACAATAAACATAAATGCTAAAAATAAGGTTTGGCTTAATAATACTCTAATTTATAAACCAATTTTACTGGAATACTTAAATTTGTCTGTTTATTTTCAGGGTTGGCAAGTTGGTGGCAATTAATTCAGAACAGGAAGCTGGCTGAGGGTCTGAGTGCCCTAGGCCTAATAAGTTTCTCAGTCCACCATTACTATGATAATTAATTATTTTGATAGCTAATGGGTCAGTCCTGAGTTCAGCAAAAAAAGCACTTATAAAGGGATATACTGACTATTGTGTCAACTGATTACACCCCGCACAACATGTCTCAGCATTGTAGCTATTATTATTATTATTAATAGACATGGTAAGCAATATTTTTTAAAATTTTGAAATAATGTTGGGTGAGCCTGGAATTTGGAGAAGGTACTTTCTTGGCAAGGGGTGAAGTAAAGGAAATATTTGGAAAATAAGCACAATACTTATTTTCTTTTCAAACCTCAGTTTATGCTATCATTATGAGGCAAGGGAAGTTGAAAATAAAGGCTGATATAATATAAAATGTAAAGAAACTGATTTGCTAACTTGCTATTGTTAGCATTATGTGCTGAAATGGTTTACAAGGTCTTTGCTGTAATATTCTAAAATACTGAAAATTCTTTATATGGGAACTGTAGATGAGTTCATGTAGATGGAAGGACCATGAGAAGGATAGGTCGACATGGAGACAGGAACCAGCTAGAAGGCTAATGAACTACAGCTCCCAAGCAGACACCTGGAAAGGTAGAAAATGGACAAGGTTTTATCTGACTAAGGAAAGATAAGGCTAAAAAGAGGAATCATAGAATCATAGAAATTCAGAGTTGGAAGAGACCACACAGGCCATCCAGTCCAACCCCCTGCCATGCAGGAACACCCTCAAATCAATCCCAACAGATGGCCATCAAGCCTCTGCTTAAAAACCTCCAAGGAAGGAGACTCCACTACACTCCGAGGCAACAGATTCCACTGCCAGACAGCCCTGACTGTCCGGCACATCAGGAACATCAAAGGGTCCTGTAGTAAATGGAACCAAAACTGACCTAACTTGAGAAAGGAATCTGACACATCAGCCTGACCTGGGGACATGTTACAGAAGGGGATGTAAGCCAAAGATGATGAAGTAGCATACTGAATGTCTTGACCAGTCAGATTGAGTTGTAAAGAACCAATCAAATGATGGATCCTGAAACTTGTAACCAATCAGATGTTACTGGCAAAATGTATTTAAAGGATTATAACCCCTTTGTCTGGGTCCTTGATTTGCCTGAGGCCAAGGAACATTACTGCACAGTAATTCAATAAAAGCTTCTGTTGGAAGATGCTCAACTGGTGTTATCTTTTGAGTGCACCAAACACGGACCTGGGAACACTTCTGTCTCTTTGGGTGCGACAACTATTAGAACATAAAATACAGAAACAGGGTACCCTAGAAAAGGAGGGTAAAACTGGCTCATAGTCCTGGAGGAAAGAACAAGTAACAGATTCTGAAAATGGGCATCTGGCTGAGAGGACTGGATAGAGAGAGAGATTGCTTTGATAGGTAATTTGAGTAAAGTAAGTCACAAAATTGCTGACTCTGATTATTTTTTGCTCTTTTGTTACCCTATTTCTTATATGGATGTGTGTGACCACTATGTGTGTTCAGTGTGAAGTGAACCAGGGCTCATGCAGGGAAAGCCCTGGAACTTTTTATTTATCAGGGACTACGACATTATCAGTTGTTGCTTTATTTTTGCTGTTCTCTTGATCATAGCAGCAATCCTTCTAGTGTGTGATGGAAGCTGGTTTTCCATAGTGCCAAAAGAGTTATAAGCTATCCCTTTCACAAGAGAAAATATTTTGGGATCACTTGGCTATGAAAGGGCAATTAAGATCCATTAGATTTACAAGACTTCAATTCAGGTGCAGAAGGTCATTGCTAGAATGGATTTGTTGATGTGGATCAATGCTGCTCCCTGCATTCTTGGAATCTCCTGGGAAAGACATGGCTATGAGAATTGGTATGAGGACTTAACAGTTTAACATTTCTACTATAGCACATCCATTGAGGTTTTAAAATGTCCCTCATGATGTTAAAATAACTGTTTAAAATTTTGTTGACTTGATGTTCCACTTTAAAAAAAAACCTCACTACAGATAAAAAAAGTATACAGAATGACTAATTGAAAGAAAGGCCAGAACACTTTTAACGTCTGGGGCTGGAATCTAGTTGGGGTCTTACACATATGTACTTTCTGTAGTCAAAAGTGATTGGACATTGTTGTCCAAGGATGGATGACCAATTTCAGCTCAAGATTTCAGAAGCATAGTTCTCTGTTTAGCACCCTTATACACAGCTGCACATATGGGTGTGCATGTGCATCAGATATTGTTCCACCTTGCACATTGTATAGGCACATTTGATTACACAGAAGCACAGCTAACTAACAAGGAGGCATTATGCAACTGTTTCATAACTCTGAGAGTGTAAAGTTTTCCTCTGTCTCCCTGCAGCAGAATTTTAACTTAGGTAATTTGTCCTGATAACACCATTAGGAGTAAATTTTAGTCCTGTATGGCTCATATACAGCTTCTCCAAGACACAGTTTTGCCCTCTCAGTGAGAACTAAGTGACTCTGAAGGTCTAAGACTCTAAAGATGAAACAATCACCCTTTCTGCACTGTGCTATTAAAACGGCGCAGAGTGACCTCTGATGGAGGTCTTCTGCACTGTGGAGTGGACTGGGTCAGACTACTTGTAGTTCTGCTTTTTAGTCCGCTCCGGAGCGACCGGAACTGGTCATGCAGCATGCTTTTTAAAAACCTCTTTTAAGAGGTTTTTCAAAAGCATGGAGCATGCAACCCCGTGTTGCTCCATCGTCGCGCTCCGGTGCAGATTTGCAGGCACACACTAGTGCGTGCCTGCAGATCTGCCGGAGGCAGACTTTAGGCTGGTGAGCTTCTCCGGTTGGTGGAGCCTCCACCAACCGGAAGCCGCCATTTTGGACACTGGAGCAGTGCGGAGTGACAAGCTCACACTGCTCCTCATCCCAACGGACTCAATTGGATGAAGAAGAAATCCAGTGAGTCCCATTTCTGCCCGATTCATGCCCCACGTGTGGAAAGGGCCAATGAGTTATTGAAACTACAGCTTACTATAATCAGTTATCAAAGAAATAGCTGTGTTAGTCTCTTGTAGCATAAAAAAGAGGAATGAAATGGGACAAAAAGGAAATACAGTACACCTTGAAGCCTAACTAGTTTTTATTTTTTTCATGAGTTTTCATGGATACCAACCCACTTCTTTGCATGCACTATTGAGTGGTTTTTGTCATGCCCCAGTCCCATGACACAGGTACAAACATAGACAGGATCCCAACAGCCACAATGTAGAGACATGAACAAAACAGTACTTACCACAGCCCCGTGTAGATGAGAAAAGGATGTCTGATGAGGCTCAGAGCACTTATATACAGTAGCAGAGCTTGGAGTGGGTGGAGAGTGGGTGGGAGGAGGCCAGGGCTACATGAGGGGCAGTGGGTGCTAGGATGCCCCAAAACCATTGCCACCCCATAGTGAACTGCTCTCCCTCCTTACCCGTCTGTCACTATGTGACTGCTTATATAGGGAAGACTCATTAATCAGGCAAACACCTGGGGAGACTGCTGGCCAACAAATACCAGAGGTGGGAGGTACCTGCTGTGGAAAATGGTTGTTCTTTTCATCCTTGGCTCTTGTTTATGAAAAACCTTGACCCTTGCTTTGTGTGCTGCTTATGCTGCTGGGTACACCCTTGAACTGACACTCTGAATTTACTGCTGACTTGGACTGCTGAAACAAAGGTAATTGACTGATGAGTAAGCCTTGACTGTGGCTGCTACTATATATTCTGTTTAAGGACTGTGAAATGTAGCTAGCTTTCTAAATAGGACAGACTGTAATCCTAATTTACAGCTGCAGAAACAATGGCTATAGCCTGTTGCTATAGACTCTGTTTAATGACTGTGATCTATGGCTGGCTTTCCAAACAGGACAATATTAAGGCCTCAGGTGTAAAGCATATTTATACAGTTGTGGAAGTGGGAGAGAATGTAATAGGATGACAAAAATATAAACCATAATGCTTGTCCTACATTTTCAAAGGGCTGAGTAAGATGATATAGGTATTTCAGATCCTTACAGTTGTCAGTTGGTGGTAACATAGGAAAGCAATAGATCTGTTTACCAAAAGTCAATTTCCTTGAGTTCAAAACTCTCTGAGAAGATTCTTTTTGTTGCATGTTCAGCAGTGAGGACTCTTGTATCAATGTATGTAGTATGTTATGAAGCTATCGTTGTTGTTTGTACCCCGACAATGGATTGGGATTTGTGGATCTAATTCAATTCTGCTGCTGCTGTTGTTGTTTTTCCCAGTCCTCCTTTGTTATTTCCTTATTCAAAAGCTACACCCTATAAATCACTTAGTATATGTCCTGGAAGTCTGAGGTGTTTTGTAACTTCTTTGTTTGGTATTTCCATTTTTAATGTCAGATTTGTGTCCATTACTCTTCTTGTACAGAAACTGTCCTATCTGTTGAATGTGGAGTATAGAGGAGCATAGTTGGTATAGGATGGCCTATATCACATTTGAGGAAGAAGAAATAAATGAACCTGCTATGTTGTGAGTAGTCAGAGGGAAAGAGAAAGGTGGGGGAGGGGGAAGAAAGCAAGCACTGATCAGCACCTGATCTTGGAAAATTAACCCTTTTGGGGGGCTACAACTCCCAGAATTCCTAAACCAGCATATCTAGTCTGGCTATAGGATTCTGTCCAAGGAAGCTTTGGCCAGCACGCCAAGGAGAAGTGGCAATTAGAGCAGAGTGCTCTTGATGCCAGGGTAGGTGGGTGGGAATTTGCAAGTGCTCTGTACCTGATTCTTTTCAGGCTGATGGATGGTGTTGGTCTTCCACATTGTCATGGTGATGTCCTTGGAAATCAGGGAAAAAAGCTTCCCAGCATAACTTGGCTATTGGCAGAGGTCAGAGTGTGCCTTAGTCAGTACACAGATGAGTTTCAACAACCTATACAACTGGGTTTATTTTATTTTTTTTAATACATCTTGCTAAACTGTTGGATGCATTGAAATCCTTTTTCTATCCCCTGAAGTTACAGAATGATTCATTCTCACCTGCTGGATCTCAGCAATGTGGATTTTAATGGGAAATGAAGGCTCTTTTGGAGGCAGAGTGACTTATGTTCTCTTTCTCTATGGGGCATATCCCCTCTAGTCACAAAAGAAGTTTAGCCACAGCAGGAGTGATGTATTAAAGTTATTTCCAGAGTTTTTTCTCAGCTTGTAAATACAGTGATGCATGCAGGAAAATTAAGTTTAATTGGTATAAGAAAACTCATTGCCATTATAACATACAAAGCTACCTGCCTTGCTTAATTTTATGTTTCACAGTGTTTTATGTCTATAGCGATGAGTAATTATCTGTTTAACCATGATTCCTTTTCAAATCTGTCACAGCATATAATTAAAATCAGTTGGGTTTTTTTTTTAGTTTCATAGAGATGATTCCTGTTCTCTTTCTTTCTCATCTGTTAGATTTTTGCTGGGCATTCTGTATTCTATTATAATGCCTGCTCCTATGGGATTAAGCGATAGAGATCAAGTGAATGGGAGGGAGGCATAGAATTCTGGGCAAGAATGAGAAGAAAACTCTGGTTGTAATTATATACTGTGAAAGGGCACTTGGAGTAGGAGCAACCACTGAAAAGAAGGGAATGAAGGGAAAGCATAGGAAGAAGAGAAGAAAGGAAATAGATGTTTTCCTTAGATGGTAAAGAAGACTGAACATCGGGATCTATTAACTACTTTTTTTCTTTTTTATCAAATGATAGAAGCCCTATTCAGGAATCTGATAATGGTAGCATGGTAATAATTGAGCTCATACTGACTCTGCCTATATCAATGTTGTACTTATGAAAGTGGATATGCACTGTTCTTTACACTATGCAGGGAGGTCCATGTGCACATATCTGTAGTTACGCTTGTTCCCATATGAGATCGAATGGCAGCAGTACAGGATTCTTCCTTACATAGACACAAGTGTACCTCCCTTCTGCCAACTAAGTATGTAAATCTTCAACAGTTTCTTTCTCACATGTCAAGACAAATAATTTCTATAGTTTTTTCTTTGCTGCTTGAGAAATGAGTATTTCTGCCCAATATTTACACTTCCTGAGGTGTTTGGGGAAGGTATTCCACACATGGAAGTTGAAACAAAATTGTGAGCTTTTTTGCATTTCCCCCATTTTTTTCAGAAGGATTTTTGTGTGTGCAAAAGAATGTCCTGGGCAACATTCACACAGAAAAAAAAACTGTTTCTAGAAACAATGGTTGGCATTCTGTTGGACAGCTAGTTCATCACACAGACTTATGATTGTGTACAGGTGAATTGCACCATTAGAGAACATTAATATTTTCAAGCGTAAGAAGAGAAATGGTAGCTGTGAAGAAATATATCGAAACTAACTGGACTCGACTAAGTCGAGAAAATAAGGAAGAATGAAGGAAAAGAGAAGTAAAGACTGACAGTAAGCAAAACAGGTCAAATAAATCTAAATAATGTCAATACTCAGGCAAGTCAACAAAAATAGTAATAGAGTGGAGGTATCAGATAGAAGGAAGGTTTAACATCCAAACAAGGGAAAGTAGGAAGTGGAACTGATAGAGAAAATGGATAAGGATCTAAGTATGAAATGTTTATGTAGAAAGGTTGAAAAATAATGATTGAATTGTGCTTGAACAAGACAATAATTTAAGGTAAGAGAATATATGTAAAGCGTGATTTGATTCAGAAAAATATATATCAAATTAGATTATCCTAACTTACAACAATAAGGAAAAGGAATTAAATGTAAAAAATAAGATTGTATTTATGTATTGATGTAATAAGTATTTTATACAATCTAAAAAATGAACATGATAGTAGATCATTGATGTGTATAATGATGAAGTTTTATAAATAAATAAATAAATATTTTCAAGCTTAGACTGTAGAATTAGCTACACCACTGGGACAATTATACAAGTAGACCTAGGTCTGTAGCCATTGCATGGTGATCCTATAGCATTATGGGTCCCATTGAGCTATTGCCCAGCAGGACCCTATGTGTGGTACCGGAATGCACATTGTTGCCATTCTCTACAAGGGTGGTGTATCATGACAGACACATAGCTACATTAACCATTATGTTATGTACCATAACCTATGTTGCTAGATTTTAGCTGTTACTTCTTGAGCAAGAAAACATTTTTGCACAAAAAAACAAGTTGTGTGAAAAACCACTGTTTCTAGAAACACACATGCTTTTATTGCAAATACCATGTTTTTGCATACAGATCCATTTTGTGTAATAACCCATGTAAATATTAGGAAACAGCTGCTGCTGGTAATAATAATAGTAATAACAACAACAACAACAACAACAACAACAACAGACATTGGCAAGTTGCACAAAAACACAATTATGGCTAACCCCCACCCACATGTATTTCTCCACAGAATAATTTCCTGCTAATACTTTGGGATGTGTGACTATCAGGCAAAAACTGCAGAAAATTCTTATATCTTCATTATTCTTTTTAACTGGATTTCCCACATGTCAGAGTTCCCATTTTTCAGCTGAGAAAAGAATGATGGCAAATACTCTTTGTATCCTTGATTGATTGACTGATGGTATTCATGTATCACTTCCTACACTAGAGGAAAAACATTTAAAACAAGACAGAGATTAAGAAGTTAAAAAAATAATTAAAATACTCTTTTAAGAACCTTTAAAAAAACTAAAAATTGTTTCTACAAATAACTTAAACTAAAAATTGTTTCTACAACTTAAACAATTAAAACAGAGAGCAGCTTCAAACACCACAGGCTATGTGAAACAACACCATTTTAACCCCTGCTGGAAGCTAAAAACATGTGGAACCAGCCCAACTTCCCTCAACATGTTCCACAGTCAGGGAGTTGCTACAGAGGCAGTCCTATCACGTGTCCACACCAATCTAATCTTAGAAGATGTTGGGACACGCAATAGGGCCCTACCAAAGATCTCAAATTTCTAGTAGGCTCATTTGGGAGGATACGGTTTTAGATGTCCTGGCCCTGATCTCTTCAAAGCTTTGTGGATCAGATCAAACCAATGCCTTGGATTGAATTCTGATGCAAATTGGAAGCTGACTTTGTAAGAGAGGATGCATGGGGTGTCTCTTTCATTTATTTGTTGGATTTATTTTATTTCTATCCTATCTTTCTCACAATATGGAATCCAAAGTGATTTACCATACAGGGACTGAATGCTATTGAGCTATCAAAGCATGACTCCTACTGTTGGTGTGGAAACAGCATTGGTTAAGGATTGGGATATTTGCATGAGTTAGTCTTATTTACTCATAGCTATATTTCTTATTTAATTAGTGGTGCTAACTATTTTCAAGCTATAAAATGAAGAAATATTGATCATTTTCATTAGACTCAAGAGTGATTGCACATCTGCTTCTTTTCATCCATGATTGCATCATCCAAACCATAAATCATTAGACCTTCAGAGTAGATGAAGACACAAAACAGAATTTAGCAATGCTTGCTTGTTTAAATATTTAGTAATGCTTGCCTATTTAAATAGCAAGATATCAAATTAATTATTTATTATTTTTAGTGGATTATATCCTGCCTGTTTCCTAGAGAGGGACATCAAAGCAGACAAAGTCAGCAAAATTTACAATAGCTTCTATTTTTTTACCAATGAAACAGTCTTTTAAATAACTTTATTTAAAAAATTAGAAATGACAGGAACAATTTGCAGGAACAGCTATTAACCATGAAAATTAAGATATATTTGGAGGCTATTTAAACAAATGCTTTCTTTGATTTGCATGCAGAAAAGGCCATTCTGCATGCAGAAAAGTAAAGTTTTAGGATTAGATTAATCATGATTGGCAGAATGTTCCCAAAAATGGATGCAACAACAGAAGATTCCATATCCTGTGGTTTCCCCAAAACTACATGAGAACTGGGTAATCTGACATAGTGGAACACTTGGTGACAACAATATTAAGAGAGGAATATATGGAAGAAGGTGATTCTGAAGGTACCCAGGTTTTAGGCTGTTTAGGGCTGTAAGGGATAACATCAGAACTCAGAAACAAGACTAGAAACCAATTAGTGTGGTGGCCGATAACATACTTGTTCCAGTGATGGCATCCTGGGGGTATGGAGGGGGAAGGATGGAGTCTTGTCCTAAATACAACTGTTATCTCTGACGTCTTAAGTTCCTCTTCATTCAATTAGCATACTCCAGTTGGGACCAGACACTAGATTTAGGCCTCAGTACCTAGCAAACATGCTCACCAGTTGACCTCCTTTGTTGCTGAGATATTCTGGTTGAGTTTTTTTTTTTATGGAGGTGGCTGATTTAAGTGTTAATATACAAGCATAAAATGAAGGTTGGTAAATACAGAAATAAGTACTGTTCAGTATAAACCCAAATAAGAAAACAGGAATATTAAAGCAATCCATGCTGAATTGAACAGCTGAATTGAGACCTCTCTACACAACAAATAACACAGATGGATAACTGTACATGTTATTGAAACTACTGTATTTGTCAAACATTTAATTAAAAAAAGAAACACTACTAAACTTGGAAACCGTTGGTCTCCATTAACTATCACAGCAGTCCTTCCATTAAACTATCATAGAACATGCCCTCAGGCTGTAATTCCACTATCTATAAGTTATAAATTATGCTTCTGTGGTCCTAAATAGCAAAGCACTTTTCATGTTTCAGGCAATTACAGTTGGTATTAATTGTTGTTCAACAGCAACAGTGTATTGAGCTTTTGTTGTCCCTCTAAAGTTCAGAGGGACAACAAAAGCTGCTGAAGTCACAAGAGACATCACACAACCACTAATAGCCATACATGAATCAAAACATCCTAGCTGATGTTTTGTTGGCATTCACTGATGTAATTCAATCATAATTAAACTTGTTAACATGACAACCAGAAGAATGAAGCAAATGAGAACCCAAGCTGCTTGAAGATCTTACTGGTTCGTTTTCCATGTGCAAGCCATTAGAATGTGGGACTGGCAGACAGGTGACCTTGTACAACTCTCATTCAGTTTAGGTGAGCCAAGTGTGTCCAGTGTTTTTCAGAAGTATGTCACTGACATATCCACTACTTAAGTTAATACTGTTTTACTCATATAATATTTAATAAATTGAAGAAAAGGCCAGCATCCTGTTTGGTATTTATATCATCAGGAACAAGTATTCAATACACACAATAAGACTAGTATGCTAATTGCTCCTTCCCCTCTAGAGGAGGAGACTGGCATATATATTCTTCACTCCACTTCCAATTTCCCATTCCTCTGAAGATGCCACCACAGTTGCAGGTGAAACGTCAGGAGAAAATACAACCAGAACACGGTCTCAAAGCCCGAAAAACCCACAAGAACCAATAATTGCAAAATTTGTCTGTGGGGAGAGGGAATATGTATGTTTATTTGGGATTTTTGTTTGGAAGAAAGTCCCATTGATTTCAGTGTCACGTGGTCCCTAGAATAGGAGTGTGGGAAATGTGGTCTTCCAGATGTTGTGGACTACAACTTTTCTTACCACTGGTCATACTGGCTGGAGCTCTTGGCATCTGAAGTTGAAAAATTCTGCAGAGAGAAGTCCCCCCCGCTATGAGTTAGAAGCTTGTTGGCTACATTTTTTTTTTAAAAAAAAACACTTTGAGGAGGTTCATATGTGTAGTGGAACAACTACACAACTCAAGAGTGGAAATATTTCCTAAATACATGTCCATGATGGGGGCAAAACTTTTGCTGCTAGCTTTATTGGAAGCAGAAAGAGAAACAATCTGTAGCTTTCACAGCTAGGTTCACCAGTAGTGGCTGTTTAATTCCCCGTGGTTCTCCAACTCACCAATGGCTTCCACACCATCATTCCAAAGAATTTACTCCTTAGGAACAGAATAATTGAATCATTAAAATCTGTGTAAAGTTGAAGGCTTTCACAGCCAGAATCCATAGGCTGTTGTGAGTTCTCTGATCCTCTGAAGATGCCAGCCACAGATACAGGCAAAACATCAGGAGAAAATACTGATAGAACATGGCCTCAAAGCCCGGAAAATCCACAACAACCCATTAAAATCTGTGTTAAAGATTCTCAAGATTGCTGAAGATGATTGTCTACATAACAGATATGGAGAAGACAAGTTTTGGCCTTGTAGTCTGGTTTGAAAACTAGGTTGAAACTTTCCAACCTCAACATCATCAGACATTTATTTTGATATTGCTATGTGAGATACTACCTTTTATCCTTGGAGAGGGATGAAATCTCTGATGTTTAAATATAAATTACAAGCATCTGTTCTTGCAGTGCTATTTCCCCCAAAAGGAAATTAGTCTCTTCTCAGAACTAGAGCATTAGTCAAATGGTTGATCCAAAGTTAAATGTCACAGCCAGTATTCAGTATGAAATTAAATATCAAAAGGCATAAGATCTAATTATTATCATTCATATTTGAATTCAAAAAATTAAAATATATTTCCTTGGCAATGACTGAACAAAGATAGTATTGGAACATTGTATGACTACAGGAAAGTTAAAGAAAGCTACTCATGTATCCACAGTTTTGCATGTGTAACTTTAATTATCCCAGCTTTGTTGAGTCTTGGATTATGGTCAACATTTGCTAAATGTAGGTGTTGCAGACAGTGTAACAAATGTTCAAAGTGTTTATCTGATAGAATGCAATAGTACTATATGAGTTCTCATTGTGCAACATCATTACTGTAAATTACTCTAGTAAAGCTGAGTGCAAGGCTTCCAGAGGTTCAAGCTGCAGATGAGGCTGGGTTACATTGTCTGATATTGGTATACCAGCTGAAGCTCTTAAAAGACACTCTGTCACCAGGCACCTTGATTTCCAATGACAAAGCTAGATCCTAGAGAGCCTTCAGGCTGTACATGTGACCCATACGCCTTTGGGACTGCAGCTCACTTCAACAGGCATCTGAACATCTACAAAGGTTTATGCCAAATTAAACTTGTTAGGCTCTTTCTTGTTTTGCTTCTGAAGAACAAAACACTTACCCCATGGAAAATCTTGTCTAGAATCAGGCTTGTTTGTCAGTTGCCATCCAACTTATCATTTTATCCAGGCACTGCACCAGGGCCTGTACCTGATTCAGATACAACAGAGAACAGAGCTGGATATTATCAGCATATTGATGATGCTTTGGTCTAAGTCTCTTGAGACTGTTCCTAGTGGCTTCAGATAGATACTAAACATAAAATAATATCCTATGGCACTCTGAAGCATGACCTTTAAGCCTCTTCAAGTGAAAAGAATACCAGCCAACTGGACTAGATCTAACATTGGATGCCTTAGCTGGGCCTGTCACATTAACACTGACAACACCACTGCAGAGAAGTTCTCATTCAGTTAATTTTGACTTTTAAAAGCTTTAAAAATAGCTATCCCATGTTCCACAGGGAAACTACTTTAGAATTTCAGAAAACAACATTTTAAGGGCCAAAGAATTTTAGAGAATAGAAAGGTTTTTTAAAAAATTAATTCACTTCATTTGGTCCCAGAAACTGTTTCTTACAACATATACAGTTAGTTGCTCATGCACGCTACAGTAACAATACATAGAGAAAGTCTTATGCTAGCAGTAACTACAGAAACTGCCTTTGCTTAGCAATGGCAAATGGACTAAGCTCTTTGATTCCCAAATGCCAGCTACAAGAACATATGCTGTTTTACTGAAGCTAAAAAGGGCTCTACAGCCTTGAGGGATTGACCTGGGTTCAGTCTCTTCAATTTGCTACTTGCTTTCTTGGATGTGATAAACGTTCCTGGAGCTATGTGATCAGCTTTCTCATCATCCTGCCAGCCATTTCTAGTCCCATGATCTGACTGGGAATACACGTTTACTATGATGAGTTGGAAGGAAGAAAACCATCAACTGACTAAACTTGTAGTGGGAAAGAGTAGATGTTGCAAAGAGAAAAGAAAGATTAATAATACATCAAGGAAATTGAAGTGATGCCTATCAGGAGTGACCAGGACATGAACTGCAGGTCTTTTGGATCTGTGTTCAGCTGTCAGAGCCCTGGACTCCCACTGATGAGACTCTGGACCTTTCTGCCCTACATTCTTGTAGTGCTATTATTCCATTTTCAATATCCTATGGAATCCTGAGGTTTGCAGTTTAGGGAAGGGCCTTTAGAATTCTCAGAGAGCTGGAAAGTTCTTTGGCCTCAGTAAACTACAAACTGCAGAATTCCACAGGATGTTGAAAGTGGAATAATAATACTACAAGATTGTAGTTTGAAAACGCCCTCAGAGTTTAGGAAAAGAAATGGTTCCAAACAAGTAACAAAGCCATTTTCTGTAGCAGGACCACCAGATTCCATTATGTAGTACCATCATCCTGAGAATGTATCTTTCTCAGAGGTTACCAATGTTACTTTTTTTTTACTACAACTCTGAGAAATCCCTCAGCTAGTATGATGGTTGAAAGCAGTCAGCACATCTTTACCAAGAACAAACAGAACCCATAGGGACCTGGTGGCATGTGTAACTACCACTACCTCTAGACCTGTCTTCCTGTCTCTCTTTCATGCCACTCTACTGGAATCCTTTTCGTTCTGGATGTAGCAGCAGCAGCAGCAGCAGCCAATGCTGCCATCACTACTGCTGTTGCCACCATCCTTCACCTTTCTGCTGGATTTTCAGGGTTCTTCCTCCAGGAGGTGGGGCATGATCTGTGTCCAGACAAAAAAAGTGACATCACTTTGGCTGAGAGAATCCATATTCATTCATGCTCATATGCTGAAGGCACAGATCTCTCATCACAAAAACATGCCGCAAACTCTGGCTGATGTGAATGTGATAAGGAAATTTTCCCCTCTCCTGCTTAGATTCATGACTGGAGGCATTAGCAAATGAAGACAGCAATTTATTCAACAACATAGTGGTCCAATTGTCCAGTGCTCTGGCTGAGCAATCTGACACCAGTGCAAGCATATATCTTATCATTTATGGCACTCTTGGAAAATTTACTCAGCAACAGCATACGGCAGCATATAGCAAATCACTGGACTAAACTGGATATATTTTAGCCAATCACAAAACAGCAGTTGTTAAACATAACAAAGTTACTAAATAGGCATCAAATAAAAACTGTTCATATTGAGCTTTCCCCTTATATTTCAGACTGTTATTATTATTAGTGGAAAACACCTGTTAGTTTATGGCAGTGTCATGCCCTGCTTCCAGAACATAGATCTTGACTCAGAGGCTGAAACAGGGGACATGCCAGAGGCTGAAACAGGCTGAAACAGGTCCATGCCAGGACCTGCTGTACAGGAAGAGGTTGCAGTGCCACAAACAGAACAGGGGGGCAGTGCCAGCTCCAGCAGAGAGTCCTGCCCCTTCAGACACAGAAGAGCACTTACCTGTACTCACCTTTGCAGAAAGAGAAAGCTTTCATCACTCTCTCAGAATTTCTAACAAGGAACAGTTAAGCAACAGCTATGCTAGACTTCAGATCTATATAGCTGCACCCCTTCCCCTCCAGGAATTGTCAGAACTTATCTGACCTTCCACCCTGCCAGATATCTTGCTGAATACTCTGATCTTGGACACTCTCTTGCCTTTGGAACATTGTTGGACTTTATTTATGACCCTGTGCTTACTGCCGGGAAGTAAGTAAGGGGCTGGGAGCTATTCAGTTTATTTTGTTTGAATTATCAGCTGTGCCACTGGGACTGAGACAGGACAGGTAGGGTCAAAATATTCTGGAAATATTTAATCTGTTTTTCCTTGAATTCCTAACAATAACTCTCCAGTTTCTACTTTTTGATTCAGAATACTTTTTGTTTAGCATGGCTCTACTATACATTAGCCTTATGCTCAGCTTTGGACCTTTTCTTTCAGATGGCAGCCTCTTCATGTGATATATGGACAGTTTTCTTACATGGTGTCGAATCACTGGTGCATCTAGACCAGTAATATCAACTCTGACTGGCAGAAATGGATCACCATGGTTTCAGAAATGATTGTTTCTGAGACTGGCATAGAAATCTCTGGTTTTCCTGGTCATCTCCCATCTGAGTACAAATCAGGCCTGACGATGCTTAGCTTCTCAAGTCAGAAAAGGTTAGGTGTGTTCACAGTGATATGGATGGCATGGAAGCCACCATATCCTGTCTTGGCAGACTAAAATGTAGGTAATGTCTTTTTCTCCATGCTGGGATTTCAACCACAGGGAAAATATCTTCCTGGTGCCTGATGGGCGGAGTGCCACCCTGAATAATACATATGAGAGGGCAACTGCTGTTGCTATACTTCAGGGACTAAGAGAGCTTGGGTGACTGCTGTATACTAGGAATATCAATAATATTAAAAAATGTTCTTATATTCAACAAGAAACATTGTTGTGATGTGTCAGGACCTCAAACTGAAAAAATCACCAAGATATTTGTATTTTATTAGTTATTTCTCCTGAATGAAAGGGAAAAGCCAGCCATAGGACAAATGTATTTTGCAAAGAAACATTGTCTGGCATCCTGTTAATTACTTATGCAGGTGCAAGTCCAACTTACATCTTGTTGCTGATATTGTGGAGGCTGGAATTCTCTGCTGACTTTCCACAGTAACCAAAGTCTTTCTATAGCTGGACACACAGCACTCTTTCCATCCTCTACAACCTCTGTAAATCCAGCTATAGGAACATAGCTAGTCACTTCTACACTGCCTCTCCCACCAGCTAATAAATGGTCACATTTTCGGGGGGGGGTTGTCCAGAAAGAAAAAGATGATTTTGAGGTAGGAAGTGGGGGAGGACACATGATGTAGTTCTGCCTGGCAGTACTTTGCAGTATGGCTCTCTGTTCCAGGTTCTCAGCCAGTGCATCTTTTGTTTAGGGGAGGAGATTGCCAAGGATTTTTCATTCCCCACACTACTTCTTCCACCACACTTGCATCACACAGTTCCTACTTCTCTATCCAATAATCAAAATAGTGTTCTTGAGGGGAGTGAAAAGGTTTGAGGCCCACCTTGAATCATCACTATGTGTGGCAATTTTTATCACTACAGCCATGCCTTGTAAAGACAATTATTTCCATGACATAATTCTAGTAGCATGATGGATTATTTGCACTATTTAGAATTTAGAATAACCCATAGCAACCAACTCACAGAGCCAATCACATTTTTGTATTCTCTGAAGAATCTTCTCACAGACCTTGGCAGCATGGCATGCTAAACCAGCTGTGCCACAATCTACCTGAGAGGTAGCTCCACTGAATTCATGAGTGAGTAATCAAACTGAGGAATGGACTTTATAATTCTATAGCAGCACTCAGGAACCCTCTTCCATCACCTCACCAACCCATAATCCCTTGATTTGTAGAGGCCCTGTGATTGATGAGCTGGAAGGTTAGACAACTAGTGCTTGGTTTGCACTAGGGTTGATAGATTATCTGTTTTAGTGAGGAGGTCTAGCACAATATTCAGAAAGGGTTGGGGAGTCTCAGACAGACTTCTGCAGTCACCCATCCCCTATCCAGAGATGCAAACTCCATTCAAACTTACACTTTTTCTAACTTTCTGCTTTGGGCATTATCACAGTAAAACAGTGTAAACTAATATAAATGAGGAAAAGTTGAAGGAGCTGGGCATGTTCACCCTGATGAAGAAAAGACTGAGCAGTGACCACTTTATACTCTTTAAATACCTCAAGGGCAGTAAAAGAGATGGGAGGACAGACATGTTTCCTGCTGCCCCAGACCTGAGCTAATGATTTGAAGTTAGAGGAGAGTAAATTTTGGTTGAATGTTAGAGGGAACTTCTTGAGAGTAAGAGCAGTTCAGCAATCGAACCAATTGCCTAGAGCAGTTGTGTCCAACCTGTGGTCCTCCAGGTGTTTGGGACTTCGTCTTCCAGAAACCCTAGCCACTTAGTTAACAGTCAGGAATTCTGGGAGCTGATGTCCAAAACCTCTGGAGAACCAAAGGTTGGACACCACTGGCCTAGGGTGATTGTGAGATCTCCTTCTCTGAATGTCTTCAAAAAGAGGCTGCACAGCTTCCTGCTAGGGATGCATTAGCTGGAGATCCCCATGAGGCCTCTTCTAACTCTATAATTTTATGATTCTAAATATAAAATTCTATAAGGACTAGTCATATTGAGCTGTTGTTGATCCTGCTTTAAAGAAATTGATAACTCAATTTTATTAGCATGTAAATTAGCATACCTCTACTCCTTAAGCTTTTCAGGATTTATTTTTAAATATTAATGGATTATTATGCACTCATAATCTCCCTCAAATAGCAAATGTTAAAACATTTTATAATTTGGCAGCTAACCAAAGGGAAAATTTTATTCTATTTTTCTATTACTTTTGCTGGAAAATAAAACAGAAAGCAATTTAAGTAACCAGAGAAACTGATTTACCCATAAGGGAGTCTGCTCCTTTATTTGCATCAGTACACAGATAATTATCATTATTTCATAGTTTGCCACTCTTGTGTTACATTTTAACAGTTGAAAGGTAATACTCATGCTCTGAAATAAAACTGATAGAAGGTTAGGCATGATGCTATAAACATCCATGGTAATCAGAGTAAGTATTTGTTGGGCCCGAGGCCCTCTGGGTAGGCCCTGTGTTACACACTCACACATTTCAGTTTAGCCTCCTTTCACACTAACGAACATATTTCACACTAACGAACATATTTTGGGGGTTAGTTCATGCTGTTGCATTGCTAGGTCAGGCTGCCCTGTATGCTGCAGCCCTGTGAGAATAGCCAAGGAATGTTAGCGATGGGTGCTTCACTCCCTGTGCTGTCTGGTACAGTGAGGGGAGAGCACAGCCTGATTAGAGACCGTCCGCTGCCATCTCGGGCAGGTAATGAGCTTTGGCCATGAGCCTATCATGCACCTGGCCCATGGGTACCTCAGTAATTGGCATCCGAGGGGGGATGCCCCCTCCTGCCCATTTCGGCATGGCAGGTTGATGGATTGGCAGCCTGTTTTGCCACTCGCATACAAAAAACCTATATAAACCCTGCTCCATCACCTGTTTTGCCTTTCCGATGGAGTCAGAATGTATGTATGTTTGCATGCCTCTCGTTTTTCTTTTTGCTTCTTCGCTTAATAAACTGCATCCTCAAAGACCAGAACTGGCTTGGTCCTTGCCTCCCAGAATCTCGCACTTCAAACCTTGCATAGCCACCCAATCCAGGGAGGGTCGTGTGTGTTACAGTATTAAAACTAGAAAATGAACAATGCTGCATAATTCTGGTTTGTTTACACAGAAGATTACAGGTAACCATTGAAATCAAAGAAATTTTTTAAAGCATTTATATGCTATGGAGTATCTCCTTGACAGTTAAGGCACACGTTCTTCCAGCTCCATTAACATAATCCAGCACATAATTAGCTGTGTTGAAAAGCAAACGAACACTGCTACTGTGAAACACAAAGTGCACTGGTGGAAAAGTTCAATGTTGGTTTAGGTTCTGAGTAAAATCAGTTATCTCTACAGCAACTGGAATTAATGTCTGGTTGGTTTCTCCTGTCACACCACCAGGCCATAGAAATAGTGGCATGTCATCTGTATTGTGCGAAAACCCTAGGAGACACAGGGCCAAACTTTACAAAAAGTCCTTCAGTGCAGGGAGTTAGCTTCTTACATTGCTTACTTACTCTTAAAATATGGAAACCTTCTCCCTAATCTAAACTAAACTTCTTCAGGTTTACGTATGACTTCTTTCCCCTCTATTCCATAGACAGAGTGTGATAGTCTCTATTGCCTTCTTTCTGGAATTGTTTCAATATTTGGAAAACAAAAAACAAAGAGCAAAGTTCGGATTCTCTTATTTTCTGAGCACAACCTTAAGAAAAAGGTGGTGCTGCATTGTAGTGCATGGATATTCACAGTATTTGTTTTTTGTTGCAGTAGTTAATCTGCCTTACATTTCTGAACCACTTATATGAGAATGCAGCAAAGAGTATTTAGACCAGGAAAAAACTAGAACATACTTGGTTCTGTTTGAAACAATCCAGACAGGACTGCTAAATTTATCATATGTTTGCTGAATATTTTAAAATAATCCAGGAGATCTATTCTAGAGTACATAGAATATCTTCATAATGTTGAGGTCAAAAGTTGTCATACTGGGAGTAGTCTGTTGAAGTTGATTTTGGCAGGCAAGCCAAACCACTGCTTTCTGGACTTGTCCTGATTTTTTTTTCCCCCTCAGAATCTGAAGACACTATCAAACGTCCTGAAGAAGTTGACAACTGTTCAGCTGCTTACAATTCACTGGTGCTTAGCAATTTAGTATCTCTCACAGGACTTTCCATTATCAGGCCATTAAATGCAATGCAAGCACAAATATTTTTAAATTGCCTACTATCTTGGGAATTTTGATAGGACAGGAGTCTATTTGATGAGAAAGCCTGCCAGTTGTGTTACATTGTCACACGTCTGAAAAAATATAACTGGTGGCAAAATTACACAAAATTAAGCTAGCACATAGAGGAAAAAAATATTTTCTTTGACTAAAAGTGTTGGGTAGCCCTCCATATTTCAGTTATGGAACATGTAGTAGGAGTTAATTAGCAGCTTGCTTGTAACAAGGTATGAGAACCAGAGACCATTAGGTAAACAAAGCTAGGAATGTAGTGATAAGTGCGGCCGGACTGAAACCAGAACTCCAAGGTCTCTTGAGGGTGGGATAAGAAACTCTTTGCTTTTCGTGTTTTGGATTTTGCTAATTGCCTTAAGTTCGCTCACTGAAGTCCTGTACTATGTATCACACTCCTAATAAATAGTGTATTTGCACTGTTACATTTGTGTGTGTGAATTGGGTTCCTGACAAGAAGTCCCCTTAGAGCTTCCAGACATCATGGTTGCTGGACATGCTGGCAGAAGGATATGAAGAGTTGTAATCCAAAAAACTAACTTTCTGATCCTCTGGATAAGACTGTCAAAACGTGACCTTTTACTGTCTAATAAAAAAGCTGATTTATCTTCATTTATGGAGAAACATGAAATAAAGTTAACACTTTCTAAAGCTAGTTTAGTGATTAGTAATCTTGGCAAATAATAAATACTAATTTGTTTATTTAATGGGTAGTTTATTTAATGAACCATCCTTTAGTGAATTCTGTAGTGTCTCATTGAAATTTGTTAATGAATGGGGGTATATAAATATTTTAATTAAATGAAAAGAGGTAAGGAAACACAGAAGGGGGTATGGCAATTAAATGTTTAGCTTGTACGACATTTGTTCCAGTGCTTATGCAAACAAATAGGTATTGGCATAAATTCATTGATTACTTATAACACCTTCTAGAGATTGTATTTATACTTAGTGCTTTAAGGGATCAATTGCTTCTGGCACCAAAATCAATACAATTTAACAATAAACTGCAGGACTGAAGATAACACAGTGTAATTTGGCTGAACTATCTGATGACAGCAACCATTACAACAGACGAAGAAACAATTTTAACAGAAGGTCCTAGTAGTAGTGATCAGCTGTTTTTGCATTATAGTAAGTTTAAACTTTTGGCTCTATTTTTTATACCACACACACATTTTTCTCAGTGATCAACAAAATTATACTTTCATGAACATTGGCTTACAGCACATATATTCATATAACTAATGAAGAACAGAATTATGGCTAAACTACTGACTTCAGTAAACTTCACTGTACCAGTCCTTTCAATTAATTGGAACAAAATGTTGTATGATGATACAACATGCTAACGTATATTAAAAAAACCAAACAAATAGGGAAGGGATTTACTGTTATGGTTGGTCAGTACAAATGAAGGTCAAACTTCAAATAGCAATGCAGATATTTTAAGCTAGTCAGGACAGGCAGTAACCATGTTGTAAGTGTTCCAAAGGTACTAGATTTGATGCCTTCTTCCAAGAGAGAATATGCCCAGAATGGTGTCTGCCTCTAAATGGATTATTTGCCCATGATTGCATTGTAAACTTATATTAGGCATTCAGTCTGAGACTTAGGCCATTTCCACACTACACTATTATCATGATTTTATTCCAGTTTTAACATCCTGTGGAATTCTGGGGTTTGTAGTTTACTGAAGCCAAAGAGCTCTCTGGCTGAGAATTCTAAATGCCTCTCCCTAAACTGCAAATCCTAGGGATCCATAGGATGTTGAAACTGGAATAATAGCACCAAAACAATGTAGTGAAAATGGCCTAAAATGTGAGATGCAGATATAAGACTGGCAATCTGAAAGTAGTGATGATACCAGAATCTGGAAGTACCTAGTTTAGAATGTGATTTTGGCATATTCATAATGTGTACTTTAATTTTGAACCAAGTTCTCTCAACATCTGTTTATGATTTTCTCCAGTTCAGACTGTAAATCAAACAGAAGTAAAACTCTCATTTCTCCTACCTTCTCTTCTTTTTCCATTTCTTCTTATTCAGCTATCATTTGCTATGAGCTACTGTGGCACAAGTAGAGCAGGAAGATTTCCTAGTTTTCTTCTCCCTCCCTGTTCCTACAAATGTTATAGGGGTGAAAAAGGGAGCATCATACACAACAATAGCCGTTTGATATGATTTTAAGTGTCATGGCTACATCCTACAATATTCTGGGAGTGGTGAGCCACTTAGAATTCTCTGAGAGAACTCCAGCTCACTCCTTTGATCTATACTACTGAAGTTCCTTGGTAAAGAATTCTAAGAACCACACCAAACTACATATTCCAGTATTTCATAAGACAGAGACATTAAAATTAAACTGACATGCTGCTATAACTGTATAGTGTGGACACACAGAGAGGGACAGAAGGAGAGCAAAAGAAGTCCTTCCCTGACCTGCCCTTGAGAATAGCAGCAACTGCAGTAGCCAGGTAAAGGAGACTGATACTTTAGTCTGTTTCACTGTGGAAGATGCCATCAGAGCATTAAACAGTGGGCGCAGGTGGTCTTTCTTCTCTGCCAATAAGCTTCAGGTAGTATATCTAGCTCTTGTCCTCACAATGTTCTTGTGAGGGAGGCCATTCTGAGAGACAGTAACGAGTCCTAAGTGAGAAAGTCAGTGATTTTCATGGTCGGTG
Source organism: Ctenosaura bakeri (assembly GCA_948474755.1). NCBI lineage: Eukaryota > Metazoa > Chordata > Lepidosauria > Squamata > Iguanidae > Ctenosaura > Ctenosaura bakeri. The sequence goes on along the minus strand of CAOLHI010000145.1, from coordinate 431,487 downwards.
GGATCTTGAACTTGGATCTCCCAAGTCCCAGTACAACAATCTAACCAGTACACTACATTGTCCTTCAGATAATAGTTTATAATAGGTTTGGAATTAACCAAGTTATGTTTAACATCATCTTTTTGCAAATACTGTAACTCATTTTGCCAATCCAAGTGACTGAAATGTAGCAGGGTATGGTATATAGTGCTTGTCTTATCCACAGTCTCAGAAAGAAATCTGCAGACTGGAGGAAAGAGACATAGCTAGAAACACCTGAGTTGGTCATTCTGGGCTTTTGTGTGATTTCCCCCACCACTGTCAACAGTGTGATTCCTCTGCTACCAGAAGTAGCAGAGAATCTGTAGCCCCCACTGATCTGAGACCTAAAACACCTTGTGCTGCTGCTGGCTTTATGACTTTATTCATTTATTTACTTATTTATAGTATTTCTGTATTGCCCCAGGAGCTGTTGTGGGCTGACAGGCAATGAACAAAAACAAAACAATAAAAACATTAAAAAGATTAAAAGATTAAAAACAACTTTAAAATACTCTTTTAAAACTCCTAAAAGCAGTCTAAAAACAGTCCTAGAATTCAGTTTTAAAACAGTTAAAATAGCAATCTCAAACATGAAGTGCCATGCAGAACAGCACTATCTTGGCTGCCAGCTGGAACTTAAAATAAATGTGGCCAGTCTAATTTCCTTTGGTGGAGAGTTTCACAGTTGAGGTGCTGCTACAGAGATAGACCTGTTTACATCTGAGGTGTTGGGACACGCAATAGGGCCTCTTTGGAAGATCTCAGATATCTGGCAGACTCATATTGGGAGGATGAGGTTTTTCAGATATCCTGGCTCCTAATCATTTAGGAGTTTGTAGATTAATACCAGCACCTTGAACTGAGTTTGGAAGCAAACTGGAAGCCAGTGCAGTTCGTGCAAGACTGGTGTTATATAGTGTCTAAAATGCATACCTGGCACCAGTCTGGCTGCTTCATTTTGCACTAGAAGCATCTTATAAACACTTTTCAAGGGCAGCCCCATGTAGAGCACATCACAGTAGTCTAATTAACATGCCACAGTGGCCACACTATATTCAGTTTTAGGGAACAATCAAACTCTTCTGTTGTTAATTCGGGACCCATTCACACTACACAATTATGATGTTATTTCTCCACGGTAGCTGCTATGCCTGCATCTTTTCGAATAGAATAGAGACTATAGTTTGAGTAGCCACTATTAACTCTCTAGCTGAGAATTTTAAATATTCCATTTCTAAACATTAAATCCCAGGATTCCATAGCATGGAACTGTCAGTTGAAGTAGAATATAACTGTGTAAGTATGTTGTGTAAAAGGGAACATGTTTTGCCCCACAGTGTGTCTGTGATATTTGTTCTTATTTTATCATTGCACTGAGTAAATATATTACTAATCATTGTATTGTGAAGTCATGTGAGATTTGAATTTCAGCAGGAAGGGTTGTAGACCCTGGATATGAGATATCTGGTGCCAGGAGTTCTGAATTGTAGATTGATTTCAGAAAGGGTTCATTACTTGTTCTCTGAAGTCATTAAGACCAAGCTGACTGCTCAGTGGAACAGATGAAGAATTGCCTGCTGTTTCCAAATTAAGTCAGCGGCATGGCTGTGTGCCACCTTTGCCTAAATCCCTGCAATGACAGTTAATGGGTTGAAGCAAACCATCATTAACTCAGAAGTAAAGAACTCAGAGTACAATTATCCTTTGGCTTCAGGATAAAGATCCAGACCAGATCTTAATCCAAACTGCCTGCAAGTCTGTTAACCTCATGAAATTATCCTTGGCATGGAAGCTGTGTCCGCTCTCTGGCAGAAAGAAGAGGTGGTTGTGTGTTGCTTTTATGATCATCAGATCTGTGTTTTGTGTTTCTCTTCATAATACAATGCTGCCTTTGAAAAACAGTCTTTAGTCGAACCTTTAGTTAGTCCACAACCAGGGTTAATGAAGACTAAACAACTTCACAAAATCAACAAAACTATTTTATTAGGGATTTTTCCAACTACAGCTGATCCCCAGTCCATTTCTAGATTCAGTTCAGAAGGCTGGTTTTGACTTACAAAGCCTGCCCTGCCTGGTTTAAGAAATCATTCCCTATTGCCCCAACAAAGTGAAGTACAGGAAAAGAGATTTCCCCTAAACATCAGGAAGATATTTCTGATGGTAAGAGCCCTTTGACAGTGAAATATACTGCTTTGGAGTGTGGTGGAGTCACATTCTTTGGACGTTTTTAAACAGAGGCTGGATGGCCATTTGCTGGGTGTGCTTTTAGTATGTGTTTCCTGCATGGCAGGGGGCTGGACTTAATGGCTGTTGTGTTATCACATTAATTTAAAATCACACCAGGATTTTAGCAGCAAAAAATAAATAAAAAAAATGTACAGAATTTATTAAAGAATTTTCCCTTGTACAAGAGGGGAGCAGTGGGCTATGTCCACATTGCTCCAAAGAAAATGGCTACACACAGGTAGCTTTATATCCTGCCAAGCATCCATTACAGAAGCAAGAAATGCTAATTATTGGCTAATCCAAATACATATATATAGGAATTATGTCATGAATACATTGTTATGTCAGGATACAAGCATTACTCATGCCCCTAGAGGCAGTCCCAAATTTTAATAACAGAACCTTCCCTAGGAGTGTGATTTTTAATATTAAAATGAAGGTTTATGAGGCTCTCAGTCACCAAAGTTCATCTCTTGTGGTCACTCCCCCTCCCCTTGGCCTAGTTTTGCCTACTCCAGATGCTCCAATCCACAAAGTCTACCTCTCCTTCACACCTGTTGAGCCTACTCAGTTAGTTATCTCCTTTACTATCTACCGTTGCTCTACTTAGCTTCCTGTTATTCTAAGTTCTACAAGCTCAATTTACCTGCACCCAGCTGCAAGCATAAGCATTCTTCTTGTTTTGCTTGGCCCCGTTGCTCTTTGTCCTAATTCAATGTGCCTGCTATTAAGTTATTGATTAATTATTTCCTAATTATTATGCCCCTACAGTTGTGATCTCTTCCAACTCTATGATTCTAAGTATGATGTGTGGCTACTGCAGAAAGTTTTGGGTTTAGTTATAGCACCCTGACTGTGGAATGCTCATCCAAGAGTGCTTTCACACTTTGCAATTATAGCACTATGATTCTGCTTTAACTGCCATGGCTGCAGCCTAGACAATCCTTGGATTTGTAGATTGGAGAGTTACTAGAGCTGCCAGGCTGAGCATATGGAACAGCTCCTCCCTAAAGAGGAAATCCCAGGATTCTGTAGTATGGAACCATGTTCATAAAAGCAGATTCGTAGTGCTGTGATTCTGCAGTGTGAAAGCGCTGTAAGGGAATATTACCTAGAGCTCTGTCACACTATGGAATTATAGTACTATGATTCCACTTTAATCGTCAGGGTTCCATACTATGTAATCCTGGGATTTTCAGTTTAGGAATGGGTATTTAGAACTGTCTACCAGAGAAGTCTAGTGCCATTGTTACCGTTGTGTGCCTTCAAGTTATTTTCAACCCCAAGGTTGAAAATGGGGTTTTCGGAGGGCTGAATGTTGTAATGTGCCCATGGTCACCCAGTGTGTTTCTATGGCTGAGCAGGGAATCAAACCCTGGTTTCCAGGGTTGTAGTCCTTGTGCTCAAGCCATACCAAACTAGGATGCAGCCAGGCCTATTAAAGTGATATCACAGTCCAAAAGGCTCCTAATGACTCCTGTTTAGTTTCTTGTGTGTGCCAAATATAGATTTTTACCCCATCCCCACATGCATTTTAGATATTTGTACCTGTAATCAGCTGAATTTTAGATCTGAAGTATATGGCTTTCTACTGATTATAATGTTGTGTTTGCTGCCATTGGAGTTATGTTGCTTTTGATTTTACTGTTTATTGGTTGTTATGTTTTAATGTTTGTTGCAAGCTGTAGAGGAAATCATGTTTGGGTAGCACTGATGTATTGTAAGTACAAGAAATGAATTGCTCTGCTAAGTTGGGCATGAATGATAGGAGGCATTTTCCATGGTCCTCAAATTTGGTTGCTAGTGATTTTGTTTGGAGTAAAAGGTATTGCATACAATATACTAACATTTGCTCAGAGATTAGACTGAATGACAAGTGACATTTTGTACAGTTCTCAAATTTGGTTGTTTGCTATTTTCCTTGGAATACTAGGTGTTGCATACAATATATTAACACTTGCTCTGAGATGGGACTGAATGACAGGGGACATTTTTTGTAGCTCTCAGATTTGGTTGTTGGTGATTTTGTTTGCATCAATGGGTGTTGCATGCAATATACTAACATTTGCACTGAGATGGAACTATCATTTCCGTCAGGATTCAATAAAATGTTCTGACTGCCTGAGGAGGTGGAGTTCACTCTTTCCTGGATGCAGCCTATCACAGCCCTTAGAATGATATAAAAGGAGGCTTGTGCAAAGGGAGATGAACCTGTTTGGAATTTAAACAGAGAGTCAGTTAAGGGTCTGGCCAGCTGGAGAGAAGGAACATAGAATTAGCAGAAGCTTAATACAGTTTAGGAGAGGGTCAAGAATTGTGTAAACTGAGTGTTTAAAGCCAACTGTGTGAACTGAGCCAGCTTAAACTTTTTTTCTGTTTTAAATAAATACCTTGCAAGTAAACCTTTGATTGTTTTGTGTTTTCACACAGCCTGACTCTACTTTTGTCATGGAGTTTGTTGTATCCCAACCCTGCACTCACCACCTTTGGCTTTCAACACACACATATACCACACACAGAGAGACCTTGTATAGAATCACCTTATTTCCTTTCAGCCATACCACTGTGAGTTCTGGGAGAAGGAAAAAGGTAAATGATAGAGGCACACCCATAGTTAAGAAAAGGTAACCTGGAAGTAGAATCTGGCACAGTTGCTGCTTCAGAAATTCTGCTTTTAAGATGAGACAACAGGCCATCATAATAAACCTGCTTTTGTAAACAGCACCATCTATTATTAGTTATTCATTCATTGATTCATGAGTGACTCATGCACTTTGGAGAGGAAACATTTCAACAAACAGTGAATCACATCCTTTTATTCTTCTAGCTCTTTCCCTTCACCCTATCATATATAATTAGATATTCTCTTTAACTTTTCAGAATAGTATAGTTTTGTATCTGCTGACAGTTCATTTACCCTTTTTTTGGATATGTAAATTGCTATTTAGTTTCTATTTTCTTCTCACTATTTATAGGCATTAGGCATTCCAGCAATTGAGGAGGGAAATGAGTGTGCATCTATCTATTTTCTATTGTCTCACTTGAAAGAAGTATCTGAGACTGAACCAAAGTGGTATTGTTTCAGAGTATCTTATAAATCATTACTATTTCCTGCTCTGATTTGAAATTTCTACCAAAAATAATAATAATAATTGGGAGCTAGAGGTCAGGAATTCTATTGAGGTTCCTGCTTTCTTTGCTCCTAAAACTTGGAATAAGTTGAGTGATGTGATTAAAATGAAATTTCTGCCTTCTCATTCTCCCTGTGGGCTACTGCAATGATATGATAGGTCAGGTTTTCAGGTCTCCCCTTTTCCTATTTGCTTGATTTGTGTATATGTCAACCTAGATTAAAGTTCTGATGTTAAAGATCCTCCTCACATCTTGGCAACTGTCACTTCCAATAGACTCCTAGGATTCACAGTAAGTAAGGGTTGAAGATTGTTCCAAACATTCAAGCACAGTCAGCCTTTACTACTATTAAGTGCAAAATGAAACTGCACATTCTGGCCATGTTTAAATATTTGAAGGGTCATGTCAAGAAGGGAGCAGGCTTGTTTTCCACTGCTCCAGAGACTAGGACAAAGAGCAATGGATTCAAACTACAGGAAATGAGATTTCACCTAAACCTCAGGGAGAACTTCCTGACAGAGATGTTTGGCAATGGAATATGCTGCCTGGGAGTGTGTTAGAGTCTTCTTCTTAGAAGTTTTTAAGCAGAAGTTGGATAGCCATCTGTTGGTAGTGCTTTGACGTGGGTTCCTGCATGGCAGGGGGTTAGACTGGATGGCCCATGTGGTCTCTTCCAACTCTATGATTCTATGCTACTTTGTTTCTTTTCATGGAGAGAGAAGCTAGAGTAACGCTGCCCTCATTGCCCTTCTGCAAAAGCTGAGAATTATTATTAAAATGCACAGATGTAAAAATACATTGTGATGTGTACTTTTAATTTTCCCTGGTGGCAGCCTGCATTTTGTTTCTTGGTCCCTTTCTGCCTTCCAGAAAGGCAGCAAGAGAGCTGTAGGGGGAAAAGAAATCACAGAACTAAGACAGCTAGCCCTCTTACTGCTTGAACAGCTTCTGACAGTGCCCGTTCATCATTTTGATGAGCTGTTGACCTAAAATGAGCAAAAAGCAAGAGTGAAGTACTTGCTTTTGATCTTAGAAAGGTAAAATAAAATATGATGCTAGCATTGTGTTGTAAGAGAGGAGGTCTTGTCTATATAGAAAGTGTCATCTCTGCTCACCTAAAAGCTTTTCCCAATTTCATCCCACCTTTATAACAAAAGAAAGTATCTCAAATGTATGTGAGAGAAACTCCAAGGAAGTGGGGTAACTTTTAACTTTCACAAAATGTTCTCCTCTTTCCCCCTCCCTCAAATGTTGTGCACTCCATACAGGAATAGCACAGTGGGAAGCAGCCAAACTTTAGAGGAGACAGGACATGCATAGAAAATAATTCTTTAAAAATTATTAAAGAATATATCAAGACAAGAAGAGGAAGGATTTTGTCAATTTGTAAGCAGTGATTGTTCTGTTAGTCATAAGGTCTGACATTTATGCAACAAGAAAAGTCCACATTTTATGTGCTTGCTGTGCAAGAGGTGAAGGAAGGTGAAATTTCATTTCCCCACTGATACAAAATGCTGAGGAAATATAATTTACCTGCAAAGATAAGAATCAACAAGGATAAGGTTACATATATGAACAATTATATAATCTTGGGGACTGTTTTTACTTGATAATTTTGGCTATACTTCTTTTATTAAATTTTTAATTTTATTAAATAATTTTGACTATACTTCTATACTTTTTATTAAAAAAGAATTCTTTGAGATAATTGGTTTTTGTGGATCCTGATGTATTGTGTTTGAGTTTGTTTTGTTTGCGTCAAGAAAGGGAAGCTAGTGTGCATTCTAAAGAAGTATCTATAGGGAACAATTTTTTAATAATCTTGTTGCCTGCAGCAGGTACAGTACTTAGGGGAAAGGTTTTTGACTTCAAAAATAAGCAATGAACATATTTTTGACTTTCTCCCACAAGACTGCCCATGTCTCTCTCCCTCTCTCTCTCTCTCTCTCTCTCTTTTTTTTTGCTTAATTCTTTATTTCATGTGATACTGTTAAAAGCCAAGCCTTACACTAGTATGATCTTGAGACAGTCAAAAGACTGTTTCACACTACAGTATCTCATATTTGGCCTCATTAATCCACCAGTAGCAGTTTGATTTTTCAATGAGTAAATATGACCAGGGCAAATGTTTGATATGAGTGCAAATTCATGGAGGTGAGAACTGGGGAAGACTGGTAGAAGGGTTTAAAATATTGTGCTTATGGGAACAATTGTGGACAGTTGAGTGCTCTCATTGAAGCAACCCCTTTTCCAGGATTATGAAGTTGCATTCCATCCGTCATAACCATAGATGAGAACTGCAATCATATCACCCCACCATTAATTATGTCAATCAGTATTAACCAAGAAGTACAGTATATGCTTAACAGCACAGAATAGATAAAACACACAAAATAATGCATTCTTCTTAAGAGTTTCTTGACTGGGGGAAAAATTGCTAACTAGAATCTAGGGACAGGGAATCCAGATTATGGCTTCGCAACACACATTTACAAAATGCACTTTTGTGTCTATGTTCTATCACAGATGGCTTGCCAAGTCACAGCCTAATCCAAAGTACATTGAAGACCATTGTAAACAGCAGTAGCATGTCATAGCCTTTGTGAACTGAGAAAAGTCAAAAGTAAATACCAGAACTGATCCTATTTGGGGCTCTAGACATTGCAACAAACCCTTGCATTTTCCTTTTTGCTTTGCAACCTTGTATGACTACAGGAGGGATCCTGTTACATTTCTTTTTCTTTAAATGCAGCATCAAGATAAAAAGTCTTTTTGTGTTGCTTCTTTGTCATTTAAAGCTTATTGCCTTGGAAGATTCATTACACTGGTAAATTTGTAAGTCAAGCTGGGCTAAATGTACTCTAATCTCTTGCTAGATATAAGTGTGACACGTACCCCGGGCAAATGCAAAGGATACCCAATAACCAGCTAAACACTGATATCTCTGATTCTTTCTGACACATGGTTACATTCTTCAACCTTCATCTTATTTTTAGTCCCAACTTGACTCAACAGATCAATGGAACTCAAAAGTACTGATTTACAAGTTACTATTGATTCATTGGCTATACTCTACCTGGGACTAACAATTAGATTTAAGCCTTTAACCAGAGGTAGGAATCATATGGCCCTTCAGATGCTGATGGACTGGAACTCTCAACTCTTCCCAGTATTGACTACTTGGCTAGGGCTGATAGGACTTGCAGTTTAACATCTGGGTGGCTACATGATTCCCACCTCCCTCTTTAACTTTAAATTTGGAGATAATTAACAGAAACCAGAAATCAGAAGTAGACTAAGACATGGAAGGGCAGCTATGAAGAAACTAGACAAGATCCTGAAGTGTAAAGATATATCATCAAATACTAAAGTTAGGATTGTCCAGGCCATTGTATTTCCAATGTACGGTTGTGAAAGCTGAACAGTGAAGAAAGCTTGATAGGAAAAAAAATTAACTTATTTGAAATGTGGTGCTAGAGAAGACTTTTATGTTTGCCATGGACTGCTAAAAAGGCAAACAAATGGGTCCTAGAGCAAATTAAGCCTCAACTCTTTCCAGAAGCCAAGATGACTAAACTGAAACTGTCATATTTTGGATGTATCATGAAAAGACATGGCTCACCAGAAATCATGCCTGGTAAAGTAGAAGGTAGTAGGAAAGGAAGAAGGTTGCATTTCAAATAGATAGACTCAATCAAAAAAGCCATAGTCCTAAGTCTCAAGACCTGAGCAGGGCTATAGATGATAAGGGTGACTTGTAGGTCTCTTATCCATAGGGTCACCATAAGTCATCATTTACTTGATAGCTGTTAATGAAGTTACAGTTTGCTGGTCAGAGTACTAGAGAGAAAAGTGCACAACACTGAACGTAGCTAAAGAACCACAGAACCAATGCAATACCATAAACCAAAGCTTTCCAAATGTTTCATGTTGGTGACACATTTTTTGGACACGCATCATTTTGCAACACAGTAATTCAGTTTTACTAGCAAACCAGAGGTTAATCTAACCCTTATAAGAGATCGCAGTAAATACATAACTGCAATAACAAATGGTATGGGGACACAACATATCTCTGAAAAACCTTTCATTTATATTTTTAAAAATATATGATTTTATTTATAACTTATAACATCCATTTCCAAGGCACGGGTGGGGGACTCGTTCTCAGTCCAGAGAGGTGACACACCTACACTGTTCAGGTGACACACTAAAGTGTTGTGACACACGATTTGGAAAGCCCTGCTATAAACTGTCTCTTCAAATCTAGATCTCTCTCAAAGTGAAATACCACATGAAGGTTAATTAGATTAAACTGATATTGTATAGGTCTATATAGTATAGCAATAGAAATATTAGCAATGATAAAAAGTGGTTTAAGCATTGCATTTTAGTGCTCTGGAAAAGTGTTTGGAAGACTGAGGGGGACAGAGCCCATCATACTGAAAATCAACTAACGGAGGACACAATGGAGGTATGAAATAGAGTGAAATCAATGCAGGGCATAAAAAGAATGCAAAAATTGTTGTAATATTGCATCAAGTCACATCCATTTAACTGCAAAGTTATCAGAAATCTGTCTGCTCTGAAAAATGTCACATCTCACGGGGTGTCTGCTGTGGTTTAGGACAGTTCTATTGTTACTACCTTTGTGACTTTGTGTGGCAGAGACATCTGCTGAGTTGGTTCGTTGCTCAGGTATATGTTTCAAAGAAAATCATGAATCCAGTTTTTCCCTGAAGATATTTTCTTATTCTTTTCTTTTCTTTTTTTAGAGAGAATATTAGAAAAGCATTTGGAATGTAGAAGAGAATTTGGCTTCAATTTATGCTCCAGTTTAGGCTGAATGAATCGTGTTTGCGACAAACCAATAGCTAATTCTCATTAAGGTATTAAATCTCTCTCTAGGCAGTACTACTCATACTGCAGATGAGAATTCACATAACTGAATGTTCTCTCATAGAAAAAGATCCATGTTAAGCTTCTATTGTGTTGTTTTCTTATATTGCCCCTGGGTTTGCAATTAGAACTATTTAAATTTCCCTTCTTTAGAGCTGTTAGCAACTGATTAGCACAATAGTTTAACCTCACTCAGGCACTCACAAACTTGAAAGTGCACAACTAGCCCAGTCCACTTCACCATCATTTCCACTATGCTTCTATACATGAAGGGTGATTTTTTGAAGAGGATAGCTTAACTTTATCACCAACAATTTCTTTTTGGGTAGAGGCATTCTTCAGATTGTCTCACTCCATGTGAGAGGAGTAGTAACAGAGTGGGGCTGGACTAACATAGTTGTCCTCTTTGTGCATCCATGTTAACTATTTCATGAACACCTCAATAGGGCTTCTGTGAGCAGGCTTTGGTTGTTTACTCCCAGGAAGACACTTTAGTTCTGTGTAGAAGGGTTTTCCTTTGGCAGGAAGAAAACTTTCAATGCCCTTGTTCTCTGCAGCTTTGGTCTCGCACCCTGATTTATACCATTTCTTTTACCATAATCCATTGCAGCTTTCAGGTAAATTGACATCGTCTACATGTGCAAGTAAGTAAAAGCTTCATAAGGTTTCTTGGAAGAGAACAAATGCATTTTATAGGTAAGAATTTGATCTGAGTTTATTAGCTGTTTTGTTATGAATAAAGTTGAAGATTTTATTTACATGCACATTCGTGCACAGCTGTGCGGAGAGAGATACACAGTAACTTGGCACCAGAACAATTCCAACACATAAGTTCTAGCCTAGCCTTGTTCCTCACCTAATTGTGTCTTATATAGAAGGATTTGTTTGTATGAAGAAATGTTTTGTCACAGCAATTCGTACCTACAAACAAAAGTAAACAGGCACAGGTTTACCATCTGACTGAGAAATAAGCTAATATCTAAATACAGAGCCCGGGAGGGAATTTTTTTTTACTAGCCTCCCAGAATCCCCTTGCCATCATGGCCAATGGCATCTGGCTAAGGAATTCTGGGAGTTGTAATTTAAAGAAAGTAATGTTTCTGAGTTCTGTATCTAGTTCCCTTGTATTGAGTTTCCTCAGTACCATATCTACCTTGCAAAGCTGTTAAATTATTCCTGCATTATATTGCTAAAAGATCCACCAAGTTACAGTGTTCGATCTTACAGAAGGTTGATTTTTATGGGGAGAGTTCTACTCTGAAATTACTTTAGGGCAGCAGATGCAATTAACATGCTGAATCTCCTAAAAGTAGGTAATTATAAGGAAACAATTTTGCTCTTGATTAGAATAACGAGTGCTCAGGCTGTGTAAGGCAGAGAAACAAAAATACTCATGCTTCATGACTACGCAGTTTTTTGGTGCTCCTGTGTTATTATATATGACAAAGTTTTGAAATACTTTACCTCTCATGAAATAGGCATTTTATTAATTCCTCTTTTACAGGGGGAAGGAAAAGTATTTTAAAAAATGATTGGGGTATGTGTGGCTGTGGGTGTGTCCATTTATGTGCATACATGCAAACTCTCTGAAAAGGCCAAGAAGAGTTTTTATCTTTCTGGGTTTTTTTTTAATGCAAAGCACTTACGGAATGTGTTTAGCTGTATACAAACTGTTCTTCATTTTAATCTATGTTTACGACCTCCAACATTCCAGCCACAGCAGAGTATGGTCGGGATGGCAAAAGTTATTAATGAGGAAAAACAGATAAACTAGGAGAGGCTGCATCAGTTTGTTTTTGAGTCTCCTGAGAAGGGCAAGAGTCAACTGCCTCTTCTCTTTCTGTTCTTTGTTCCTCCTCTTCCTCTACTTTTGTACTTTGAAATCAGTTTGCAGGAATTTGAAGTAAGCTGAAGACTAAGGGGGAAAGACTAAGGAGGAAAGAGAAAGTGGGGCATTTTAAAAGCAGCTAAAAAAGTAGGACAGCAAAGGGTTAATTGGCCAAATTGGGACTGTTGGAGAATATATATGCTTTGAACAGCCCTAGGTCCTATGTTGGGAGAAAGACAAGAGTATAACTAAAATAAAATTCCCTCTACTCGCTCACATGTTTCTTTGCAGCCCTTCCTAGAATATCCACACACTCTCAAGGTCTCATATGGACATTCTAGAATGTGCTTCCAGGCTGACAACTGTTGTGTCAAGAACCCCACACCACAACAAGTCAAGTGGGCAGTTCTAAAGTAAAAAGATAACAGATTTTGCAGCCAGTTTGTAAAACTATTGGAAGTATATTTAACCTTAAAGCCTTTCCAATGGGGGAAATTTTTTAAAAGTAGGAATGGACTAACTGAATCCTCAGCTTCTTGGCAAGGACTCGAGATTCACAAACCTGAATCCCTGCACCAAAATAGGCAAACCGAATCTTTTGAATCCACTAACCAAATAGTTTGTTGGAGACCGGGACACCTGAAAACCTGGGAGACCACACACAGAAAGGGAGATGGTAAGTAGGTGAGTTTCTCCCTTTGAGTAATAATGGCCTTTGCTAACAATTTCAGAAATTACATCTGGGATTGTATTCTAATATATTTAAATTGAACATTTAATATTTAAGTTCAGCCCTATTTTCTGTGCTGAAAATCAATGGCATGTATCAATGTTGGGGTCAGTGAGTCTGACACCTATCAGAAGTAATGGGGCAGAGGGCAAGATTACACAGTCTCATCCAGTGATTGCCACATGTAGGCCAGTGTACCTCCTTCCACAAGACAGTGCCTGGTTATAAACCTATAGCTAGAATAGGATGAGAAGTGAAATGTCTGTCATGGTTTCTCAGGAGCCACATTACAAACCGCACGTAGCAGAAAGGAAAAAAAATTAAAAATTGGTGGATCCAGGGCCCGCCAAAGGCCTGATTGGCTGGAAGGTACAGTCTTCTTGAGATTTCAAGGACAGCTGAAATATTCCTTTGTATAGTTCCCTTGCAAAGCTCTTTCAGACACAATTCTGGGCTTTGTAGTTTTGCAAGGTGCCACAGCCTTCTCTGCCAAAGTGTGCTGGTGCATCATCAAACTACAAACCCCAAGATGCCATAAGGAGCTATGCAAAGAAAATCAAGTTTTGACCTGGATTATCTCTGTACTGTAGTTTGTGGGATTAATCCACATTTTCCTGCCTGTGTACAAAGGACCTTCATGTCATTTTCAATCTGGGGAGATCCTGAGGCAAAAGTATGACAATTGTCCTGACCAGATTTCTTCAGAGGGAGGTATGCCTTTGCCTAGGTTTTTGCTAAGGCTGAGAGAGTGTGTCTTGCCCAAGATCATCCTTCATTCCCTTGTTTTTTAAACTCTTTTTAAAAAAAAAGATTTGAAAGATTCAAGATTCGTGGATTCTCAGAATCTTCCAGAGATCCAGATTCGGATTTGGAAAATTCTGTATTCGTCCCATCCCTATTTAAAAGTCTCCCTTTTCTCAGTTTCAAAGGCTTCTGTATTATCAGCAAAGAGGGGAACAGAATTAACAGAGAGAGAAGAGACAAAAAGTCAGCATAGCATTACTGTGATAATTACTGGAGGCTGTTCCTTCTCCTTCTCCTCCCTCTTTCATCTTCATATCTCACCTTTCCCCACAAAAGGGCACTCAAGGCAGCTGAATTTTTTTTAAAAAATACTTAAAACACAGCAAAATATGAACATTAAAATATTAAACCATTGACAATATTGAAGTGATTTAAACCTACTGTACACTTAAAAAGTGCTCTTAAAATGCAAAAAAATAATAATTAAAACAGTTAAATTTAAAACAGTGCAGTACTTGCAGCTCAGAACCAGAGTTTGAGCAAGTTAGTTTTTTATTCTACAACTCCCAGAATCCCACAGCCATATAACCTGTACTGTAATCTGGCTGCAAGCTTCTGGAAGCTACAGCCCAAAAAAGTAACTTCCTAAGCTCTGCTTAGAACTAAATGAGCTCCAACCTGCATGATGATACAGCCTTTATGAAGACATTATTGAAGCTGCTAGTTATGCAGTTATTGCCAGAGGCAAAATTTGCAATTTGTCCACACATTTTAAAAATTTCCCTCCACTACACCCCAGAGATTGCTTACTTGCAAAGCACAATACAAATGTGTGTATGAATACTATACTATATTACCAGTTATACCTGTATCCTAACATGCAAGTATATAAGCGTAATTGACAGTTATGAATGAAGTTCTTCACCTGGGGCCTAGAGATAAAGTATGTCATAGGGAACTTGCACTTGCCACTGAAACCAGAGGATATTGGGTTTGATTCAAGATATGTCTCCCATTGGTACAATGGCTATGTTCATAAAAATATGCTCTCCCTGATTTTCAGGCACTCTCTGTCCCTTGCAACACAGTACTGCAAAGCATCCTGTTCCAGTGGCACTGTGGGACTAGGATCAGGAGGGAAGGGAAGCAGAACTAAATGCACATACAGGGCTATGCCACCCAAACACAACTCTAACTTGGACATTCTTTGCAGAGTAACTTGAGCTGAATTAGTTGAGTTTGGCTTCCCTCCAGTGCTGCCAGAACAAATGTAGGCCCCAGCCAAAGCTTCATGAAATAGCTGGACTTTGGAAGGGCTTGGGAAAACATTGAAAATATTTATGAGTATTTTTAGTTCCTTTCTTATTTGTGTAGGCTGTTAACTCAGTTCCTGACTTTATTTTCTCTTCTGATTTCCTCTGCTACTTCCTGGAATTACTTCCTCCTACATTCTACAGCTTGTGTACTATTATTATAGTTCAGGGACTTAAAAGTTAGTGACCAAGATCCTACATCAAACAAACAAAGCCTAATGCTATGCCTGTGCCTATGTCTTTTTCAAAAAACAGTGACCAAAAAACTCCTAGCAGCGAAGATTCAGTTAAGGCAGCTGTTGTACCTTCTCAGTGGAAAGGAGAAAGAACAGGGAGGCAATTCAATTCAAATATTTATCAATGATGTAACTCTTCAGTACTTTTCTCCTAGAAGGAAGCAATGAGTAATTTTAACAATTTTCTCTGGGAAAAAGTTTTCAAAGCCTATTCACAATTCAGACTTATTCTGAACAAAATTCACGTGTGGTTGATTTGAACAAGAAACAGCTTTTGTGCAGAAAGCAGCTTTTTCTGCATAGAAAATATTTCTGTGCAGTCAATTTTTTATGTGTGCAGAAAAAGCTGATTCCTGTGCAGAAAACACTGTTTCCTGTGCAGACACTTCTGTTTTCTGCACAAAACAACCACAGAATAAGCTCTGAACTATGAAGATTCTTGTCAGTCCACAATTCTTCCATCACAGTTTCTCAACACTTGAAAAACCTTTTTGACCATTTCTAAAAATAGTTTTGAATATTCTTTCCGTCCGTAGTACCCTCCTTACTTGATAAACAGCAACAGTAGTTGTCCCTTTCATAGCTTGACAGCTGCTGGGAGGGACATTTGTACATTGTGTAAAGGACTACAAAATAACATCTTGTGCTCTGTCTAAAAAGAGATATGCATATGCATAAACCACACTTACACATGTGCATGTCAGTAAAAGGATTCAATGGACAATGTGTGGGTAGTTGCTTTGTTGCTGTGATAGGTTACTTTTCCCTCACTCAAGCTTCTCTATAAATCTGAAGAGGCCATGCAACAAATAGATATCCAAAACTCACATGACCCAAGTACATCTCCAAACCATTAGTACTGAGATTTTGGGAATGAGTTACTGCAAAAAATAATGAGCATGACAATGTACATTATTATTAGCATTATTAACAGTGTTCTGTGGAGAAAACGTCCTAGGAGATGTGCCCAGCCGTGAACTCTATGAGTGGAAAGCCTTGGAAAAGTCATTCACTTTAAAATTCAAATCCACTTGCATGAAACAGAGATAATAATAACCCTTCTTCAGAGTGTTGTTACAAGGTCATTGAATGAAATGTTTGAAACTGTATAAATGGGTATGTGCAATATACATTATTAATAATTTTCTGCTTGAATGAGTTTGTGCTCTATGGTAACTTAGGTTCAGATCTTTTTGCTAAAGCTCACCAATTTTGTTTTATATTTTGTAACAGAGTATCCCTTTCCAGTAAGAGCCATATTTTGAAATAATTAGGGAAGGAAACAACGCTATGCTTAAAAAAAGTTTTTTGTGTTTTTTAAAAAAAGAGTAATTGTGAACATCCATGGGCCTATTTTACTTCCTAAAAGTTTTAGACCCTGAGTGAAATGGCTAGATTATGTGAGGGTAGTGAATAAACAGAAAGCAGAGCAGAACCACAGTGTTTTGTACCTGCCATCCTTGTAAGGAAGGCACAGTAGATAAGACTTAAACTTGAGATAAGGAATCCATGGTCTTCATGACATTGCTGAAATCCAGCTCCATTAGTTCCAGCCAGCATAGCCAACAATCATGAGAGTTTCAGTTTATCAGCATCTACAAACTCACAGATTCCCTTTCACGACATTAGCAAAACCAATGGTTCATTTTTTCACATATGCTTTTTTTTGCCTCCCCCATGCATTCTTTCTCCTGGGATCTTTTAGGAAGAATCTCTAAAAAAACAAACTGGGATAAATCACAGTCACAGTCCTTTCCCCAATATCTATCTGCTTTTCTTCATTCCAGAGGTTGGGAAATTTACTTTTTTGGACTGCAGTTCCAAGTATCCCACACTGTTTTGGCCTGTAATAGGTTTTAGGGAGTTTTATTCCAAAAATTAAAATTTAATCAGTTTGTCACAGAGTCTAGGTGAGCCTCCCCGTTCTATCTCTCTTAAATACACACACACACACACATTTCAGTGTTCACAATCTTGCCACATGACTAGAGCTTCTTTCTCACTTCTGTCAGTACATTCTTTTCCTGATTCATCTTCTTCTACCCTTCTTTTCCATGCTTTTTCATTATTTTAAGGAAGGAAGGAAATGATGGTGGCAATGTCATAGTGCAGCCTGATTTATAAGAAGGCATGACCCACTTGTGTGTAGAAGCCTAGCAGCCAAAAGCCAATATGACTTATATATATATCAGCTTTTGAATTAGTATTAAGAACAAGACAATTCCTGGCATAAATATATCTAGTTTGGCCATTCCATGATTTGATCTGAAATAAGAAATAATGTGTTTATGCCTTCTCTTAGAACTGAGAAGCAGATCTTGTTGACTTATGAAAATAAGTGAGTTGTGGAAATTTAAAAAAATTACTTTAGATGGGACCCCAATAGACTCTGTTAGTTCTATGATATGCTTCCATATTTCCATCTGTACACACACAATACCTTGGAAATGGGCTCATTAGGTTTTTTTTTTTTACTGGAAATATGCTTTATGATTCCACAAGGAACTTCAAACAAGACTGCCAATCTGTGTGAAAATGTTGTTCTGAATGTTAATAGCATATTATATATGGACCTAACCCTATTGTCTGGGAAATGCAATATGAAATAAAGCAATCTAAAGCTGAGAAGTTGAAATGAAAGGAGAAGCAAGGTTCTGTAAATGTATATATGATAACTAGTAAAAATAATATTGGATAAAATAGACACTTTTTTTGTGGCAGGAAGTTCAAACTGCCATGAACACCAACCCTGACTTTCCATAAATATATACTTCTTTTGTTTGGAGGTGGAGAAGAGAAAAGGAAATGTTGTTGAATGCCAAACCAGTTTCTTTAGGGTAAAAATGTTTTATTTTTATTGTACTGTTTCAAGTACATTTGGTTCCACATTTCATCAGCTGTTAGCATAGATTGCAAACTTGCTTAGCAGTACTGCATACAGATTGGATAAGATAAATCCTCTGAGACTATCAGCATATTGTGCTTTCAGCATCAGTTATGCATTTCTTTGAACTTTGATTGGCAGAGTAGTTTGCTATGCAATCCAACAAAGAAGCAACGACTTTTGATCGTTCAAAGGACTAAAGGTACCATTACATTCACAGAGACTAGACACATGTTTAACCTCAACTCAATAGTTAATATCTCCTTGGGATACAATTAAAGGAAAATACATGATTTACTTCCTCATATCATTATTATGGAAGTAATTTTAAAGAGGAGCACACTTATTTGGAGATCTTGGCTATAGTTCAGACTATACCATCTGCTTGCTAGAACAGTAGGGAGAAGTACACTACAGACCACTTGACAGATACTTTGAGCAATTTTCTTCTATTGCATGTTATCATAGCTCACAGAACATAGCAACAATTCCTCCTCCTCCTCCTCCTCCTCCTCCTCCTCCTCCTCCTCTCTTCTTCTTCTTCTTCTTCTTCTTCTTCTTCTTCTTCTTCTTCTTCCTTTTTATTTATAGCCCTTCTTTTCCCCAATAATGGGACTCAAAGCAGCTTACAAATATTAAAAACAATACAGATAAAGAAGTATACAAAAACTTCCATGAAAGTATAGAACATATTTAAAAGTCAGTTGGACTATCTGTAAAAGAAAAAAACACACATTGAAATTAATTAAGAGACTATATGCAAACCATAAAACCACAGAAGACAGCATTAAAAGCACTTCCCGGTCAGTTTCTAAAAGCCTGGTGGCCTAAGACTTTTGACTTGAAAGTGGAAGGAGAATAAGGACAGAGCCATCCTTGCATCCCTAAGGAGGAAGTTCCAAGGTAACAACCACCAAAAAGGTTCTCCCCCTTGTTCCCACCAAATAAGCCTGAGAAGGTGGTGGAACCAAGAGAAGGGCCTCTCCTTAACATCTTAGCACTCTAATGGGCTCATAAAGCCTTATTTTTCCCCCTGTTTCTTTCTCCTGGGAAGAATATGGTTCCAGTGGTTATAAGTGCTTGGGGGCAATTCCAAACAAAACATCTGAAACAATAGATAGCATCACACTAGCACAATAACAAAAACACTCTTCCAAACCAAGATGAGCTGGTTTTTCAATTCCATTTATTAACTGTCATATTAATGACAAAAATGTTGTGGAATAGGATAGATAGGTGAGACTTCTTTGTCAGATGAATGTAATGCCATAGAAATTTGACAAATATACTGTTATCCTATGTGTTTCATAGTTTTTGATGTTGTTGCTTACAAACTTAACAATGTGTTTGCTGTTGGCCACTGAACATGTCTCTGGGCCGTGGAAGTTTATCCTATGGAAAATTTATTCCATTTGACTCTATGATTTTGCTTCACTGACAAGTTAAGATGCTGAAACAGACATCACAGTTCTTCAGTGCTCCTTATTTCTGAAATCTCAAAATGTTGGTACAAATCTTTACCAAATGATGATGATGATGAGTACATTCCTAGTAGGTTTTGTAGAGTAAGGATGCACTGAACAATTCAAGGTGTCATTTTTGTGTGTGTTTGTTTTGAATTTTAGCTAGCTGTGACTTGATTTGTCAAGTTCTCTGTTAATACAGTTCATCAAAAATCACCTGCATGTCCTTGACCTAAATAGACACCTACTTCAGGTATTTTCTGTTATGTTTGAGACATAACATTAGAAAAGAGACAGAAAGTGACTGTTTGCAAAATCTACTACACAAAACAAAGAATCAATTATAGTTATAAGGAAAACACACATGCACCAAACACAGAGACAGCTGCACATATTGGTTTGATTCCCAGTGGGTTTGAGAAGCTCTTTGTCAAGGAAACTTTGCTCCATTCCTTAATAAAAACTGCTTGATACAAAATTATACCAAAGCAGATGTTTGAGGAGTCATGCTTTTGCATTCTTTTGTTTGAAAACTCTCCTGTTTCATAATCCTTTGAGTTCTATATTTTGTTTTTTTGCTTTGAAATAGCTGGAGAGAACTTTTTGTTCAATCTGAATTTGAACTGATCTCTCAGAATAGATTCCTTTCTTTTTCTCTGGTTAGTTACTATAGGCGACGGTGACAACAGTGGCTATGACTTTGAAACTTCCCTTGACCACCCTTCTGGCCTATCTCTTCCATCACAAAAGCCCATTTGCAAACTGAAGGTAAAGAAAGCTCAGCAAATATGAGATGCTAACTATTTTCAGTGTCCCATTTTACGCTAGACTTTCTCCATCTCCAATCATATATTCATAATTTCTACTTGTCAGTCTATTTGGAGTTTTCATGATGTCATTCTTGGCTACATTCTTAGGAAACATAGCACTGTTTTGGTCTAGTATTCTTCAGAATAAAAGGCTGTAATTATAAAATTTACTTACGAGAAATTATAAGTAATAACTACTTAACCAAGCAATCACTTGACCGATTACTAATGGTCAAGATCATAGATCAGCCTATTGGAACACAAATCTTTGCAAGTATTCCTCCACACTGTTCCTCTTCCATCCTAGCACTATTGACCTTCTCCATGCTAAGCCACAACTCCACATGCAATTTGTAGCCATTGGAGAACTGGGAACCATCTCATTTTCTTATGGCTTTCTTCACAGTCAGCTCCATCTTGATAAGCCAAAATCAAATCATCAGCATAAGTCAATATATGAGTCCATTTATCATTTTTCTATTGTTTGTAGAGGCAAAGATAAGCTTTGCCTTGGGTAAAGCCTTCTTTGGATAGCATTTTGTTTAGTTTCCTTTCTAAGCTCTTGCAACTTGTTTTAGACTATAAATACTTTTCTGAAGTTTGCACCAACAAGTGGCTTGTCTTCTGCTTTTTCAAATCCAAGATGTTGTTTCATGTCAATATTTCCTTGATTTCTCCATGTAGGAAGATCACCATGATATCAAAGTGTTCAACATGCATTTTTCTAGATGCTACCACGTTTAAGAGTGTCCCTGTTGTGGCATCCCTCATTAGAGGGGCAAACATTTCATCACATTCCTCACCACATTTCTGTGAATAGCCCTTGGCTACTAATCTATCTCTGGATTTTCCCTTCTCCATCTTGTTTGGCCTTGAAGACCCATTAGCATCTGATAGCTTTCTTACCTATTAGCAGTTCTGTGAGTGCCCAGGCTTGATTTTTGTGAAGAAACTCTATTTTCTCTAATGCAGCTTTTCTCCATTTACTTGCTCCTGCTGCAGGCAGTTTTTCAACTTCTTCCCAAGTGAAAGACTCATACAGTGTTACTGTCCTTAAAACCTAAGACAAGTGTCAGGGTGGTATGCCTTTGTCTCATCTGGATGGGTGCCTGTGTTCTGGTTCTGAAGCATCATCTGCTTCTGTGGTGAGTTCCAGCCCCGAATCTCCTTTTGCTTGCTCTGTATCCCCTTCTGCTTGCATTCACTTCCATTTCTTCATTTTTGACAGGTGTTTGAGACAAACAGACTTCATCTCTGCATTTAGGCCAACACACCATTAACTGTTCTGTACTATGGGCTTCCTCTGTTGTACAGTCTTTTCTGCAAGTATGTAGTTGTCATCACAACTTCTCTCCAGTATTGGTTGGATAGTACTTGTATAGTATCTTCTTACCACTTTTCTTTGCTTTATAGTATAGTCCATTTCAAAGATACCTTCTTTCTTAAATGTTGTGCTGTATAATTATCCATCTTGGGTTAGTGTCCACTAGTTGCTACTGAAATGAACATCAAACCCATTGTCAGTTAAAACAGAAACACTTAGAATATTTCCATCGAAGTCTGGAATGTATAAGAGATCTGTTGTTTTAACTGAATTACAATGTAAGACACTGCCCATGTTTGCACTAGCCTGTTACAGTGCTGTTATTCCACTTTCAACATCCTTTGAGGCCCCTCCCTAAACTGCAAACCCCAGGATTCCACAGGATATTGAAAGTGGACTAACATCACTGTGACAGGCTAATGCGGAAATGGCCCTAATCTCCTTGGCCTTGTTACCCTGGTTTCTGGGGAATGTGCTCCAAATACTGGGGAGTGGGAATTAGCAAGTGCACAAGCTATAGCAATGCAAGAGGCAGGGCAACCTAGCGAGATCTTGGACCCAATGTTTACGGGGTCAGGTCAAGTTTTTCTTTATTAAAAGACAGTCAACACACACGTATGCAATCACTCACACAGACCTAAGAAGAGAAAGGTAGGAGATTTGATAGGGGATTTTGAGAGGGATTTTTCAGGGGAAATACTACACCTGATCCTGTAGCCCAGGTAGTCAGAAGAAAAGTCAGTTGGAGTGGAGATTCTCAGCACGTGGAAGCTGAGGGGAGGGCTCGGTGAATGGAGCAGCAGCAAGGCAGGATGAAAGCCAGGAGTGATCCGAGGAAGCGCTCAAAACCAGGGAAAAATGTGCCTGTAGGCTAGTCCGTTCCTGGGGAAAACAATAGGTTTCGAATCAGAGACAAAGCCTCCGATAGGTCAGTACTTAAGATGATTGAATTATGACAAAGTTGTCAATAGCGCAGACAGTATGCAAATAGGAAGTGCTTGACAGTTGGCTATTCGGCTCGTCAAGCTGCCTGCTCAGGGCAGAGAATCTTTTGTACACTGCATGCATACATAATGTAGTTTCAAAGTGTACTTGCCTGGAGGTCTCCTGAAGCTGCATTCCGGGAAATTACTGGCCTGCCTGGATTTATCCTGTATTGTTCAGCTATTTCGGCTGTGCCCGTGTGCGTGCTTGTCTGGGGGCCTCGCAAGCACGTGGAGAGGAATGGTTTGTGATGGCCAATTTCTTGATATCAGGTTATATTTAATAAGCCCTGGGTCTGAACTATAAACTACAGTAACAGCCTTTATAGGTGTGGTGGTTGTATTGATCATACACATGTTTCCAGCTTCATCTGAATTCAGATTATTGAAGAAGTCTCATCTTGAAGTCATATGTTTGATTGCTCCTGAGTCAATAATGAAGGTGTCAGTATTACACTCATTCTGTACTGCTATAAAGTTTTTATGATTGTGAAGACCCTTTGACTTAAAATGGTTTGAATCATTTCCCTTCTGTTTCTTGTCTGGGGGATTTCTAAACTGTCTTTATTTAAAGGGACAGCTACCATTGGCTGATTTTTTGATCTCTTATTGTCTAAGCAGTCTCTTTGAAAATGTCATTTCTGGCCACAGGTATAGAATTCAAGTCAATCCCTCTTTATCAATTGGCTTTTAGGTGGTTCACATGCAGATCTCCTATTCCTTTGTTGTCCTCCAGCCATGTAATTTGGGCCAGTGTGTGAGGCACTACTCTGAGAAGCAGATGCTCGTTTCTTTTGTAACAGCAACTGTTCAGTCTCCTTTTTAAATCTCACCATTAGATCTTTGAGTTTCTTCATTGCATTAATCCCAGAAATAAAAAGAGACAATTCTATTGATAAAGATCCCAACAAAACTCCAAAGTACTAGCTGTATGAATTGATCCTTCCAATCTAGGAGAGTTTTATGCAGCCTTGATTGTCTTCTAGAAGCTCTGTAGAGACTTTGGTTCAATTATTCCAAATTCCTATAGTAATTGGCAAAGCCACATAAGTTCCTTGTATGCTTTAGCAGCTGATGCATAGTCTGCTTCAGTAAGAGTGCTACAGCATCTTATTTCTTGCTTGTTGAGCTAACTGCTACATAGAACTGCGGCATGAAGAACAGGTTCCCACTGACAGATTTGTAATCTGTAGCATCCTCATCTGAATCTGCAGCCTGGAACTGCTGGCTCTTGTAGCTTTAACTTTAAATTTAGGTATCAGCCCGTACTTTCCACTACATTTCAATCCATTTTACTTAGTGAGTTTTTTTTAAAAAAAAAATCCAGCTGCTGAGGCAATATCTGGTCTTGTGGGGGGACTAGGAGTATCAGCTTTCCTATAGCACTTCTGTATTGGTTATTATTTGGTAGAACCTCAATCTGTTCATCTGTCTTGAGGTAGTCTGTTTCCATAGGTGTGGCCACTAGGTTGTCCTCCTTGAGTCCTCGGTGTTCTGAGAGCACATGAATCTTTTATTCTTGACTTAAAAATAGCTTTCATCTTCCTTTCTTTCTATTTGTATTCTCAAATAATATGATGTCTCCTATCCCTTTCACTTCAATGTATTTATTTAGATAGCTTGTGTTGTAGTGGCTGTGTTGCACTCTGCTTAATATAAACACTAAATGTCTACAGGAGACACCTGGGCAGTTTTGACTGTGGTTCTGTAGACAAGAGAAGAACAGGGATGGGAATCACGTAGCCAGCCAGATGTTCATAGAGTACAGTTCTTGTCAGCCCTTCCTAGTATTCCTTGTGCTAAGGAATGCTTGGAACAGAAGCTCAGTCACATCTGGTGGGAGACCTCTAATCTAGAGAATATATTAGTATGCATGTCCATATGCAAGCAATATAGCTAATCAAAGGATCTCACCAAAATATACAGCATCTGCTCAAACAAATCTGTTCAATCAATTGCAGTGGAATTTACAACAATATACTAAGTCATTTTTCAATACTTCCTACAGCCTGTTTAGCATAGGGGTTTGGGGTTTGTTTGTTTTTGTTTTAGAAAAAAGATTCCATTTCATGTTCAGGATTTATTAAGATGCATATTGGAAGATTAGAAATGATAAAAGGGGTATTGGTGAAGCTCAGGGTATGAACTGTGATTGGAATATTATCTATCAGTTAGCCTGGTGGGCTGATTAAACATTCATAGTGGTTTATGACTCTTCTGAATATGATTTCTCATCTTTTATGATTTAGTTTGAATCAGATCAACTGTCACTTTGCTCCTCCTGAAATTTGTCAGTAGAATAATACATTAATTGCACATATCTGAATCAAAGGCATACACTTTCATCAGAAGCTGCTGACATAAATAATGAGGTTAATCAAAGCAGTTCACTTAAAATATAAATATCTCCCTTTACTCTGTTCCTTGTTGCCCTGTAGAGAGACTTACATAGTTCATGAGAACCTTCCAGCCATCAATATCACTACAAGAGGGGAAAGGAAGCACTTTTTCCATTCTTTGAGATGCAGGAAGAAAGCAGTACTGTTGTTGTTGTTGTTGTTGTTGTGTGCCTTGAACTCATTTCCAGCTCATGGTGACCCTAAGACGAACCTATCACAAGGCTTTTGGGGAGCTGAGAGGGTGTGATACAACCCTTCAATTTAGCAAGAATAGCTACCTCCTGCCCCTCATCATCAGATATGCAGGGGACACTGGGAGAGGGCTGTTTTGCCAGGTGCTTCTTAGCTGGTGCCTTGCCCTTAGACACCCCACTACTCTTCCTGGAAGCCATAACTTCCACACCCAACAATCAAACATTCTGGTGCTCTGCCCCAGATGTAAGCCACTCTAGTCTTTCTCATGGGGGTTATCAAACTTGTTACCCTGTTTTCTGGGGATCCCGGGAGGGACACCTAAATGCGCTCTCAATTATATAAGTTGGGGAAATTAGCCAAGAGCACAAGCTAGCAATGCGAGAGGCAGGACAACGGAGCGGAATCTTTTACCCAATGTCTACGGGGTCAGGCCAAGTCAAGAAGCAAACAGGATTGAAATAATAATTGTGATCTTTATTAAAATACAATCAAACAGTGTATGCAACACACTCACCCAGAGAACTAGAGAAATAAAGGTTGGAGTGGGAAAGAGGGATTTTAAGAGGAATTGTTGGTTTGGGTAATACTACACCTGTCCTGAAGCCTGGGAAGTCTGCAGCAGAAGTTCAGAGGTATGGAGTCTCAGTACGTGGGACTGAGGGGAAGGCTTACCAAGCAAAATGGCAGCAAGGCTGGATGGAATTCGGGAGCGATCCAAGGAAGCTCACAAAGTCAGGGGTTTATATAAGGGAAAATGTAGCCACAGGCTAGTCCGTACTTCGAGAAAACAATGAGTTTCAGGCTGGAGACAAAGCCTCCGAAAGATCAGAATTTTGCATGATTGAGTTATGTCCAAATTGACAAAGGAGTAGACAGTATGCAAACGCAGAGTGCTTGACAGATGAGGATTCTCCTAATCAAGCCAGGGAGTTCTTTGTAAGTAGCCTGCATACATAATAGAGTACGTGCCTTTGAGATCTCCTGAAGCAGCGGGACGGCTATTTCTGGCCAGCCTGTATTGTGTTGAAATATTACAGCGATTAGTGACCGTGCCTGTCTGCGAGCTTGTCCGGGGGACCTCGCAGAAACATGGAGAGGGATGGTAGAAGAAAGCCAAATTATTGATATCAAAGTGATATCTAATATCCCACAAATCCGGGCTAGCAACTGCTGTAACAAACTACTACCTTCCTTCACATATGAATTACTAGGACCACTGAAATGCCACAAAAGTGACAAACTTTCAAAATCCCCAGAACTTTCTGTCACTCTAAGTGGATGGTACAAAGGTAAGAAATGGGAGAAGAAACTGGAAAGTCAAAAAATCTGGCCAGGTTTTGGGTCTATAA
Organism: Ctenosaura bakeri; assembly: GCA_948474755.1. NCBI lineage: Eukaryota > Metazoa > Chordata > Lepidosauria > Squamata > Iguanidae > Ctenosaura > Ctenosaura bakeri. The sequence goes on along the minus strand of CAOLHI010000145.1, from coordinate 404,952 downwards.
CCAGGCTGATTCCAAGGTGAAGACTGCAGACAGTGAAGAAGTAAGGTTTGTTAACACACAGTATTTTCTAGGATATGTAGTTAATCATTGTCGCTGTATCTGGAGACAGAAAAGTTCGCTTCTGAGCCAGTATAGAGTAGGATCATAGGGTAACATGACAGTCATAATACTAGCAAAGCTGAAGCTTAAATTCAGATGGTGTACCAAATATATATATTTTTAAGTCATAGACTTGATTGGGGGGTGGAAATGCCATGGATCAGAATACCTCAGAATATGTTTTCCATGTTTTGCATTAAAATACTTATTGGGTCTTGGCAAAAGAGCTGATGGCCAAAGGTGATGCAAATTATTGTCACAAATATCTGGCTAGTGTCAGGTTGGGAAAGGCCAAAATAGAAGAGCTAGAGTAGGCCTTACTCCTATTTCTGTGCAAGGTTAGTGAAGGAAGACCTCCTACAGACAAAAAATCAAGGACATTCAGCTGCTACCATAATAAATATGTACACCTCATTTCTTGTCCCTATGCTTCTGTTTTCATAGAATCATAGAATTGGAAGAGACCCCAGGGGCCATCCAGTCCAACCCCGTGCTATGCAGGAACACACATCAAAGCATTCCCAACAGATGGCCATCCAGCCACTGCTTAGAAACCTCCACTCTACCACACTCTGAGGCAGCCTATTCCACTGTCGGACAGCTCTGACTGTCAGGAAGTTCTTCCTGAGGTTCAAGTAGAATCTCCTTTCCTGCAGCTTGCATCCATTGCTCCTTGTCCTAGTCTCTGGAGTGGCAGAGAACAAGCCCGCTCCCTCCTCAACATGACATCCCTTCAAATTTTTAGACATGGCTATCATGTCCCCTCTTAACCTTCTCTTCTGCAGACTAAACATACCCAGCTCCCTAAGCCGTTCTTCATAGGGCATGGCTTCCAGACCCTTCACCATTTTGGTCAACCTCCTCTGGACACCTTCCAGCTTGTTGAAATCCTTTTTGAATTGAAGTGCCCAGAACTGGACACAGTATTCCAAATGAGGCCTAACTAATGCAGAGTAGAGTGGTACCATTATCTCAATAGTTTGGCAGTCTCTAGTACTTTACACAGTCAACTATGTAGTTGCACAAAATTACATGTTAAATTATAAATCTAATAATACCTAAATACCCCAAAGGCACCAAATCCTGACTATCTTGGAAGCTAAGCAGGGTTAGCCCTGGTTAATACTTAGATGGGAGACAGTTGATAAATGCCAGGTGCTGTAGGCTATATTTCAAAGGGAGGAACTGGCAAAACCACCTCTGAGTATATCTTGTCTAAGAAAACCCTATGAAAATTCATGAGTTGCCCTACATAGACAGACAACTTGAAGGCACATATTTACATACAGAGAAGCATCAGGTGGAAGAATCTCTTTGGAATTACCTTTCTGAGTTTTTCTGCAATAGGAAAAAAGCTTAGTATTTATTCTATAGTTTGTTTGCTTGTTTTCTACTTCAGAAGAAGCCAGAAGTCTGGCACCAAGAAGACAACCAGTACTAAGGCAAAGCAATCCAACATGTGGTATCTTCTGCTCAGAACAAATAAAACAGTTTGTCCTTTCATGCTTGGAGATCCCACCCTGGTTTTTGTATAGTGAGATTATAATTGGCCTTGGATCACTGAATCTAATATTTCTTTTTGCAAGCTCTTTATATGTGGATTTCATAGAGGACGGAGGTCTTGCTAGATCCTATGCTATCACCACTTTCTCCTTCCTTCCTTAAAGCAGGCAGTGTGCCCTTTCTTTTCAACTCATCTCCCCACTCCTTGAGAGTGAGTGATCCAAGAGGCAATCTACCTGTCCAGTCTGCTCCTGTGATTTCACTTCCAAATATCATGGTTCTTTCCTTTTGAATCCTGGCACTGGCAGTTTTCAGAGAGAGATATTTAGAATCTTCAGCCGGAGAGGACTAGTGCCTCCCCAAATTGCATATCTCAGCATTCCACAGGATGAAACCATGACATGTAAAATGGAATCATAGTGCCAGACCAGAGAAGGTCCCTGGTCTGGCAAGCTGCTTCTGCAACATCATTCCCCACAACCCTGATTAGTAATATTAGTAACAATTAGTAATAATAACAACCCTGATTAGTAATATTACCTCAAATTGTGGGTGACTTAGGGAGTCCACCCGTGATGCCAATGCCTCTGTGGGGAATATCTAAGCAGTCTTGCAATCACACAAGGGTAACTGAAGGAAAAGAGGAAGAGATTTGGATAGTGAGAGTTTAGGGAGAAGTGAGTGATATTTAGCAATTCAGCAGAGAAGAAACAAAGTGATGTGGCCTAGACTAGGAGTCCAAGGAGAGTACAATTGAAAATTAAGGTGGCAGCCAGCAGGCAGAAGCACTACGGGTTATCTGGTACAGAGCCAGGGTTTAAATACTCTTTTTCTTCCCCGGCAGGGGGAAGTGGTTAATAGCTCTCTGGCAGAGTAGACAATAGAATTTGCAGAGTGGACAATTGGGTCCAGAATGAGCTAATGCCTTAGCGGTAGGTGACAAAGGGCTGGTGGGACTAGTGCTAGCTTCTTAATGGTGGGACATATGAGGGGACAAAAAGATAGTTTTGATAAACAAAGGGGAAATTCAGAGACAATCAGTCATTTTCTGGAATCACTCTTGGGTGCTATTGTTTCTAAAGGTCAAGTCATTGAGGGACATCTCTGACCTAGTTTTGAGGTCCTATTCTGACCTAGTTTTGAAATGCATGTGTGCAGCCAGTTCCTCTTTGCCAGCAAGCTTCAGACATAGCAGGATATAATTTATATTTATATATTTATATAATTTATATTTCCTGCCAATTAAATTTTTTGCCAGTTTTCATGAAATAGAGATGTACAGCCTGGTTACAGTAAAGCCTTTCTACGCCTGGGAATTCTGCCTCCATTTCTTTGCAGTTTTCCATCGCGGATCCATCTGATCCTCCTTTACTTTGTCATCCTTCTCAGAAGATTGAAATTTATTTTAAACCTGCCCCCTCCACCATTTTTTTTTTCTTATGTTAATCTTCTTTTCTTCTGGGACAAGTCTTCAGTAGTTCATTTAAAATAAAAGGTTTGTCCTTTTTTTTTAAAAAAAAATCATTTTCTTCTTTTTCTGTTCCTCAGGTACCTTGCACAAATGTCCCACTATTTAGTTTTCTTTCACACTGCACAATTACAGCACTTTGGTACCACTTTAACTGCCATGGCTACATCTTATAGAATCTTGGGATTTGTGGTTTTATGACGTATAGTGCTTGCCATCCCTTATTATAAGTCCTTTATTTGAGAACCAGAAAGTTTGTCTCTTACAGGGCTGCCAGGTGTCCTTTGTTACAAGCCACATCCCCTGTTGAGGGTTGGAAAGCTTTCCTTTTATATAGTCTGAAAGAAATCCCAAAAAAAAAAAAAAAAAAGCACATGTGTTTGAGGTGTGGACCCTTCATAAAGACAGAAATGTGTGCATTGTGCAATTTATGAATGTGGTCGGTATATTAATTTTACACAGAAATATGTGGCTTGGATAACAGAAATTAATACTTTCATTTGTATTTAGGCAGAACATGGTCTTGTTAAAAGTTTCTTCTTGACTGACAACCCTGCATGCCATAGATTTCAACTCTCCCTTATTGCTATTTTGAACACCATGAGGCATTTAGAATTCTCTGCTGGACAGCTCTAGGGCTTCATTGAACTATAAATCTGAGACTTCCGTAGGATGTAGTCATAGCAGTTAAACTGGTATCAAAGTGCTACAATTGTGCAATGTGAAGGTGACTTCAAACTCAGGCTCCTAACATAATCACAATTTATCCTGTTGATTTGGAGAAGTATTCTAATTTCTGGTCCAGCTCTCTCAATCTTCTTCCTGAACAGAGCCAGGGCCTTCAGAGAAATATAAGCTGTGTCTCAAATGAGAGCCAGCCTGCTGTACAGTTTGGGGTGTTGTACTAGGAGTCCAGGAGACCAGAGTTCCAATCCCCACTCAGCCATGTAAACTCAGTAGAAGAACATGGGCAAGTCACATTTTCTCAGCCTCAGGAAAGAGCAATGGCAAACCCTCTGAACAAATCTTGCAAAGTGGGAAATACAATTGCTAAGAAGGGAGATCACTATTTTCCCGAAGCTACATAAGGGATAGATTATGAAGTAATAGTCAGTCGTAGAAACACCAGCTCCAGTCTGAAGTGATATTGCTCTATTACCGCAGGGCTGAATTCTATTTGATATGTGGCCATGCATAACTCTTTTGTCTAACCAAAAGACAACAGTCCTCTACAGTAACCTTTCACTTTAAAGAAAAGTCTCTGCAAAGGTATTTGAAATAGTGTGTCTTTTGTTGGTTTTTCAAGAAGAACTAAAATTTAGATCGCCTAGGTAAGGCAATACTCATTGTCTTGTTAATAAGCATAATTTGGTTGGTGGCACCAGTACCTCTTATAGGTGAGCAGCAGGAAGATAGATAGAACTTGGAAATATTTTGAAGCATAGAATTGTTGCAGGGAATGCCTTCCTCATTGTGGCCACTATCAAAAGCAGAACAGGGGAGATCTGTGGACCAAGCCAGGGCTATGACACTCAAGGTCTGCTATAAACTCTTCCTTCTTAGAGAATGCAGCACCCTTCTAAACTTTATGTCCCCCACTGGCTTCCTCTCCCAGTTTATCTCCCTCTACTGCTTTCCCTAAATCCATACCCTTTCAGATATCAACCAAAGCATGGATTTATTTACCCAATGACTGTGTCACTGGTGGTAGTGTGTATAACCCAGTTCAGAGCAAAGACACTCAATTGAGATGCTCTTTACAAAAATATAAACAATTCTTTATTTAACACACTGACAAGGGATTAGCAAATAGCACAGCACTTGTAAATTTAAACAAACACTTTCTTTTTTCTCTCTCTCTCTGTCAGATGGATCCTTCATTCTCTCTCAACTCCAAAACTCTCTGTTCAGAAACTCAATTCTGTTTCAGTTAATTTTCAGTTACTCATTCCCCCATCTAGCCCCTCCCTCTGGCCAGCCTGGTTTCCATTTGCACCAGCCAATCAATTTAAATCCCCAGGGTTGCTAGTGTACTCCGTTGCTAATCCCTTCCCCTCAGGGTTCATCACAGCCACACCAGAAGAACTTTAGTCTGTATGAAGGTAAAGAGCATTACATTTGTGGAATCCATTATGCTAGTCAAACAGCGCAGTTCATTTTATTGCTCAGCAGGCATGAATGCTCCCCTAAGGAGGAGCAAAGGTGTGGTCAGGTAGTGAGTGTAAAACACAAAACCAGAGCCAGAAAGAAAGATCAGGCTCTCATCTGTGTTTTGCCACAGCCTGAGGCAAGTCAAGCATGTGTATGTGTGTGCACACATGCCTTTTAAGCCACCTATCAACTTATAGCAACTTCATGAATTTCATAGTGTTTTCTTGGGCACGGGAAACTCAATAATAGAGGCAATGAAAAGATTCTGTCTATAACATGAAATAATTTCATTATGAAGGTAAAAACTTAGTGGGGAAAGTAAACCTGAGCAACATTATTGCAATTTAAGCAAAATAACCCCAAATCCAAATAAATAAACAAAAGAAAGATTCACAATGTGCTATTATAATTTGTTTTATCCTCAGTTCTCTGAATACCATCTTTGTGCTTCTTCTCACTTATTGTTTGGTCTGCCATTCAGGGTAATCTATGAACCTTCTTACAGAGAAATGACTGACACTTGATTTTAGCTACTCATCTGTGAATACCTGCAGCAGAGCTGAAAATATCAGGGAGAGAGGGAGCTGTAACAGTACATGTGAGTCCTTAATTTCTTCTTTATTAGGCTCTGGATATCTGATTCATTTTACTGCTTTCTCAGCAATCTGAAAAAAGAAAGAGATTCCACTATGATTTTCTGACTCTACCTCCTCTCTCCCAGCTGTAGATTTTGACTACAAATAAATGAACTTCATTCTTAGACTGAATTATGTTTTCCTCTGATTATTAAGATGTTCATGGACAATAATGAAGTCTACTAATTTGCAATGGCAACATTGCTCATAAAAGCTGCAAATTAATGCTTCATTTTGTATGGCCAATCACACCTCTGGTACTTCAGGAACTTGCATCTGGGGCCCAAAGATGTTGTGAATGACCTATGCAGGCAACAGTGGAGCTAAAATCTTTAGCTGTCATTCATTGGTTCCAGTCTGGAGATCTTTCAGCTTTCTCTCTGCAGAGCCAATTTACAATGCAAAACAGTTCCCTGCTGCTCGTTTGTTTTTGTATTCATTCTGTTTTTGCCAAAATATGTTTATTCATCAGGAAAAAAAAGCAGAGGGAGAGCACAAATGTGTTTAAGAATGTTTCCCATTCACCATAGTGTCCGGAAACCACTGGGCTTAATCTTATTGAAATAAAATTATATTAAGTCCTGAGAAATTAGGTTTTGTGGATTATGACTCTCCCTCAGCCTGCATGACCACAAAAATAATAATAAAAATAAAAATACTTTGCCAAAGTCTGGGTAAATCAGACTCCTGTTTCCCCAAATAAAAATGGCCTTTTCTTTGGCCTTTTCCGCACTGGGTTTTTTAAAATGGTGCAGAGTGTCCTCCAGAGAGAACATCTACACCTGGGAGCAGACTGGATTCGGACTACTTTGTGTAGTTCCGGACCTCAGCCCGCTCTGGAACGACCCAAAGTGGTCGTTCAGCATGCTTTTGAAAGACCGCTTAAAACAGGTCTTTCAAAAGCATGGAGTGCACCACTCCGTGGCTGTGCTCCGGTGCAGATTTTCAGACTTGCACCAGTGTGAGCCTGCAGATCTGCCAGGGTAGGGCTTTAGGCTGGTGAGCTTCACCAGTTGATGGAGAGCCTCAACCAATCGGAAGCCGCCATTTTCGTCCCCGGAGCAGTGCGGAGTGGAGGCCACAGACTGCTCCGGACCAGCCTGGACCCTCGCATGGAGCACACAGGTCCGGTGAGTACCAGCACGGGGCGATTCCCTCGCCCAGTGCGGAAAACGCCTTAATTTCACTTCTGTGTTAAGTCACATTTTAAACGAAGCTGTTCTATTTCAAACCACTCTTATTGATCTTTCTAAAGGAGTTAGTGGATATTATCAAATTTTCTGGCTTAACAGAATCAAGACAGAACTAAGCACACAGTGGTGTGTGCATGGTACCCAGTCCCTCTATGACCCCTTGTCTAGTTTAATATATAAGTTGTTCATACGCATTGAATTTCCATTAGATGCAGAGCTCATACCAAAAACTGTTATGCTGTCACACTACAGTTAATTTATTAGTTGTCTTCATGAACAATTCAGACTACATACAGGAGGTGGAGAGAAACTGTCCAACACCACATTTTACAGAATCCTCTCCAAAGATTCCACTGACGAATATCTGAAGCACCTACACAAATTACTCAGAATTCTCCACTGATGTACAGAACTGAATTCAAATGGATACACTCCAGGAGCTCAAACCAGGCATCTTCTGTCTACTACCCACAATACATAAATGAGTTAATCCAGGAAGACCTATTTTCTCAAGCATTAGAACCCCGATTGTTGGGATATTTGTATATATGGACTCAGTTCTTAGGCCAAGCACCATCAACAAACCAAGTTATATGAAGGTAACACTGGTTTTCTGAGGAAACCACAATCCATCCACAACCTCCCAGAGAACATCATCTTAGATGCGATGGATGTGGAATCCCTATACACCAACATCCCTCATTAGCATGGGCTACAAGCCTTCAAGAATACTATCCTGACTGAGACTACAGCAGACCTAGCTACCAAACTCTGCCATAACTCTACTTATAACTGCTTCAATTTTGAGAATAATATGTATCACCAAGCCAGTGGAACTGCCACGGGCACCTATATGGCGCCACAGTATGCAAACATCTTCATGACTGACCTGAAACAATGCTTTCTTAGCATATGCAACCAAAAATCTCTCCTCTGTCTATTATTTCTTTGATAACATCTTTTTAATTTGGCCACATGGAAAGCAATCAACCTGATCCTGGAACAATCCACACAACAAATTCACTTTCTTGGCACTACTGTGCAACTGTAGAATGGACTTCTAAGCACCATGCTCTATTGAAAACCCAGTGATAACTACAAATATTTACATGCCTTCAATTTCTACCCAGAACACACTACTAAATCTGTTGTTCACAGCTAAGCCTGCCAATGAAACTGCATCTGCTCAGATCCATGAGACAGAGGCTCAAAACTTTTGGATTTACAACAGGCATTTGTCAAACTACAATATTCACCTAAGGAGGCAAAGGAATGAATTGGCAAGGCAAAATTAATACCCAGGAACCATTTACTATGAGAGACCAAAACCACAAAGTGATAGAATGCTCCTAGTGATCACCTACAGTTCCCAGCTGAGATCATTCAAAGACATGATAGACATCAGTAAGCTACAACCAGTTCTGGAGAATAACACAGACTTCTCATCAGGTCTAGGAGGCAGCTCTTTATTGGCCTACAGGTAGCCTCCAAATATTAAATGGCTACTCACTTATAATAGGATAGATAACATGGATAGAGACTGTCAAGATCCTGCCACAAACTCAGATGCCAACTGTCAGGTCAGCTTTGCTCTCCCTGCTATGTAATGATGCCATAATGGTGTGATTTAATGCTTTGATGCTTAGAAATGGGCTGGATTGTGTTATAAAGGGGATGATGGGATCAAGAGAGAAAATAGTGTGCTATGAGTGAGAGAATGTTATTGAAATGAACCTCTGATAAGGGTGAACAGACGTAGCTCCAAGGTTAGACAGTTGGCTGGTCTGGAAAAAAAGGATTGTTCTAATTAGCTCTCAAAGAGGATGCTTGGCTATGCTAATCTGTAACATTACCACTTATAAGGTACTGCAATTGCCAAGGTGTGCAGCTGTTCCTTTATGTTTCTAAAAGAAGCATTTGAAACCTGCTAAGCCTGTTCTCTGAACATGAAGCTAGCCTGTACATCAGTTCCCACTTTTACTATGGGAGCAATATTGCAGGAGCCAGTAACATCACTCACAATATCAGACTTACATTTACTTGCTCTTCCTCCAAAATGATACATGCGATCCTATACCAGATATGTCCCTGTACACTCTACATTGGACAAACAAGACAGTCTCTATGCATGAGGATTAATGAATACAAATCTGACATTAGAAATGGCAATACCCAAAAACCAGTTGCAGAACATTTCAACATTTCTGCACACACAGTAAGGGATTTACAAGTTGTGATCTTTGAACAAAAAAATTACAAATGAAGTTGATAAGTGAAATTTCTGAATTGAATTATATTCACAAATTCTAATCCATTAGTAAAGGCATGAACAAGGACAATGGATTCATGACACCCTACATATACTAATACAAGAGTCTTTGCTACTGCACATATAACAAAAACAATTTTCTCAAAGAGAATTTTTAAGAAGGGAAACTAACTTTTGGTAAGTAGATATATTGCTTTCACATATCAACACTGGCCACTGTAAAGATCTGAAAGACCTCTATCACCTCATCCAGGCCTTTGAAAATTTACAGTAAGGGTCACGATTTGTATGTTTCTGAATCCTTTTGCATTCCATCCCATTACTGTATAAATATGTTTTATATCTGAGTGTTTACTATCAATCTGTACCCACAATCTGTACCCAAAGAAGTGGGTTTATATCCATGATAGCGTGTGCAAAAATAAAAATCAGTTGGTCTTAAAGATGCTTCCTCGTTCTCCCCTTCTTTCCTCTTCTTGTATTTGCTCAATTAATAAATACACAACTGAGCAAATTTATGAAATATTGGAAACTTGTGTTTTTAAACTAAGGCCCTTTCCACACAGGGTTAAAAAAAAGTGTAGAGCGACCTCTGATGGAGGTCGTCTACACCATAACGTGGATTGGGGCAGACTACTTTTGTGTAGTTCCACACCCCAATTCGTGCAGGGGTGACCAGAAGTGACAGCACTGCGTGCTTTTTGAAAACCACTTGTCTTATGGTTTTTAAAAAGCTCGGGGCATGCAGCCCCGTCCGTGGATCTGCAGGCGCACGCAAGTGCACGCCTGCAGACCGGCCAGGGGGCGGGCTTCGAGCTTGTGAGCTTCTCTGGTTGGTGGAGAGCCTCCGCCAGCCGGAAGCTGCCATTTTGGACACTGCAGGACACTGCAAGATGCCGACACGTGTGGAGCAGCAAACTTGTACTGCTCCATGTGGCGATGGACTTACCCGGCTGCAGGTAAGCTCTGTTTCAGCGTGTTTCCAGGTGTTGCTTCCTCCGTGTGTGGAAAGGGCCAGAAGTGTGCTTTAATTATGTTTTAGCTTTTGTATGATAGGTGTCTTTTTTGTTGCTGCTTTTTTAGTTGTACTGTGTTTCTAAATGGTTGTAAGCTGCCTTGAATCCCATGCTGAGAGGAAGGTGGGAAATATAAATGAATGAATGAATGAACAAATTGAATACCACATCTATCAGAATCCAATGGCCAGTGGCCAAAACTTTCCTTTTGCTTAGAAAACATCTCTCCAAGTATTAAAATGGAAGTTTGCAAAACTATAAAAAAGAGACGTGGAGAAAGTTTTGATTTTTCTGTTCAAGGCAGAGACTGTAAAGAGTTTTTTTTTTTTCTGGGCGGGGGGAGGGTTGGACTGCAGTTCTCATTTATTGTTAAAGATTGAAAATCCTTTTTGGATTCTCAAAACTTGATCAGAAATTGTTAGAAACCAAATTCTGCCAAGTTCAAAAAATTGCTCACTTGCCTTGCAGACAATTTCATTGTCCAGAAGGTAGAAAACGCAACAAGGGAATTGGCTATTTTGGACCTGATCCTAACCAACAGTAATGACCTGGTTAATGGAGTGGAAGTGGTCGGATCCTTAGATGGGAGTGACCATGTTCTCCTGGAGTTTGTTATACAGTGGAAAGAAGGAACCAATCATAGTCACACTCGCATTCTAGATTTTAAGAAAGCTGATTTCAATAAACTTAGGAAAATATTAGGTGCCCTCCTGTGGTCAGGCACACTAAAAGAGAAAGGAGTTTTTCATCATGGGAGTTCCTTAAAAGTGAGATATTTGAAGGCACAGTTGCAAACAATTCCACTGAGAAGAAAAAGTGGGAGGTGTATAAAGAAACCAGGATGGATGTCTAAAGAACTTTCAAATGAACTAAGATTTAGAAGAGCTATGTATAAGAAATGGAAAAAGGGAGAAATCACCAAAGAGGTATTCAAACAAATAACCAGCACATGTAGGGGAAAAGTTAGAAAATCTGAAGCCACAGAATGAGCTCAGGCTTACTAGAGAGGTTAAAAACAATAAAAAGAGTATTTTAGTTATGTCTGCAGCAAAATTAAAAACAAGGAGATGGTAGGACCACGGCAAGAAGAAGATGGAGAAGTAGTAACAGGGGACAGAGAAAAGAAGAACTATTCAACACCTTCTTTGTCAATGGAGGAACAGTGTTCAACTCAGAGAAAATGGAATAGATAATGTAATAGGGCAAATGCAGCACAGAATAGGTAAAGAGCTAGTACAGAAATACCTGGCTACTCTAAATGAATTCAAGTCACCAGGACCAGATTAACTACCTCCAAGGGCATCAAAAGAATTGGCAGAAGTAATTTCAGAACCACTAGCAATAATCCTTGAGAGTTGCTGGAGATCAGGAGAAGTCTCAGAAGACTGGAGGAGGGCAAATGTTGTCCGCATCTTCAAAAAGGGGAAAAAAAGAGGACTCAAACAATTACCGCCTAGTATCAATACCAGGAAAGATCTTAGAGTAGATCATTAAACAAAAAGTCTGTAAGCACTTTAGAGAGGAATGTTGTGATCATGAAAAATCAACATGAGTTTCTCAAAAACAAGTCATGTCTGACTAATCTGATCCTCTCTCTGATAGAGTGACAAGCTTGGTGGATGAAGGGAATGCTATGGATATCGTGTACCTTGATTTCAGTAAGGACTTCGACAAAGTCCCCTTCTTGCAAACAAGGTAGAAAATGTGCGTTAGACAAAGCTACTGTTAGGTGGATTTGTAATTGGCTGACCAGCCAAACAGAAAGGGGACTCACCAGTGGCACCTCTTCATCCTGGAAAAAAGTGACTAGTGGGGTGCCACGGGGTTTGGTCCTGGGTCCAGTGCTATCCAACATCTTTATCAGTGACCTGGATGAAGGAATAGAAGCCATGCCCATCAAATCTGCAGATGACATCAAATTAGGAGAGATAGCTAATACCCCAGAGGACAGGAACAGAATTGAAAATGAACTTGACAGATTAGAGAGCAGGGTGAAAGCTAACAAAATTAATTTTAACAGAGAGAAATGTAGGGCACTACACTTAGGAAGAAAGAAGGAAATGCACAGATATAGGATGGGTGATATCTGGCTTGAAAACTGTATGTGTGAAAGGGATCTAGGATTCTTAATTGAAAACAAGCTGAACATGAGTCAGCAGCATGATGCATCAGCTAAAAAAGCCAACGTGATTCTAGGCTGCATCAATAAGAATATAGTGTCAAGGTCAAGGGAAATAATACCACTCTATTCAGATTTGCTTAGCCCTTGAATACTATGTCCAGTTCTTGGCACCACAATTCAACAATGATATTGGTAAGCTGGAATGTGTCCAGAGCAGGGCAACCAAATTGGTGAAGGATCTGGAAACCATGCTCTATGAGGAGTAGCTTAGGGAGCTGGGCATGTTTAGCTGAAGGTGAAGAGGTGACATGATAGCCATGTTTAAATATTTGAAGAGATGTCATATTGAAGATGGAGCAAGCTTGTTTTCTGCTGCTCCAGAGACTAGGACATGGTATAATGGATTCAAACTTCAGGAAAAGAGATTCTACCTAAACATCAGGAAGAACTTCCTGATGGTAAGAATCATTTGACAGTGGGATATGTTGCCTCAGAGTGTGGTGGAGTCACCTTCTTTGGAGGTTTTTAAATAGAGGCTGGATGTCCATTTGCTGTGACTGTGTGTTTCTTCATGGCAAGGGGTTGAACTCAATGGTCCTTGTCTCTTCCAATTCTATAGTTCTATGATTCTATAAGATATACACAGCGCACTCAGTAGTTTGATACAGCACCAATGAATACAACCCTTGGTTGTGAATTTTCTCAATCATGCAGACAAGACCAGTGTAAAAAGTGAGATTTTCTTGGCAAAGATTGAAATAAATGATTTAAACACTGTATTTGTATTTGTCTGAAAATGCTTCCAGGCAATTGCACTACTATAGGTCTAAACAAGACTAAATCCAATTATTAGTTTTAACTACAGTAGACCCATGGTATCCATTTATTTCAGAGGATCTGTTTTAGTTTGAACTAACATTGGATTTAGCCTTTACTCTGCAGCTTGAGTTCAGCATACTTTTCATAAAAGTCACAACAAGCACTGTAATTAAGGATCAATGTTGTAGACTGCAGCTAGTCAGAGGATGTACTGGTGATATAATCAAGTTTGTCTCTTTTTTAAGTGTCAGCAGGGGAAGGGAAAACATGGTCAATATTCACAGAAGTGTGCATCTGTTAAACATGCCTGTCTGTACCGCATTTCAGCTATGTACTACTGATGGTTTACATCCTGTGGGCACTGTGGCTGGAAGTTTAATGAGGTCATTCAGGGTTCAAGAAGGTTATTTTTATACCGTCTGGCAAGTCTAGCCCTAGCAATCTGTACTAGCAATCTGTGAGATTCTGTATATCACATCTCTTGTGCTTCATTGCACTGTTTTGCTGAAGAGGAGGTTTCAAAGTGATGTCAACCCTTTTCTGATTAAGAAACAGCCATTCTTCCTCCCTCTGGCATTCACTCCTAATTTGCTTTCACTTCACATTACATGTTTCCAAACTGTACCTGCATAGTACTTCTTTCTCTTTCAATGGTTTCTGACCTACATTTGTGTCTTGTCTTCATACAGTTTGTTCTCTTCAGCTCTGTCTAGTCAGTTTTGGTTCATGAAATCATTTGTCTGTGTTTCTTAAAAGTTTAAGCATGTTGTGAATGACTGCAACTGTTTGTGTTTTGCTTTCAGATCTGATGTATATGTTCCTTGGGGAATGGGTGTAGGCAAATAAAAGAAAATCAGATAAAACTCTTGACTGGCATATTTATGACAGGAAAGAGAAAACTGGCTCACTGGCACTGGATCCCCTGAAAGCTGCTTCAGACTGCTTCAGACACACATGACAGGTACATGTTGGGCCAAGGAAAAACTCTGGGTTGGAACCCAGTTGCCTTCTACCAACAGAAGTCCTCTTCAATTCACACTCTGAACAGCTGCTTCCAACCCATACAAAAGTGTTGAATGGAAAAAAGGACTCCCAATCTGGAGGAGATTCTCCATTGGCACAAACTCTCCAAGACTTTTTCATGAGGTATTCCATAAGCCAGTGTGGTGTAGTGGTTTGCGCACTGGACTATAATCCTGGAGACCAGGAGTCAGTTCCCTGCTCAGCCATGGCAATGGGTGCTCTTGGGTGTGTCACACACTCGTAGCCCCAGAAAATCCCATGATAGGTTCAGCTTAGAATCACCATAAGTTGGAAACAACTGGAAAGCACACAACAGCAACAACAACAATTAGACTTTTTGCCCCACACTTTTTATTTTCTTTATTCACTCTTTCTTATAATATACATGAGGGCGAGAACCTTTCTCAGCTCAAAACTTTAAATTCAATTTGATAAGGGTCTTTGGGGCTATGTTTACACAGAAAGGACAGATAGAGAAGAAATCCAAGGGGATGCCATTTCTCACCAAAAGTTTTGCTTGCATTTGAAATGTCACTTTCTCTTCAATATTGTCCATCAGCTTTGAGCCCCTTTTGACATAAATGGAAGAACCTTTGATCTACTATAAAAAAGTCAAAGTTTGTGAGTGATCTTGTCTGTTGTCTGTGTCAGGCAGACACAGACCTCATATGATTGGCTGGCTGTGAAGATTCTATGGAATCCTGGGGTTGGCAGTTCAGGGAGGGCCTTTAGAATTCTCAGCCAGAGAGCTCTGAATAGGCCAGCTTGCTATGGAGACGAGGTCTAGCAGCAAGTCCCCTGATGAACCCAACTTCTGTATGTTAACAACTCTGAATTCAGACTGGATTGGGAAATATGAGCAGAAGTTACAGGTACTGAACACAGTTTGGGGAATTAGAGACACAGGATCTCAAATCTGTGTATTTCAACTTCATCTAACTCGTAAGGTAAGGTAAGGTATTTCTAACAAGTGTTACCTATGAGAAAATAAAATCCCAGGCAATGCCAGGTAAATATGCTAGTGTGTCTAAAGTTGGGTGAATGCCTGTCCATAGTTATCAAGGGGTGATACTTTTCCCCAACAAATCTCACCCCTTCTCCACCTATGTGCCCAAGTGACTTTGAGGATACAATCTTCATTTTTACTTCGAAATGGAAAAGGTAATGGAAGGAAGAACTGGGCAAAAATACAACAATAAAAGTAAGGTGGCAGTATGTAAAAAACATAACCATTGCACCCCAGAAGAGGGAGAAATGCACAACCTGAAGCTGCAAACAGTTAGCAGTCTTCTAGGAGAGTCACCTGGGTGAAAAGTGTAAGGTACCATGTTGAAACTAAAAATGCAGTACCAACAGTATTATGCAACCATGCTGGCATGACAAACAATTTGGGCTAAAACTAGTAAAAGTACAGGTAAATAGAATTATGCAGCAAGGTAAATAGAATTTAAAAAGTACAAGTAAATAGTACAGGTAAATAGAATTATGCAGCAAGGCATCATTACAGCATGATGAAACAACAAAATAGCATCCTTTCCCCTGCTCCAGACAAGCAAAACCTGTGAGGGCACTTGGCTGTTTTATAGATAGCCCTCCATGAAGTTAAGCATAAAATGCTATAAGTAAAGGAGATAATATCTAACCTGTCTGCGGTGGCTAGGGAAAGCAACATGAAAAATTAGAATGAGAACTCTCAACAGGTTCTAAACACACTATTTATCTTTAGGAAGCACACTTACTTATTTGATAGCAGAGGGAATCATACCTGGGTAGCCACCAGAAATCAAAATGGTAAAAGTGAAAAGGAGCCAGGAAAGAATGAACTGACCAAAACCATGTGGTCAACATATATATCACCAAAAGCAGCCTCTATCCTGCAGTGGAACATAATGAAAACATAGCAGGTGGGAAACCCATGTTTGAGAATGGGTACCAGAGTGTCCCACAGGAAATCCTCTTCTAGGTTTAACTTTGGAGTGAAATAACTTGAGTAAAATGGGACATAACCTGACATATCACAAGATGCCATACACACCATTTGAACTGCATAAGCTACACGGTCCCATGACCCATAGTCCCATACAGCAGAATTTAGCATGCATTTCAAGACTTTAATGTCATAAGCATTCTGGTGGCACCAAATCCTCAAATCCCAAAAGACCCCCTTCAGTGTTTTCATCAGAAGTTGAAATGTTACTTTTATGAACATTCATTCATGTTACTCATTCTACCATTCAACAATAATCCATTGGCATTACTTTAAAGCTATTTAAAAAGCAATACATCTTATGACTCATTGCACTTATATTCCAAAATATGTTCAGCTAATGTATAAACTAATATGTTTACTAACAACACACATCAAAGTAACCTGAGAGGTACCTCTTTTATAAGAGTGTTCCTGTGAATGGAAATACTGTTATGCAGGATCTTTTTATGTACAGTTTTGTTTGGAATAAAGCAACAAAGCATACACAACTATAGACTGACTAAAGATCTCTAGGAAAGAGGTTCCAGTCATCTTCTAGGTTTAACTCACACTCACTGATTTTTATGAGCCATTTGCCATCAGTACAGACATTTTCTCTTCTCTTTATGACTCCAGTTTATATGGCTGTCAAACAAAAATATAGCTAACAGACTTCTCATAGTCAAACAAGGCAGTTTTTTTAACCATGTATATTAAATGCCTTTTCTTATGAATGTAGTCTGCTCCCATTTTTCTGAAACCATCTCACTGCATTTAACAGGGCTACTGATTTCAGGATTCTATCCATTCATTATGCTTTATTACATGCATATACCTAGACAATGTGTGAATTTAAAAGGAGTGTTTCAAATAGGCACAGTTGCAAAATACCTAGACCAACAAGCTATTAAAAAAGAAACAATAAGAAGGAAACATTTGTTACCCTATCTATTAAAAAAAAACTTGAACAATAAATTACAACAGCTATGTTACTGCATCCAGATTGGTTTAATAGACATAGTAGCAATATTTGATAACTTTATGTGGGAAATTGAATACAAATTTGTGTTTTATTGAAGACTGAGAGAACAGCTGACTTTTTAATTTCACCATTCTATCCATCCAATTTTTATTGGAAATCACTGTTACAGGAGCTATAGACAGACAGTAATCAAGATAAATAGGTAACAACTAGAAAAAAAGGGAGTAGTAGAGAGATAGGCATCTTTTTAAATATATACTAATCTGACTCCAGAGGAAGCTTCTCATTAAGGTGGGAAAGAGATGATAAGAGTCCCAGAACTCAGCATTTCTGTGACCTCCATTCTCTCCTTTCCATGTGCTAAACCAATCTTTTACCTGATCAACATTTAGGCACTGCTGCTACATGTGCATTCCTATGGCCATTTCTGCACTACACTGTTATAGTGCTATTATTCCACTTTCAACCTCCTATGGAATCCTGGGGTTTGCAGTCTAGGGAGGGGCATTTAGAATTCTCAGCCAGAGAGCTCTTTGGCCTCAGTAAACTACAAAACCCAGAATTCCACAGGATGTTGGAAGTAGAATAATAGCACTATGACAGTGTAGTGCAGAAAGGCCCTATGTCTCTTCCCTCATGTGAATGTTCCTGTAGTGAACAGGAGGCAACCTTGTGAAAATAGAACAAATGTCTCCAGGAAGATGTTCTGCATGAATTCTTTACAATTTCTCCCATGCTCATTTGGGCTGTTTAAACAGACTAATTGGGACCCAAGTCATGCTGGGGTGGTGCTTCTGTGCTAGGGATTGGCTTTAAGGGGTCATTTGTGCATGAGACACCGAGCCAATCAAGAAGGATGTTGCTGCTGCTGTCACATTTAATATCTATCCAATCCTATTCTTTCTGTTTTTATATTTTACTACTGTCTCCATGAGTGCAAAACACACCTTGGATATTACAGAAGTGTGAGGAAGAACAAAACCAGTAGTCAGAACTAGGTAAGGCCCTGGGCTACTCAAGAAGATAAAGGAGAGGAGAAATAAGAATCTGCTTCAGGCAGTCCAGCTTTCTGTTCCGAAGAGCAGCTCTTCGGTTGTGCAAGTGTTGTTTGAGTGGGAGGCCATACCTGAAATCATCCCGGAAAGGATTAAGTGTCCAAAACAATTGCATAAATACTCTTAAATCAATGAATTCTATGATGTTATTTATTACAAGTAAATGTAAGCAGGAACATTATCAGATACTGGCTGAAATTTTGCATTGTCTCAGCATAGCATGAATATCCACCAGAAAAGTTACACTATGCTACTACTACACAATCCTTATACTGAATACCACTGTACCTCTACCTATAAGCAACAGTGAATGCATGTAGTTGTCACCATGCAAAGTGCAATGGACAGAGGCAATGCATAATGCACAATGTACATAACACACTATTCTTGTAGCATTATTGCACAGCTGCAGTGGTTCCACACACAGATCTCAACTTTGCCAAATTGTACAAAAAAAAAAAGTCACTCCACATGCATGGTGCAGCTTGTGCCTGCATATGTCACTAGCAGGATTCTGGCCATTGTGTACCAACAGAAAGCTAAGGTCTATAGGAGGGATTCTGAGAGTAGGTATTTCTCCTAGAGGTACATTATGCTTGGAGCAGTGGTTTTTATTTTGTTGCTGTTGTTTCTTAGATACCATCATTTTTGTGGCTTCTTGTTGCAGTGAGCATGCTTTAGCAGTTCTGAAACTGCTGTAGCCTTGGCTAGTGCAACAGATTCTATTCTAGAATAGCAGAGAAGGAAACAGAAATCAGCTCTGTTAGGAACCACTACCTCAAAGCACCTGGAACAGAACATGGAAAATCCTCCCAACTAGCATGGTCAGCTCCAGCTCGGAAGAAGTTGAAGTACCAGTTCCCAAAGATGTGTTTGTCCTTTCCTTTTCAAGATGGGAAAGAGCAAGGAAAGGTGATTCTCTTAGGATCTGTTACCTTAAGGCATATAGACCACAACGGGGTAGCTGTTCTGCAGATGTTTGGGTTTTTGGTTTTTTTTCATGATCAGATGAGGAATGCAGGAGGGAGGAAACTATATGGGCAGTAAGTGTCAAATCTGATCTGACATGGGGTCCCCCTCATTAAAAGCTCATTGAAGTGTACCTCAAATGTGTACAATATTTTGATTTTAAGGATTTATGTTTAACTGTAAAAAGAAAAATGCACTGAGGTTTGAAGGACTCTTCCTTGTTGGAGTGAGGAGGGATAGAATGGATACCTGGGTACAAATGCTACATCTACTTTTGTCCTGACTGTTCCTATCATTAGCTGCCCTATCTCTACCCCACTAACTCCAACAAGCAGCAGCTGCCATTGCCATCAGCTGTTGGTATACACTGCTGGAGTCTGACTTATACTGTGTCATTCATATTTTGAATTGAGACATTTCTAGCTTCATTGAAGCCGCAGGCATGTTCCAAAGCACAAAGAGTTTGCTGATTTTGGAGTCAGGCTGAGCAAAAGTTTTACCCAATTTCCAGGTGCAATCATCTTTCCAATCCACATTAGACTGAGCAGGCAGTAGTAAAGAGATGAAATAGAAAACATTTTATGTTTTGAATTTACACAAATCTCATGACTAAGTTTATGAAAACTTTCACAGATAGACAGAAATAGGAAATGTGGGTTCATTTCATTCACTGGGATGTATAACTTTCCATTGTTTTTTTTATGTCTTTTGTAATATATTCCCCAAAGAACTGCACAATTACACTTGCGTTCCTAATCATGTTCAGAGGATTCATATATGCAATATTGCTTTTGGCATTACCTTTGTAATGTTTAAGCCCAAAAGTGGTACGGAGGGTATCAGTCCTCTGAACCTGATAAGCAATACAAGTGTAATTGTGTAGCATTCTTTTTGGAAAAGTAATGTCTCTGAAATTAAAATGGAAATCATGAAGTAGGAATGGTGCTGGGAATGTGTATATTATGCCACTAGCATTGAAATGCATCTCATTACTGCACCTTGCAGAAAACCCTTTTTCCAATGTCTGATGGCAATGAATACTAGGTGTCACATTTTTATTGAATTATGAAAACACAGAAGGTGTTCAAGGAAAGTGGTATTCTAAAGTGTAGGGGTCTCAAACTCCAGCTGTAAAAGCCTATCTTGGATTACTATTTAAAGATGATAATCTTCCTTCATATTAGTATTTTAGAACTGATAATGTCCTCTCTCCTGCATATATGGATAAGTGCCTCTTAAAATTATTACAGTATGCTTTGAGATTTGTGAACAAACAAAAGCATTTACTTCCAGTTTAACATATATAATGACTTGTTTTGGCTTGACCAGAAAAAAAGGGGACACACTTCTAATAAAGATAAGAAAGAAATTTCTTGGGTTTACATTTCCATCTGGAGATATCCAGTTGATAGTTCCAGAAACTGCAAACTGACTAGAATGTATCCTGTCCCCTAAATCCTAAGAGCTTCTGATACATTTTAGGTTTAAAACCTCTATGTGTTTGCAGTGTAGCTGTTCTGTGAAGACTATGCATTGGATAAGGAAAATATGAACAGGGTGGGTTATGCCTCATGTCAGTATTTCTACTTGTGATACATTCATTGCTTTCTGCAGTCCTATTAGATTACTGATTTTCAGGTTGCAACAACAAAAAAAAAGAATGTTATGAAGTGGGGGGGGAGTGAGAATGTGGACCTCAATAAGAATTCTACCATACAAAATCCTTCACTCCTCTAACTCATAACCATGCAGTAACCACTTCAACTGCATATTTAGAAATGCAGTTTAGGCACCCAAAGAAAAGAGGTAGTCAAAATTACCAAAAGAATGTGAACCCACAAATATAAGAGTTCTAGCTGTTAACTATTTACTATGTTTCAGTCCCTGGAATGCTGGAAATGTGGAACTGAAGGAAACTTTTATGGGGGGAGGGCAGAATTTTTATTTGGGGGTAATGCCCTCCATAGTTACCACCCATGAATACTTTAAAAGAATAATGTTGCTATTAATCACTGTTTTGTAATGATACCTTGTATCCAAAACAAGATAATTCCCCATAAAACTACTGGTGAAACTAGAAGAGAGGAAAGGAAAGATGAATAGGCTTGGAGTTAATGCAGCTCTTGAACCACTACCACCACCCCATCTTCTACAGAAGTGAAGGGGAAAGTCAATAAGACATAACTTGTTGCATAAAAATTGAATGATTTGAAAGACTACAGTGTGATGGGAACAGGGAGTAAAAACAAAATCGAGGTCATCAATGTCTCTGTTTCCATTTGAGTTTCTGAATTTGTGTGTTTTTGCCTTTTAAAAATGCTCATGGCACAGGAAGGATGTTACTGCAGGTTAGGCCTCCTTGGAGATAGCATAAAGATACCATTTTGATATCAATAATTTGGCTGTCTTCCACCACCCCTCTCCACGTGTTTCTGAGGCCCCCGGACAAGCACAGAACTAGGCTCGGCCATCAAACGCTGCAATATCCCAAGACAATACAGGCAGGCCAGAAATAGCCAGATCACCGCTTTAGGAGACCTGTCTGCAAACACCCTCATTACGTATGCACGCTGCTTACAAAGAACTCCCTGCCCCGAGCAGGCAACTTGGCAAGCTGAATACTCAAATGCCAAGCACTCTGCGTTTGCATACTGTCTACCTCTTTGTCAATTCAGACCTAACTCAATCATGTTAAATTTTGACTTTTCCAAAGCTTTGTCTCGTGCCTGAAACTCATTGTTTTCTCCAAGTACGGAATAGCCTGCAGTTACATTTCTTCCTATAAAAATCCCTGATTCCGAGACCTTCCTCGGATCGCTCCGGACTTCCATCCATCCTTGCTGCCGCTTTATTTGGTGAGCTGTCCCCTCAGTCCCACGTACTGAGACTCCATACCAACGAACTGAATCTTAAGACCTCTCCAGGCTTCAGGACAGGTGTCGTATCACCCAATTTAACAATCCCTCTCAAAAATCCCTCTATACCACTCCAACCTTTATTTTCTATAGTTACTTGTGTGAGTGTGTTGCATACACTGTTTGTCTGTATTTAATAAAAATCTCAATTATTCTTAAACTTGGTGTGTTCCTTGGCTTGGCCTGACCCCATAGATATTGGGTAAAAGATTCCGCTGCGTTGCCCTGCTTCCCGCATTGCTAACTTGTGCTCTAGCTAATTTCCCCAAAATTAGTTAATTGAGAGCGCATATAGGTATCCCTCCTGGGAACCCCAGTAAACAGGGTAACAAGGAGATGGGAATAGGAATGTGGTGGGTTTTTTTCTCTTTCTACAACTTTGAGCCTCTCAGATGAGAAACAGCATTCCCAGCCTATCCTTTATTTGCTCCTTCCTTGCTTGGGACAGCACTTGCAGCAGAGTTTCTGGACCGCTCCCAGTCCTGCTAAAACTCTGAGGGTGGAGGAGAGGGGAGGAAATGTTAACCAATGAGAAGGTGCATCACAAGTGTCTTCTGTTTATCAGCACCAGAGAGACACACTGGGAGGCTGGCGGGTTGGGATATGCTGGACTCCTTGGTTTGCTGCCGGCCCATGTTTTGCTGTTTAGGTAGTTGCCTCACTGAGCCTGAGGCCAGCCCCAGGTTGGATGGATCAGAGCCCTCTTTCTCTGTTCCAAGGCACAGCACTGAATGAATAATTTGCTTTATTAAAATAGACTGATTAAACTGAGCTTGATGTTAACGCCATGGGGTGGTTATTCTTGCAGTAATGAATAAATGTTTCTTTTACAGTATGCAAGTTGGTATACTATGTTTACAGTAAACAGGCAAGTGTGAAAAGCAGCCATCTGGCTTGAAATACTAATTGTGAACAGATGTGCTAAGACACACTGTTCTAGAAAGATAAGGTGGAAATAGCCATATCTGTCAATATAATGAGTACACTGACAGAGACTTTCCCAAACCTTCACATAGGTAATACAAAAGAAGGTACTGATTGACTCACATAAATGATTTTTGGATTATGTTAAGGCAGCTGGATTGAATTACTCTTCTCTTTTAGAGCAAATGAATTTTGGAGAAATCATCACTTGGATCCAATCATGTATGAAATATTTTCTAATATTCTCTCTAGTATCAGCAGTCTTCAACTTTTTTAAGAACGAAATTTACAAGTATCTGATTTCCATCTGATATTAAGGCATGGTAAGGTTCATGTTGCCAAGCTAAGAAATAAAGATCACTGATCATTCTTTCTCTCAGTTGAGAAATACAGAGTGAAATCAATTTAATGAGTAAGATATGAAACCAATATTAATTTCCCTTCAACACCTCCTGGTGAGGAGGGAAGCACTGCCAGTGATGAAATACAGCTAAGCACCAATCTGAAGTTAAAAAGCTGTGAAGAAAATAACAGGTGAAGTTTAGTTGCAATATAGGCTTTATTCATTTACTCAATGCAAGTTTAATAGGATTAGAATAATAATAATAGAGTATAGTTAAAGAACCAGGATTTTACAGAAGTTCCAGCTAAATTATGTCACATGATTCATTATCCCCAGTTCATTTGAATTTGGGCAGGTATGAGAAAACATTGAGGGCACATGTGGAAGCAGACTGTAGCTGCAATCACTTTTTTGATATTGCAGCACTGTAAATATAGCTGTAAAAGTGATTCTGCTTTCACAGAGGTTATGTAAGTATAAGCCCTGGTAAAGCTAATGGTTTCACAAGATACACACAGCTCGTTTCCCACATTTGACTTGGTGGGTGAGGAGATAAATCAGTCATTGCACAACAGGTGAGCTCAAGGCCTTAACATTCATTGTGCAGTTGGTTGTGCACCTTTGGGATGCAGTGTAGCTATGCACGCATATATTTAACACTATGCCAAAAATAGTTAGGGACTTGACTCAAATTTTAAAAAGAAAGCTCAGTTCTTTAAACTTAACAGTATTTCTGTTCAGGTGCTGTGTATAATCAGCACATCAAAATGAAAAAGCAGGATTGAGTCTGCTGCTGTGTCGTTGTTATATGCCTTTAAGTTGTTTCCAATTTATGGCAACCCTACCATAGGGTTTTCTTGGTGAAATTTATTTAGAGATTTGCCACTGCCTTCCTCTGAGGCTGAGAGCATGTGACTTGGTCAAGGGTACCCTGTGGATTTCACTGGCTGAACAGGGCTTCAAACCCTGGTCTTCCAAATTCCTAGTTCAACACTCAAATCAGTACACCATGCTGTCTGTCAGTTCTTGATATCTATTGTCAATTCAGAAGTTCAAATCAATGCCTGAAAGTCAGGGATAGGGAAACTGATTCAATC
Organism: Ctenosaura bakeri; assembly: GCA_948474755.1. Classification (NCBI taxonomy): domain Eukaryota; kingdom Metazoa; phylum Chordata; class Lepidosauria; order Squamata; family Iguanidae; genus Ctenosaura; species Ctenosaura bakeri. The sequence continues at coordinate 380,400 of CAOLHI010000145.1, read as the reverse complement.
TTTCCACCCTTTTCATGTATTGATTCTTCGTAGTTTCCCAGTATCTGAGTACTGAAAGGTTCGAATAGTCACATTTTTATTCTTGGTGATGATGATGACTACAATTACTCACAAATTTATTTTGTTCCCACCTTCTCATGTTGATCATGCATGATTCATAAATATCTGAAAGGAGACAACATTTTTTTTAACACTGCACATATTCTGGGATACACCTTTATGACTGATATGAAAAATCTGTGTTCTCAGAGTAATTTACAAAATATGAAAACATACAACTTGTGTATCTCCCCATAAAAGAGAGGAATGAGTCCCCCTTTCTGCAGAAAGTGCCTGTTTACTTCCATGTAGAAGCAATCTAAGACATTTTAGTGCTTGAGGAAGAAAAACCATACTGGAGCCCCTAGAGTGTTAAAACTGAATTATTAACTAGAATAATGTTCAGGTTTCAGTAATTGTACTCCAATTAATTTAATTCTACTCTTTTTTTAATTGCATAAGGGAGGAACCAACTCACCTACCAAAGGTCAAGTTGCCATAGTCTTGTTATTTTCTACAATGTGTAAATTGACATCAAGTGACTGCTGATCTGCAGTCCAGACTAAGCCTGATGGACATCAATAGAAATCATTTTGACCCTTGTTCACTTTTATAACTTCAAAGTAAAGCATCTGCCTTCATGTTGCCTGCCACGTTATGGGTGACCCAATTAATTTCATGAGGTTTTCTTGTACAAGGAATGCTCCTCCTCTGAATAAAGCCTACAGCACCTGGTATTTTCTGGCAGGCTCCCTTCCAAGGACTAACCAAGACTGACCTTGCTTTGCTTCTAAATTCAGAGAGGATCTGGTGCCTTTGTGGTATTTAGAGTATTTTATAATTCTACGGCTGTTGTTGTTGCATGCCTTCAGGTCATTTCTAACTTATAGAGACTGTAAGGGCAAACTTATCATGTGGTGTTCTTGAATAGGTTTGTTCAGAGGGTGTTTGCCTTTGCCTTCTTCTTGGGCTGAAAGAGTATGATTTGCCTAGTGGGTTTCCATGACTGTGTGGTGATTCGAACCCTGGTGTCCAGATTCATAGACCAAACCCTCAAACTACCGCTGATAACTTTACTCATTTAAAACTGCACATGTTACACTTTAGCAAGAGTTAATTTTAAAACTCGAATTGGTAGATTATATTATGTTTGTAAGATTAGGGTTAAATAAAAGGTCAGTACCACAACAGATATAGTATTTCATAGGTCCAAATCAAGTCTCTTTACCTCAAGCTACTCTTCCTTTTTTAAAACCTCTGTTTCCCCACTTCTTCTTCTTCTTCTTCTTTTTTTTGGTTGAAAAATATATATTCAGTAATTCATGAATAAATGAATACTCAGGCACTATGCAGCAAATGTCATGAACATTTATCAGGTTGTTATAATTATGCATTTGTTCCCAACAGTGCAAGAATTAAAAGTTCATGAAAATTCATGAAGGCTTCATAGCAGGTTCATGGCCATCCACATGCTTAAGATGTAATTTCTCTCCATGAAATATTTATGAACCTTTCACCTGAGGATAAAGCTCCAGTTCAGAAGACAATAAGTGACAGATAATTAATGACACTGGTCACGTTGGCAACATGTAGCTACACACTTGCTACATAATTATTCTCCCATTTTAGTGTCATTCATTTTGATACTGCCGTCAGATTCTGACACTTAGCATGTGTGGGTGATGTTCCCAAAGAAGAACTACATGGTTTTTCTTCCTGTCATGTTTTGATCAAGTATTTATTGCAAAAGTCAATTTTCAAAAAATGTATGTATTACAGTGTATAAGCTGATGAAGCCAAGCCATTGTTGGTTCACCAGTCTCTTTCTCTGGCATACTTTAGCAATACGTAGATCAACAGCAAAGGGAAAGTGTGGGCTTGGTTGCTGCAATGTGAGTACCTTGAGCATCTTCTGTTCAGGATGCCACCCTTTATGTCTAGAGCCAGCCCAGAACATTTTGCTTCCTGAAGCAGAAGACAAGGTAATCCCCATCCATATTACATGTACAGAAGCTGGTTGGACTGACAGTTGAATTTTACTTCCTCTATTGTAAAATGAGATAGTGTTCACCACCATCCCTGAAAATAGCAGAAGGTCTGGAGAAGATTGTGTGTGGCATACACAACTCTGTTCTTGAACAGAGAAAAACAAACTGGCAGTTAAAATCATGAGGCTGCCATTCTTGCCTCCCAGCAGCTGCAGTTGAACAGCTGAGGCAAATGCTTCATTCTACGTAATGACAAGGCCACCCTTGCTGATGTCATATGAGAGGCAGTTCTGATTTCCATTATCTAAAACGTATATTTTTAAAAAATGTTCCAGGTTTCCCATTGTTGTCATCTCAATCAAATATTGATTGAGCTGTCACAATGAAAAGAATATGAAAGATGTGCTGTGTGGCCTTCCTACACTACCTATGTGTGGGTATCTCTCTTTTTCCCCAGTCTTGTGGTGAAAAGTGGGAAAGAACAGTTAGTGCTGGACTCAGTTTCTCGAAAAAGTGGTTTCCACAACCTTAGGGCAGTAGATAAAGTAAATAAGCACTGCTCCTCTGCAGTAGAATCTTAGTATCATAGAGCTGGAGCAGATCACAACAGCTATCGAGTCTAACCCCCTGTCATGCAGACACTATAGAGTCATAGAATTGGAAGAGACCACAACAGCTATTGACTGTGACAATATTTTGAAAAAAAATAATCTAAGGGGAAGGAGTCTATATCTAAACATTACCTTAATTTAAATGTAAAACAAAAAGTCGTCCTATCTTATGTTGAGTTGGTTTGGCTAGACAAGGATGTTTTATTATTAGGAACGTGGGAAGTTGCCTGCTGAATAAAAAGTTCATAAGAAGAACCTTTCTGTATCAGGCCAATGGTTTGTCTGGCATTCTGTTTAGACAGTGGCCTGACAGTTTCCTATGGGAAGCCTCCAAGAAGTCCTCCCTCACTCCCACATCCAGTTTCCCTAACAATTGCCTCCAGTAGTGGAATTAGGAAAGAGCAGCAAGGTGGCCATGCTTGATGACAAAGCTGAATTACTGAGCTGATTAAAACAAAATAAAATGAATTATGAGAAGTACCAACAGAACCTTTTAAAACTTTAAAATGGCATATATCTGTCTAAATCCTATTGTTAAACCCAAGTAACACAGAGCCATTGAATCAAATGGGTTTACCTATACATTGACTCACCATTCAACAATTGATCTTTGGAGTCTAGCTAAGACTAACCAATAAGGTTCTAGCTATGGTTTGATTGAAGCAACTGTAAAGTGATACACACTGGATCAAATCCTAATAGTATCTTTTCTTTTGTGTTGACAAACTGACCCTACCATTAGGTGGAATGGGTGTCTGGCTCAGACAGGTGATTTTGAAAAGGCATTATTACTGCATCTCTACTTTAGAGAGAAACAGTTTGGAGAATTCTACCTCATGTGCTAACATTATGTACCATATGCCTTGACTGGGAAGAGGAGACATATCTCTTGCTGCTCTTCCCCCGGCAGTAAACTCTCTTTAGCCAGCTCGAAACAGAGGGAAACTGAAAGAGTAGTTGGAGATGTGGGCAGTCGGTGATATCTACCCTCTATGGAATTTGAGGCAGAAATGCAGGGTTATACTTACAACAGTATAACAATGTAATGATTTCTGTTTAAATTGACCTGCTGCTGGTTGCCATGATTAGTAGCTGAGCTTATAGCCTTGAAATGAATTTAAAAGTATTTTGTACACCAGGCTGGAAATAGCTCAGCTGCCAAGTCTGCAATCTGTGCCTAACAGTGCATGTGCTGACAATAAAATGCACTCATACAGCCACTTTCTTCAAACTTAGAATGAAGACATTATGCAGCAGCTTTTGATTTAAACTTATCCTGAGGGATTCCAGTTAAGCTGACTTCCTCATTGGTGTCATGTTCAATTATTGTTCTCAAACAATGGTTGAGAGAAAATCTGGACTCAACTCCAAATGCTGAGGAGAACAGCTTGCAGTAGAAATCACTTCCTATTTTAGCTCCATCTGGATAGAGGATGTATGTCCCTTTTCCTTGCATTGGGAGGACTAAACATTTCTTAAAGTTTATTCTGCACTTTAACTTTTTTTAAAAGAAAAATTATGTGTGCTCCAGTGAGCACATGGAGCATATGTACTGAACACATGAATAACTCTTTCATTTCAATAAATGAGGAAGCTGTTAAAGGAACAAAAACTCTGTGTGAAGACAGGTATACTTCAGTTAATGAAACAGACATGTTCTTTGGCATTACTACTTTAACCGAAAATTTGGTACTACAGAGTAGAAATAATACAGAAAGAATAAGGTTAGATTCCTATGCCATAAAAAAGAAGAGCAGTTCAAACTTTTTCAGCAGGTTTTTTAATTCAAAACTAAGAATATGTACATGTGCTGCTATAAGTAAATAAAAACTATTTGAGTCTTCTGGAGACCTCATGCTTCTTCCAAAATGCATCCAGGGATGATTTTTTACCAGCCTCTGCTTTTCTTATGATTTGCTTTTTTGGTGGTCAAATTTATAAGTCTATGCTTCTTTAAACATGCTAGGGGGTAGTTGATGAGGTGGGTTTATTTACTTTCCCTATTTCTCTCTGTTTTGCTGTTCCCACATGCTCAGTAAGGGACCTTGGAGGCAACTGCTGTTTACTTCGCCTGTTAAAGGAAGACACACACAGCAGCAGTAGGATGGGTTAGGGTAGAATCCCACTCTTACTCAGCTCAAGCTTTATTTTATTGCTTTCAACAGACATGCTACTGCAAACCAACACTTAGATTATGTGTTTCTCGCAGCCAATTTCTCCATCTTTTTAATGCTGACACTGCCAAAAAAGTTTCCAGCTCGGAAGAGGACAAGGAGGAAATGGGAATGGGCAGGCATAAAAGGACTGTGAAAAGGAGCTTCTTTGTCAGGGGCTTTGTTAAATGAGGTACGCCTATATTTTATGGCAAAAGGAATTTTCCAGGAAAGTACTGCTCTTGCTTCTGAAATAATTTCTTCTAGTAGCAAACTGAGGCAAGTGAGTCTCAAAATATTAAGCCCTCACTAAAACAGACCTTCAAAACATTAAGCTCCCACTGAGAACCATCCATTTCCAGGAGCTGTAGAATGTTTACCATTGGTTGGAAATTGAGAGGTGGGAAAAAAGGAGGGGTGAGTAGTGTCTCTTACTTGATCTCTTAACTGCTTATACCATAAGTCTTATAATATCATAGGCCAGACTTGCAGGAACTCTGATCAGATGCATGCTTGCTTGGAGGTCAGGATTTGATTGTGTGTTCCACTCATATTTTTAAATACTATTCTGATAGGATTTTTAAATTCCATCTTCTCTAACTAAGCATTCACAGTCACCAGTATGGAGAAAGGAGTTGTTTGATATATTATTGTTAGTCATAACAGCAAGTGCACTGCTAGTTCTGCATCTACCCTAGTTGCATAGTTAAGTAGCATCTCATAGACTGACTGCCCCCAGATAACATTACTGGGCATCAGCTGCACAAACAAAAGGTGTCCACTCTGTTGGTGATCAGGATATGGGCAGATGACAGTTCCACCTCACTCCTGCCAGCGAGCAAAACTATGAACATTTCCTCACAACCCTCTTATAGCGCAATGATTCCACTTTCAACCTCCTATGGCCCCTCCCGAAACTGCAAACCCCAGGATTCCATAGGAGTTTGAAAGTGGAATCATCGCACTATAAGAGGGTCGTGAGGAAATGGCCTATGACAAGGAAGTACATCTGGAGTCCTACTTCTGACTATTGCAGCTATCTGGCAGATATCGGGTGTAAACATCCTCTGCTCATGTTCCAATCTCTAGCAGAATGCATCTCCTTCTTTCTGTGTGATACCTGGTAAAGTAGGTTGAGGAGGCACACAATCGTGGCAATAGTGCCATGCTTGTGACTACATAGGGACTGTGAATACGAATAAGCTATGGGTGTAATGTAAATCTCACTTATGTATATGTAAGCACTCAACAGTATACCAGCCATTATATATTGAAATCAATGTGAGATTGAGTGTTGAGCAGTGGTTTACAGGGACATAAGACATTGTTCGATTCTAGCCCCAAATGAACCAGGAAACTCATTGGACTCTGAGCCACCCACAGTCTCTTTCATTCCATTCTGGACAAGGTTCAATCCCTCGCTCGACCACAGAAACCCACTGGGTGAACTTGGGCATGTCACAGTCCCAGTCTCAACCTCAGAAAAACCCATGATAGGTTCACCTTAGGGTTGGAATAAGTTGGAAACAGCTTGAAGACATACAACAACAGCCACTACAGCTGTAAATTTCCATAAATTCTGAAAAAGATATTAACTTTATTAAATTATAAACATCCTCTTTAACAACACAAACAACCTTCAAGCTGTAAATGCACTAGCACAACCTCTTCTTTATGTATGTTGGCAAGGTTTATCTTCTTAGAAGGGATACTCTGCCAACAAATTCCATCCAATTTTAACAGAACATTTTCTTTTCTTTTTGTTTTTTTTTAAAAAGATGTTTATAGATTTTTGCCATTATAGTCACTAGGGAGACATCCAAAGATTTAAGCTTCCTGAATATGAAGTAGAGCTAGGGTTGCCTGAAGAAATCCAATGAAACTTTATCTCCTATCTTAAATGGTACTGTAATTTATTGTACCACCTCTATGCCCACCCTTAGAGAATTGCTTTAAAGGAAGAATGGGACAAGTACACCCCATAGGTCATAGGCAGCCTCCCAGCATTTTGTGGCATTTTGTCCCCCAAGGTTAAAAAAATTAAATATGCCACAAATGCCCAATATGCACGTTTTCTTCTGAACAATTCCCAAATTGAAACAATTGAAAACTGTGCAGTTTTCAAAGACACAACAGCAGCAGGAAATTATTTGTTGCTTTCTTCAAAATGCAATTAGCGAAGAATCAAATCCCTAGTTCCTATTTTTCATGTTGCATCCACTTTACAATGCAATGTATAGGAGGTTCCTTTGCTCTGCAGAATCTCCCATTTGTTGCAGATGTCAATCTTCCTCACAACATATAAGCTTTCTCTCAGATACCATGAGTTATCACAATGGCTTCTAATTTAAGTTTGTTGGTATTTTAATATAGGAGCTGAATCTACCAGCGTACACAGATCTGTTCGCTCAGATTTTGACATCCATTCCTCATCTCTTGCCCTTTATGACCTCAATCCAGTCAGTCTATTTAAAACAAAAGCCAGGCTGAATTATGTCTTTCACTCTCTATCAGTCTGTCAACTACTAACACTCCTGTAAATGAAATTTTGTGTACTAAACCAATAGTTTGCAGTATTTTTCTCAGTGGCAGTACTGTTACTGGTAAAATGGGAGGCCACATTAATCACTTCTTCCTTCTCTAGTATTGGCCACAAAGGTTTCATTGACATACTGTGAAGGAAAAATACAAGTTTTAGAAAGCTAAAATACATTTTAAAAATAAGTTAAAAAAATAGGACCATTAAGGTGTGTGTGTGTGTGATACCAAAGGTAGTAAGATGTATCTGAAATAATAAGTTATGGATAAGTTACATGATCAGTACTCCAGAAATCATATGGTGTATTTTGCTATCATACTGTTCAAAATATTATTCCTATTATTATTTATTAATATATTTAAATAATTTTAAAATATTTTAGGATATGTCCATAGAAGTGACTTACAGTGGGGGTGGGGGGAGGGAATAAAAACTTAATGTAGGTATGCCAAATAAATATGCAAATTATTTTGAGAAAGTAATCGTGACACAAAGCTCATTCATGATCTCAATCATGAGGGGGCAATGAGGAAGAGAGATTTCATTTCTCGTGTGCTTGCACTGAAGAAGGAAGATATATATATATATATATATATATATATATATGTATATATATATGTTGGAAGGGAGTTCCAAAGGTTTGGATCCATCACCAAGAAGACCTTGTCTGTCTTTTGTGTGCGCCAGCTTTATAAATCTTAGGCCCTTTCCGCACAGGGATATTAAAACGGTGTAGCGCGACCTCTGACAGAGGTCGTCTACACTGTAAAATGGATTGGGGTGGATTATTTTACTGTAATTCCTCACCCCAATCTGCGCTAGGGCGACCAGAAGTGGCGGCGCCACGTGCTTTTTAAAAACCACTTTTTATGTGGTTTTTAAAAGGCACAGTGCATGCAGCCGCATCCAGCCGTGTTGCAGCGCCCGGTGTGGATTTGTAGGCGCGCGCAAGGGTGTGCCTGCAGATCTGCCGGGCAGGCTTTCTGGCTGGCGAGCTTCTCCGGTTGGTGGAGAGCCTCCGCCAGCCAGCAGCCACCATTTTAGATGCTGCAGGACCCCGCAGGACGCCGACGAGTATGGAGCAGCGAACTCGCACTGTTCCACATGGTGATGGACTTACCCGCTGGAAGGTAAGGTCCATCCTAGCATGTTTTTGGGCGGGTTTTTTTTCCGTGTGTAGAAAGGGCCTTAAGTATATTCACTTTTGAAAGATCTCTGAACGAGATCTTTACCACTGGTGGCACAGTGGTTAAATGCTGGTACTGCAGCCACAATATTGTGAGTTCGATCCTGCTGGGCTCCAGGTTAACTCAGCTTTCCATCCCTCTGTAGGTCAGTAAAATGAGTACCCAGCTTGTTGGGGGCAATTAGCTAACACCCATTGTAAATCGCTTAGGGAGCGCTTTGCACAGATAAGTGATATGGATATGTAACTTCTTATTGCTATCTTATTGTACAGGCAGAAGTATATGGTTGAAAGCAGTTGTTCAGATAAAAGTAACTGCTTCTCTGTGATGCTCCCTCCCAAAAGATCCTCAGTATCATCTTTGGTCTTGTCATGAACTGAATTCACACACACAAATAGAACAGTGCTTAAACACTATTTATTAGGAGCATGATACATCATACAGGGTTTCAGCGAGTGAACTTGAGACAATTAGCAAGATACAAAACATAAAATACAAAGGGTATATCTTCCCGCCCACAAGAAACCTTGAAGTCTTGGTGCAGCCTGGCTATGTTTATCAGTGCATTCCTAGCTTTTGTTTATCTAACGGTCTCTGGTTCTCATACCTTGTTACAAGCAAGCTGCTACTTAACTCCTACTATGTATCCCATTACTAAAATATGGAGGGCTACCCGGCAGGTCTGGTTGATCCAAGACTTTGAAGACTTATTTATATGACTTGATTGGATATACTGCTGGTTTACTCCTTTTCATTATGCTCTGTGAAAGTATTTCATTCCAACTCAGTTACATTTGAAAATGTTTCTTATTTTTTAATGTCTATTACTTGAAAGTTCTAACAACGTATAGTACTCTACCTACTTACTTACCATGGTTCATGATGTTCTGGATGGTCTTGACAGGGCTTTACAAGTTAGCCTGGAATATTATTTAAATGAAACTGTGAATTGATATTTTATGTCATCACACATTGTCCCATATGCCATGTTTTTGTATTTTCTGTAGCTGATAACAGGCATGTGAGTTTTGCTGTATTCATTACCTTAACTGCATGTTTATAGGGATCTGTTTTTATACATCTTTTATATTTGCCACATTCACAGGCCTAATAGAATAGCACTCAGTGGGTCCTGTAAATAATTTCCCCTTAGATTTTGTTTGTTTGACTTAAATAATTATCCCAAGCCTTTAAAGCGTTTTTGGATCTGAGGTTTGTTTAGTCTATAATTCTTCCACTTCTGATATTTTATTCTTGAGGGAAAGGAATGACCCAGTTCATCAGAGGCCTTAAATTTTGATTGTAAAGCATGTTGTGGTCTTCCTTGTGTGAGTTGTTTCACGGGTGAGTTGGACATTTGACTAGGTAGATTTTTTTTTTAACCAGTCTTTGTCCAATGCAAGATTAGTCTACAATCCTATATTTATTTTCAGGGTAAAACTGCTGTTAAATTTGAATGCTTTGAGATTTCCAAAGCCAAATAGGGCTTCCATCAGCAGGGTACAAGGGAACCTTGTTTTCTTTTTCATTATCCATGTCTCTGCTCTTTCTCGGTAGTGAACATATATACCAGCTAATCCAAAAGCTTCCTTGTATTGGGGGTGAAATGGAGGCCTGGGATGGCTTTGGATACCGTGTATCCAGAGCCTCAAGTTTGCAGTTGTCAATGAAATTGGCAACGGTAGGTACCACACTGAAAGGAATAGAGTTCAAAGGGGCATTGATAAACTAGAAGAGTGACCACAAATTAATAAAATGAAGTTCAACAGTGACAAATTCAAAATTCTGCATTTAGGTCACAAAAACCATATGCACAGATACAGGATGGGGGATATATGGCTCAGCAGTACTACATGCAAAAAGGACCTTGAGACAATTGTTGATTGTAAATTGAATATGAGCAAGCAGTGCAATGCTGCAGCAAAGAAGGCAAATGCTACTTTAGCCTGCTTTAGTGGAAGCCTAGTTTCCATGTCAAGGGAAGTAATACTCCTACTATATTCTGTGCTGTTCAGGTTGCAGTTCAGTTCAGTTCAGTTCTGGCCACCTCATTTTAAGAAGGACATAGACAGGTCGTAGTAGGTTCAGAGAATGGCAACGATGATGATAAAAGTTATGGACAACAAAATATATGAGGAAAGCTAGGAGCTAGGCATGTTCAACTTGGTGAAGAGAAGACTGAGGGGTGACATGATTTCACTCCTTAAATATGTCAATGGCTATAACATAGAGGAAGGGGTAGGCTTTTTGTCTGTAACCCCAGAGGGTGGAACCTAATGGTTTTAAGTTACAGGAGGGTAGATTTCAAATGGACATTAGAAGGAACTTCTTGACAGCAAGAGCAGTTTGGCAATGGAACCAACTGCCTGAGAGATGGTGGATTTTCCTCTGGGTGCCTTCAAAAATTGACTAGGCAACCACCTGCTTTAACTGGAGATCCTGCACTGAGCCGGGCTTGGACTTGATGGCCCATGAGGCCACTTCCAGCTCTATGATTCATTCAATTTATCTATACTGTACCTCAGGATACCCACTTTTTACTTCTCAGAATTTCAAAGAGCAATACTAGGGAGGAAAGAACTATGGATATTTTTGATAGGGACCAGAGGGTGGATTCAAAGTAGGAGAATCTCCCTGTCTATCCTCAGTGTGGGGTATCCAATCTATCATATGTCTTCTCACATCCCTCTGGGATCAAAGGATTCTACTTTTACTTAATTAGGACCAAATTTTCAATTTGCTTTACCATGTAAATGCTTGTCTTGAGTATTTATAGCAATTACAGTAAGGGGATTGCACTACATTTTCATTCCCCCCTCCCCGTCTCTCTCTGTACCCCATCATACTAATTTCAGCATTTCTTCATCTGATTTTGATATAATTTTGACATTATATTGCAATTCTTTTCTGCTAGTTATGAGCCTAAATTTAATAGTGGTATAGACAAATATACATTTTAAAAAACACATAGCATGTTTTTGGAAAGCACACTTGGGAGATATTTCAGCTTGAAGGAGATGAATGACAGGTTCAATGACCATAGTGAATGAAGTACTTGCAGGTGCTAATTTATGGGAATAATTTGAAGCATTGGAAACAGTGATTACACAAATAAGATTACCTGTGAAGACCTTAAGGATTTCTGAAACAGCATGAAGTGCGTAAAGTGACTAATAGATAGGGTGATGCAATGTCCCAGAGATGCTTGTTTAAAACCGCTTCATTTAGTACAGTAAGCAGAATCTGTACTTGCAACAGCATTGCCTATACTTTATCATTTCACTTACATTAAAAGTTGCAAGTCCAAACATTGTTTAATCAAAAGGCCAAGTGTTACATTACAAGTCTAAACAATTATAGTTATCTAAGTTTCTGAAGAAACAAAAATCATTGTGTTTCTATTTTGACAACACCAGTAAGCTTTACCCACTAATTGTGTACGTGCATGATTTGGTCAATACCTATTGACTAGGTTATGTTACAGGTGTATTTTGGCTCCAGTGGTCTCTGGCATCCCAGGAAACATAGAATTAATCATATCTCCTCTTCTCCTTTGTGCTAATTTGAAGAGTGTCGTGTACTGAGAGAAGACTTTGGGGAGGAAAAATGCCTTGACAATATTGTTTGAATGTATATCCTAGGATAAAACCATGTTGCATTTCTGTGATCCCTTATTCTGCATTTCATTATGTTTGTAAATTTCAAGCCTGAAAAAAGGTGCTGTGATCTACATGAGAGTATACATCAAAGATATTGCATAGGGAATCTGGGAATTCAGTTCTAAATGATGAAAGCACAGCATTTATCTCAGAGGTTGGTACAAATCCAGAAAGGTGGGGGGAGAAAAATAAGAATGCAGTACCATCTGATTCCCCACCACTTTGTGCTTACTTAAATTGACCAAATTTTAAACAGAAGAATTAAAAAATAGAAAACTACATAGGAATATATACAACGCTTACAAAATAAGAAAGCTAAATACTTTACTTGTCTCACAAAGCAGACACATGGCTGCTAGGGAACCAAACACAAGGTTATAGTTTTCAGACAGACAGACTAGAGGATTCAGGAGACAAGGGAACAAAGAAGTTATTCTTCCTTTATAGGAAAAAGTGGCCAAACCTTTGGTGAAGATAATTAACCAATCAAGTTATTTCTAAACCCAAATTAAATCTCTCTCAGTCATGAACAAGGCCTTGAATCATTCACAAGGTTTTCAGAATGTTATGCTATTCTAAGATAGATTTCCTGAAAAGTAGGTGCATACAAGCTGGTATAAAATGGAAACTTATAGGAAGAAACAAAAGATTACATTTCTTTCCAATACTACAGCAGATACCACTCTCTGCCAGTACCAAACCAGGTAAACTAGATTGCAAGACAATGGGAATGAAACATTATTATCCAGCCTGGCTAACAATCAAAGCTGGAGAAGAGCTTATACGGTAAAAATGTTCACCTGCAATTGTGTGATCCAGCTGTTTCTTGCCCTCAGGAATTGGTGCTGGCTTTAACTTGGGATACGAAGATATTCATTAAATTTTTCACTCTAGTGAATGGGGGCATGGCCACAGTGCATGGGGGCATGGCTGTGGCATGGGAGGTGTGGCTGCAAGTCAGGATGCCCCAAAAACATTGCTGCCAGTGGCGAAACACCCCCCATTGCCCCTGTCCCTACATGACTGAGTTTTTCCCCCTTTCTTAAGCAGGGAACAGACATTCAGAGCATGCACGGATGAATACAGAAGGAAAAAAAAAACCAGAATACCTATCTGAACACTTATATTTTTTGACTCCCATGGGACAAAGTGGTAACCATTGTAATTGGTGCCCAAAACAAAACACACCACACATGCAATATGCGCAAAATTTCTCATTACTAATGTGAGTCCCTCATGAAAATTCACAAAAACTTCTCACCATCTTACCTGATGAAAAGATTCATAAATTTAGTAATTTCTACATTTAAAGCAAAGCAACTACTTTAGTGTGGCATTTCACTTTCTGTTCTGCTTGTTCATTATTACCAACTAGGAACCACAAAAATCTTTGCCTTGGCACTAATTAAGTTCATCATTCTTGTTTTTCTGTGAATTTCTGAAATTATTATAGTCAAGTTCAGCATCTCCTTGAGATGTGCAGAACATTCCAGAGAATATAATTGTCCTAGTTTATATTGTGTATTTTACAACAACAGAAAGGGAAAGCAGCCTTACACTGTGATGACAGCAGAAAAATAGGCATTGGTCTTGGATTCTAATGGGCATTCCATTCTTCTCGATAAGCTGCCAGAGGGAACTATGAAAATATCTATTTTGGTTGCCTCTGTGACAATTACACTACTGTGACGTGTCTTTCATGTCCACAGTTTCTCAAAAAAACATGTCATGCCAGACTAATGTTACCTCTCTCTCTCTCTCTTTTTTAAAATAGAGTTACAAGCTTGATAGCTGAAGGTAATGCTGTAGATTTAGCATCTCTTGATTTCACTAAGGTCCCCCATGATATTATTGCAAAAAGCTACTAAAATATGGGCTAGACAAGGCCACTGTTAGGTGAGTTTGTAATTGGCTGACTGACTGAACCCAAAGGGTACTTACTAGTGGCTCCTCTTCATCTTGGAAAGAACTGACCGTTGGGGTGCCACAGGGTTCTTTTCTGAGTCCAGTGCCATTTAGCATCTTTAAAAATGACTTGAATGAGGAGGGGTAGCTAATACCCCAGAAGCCAGGATAGGAGTTCAAAATGACTTACCAAATTAGAGAGCTGGGCCTAAACTAGCAACATGAATTCCAACAGGGAGAAATGTAAGGTATTATACTTGGGCAGAAAAAATGAACTACACAGATATGGGATGAGTGACTTGAAAGCAGTACTTGTGAAAGGGATCTAAGGAGTCTTAGTAGACTACAAGCTGAACATGAGCCAGGAGTATGATGTGGCAGCTAAAAAAAGCCAATGCAATTTTAGGCTGCATTAATAGAAGTACAGTGAATAGATCAATGGAAGGAATAGTACCACACTATTCTACTTTGGCCAAGCCTCACCTGGAATACTGTCTCCAGTTCAGGGCACCACAATTTAAGAAGAATAAGAACATGTCCAGAGGAGAGTGAGCAAAATGGTAAAAGATCTCGAAACCATGCTGTGCAAGGAGTGGCTCAGGGAGCTGGAGAAAAGAAGATTAAGAGGTGGCATGATGGCCAAGTTTAAATATTTGAAGAGATGTCATATGGAAGATAGAGGAAGCTTGTTTTCTGCTGTTTCAAAGACCAGGACATGGAGCAATGGATTCAAATTATAGGAAAAGATATTCTACCTAAATGTAAAGAAGAACTTCCTCACGGTAAAAGCTGTTCGACAGTGGATTATGCTACCTTAGAGTGAGGAGGAGTCTCCTTCTTTGGAGGTTTTTAAACAGAAGCTGGATGGCCATATGTCCAGAATGCTTTGACTGAATATTCCTGCATGGCAGGGCTCTGAACTTGTGGTTTCTTCCAACTCTATGATTCTATGAGAAAATGATCTTAGGAAAATCTTAATTTCATAACACAATATTTTACTCTATTTATAAATCAAAATATAAACAATCCTAATAACTGCCTACTAAAATGCATATGGCTGACTATGGCAATCATCATTTCAACTCTGATTTATGTTGACTAAAATGCTAATTAAAATGAGTGCACCTTAGGTAGCATCTTGAAATGTGACCTTTGATAGCTTCATTCTTTGCAGTAATTTTTACAGCAAGAAATTTTTAACTGTAATCGTGTATATCAAGGCAGCTTTCTGTCTCCATGTACTACACATGTGACATGAGAATTTGGGGCTAATAATCACACCTGGGAATGATGAGCTATGCAACAAATTACAGCAGATGAATTAGCAGTTTTATTAGACTTTAAACATTTGAATGATTGTGACCTTTTCCTTGGGCTGTAAAGGTTAAATAGACAATAAATGCTTATTCTTTTATCCTTTGGCAATCACTGGCCTGGATTGCAAAGTACTTTGGAAGTTATCCACCAAAAGGGCATGATTGAAATGACTTGCATTGTGGTTATCTACTGTTGCAGTAAATTTTATTGGTTTCAGTTTCTGGAAAAGGAGACAGTCAACTGACAAGTGTGCCTATTCGGCAGATGATGTAGACTTTTTATTTGCTATTGCCCAGCACTGTGAATTTGAGAAAATAGTATTCTAGGATAGGATATTGAAATGAATGTTATTCTATATTACCACATCCAAGTACTTTTGAATATTTACAGAAGTAGGCTATAACCTGCAACCAGAGTATGTTTAAATATTTTCAGCCCAATCTTTTTAAAATGGCATGTATTAGAAGTACAGTGCAATGCTCAGTGTATTTATTTATTTAGAAATAAGATTAAGAGTGATCAGGGCTGGAGTTAGGTACAAACAGGTATAGAGGGTTCTTTTGGGGAGCAAAGGTTGTAGTCCCACTGCCAAACTGAAGCAATTTCCACCCTACACTGTCATAGTGCTATTATTGGACTTTCAACATCCTGTAGAATTCTGGGGTTTGTAGTTTACTGAGGCCAAAGAGCTCTCTGGCTGAGAATTCTAAAAGCCCCTCCCTAAACTGCAAACCCCAGCGTTCCACTGGATGTTGAAAGTGGAATAACAGCACTATTAACAGTGTAGTGCAGAAAGGGCCATTGTTTTGACTTCAAATCTGATCCCATCACACCCACAGAGTATGCACATAACTCTAGTTGTCCAGGGGCTGCAAAACACTAAGGCAAACAACAAACTAGGAGATTGGCTAGCATGAGCACCATTGTAACTACACAGTGAAGGTTGCCAATAAATGTCATCATTGTTGGAAGAAATAGAAAGCAGAGAAATCATATAAGAGCTGTCTTCAACCAATATTTCTGGATGACAAAAACGCTATTCTCGCACATCTTCCTTGATGCCACACTGGTCAACAGGCAGGTACCCTAGACAGAGGACTATTCTCCCCATGTGCTATATATGAGCATGAACACACAAACTCCCAGTTACCCAGAGGACAGAAAGGAATAATGGCAAAGAATGGGATTAATTCCAACACCTAAGTAACTGTGGTTGATTGCTTTATACTTCTGAGTAGTTACAGAGAGGGGTGGCTGTGCTGCAGCTACTTGGAACTTGCTGCTCAGGCTGACTTCTGAGTTATTTAGTTCTTCTTATTTAAGAGTAGTCATCTGCAAACTGAATTTTTTTTTCCTGTGCTTTTTAGTGTTGCTCAGAGACACCAGACAACGCTCTGCTTTTCACTCTTGAAATTATACTTCACATGTTTGCTTTATATTTCCTTTTCAGTGCTATGTGGTGCTATGTAGCAGACAAATGTGAGATCAAGGAAATGCTTGGCCTCTTGTTTGAATCAAACTCATGTTCCTCTCCTATTGTAATCATGATTCCAGTTGTTCCCAACCCTATGAAAATGAATCAAAAATAACTTACATTCTGTACATTCTGTTCTGCTTGCTCTCATGTAAATCCCTTTGCTTTGTCATGCAATGGATTTTACTGTGAGTAAACTTTTATTTTCCCCACACCACAAGCTAAAATTTCTGGGGTCAAATTCTTGAGTAGCAGCAGTATAAGAGTGTGTGGGGCTCAGCATACTTGCAGCTTAGCTGGTGTTGCCTCAGCCATTCTCATTGAACAATCAGCCTGCCTAGATAAGGCAGGCAGAGAACACTGCTTAACTGCTGAAAGAAACATCTATCTCCCACTCTGTGGAAAAGATACTTGAGACAAATCTAAGATTCTGCTCTGCTTTCTGGATCCTTGGAACTGGACCTGACTACTCTTTCATGGATCCTTCTGCTTGTCTTGGTTTTTTTGGCTATTAACTGATCCCTCCGCTTGTTGACCTCTGGATTGCTAATCACCCATGCAGCTTCTCTCCTCTCCCAGTGAATCATGACAAGATACATGAAAAAGAAAATGAGCAGGGCTTCTGTACCTTTAATAGTTGTGCAGAAGAGGGAATTTCAGCAGGTATAGTTTGTCACATCTTCACCTGCTGAAACTCCCTCTTCTGAGCAGCTCTTTATTTTTCATGTGGCCATCTTATCAAGTAGTAGTGTGATTCAATGGGCAATTACAAGGGGGCGGGTAGGGACCACATACCTTTTATCTTGGCATAGAACCAAGTGTGGCATTTCAGAAACATTTTTGGGCACTGGGAATTCTTAAAACCATGTTTTATTAGGGCCAAACTCCATGCTGAAAGAGTGAGGTGCATAACTTGAAACATCAGGGTGGTCCTAAGGAGCTGTGGAGGCCACATGCCTTTTTGCATTCAAAAACCCAAGTGTGTTTATACCAAGTCCTTCCAAAGCAAGGTGTGATACTGTTCTTAATTGCAATGTGTTGCCCATACATACTTAGGCCATTTAAAGAAGGAGGTATCAAACTAGCTGTAGGTACCAAACTGGAATTTATGTGATAATTCCATGGTTCACTCCTCTTCATGGCCAGTGCTAATAGGCACTGTCCACCATATATGGCCCAATGATTAAAGGTACCTGCATATCCTTTTGCAAGTATGGGTTTACCTTTTCTGTTTGTTTGGAGAGACTATTCTGTATGACTTTGTAGAAAAGGTCTCCCATAGCATGATGTAAACACTCATAAAAACTGCTTTTGACTGCTTAAGGAATCAATTCTTCAAAATTCTTCTTTGAATTTTTAATTAATATTACAATTTAGGTCTTTAAGCTTATAACTGACAGAAAAAATGGAAAGAAGGAGGAGGTGGATACAGTAGTGCTACGTCAAATATCAATAGGAAGCTGCTAGCATTAATATCTTCATGTCTGACAAATGAATGGAAGTGATGAGTGTCACTCAAGTCATCTAGATTCTTTCTCATAAAATCTGGCAGACTATCTATGATAGGTTTGATTAAAGTTCAGTGGGATGAAGTTTTTTTTTCACTTTTGTCATAAATCTGAGCAATAAAAGCCCATGGAAATTCATGCATTTAAATAAGGGCTCTTCTACAGGTTAGCTAAAATAGGAAAGCTTCCTTTTAATTCCATTTATTATCTGCAATGTAAGCTAAAGATGTTTGTTAATTTTCTGTGTGCTGTTGAAGATAAGATAAAAGATTTTATGAGATGTTGCTGGTTTGTAATTTATCTGCTATCATTTTATGCTGAGGAAGCTACCAAAATTCATGTAATAACAGTGATTGGCACATACAGTTTTGTCTTAAACCCAGACAAGGAAATTTCCGTTTGGAGGCAATAGGATCCACCATTCAAATAATCACTTCTATTGGTCCTCATGGGCACAAATGGTCAGTGATGCTGGATAGCAACACTGACACTAGATTTGTAGCCATGCAAAATGTATACCCAAATTCTATTATTTTGTGGGATAACTAGACAAAATGTTGTAGAATATCTAGACTAAGGTAAAAAGACTCAGATGATTCTGTAATGCTAGTGTGTGGAATATGATGTTATTAGACAACAACTTGCATCAGACGTAATCAATATACTCAGTGGTGAGGGACTGTGAAACCTGTGGTCCAACAACATCTAAACGGTCGTTATGTATGACAATAGTTTGGCAGAGTACTAGAAAACAGTCATGTTGTTTGGAGTGTGGGGAGAGCAGGTGGAGGGGCAGGGGCATGGCCGCATCATGCAGGGTGTGTGGCCACATCACATGGGGTGTCCCCAAAAAATTGCCACCCGGGGCACACCACTATCATCACTCCCCCTGTCCACACACTAGTCTAGAAATACTTTCATGGGTTGGCAGTTCTGTTCAGTAATACTCATATCTGCATCTTCATGAATATGAGCACAATCGTGTAGAAAGTGTGTCTGTCAGTATACCACAATGTTCCTGGAGGCCATTACTCTTGTTATGACCAGATTTAGCCATGTGGTTAATTATTTGTATGGTATCTGAGATCCTAGGATGGTTTTAATTCCTTGGGTTTTTTTCCTCCACTTTGGAAAAAAAAAAAGTCATAAGCTGTACAGAGGCATTATTTCTTTTATATATTTATATCTCACCTTTTAGGATAACACTTTGCAATGTGGCTTGCAAAGATGTGCAAAGTGAATCTATACATCTTGTTTACTCAAGAAGTAAGCCTCCCTAATGTTCAGTGCAGGTTCCTCCAGGAGAGATGGCAGCCTTAAAAGCATTAAAAAATAAATAAATCAAATTAGAAATGCAAAAAAAAAAAAAAAAAAGTAGTATAATGAAACTTTTTTTAAAAGAGTTTTCCCTTAAAAATTGTGCAAGCATATTGAGATCTGAACTAATTTCAAGGTTTAAAAGCTAATAATCTGGCATGGAATGAAACAAATTTCTACAGACCCATTCTCAACACAAATCATACATTTTGCAATCAATGAAGTTAAAACATTATGTTAAAAGCAGCCCTAAGACCATTATTGCACAATTGAAAGAAACTTGCCTCCTTTCATTTCAGATTACAATATTGCTTTCGTACTTTCATTTCCTCAGATGACTCAATCAATGAGATCAAAGGCTTCACTAAGAATACCTGTGATATGAATATAAGAATTCATAAGACTTTTTGTCCTTGGTGTAATTGAATTACATTGTTCACAAATGCTTTCTTTTCTTTTTGTTTTAGAACAATGAAAGCCTGGCCCTTGGACAATGATGAAGTGGATTGTAAAGCCTCTATAAACCACCTATGGGATACTCAAGGAAAGAAGGAGAACTGCCTGATCATTTGAAGTTTTACTACTGCTTTTAAAAATGTGATTTTCTCACCGTTACAGCTGTATACCTCATGGAGTCTTGGACAGTTTGACCCAGCACATTTCCAAATTATCCACTGATGATGATGATGACAAAGTAGCACTATAGCATAGCACAGCTCATAATAATGTTATGCGGCACTAGTCAACTTAATCATTGTTATTCTTCCCACAGAAAGCTTTGTAGTTGGTCCTTCAATGTTTTACTTATTTGGGCAGAGAATCTCACTTCCAGAATCTCCTAACCAACACGGCCACTACACTGGACTTTGGAGTCACCCTATTTTCAGTTTCAGTACTAAAAACCCTGCTAGGATATTTCTTGTGGTTTAAGACTGAAAACAAGTCATGTTCTTTCAGTCTAACATATCTCACAGAATTCTCCTGAGAGCTACAAGTCTTCTCTGAGCACCTTGGAGGAATAATTAGAGATGTTGCCAGAATTTGTAGTTAAGTGGTTCAGAAATCAAATTTACTCAGCTCATGTATTATGGAGGGAGAGCCATTTCCTTGAGAAGTCATTTCATAGCTTTAAATGCAAAATTAAATTCTGCTTTTGTGCAAAATTAAATTCTGCTTTTCTGTTCAGAGCCCAGGTTTTGTCCTGAAGTCTAACAACTATTCAGATATTGCTAATGCGGTTCCAAAGGATTGTTTTTAAGCCTTGGGTTTCATTTTTCTTTTTCTTTAGAGTTGTTTGACAAAGGTCATAAATACTGGGCCAATTCTGCCCTGAGCAAAGTGTAGTCTGTCCTTTGCTAAATGTAATCAATTAGTTACTATCACCAGGATTGCAAAGTTTAGAGAAATCCAGCTTGGCTTTTCTGCGGAATAGTATCTGAAAAGAACCAGTTTTACAGGGAAATAAATGTAGGAAATATCATGCTTGGATTGCTTCTATAACATGTAAAAATGTTACTTAAAAAAAGATTCTGGAAAAGATTGTCATATAAAAATACTTTGAAAGAGCAAAAATGCACTTTTTCAAAGGCATAATATTTCACTGTCTCTTGGCTTCACTAAGCAGTTTATGTTTAGGAGAGGAAAGACATATATTACTTCTTACTTCAGGAATCCTCTGTGCCCATTGAGTTGAATGTACTTTTCTCCCTTTTTGAATCTTTCATGGTGGCAAGGTGTCAAGGGTTCACTGTCTTTTGTAACAGATTCAAAGTATACCAGAAAAGGCTTATAGGGAATCAACCAATACGCTATGTTCTTTTATGCACTGTGTGACATGTATGACTGAAAGTTTGAAGCAAAAAATGAAACATGGGCTTCTCTGATAGACAGATTAACATTCTGCTCTCATGGGGTTCTGTTATCCACCAAAAAAAAAAAAAAAACCAACCCCTATGCACAATCATCTTAGAGAAAGTTTCAAAATTTTAAGAGAAGAAGCCCCAAAGCACACAGCCACAGCTAGCAAAAGCTGCAGAAATCTTTGCATTTTTTACCAGTAGTTTCTAGTTAAGGTTTTGCCATTGCTTATTGTCCAGAGGAATTCATGTGTACATATTAAAAATGACTGCATTCCAAAAATCTCTGTAAAAACTTAAAATATTAAAAAAAAGCACATCCAAAAAACATAAGCCTCTATGCTAGAGCTGTGACAGAATCCATGGTTTGTTAGAATACTAGAGTAGAGGTCTATAACCTGAAACAAGCAACATGCTAATGTGATACCTAAAACACTATCCTTTCTCACATACACATTCACACAATGTAGTGTCCTTTCTCACAAATGCACACCTTTCTCGCACACATACAAACAACTTCTACACAGCCTTTGGGTCAGTGGTCTATAGTGTCAGATGTATACATATGAGAGACGAGGTGGTCTATGAGAGGTGTGCATGCTAATATGCGTGAGAGAAGTGCAAGAATAGTGTGTGAGAAAGTGAGACAAAGTACAAATGCATTCTCTTATGTGCACATATGTGTAACATCTAGCCCCACAGCAGGCATCTGAAACGCCCTTTTGGGGCCCAAACATTGTGTTCTTATACCTTCTTCATTTTTACAATTGCAGATATGTGAAAGATAATCCCTGATGAGGCTAAGATCTCTTTTAAGAAGTCCTCACTTAACAATGGGAAGAGTTTCTAGGACTTCAAATATAATTTAAAATTAAATGTTTTTTTTATATTTAACACAGTCCTTTTGAGATCAGAAAATTACTATATCTAACCTCTCATCAGCCAAGATATGCTTTCCTGTTCATCACATTCATGATCCAAGTCATTAGCAAAACAAAATGTGTGTGTGCCTGAGTGCGATTATGCATATGTGTTCAGGTTTAATCAAACCACAGAGGAGAGTCTTTAAAATCAGTAGGACATAGATCATTTACAACTAGCTTAAATATCATTGATCTCAGTGGATCCAACTGAAAGAATGGAACTAACCCATGGGGTGGAAAAGTCACATCTATCTGAAGAATATGTTACCCTTAAAGGACCCAAGTAGGCAAGCCAAACTGTTACCAGGGAAGAGGGGGGAAAATCACCCAGATTCTGCAAGGTAGTTTGAGCTACCTTGGAAGAAATTCATTACAAACCATTAGTAGTTTTAGTTCATCCATAGAGTTCGCTAAAATTTAAATCTGCAGACATGATAAATGAATGAATTCATACCAATATGCAGAACTGATGCAATTTTACAATTTTTCTTTATCTCTGCTTACAACTCCAGGTAGCTTTTTGTGGCTTATTGGTGTGGGTATACTGACGGAAGGAGTGATCCCAGGTATTTACATCTGATTAATTCCCCACTTCCAAAATTATTGAACTTGATTTAAATGATTGTGAAGTTAGTATTTTAGATGTAAAATATCAGTTTTGTGATAATGGTATGTGAACCATAATATACAGAAACATGTACAGGTTGAATCTCCCTCATTGAGAAATCTGAAAACCCCAAAACATTCTTCAGCCAGCTGCCCACTTCCACCTTCAAGACAGGATTGGCACTCCTGCTTCTTTAGCTCACAGATCTGAGGAGTGTAGCAGCCACCACCTTTAGGAAGGATGGTGTCAAAAAGAGCGCAACTGAGTATCTGAAAGATGAACATGCAAAAACTTTGCAGCCGCCACCTCAAAAGTAGAAGTGGATGGCTGTTGGAGGAAAAAAAAAAGACTGAAGGTCTGTAACATAGTAGGAGATGTAGATTCATGCTGAGTGCTATACTGGATTCCTGCCATTTCACAGATCCTCAGTCTCTCCCCAGCCTCCCATCTCATACACAGCACAAGTGGAGAATGAACAGGACATGAGGCTATTTCAAAAAGATACTGTGTTCTAAAATCCAAAAAAAAAAATAAAAAAAATCTGAAATATGAAACACTTCTGGTCCCAAGCATTTTCAGTAAGGAAGGTTCAACCTGTATATTTCACTTCTGCATCATCTGGGGAAAAATTCAAAAAAAATTTAAATTCCAATCTGCATGACAAATATGTAATACCGCATAGGTGTGTTGTAGTCAAATATATTTGTCACCAGTAAGAGAATTCAATAAATAAGAAAGTAAACACAGCAAGGACATAACTAGGAAGTGTGTGTGGTGTGTGTGTAAAGACTCGGATGTAGTCAACAGATTTTTTTTTTTTTTAATATGAGCACCAGTCTGAATAGTAGGATTATGCTACGATGAGAGTAAAGGGAGAATTTCACAAAGTAAGATTGGCTTATCTGTTTAATGCTGTGGATGATTTGGATTTGGAAACATTTTCTGTAAGTGGATTAAAAATTTAATGCAAAAAATGTTTTACCAATGTTAGACTTGGCATTGTTGATTTCCTTAAAACATAGTGTACCATCATTTTTGAAGCTGAGAAAATAATACTATTTGGACTTGGAAATATTATAAATGTCCGAATTCTACCTCTCCCCTCTGCAACCATACCACTAATTCCAATTCATTGTTTCAGTTTTCATAATTAGAAATTCAGCTGTTAGTGTAGTAATTCTGCCAGATACATCTTTGAGTGGATTACTATTACCATAACCTATATGTTCATATAATCTGGAGCTGCTGTGGGGTGGAAAAAAAGTGAATATGGTGGAGAATTTCCTAAACATTTCTGACGTAGTAGTCTTTAGCTCCAAAATATTAAGCCCCTATTTTTTTTTCATTAGTCACACTGGAGGGCAATATATTGTAGACAACATATGACATATTCCTCCATTTATTAATGTTAAGATGTAATACCCAGAAAAAGAGAATACTATGCAAGAACTAATTTACATATATTGCTGTTTAAGTACATGGAATGTCAGCAAGCATTAGCTTAAAAATGTGGTTCCATTCACAAACTTCTAGATATATGATGATCAACTGGAAAGTCCACAACCTCTTTAATTTGAGTAGCACTCACATGCTGCACTCATTCGTGTACATTTTTTGCCTATCTTGGCAACAATTCAGTAAATATTTGTGAGGACAATCCAAAGCACAAAATCCTGACTGTGGAGGCTATCATACATTATTGTGTATACAGGCAAGGATGAAGTCAATATTCATGATTCTCTGCATAGTCCGTATGCCCAATGAATTATCTTAGTAACAAAATATGATGAAGCTAATTGAAAAGGGCATGCCAGCTGGTTATTGAATATAGTATTTAGAAATATATGTTAAGTGATATAGATTGTATCTAATTGGCTACACCAACTGATGGAATGGCTTCCATCTGCAGAAAGGGGAAGAAAAGGCAAGCTTAGGAGGTAAGACCATGAGAACAAGTGTCTAGAGGAAGCACATTCCTCTAGTAGACACAGATTGAAAGATGTCACACTTTTCCACTAACATAACCATCTTTTGAGTATCTTGGGACAAGTTGCATTTTTCTTCTGTTGTTGATTTGAGCCACTGAATTTCTTCAAAGAACTGGATGTGACTGTGAATTTTGTGAATTTGAACAGGTGTTCAAGATAACACATGATTTTTAGTAATGGCTGAGGATTGGGTCATGTATAATTGCTGCAGAAGAAGTGTTACCAGGCTGTACACCTCCATGCTTTGATATGGTCTAATTGGCAAAATATGTTAATTGGCAGATATGTTTAATTGGCATAAAATATAAATTATACACACTTATGACTTAAAAGGCCATGTGGAAAAGGGAAACTAGCTGGATAGCAGGCCAAAAGGTAACCTCAGCATGGCCAGGTTGTAGATTCACTGAAAATTAGTCAAGAAAGCCTGACTTAATGGCTCTAAGCTAATTCTCTCAATTAACACGATAGTCAAACTGTCCAGGTGCAGGCAATCAACCCTGCCGTGTGCATTTCTTACTGAAGCCTGGCCCAGTCGTATGATCCAACCAAGACATTGAAACAATCAGTCCATTCCAGATCCCTTTTGTTTACCAGAAAATAATTAATCCCTTCAGGGAGGGAAATAGTGTATAAAATCCCCAGTTTTGAGCAACTACTTTGCAGTTCACCAGTTGTTGACTGTCTCCCTGCAACTTTGATTCCTCGCTGTGTATTGCCCTTAGACACACAAGTCTAAGCCACATTGCTGCTTTTTCACTACTCTTCTGGATTGGCAATTATAACCCAAAATCTTCAGCTTCACTATCAATAATTTTTCCTCCCATTATCCTTTGGTTAGCTCTTGTGTGAATGTATAACTGTTTGTATCTTGTATGCATGTATGCATGAATTCCCCTCAATAAAACACTTTTTTAGTTTACTTTTGAATCTCTGGCTGGTTCTTTCCTGCAAGACCCGATTAACATGGATGGAAAGATCTCATTAAGTTACCCCTCTCTCACAGACCTTCTAATTTTGAGCTAATTAATTCCCCTCTGTCACCTAGAGATACTGGCATTGTGGGTGGACCCCTGGGTCACCCAGATTTTGGGGTAACAGAAGTCTAGTATAGTTTTCAAATAAGTCTCTTGTTGTATTATTATTTATCAGTTGATAACCAAGGACAGGAGAGGATATAAATCAAGTGGATGATGGAAGACAAGTATATATTATTAGGAAAGAACATTGCTCATAGCTAACTTCATTTACAATATTTTTATATTTTATTTGTGACCTAGTTTAGATGCTTTTTGTAGAAAAGAAGGATGCAAATAATAATTAGAACATGTGGATATAGAGATATCCTGGGGAAAAGTTACCTGGAACTCTACCTGTTATGTGTAAGGTAGTGCTGGGGAATGTGTGACCTTTCAGATGTTATTGGACATCAGCTCCCACTAGCACTCACCAATGACTATGCTGGCCAGGCTGATGGGAGTTGCAGTCCAACTGGATCTAGATAGCCATCTGTTCCCAATTCTGATGTAGAAGCTCATCTTAGTTAATGGGTAACTTTTGAATGTCACCACTCTCAATCACAGTTACTATCCTAAAGGTTTCAGGTTTCTGTGTGGCTGATGCATCACTTAGAAACCAGTCCTCAGTCTCCAATAAGTGGGCTGAAGCAGGAACAGTACAGTTCTAGCATGGTTAATACTAAGACTTATTTCTGCAACCTCACTCTACAAATAGCTTAAGCAGTGATCAATCTCATTAGCTAGCAGTTAATGGATCTTGCCAGGCTTTTTGACAAGATAATACTGTGTATATCTGTGAAATGGGGTCATAGCTTAAACAATGATATACTTCCAAAAATGTCATCTCAGATTATTGAGTGATCAAAATCAGCTGGCTTAAAATCAAAAGATATGCAGGAAGGAGGGTGACTGGTTGTTGTAAGTAATCAGCTAGAACTAGGACAACATCCCAGAACTAAAATGAAAGCTCTGCTCAAAAAGCAACATAAATCAGATTATTAATATAACAAATCTCATGCCAAAGAAAGCTGGGGCCTGCAGCCATATGAACAGCTGGTCTTTGCACAATTCAGATGCATCTGTTTCAACACATTAGTGTTTCAGCTAAGCAATATATTTGAAACCATCCATAGGAATAGTGGGATAGTCTGCCATGCAAATGAAGGTCAAATAATTATAGTGAAGTAAGAGATGACACTGAATTAAAGGTGAAATGAAATTGTGAGAATATTCTCAGATTCTTTTAACTTATTTCTTCCTGTAACAATGCATATTCCTTACAGTATTCTGAACTATGCCTCTATACATTTTCATATTCTGCTCTTCATTGTTGTTATTCCCTTGAGTGTGACCTGAAGGACTTTAGAAACATGAACAACCAAGGACAGTAGAATTTCTTGAACCCACCTTGTAAAGAATTGAATCTGGCAGGTCAGTGTTATTATTGAAATTATCACTATGATTTAACTTGTTCAAAAGTGTCCCTGATAACATGAAAACACAGATTTGAAATATTGTAGTATGGCATTTAATTCAAATGTTGATCACAGTACAGTAGTTTGTCAATTTAAACTGTTCAGAGAATTGTATCAGACTAATCAGCCTGATGCATTTTTACTGGAAGGAGAGTTCTGCACTTGCAGTCAAAGTAGTTTCATCCTTGTATCTACAAACTCTGAAATCTGACTTGAATGAATGAATAAGCACAATGCATCCCTCCTCGAATCATATTCACAAAGTTCCTAGTCCTACACAATGCTCTGGATTTAAAACCAAACCAACTGTGCATATTGCAAGTACACGTTCACTTGCATGCACTTGTGAGGATTCTTATTCCTTCCCCCATTTTCCCTCAGATGAACCAGCTTGGTTTGATCCTCTCAAAAATGAAAATAATACTTAGAATTAGGAATGTAAGCGGACTCCGCTCCAATGGACTTCATTGGTTCTGCACTCTCTGAACTAGAAGTTGATCAGATTCACTTTGTGTTGTTAAATCAGCACACTGCTGAATGATTGTGGATGTGCCCAATAAAAATAAGCAAATTTTAAAAGTAGGTACAAAAAAAAAAGTGCACATTTCAAATATGCAGAAAAATATAGTCCAACCAAACATTAAGCAATGGGAGAAATGTGTAAATCAATATATGTGACTTCAAAAACGCACAATTCCTAGAAATAGAAATTCATTTTATAATATTAAAGTGTTTTTTAAGTTTTAAGTTCACTTTAAGCTTCATTTTAACTTTCACTTTCTCTCCCATTCTCTTTACAATCAGTGTCCAGCTCTCCTTAGTGAATCAGACAGACTTGACATACACAGAATGGAGTTTTCTAACTTCCCTTTTCCTCTGTAGTCTTGTTCACTGACTGAAAATCTGAAACTAACGACTGAAATATCCTTCAGAATGGTATGGAACAGTAATCCACTGCCCCTTCTTTCTCTGGAAACTGTTAAACCAGAAAATTGCATAGTACCAAATGTATAGGTAAAGGTATGTTTTGTGTTATTGGAATGGGATCCTCAATGATTAATGTTATACAGATGGAAAGAAGAATATGTTAAGTGTCAACATGTTCCCACTGCAGCAGGAAAACTACTGTCCTATAGCTCCTTCTTTCCCTGAAATTCTAATGCCAGAAGCCACTGCCAACCTTAACCCTTCCAAAGATATTCAATTCATGTTTAGGCTATCTGAAGACTGGTATTTTCCCACACAAGACTGTCTGGGCTCTAAAATGTTTCAGCTCTAAGAGGCTCTTCTCTCAGTCTCAGCACCTTCCCATTTAATGGGAACTTGGAAGAGAAACCTTCTCAGTGGCTACTCACAGGCTTTGTAACTCCCTGCCTAAAGGGGCTAAAATGGCTTCCCAGTAATGTCCTTTTACTGATTTCTACCTTTTGCATATAATGAGTTTGTCTAAAATGGTTTTAGTTGCATTTTTTGTATCAGATGGGGAGTTGGGATATAAGTGAAACAACTTGTTTCAGAGCCGTACATTGGGCATTTAGAAATTTTGGTTCCCAGGATCAATATACAACTTATAACAACAATGGCAATGCCGTGGCATCAAAACTAGGCATCAAAGCATGGGACACCTGTAATACTTTGAATGTTGAAAGCTTCTGGAAAGAGATTCTTGGCCTTATTTCTACAATAACAGGCCAGAGAATACACCACTGCAAGCAAGTGCTGCCTTCCATTTTCAGGGAACCAAACAAGTCACTACAACATAAAAGGCTGACCTTAATGTTGTTGGTGGCTGGCAGATTGGAGATTGCCAAGAAATTGAAATCAATGGATAACCTGGGCTTAAGAAACTAACTGAACATGGTATGGTGTATGGCCTTACTTGAAAAATTGACAAATAACTTATAATGAATAAAGTATTGTATAAATGTTTGTGTTTGTGTTTATGAAGAAACATCTCTTTGGAATCCACTACAAAATCAGCTTAAGTTTTAGAGAAACCCATTTTCGTGGACATGTGATGATATGTGTTGATTGACCAATGATATGTGTTGATTCTGCAGCAAAGGCAAAAAGAAATTTTGACAAGAGAGAATGAAAGGGAAAAAGACAAGAGAAGAAAAAAAATTAAATTTCCTTATTACTCACAACCTTTTTGTACTACAGTATTATTAAAATGTAAAAAAAAGAGAGAGAGAAAGAAAAAAAATCCCATTGGCTATTGTACAAAGGCAGCCCTGCTGTGCTTTGCATTAAAGCTATGACATCCAGTATCTGGGACTGATCAGAAAAGAGCTGTCAAGATTGCAAACTGAACTACTGAATGGTGTAAACATGATTAAAAATTATGAGATATCAATGTCTATATCTATTTATAAAGGCCAGTTTGTTCATGCTTGCCTTATAAGTAAATATAGTTTCCACCTAGATTTTTCCTAATTTGTTTGTACAAGGAAATTGTTTTGGAATATCCAGTCAATTCAACTAGATGACATATTAGTGGAATAATAATATATCTTTCTACCTTCCCTGTCTCATTATTTTTCTTCTCTTCCCTTTCACACAGTGCCTTT
This sequence comes from Ctenosaura bakeri, assembly GCA_948474755.1. Lineage (NCBI taxonomy): Eukaryota > Metazoa > Chordata > Lepidosauria > Squamata > Iguanidae > Ctenosaura > Ctenosaura bakeri. The sequence goes on along the minus strand of CAOLHI010000145.1, from coordinate 350,265 downwards.
CTCATCATTATAAAACCAACATTTCAGCAGATAAGAATAACACAGACAAAACATTTTCAGTGTTAACAGTACAGAGGGTACAGAAGGAAAACTACATATTTCCATGGCCCTACATCTCTCAGTGAGAGATGGCTCAGTGATTGAGACAGTATTTGTTGCAAAACAAAATTTCAGAAGTTGCACTTGTCCAAAGTTGTAATCCAAAAAAGTAATTTTTACACGTTCTGGGTATCAAGAAGTGTCTTTCACTTCCTGACATTTAATGTGCCAAAGATACTTGGAGGAGACCCTTCAAGTTTTTATTAACCCAAACAATCACAATTTCTTTAAGGAAATATTTTACCATGAAACATAACTATTAGGATTTTCTCCCTAATGTTTTAGAGCATTAGTTCTTAACCTGGGATCCACAGAGCCCTCCCAGGGGGGTCCATGAACCCTTGCTGGTTAACATTAATAGCAGTGGCAGCAACACTTCCCAGACATGGGATCAGACATGGGAACTGATAGGAAAGATCAAGGATGCCTCTAAAGGTGCCTGACTTATTTACCAATGGGATGATGTGGTCAAGGGACTGTGGCTTTAAGCTGCATTGGTGGCATAAGACACTGCCATGAACCTCCATCCCACACCTTCTGGATTGAAATTGTCCAATAAAGTTGCAGACGGGGGAAGGGGGCAAACTTAAGTAGCAACCAACCAACAGGCACCAAGAAGATGGGGAGGTCTGTTTACTCATTAATGGTTAGTGATATCGAACCCTCCTGAGGAACATCCCAAGCTCCACCTTACCACCTGTCCACACTTTCACTAGATAAGTCTTGCCTTCCTTTGTGAAAGATTACCATCATTAATATGAGCAAAGAAGCCAGGCCAGGGCTTGGGAGTGGGCGATGGCAGGTGCAGAGCATGATGAAAACTCGCTGGCATGAAACAACAGAGCTTCCTCTTTTTTATCTTTTCATCCTGGCCAGGGTTCTGCTTTAGCTGCTGCTTTTTGGGGTTCTGGCTGGCTCCCTGCTTGCTTGCTTCCCCGACCAGATAAGCAAGTGAGCAGCAGCAAGTTCTATAATGGACATGTGTTGTGATTTGGTTGTTTGGTCTCCTTTCTCTTGAGAGCAGTGTGCTTCTCTGATGGACACAGGCTTGTCTTTTGAGCCTTTTGGGGCACAGAACCCTCATCAAAGTGGAAAAACTTTGGATAACTCCCCCATTCTTCCCATCCCATTCCCTCCTTTGTGAATAGTCAAATTCGCAAAGGTCAAACCCGAGGGAGCGGAGGGAGGACTATAATAGGATTGTGTACATTTACTTATTTCTCCCTTCTTTCCAATTTTGAAAGACCCCTGATGAGCAACTTTAAACTAATATTTGCATATTTAAATAAATATTTGAATATTTAAATCTAAATTTAAATATTTAAAACCTGAGTTAAGTCTTGGGGGTCCATGGGAACAAATTATATTTACAGGGGGGCCCTTGTACAGAAAAGGTTAAGAATCACTCTTTTAGAAGTAAAATGTAGTTAAGTTGTATGTATTCGTATCTCAAGATTAATGTCAAATGGCCAGGACACAAATTGAAAAATATCACTCTCTGCAACCTGGAATGAGCTTATTGATTCTCTTTCAGAGTTCATATACATATGTGAATTTAAAGCATTATTGTCTCAAATAACTATAAAATAAATGGTGAATGTTTCCTGTCCACCAAATGATATGTGGTTGTAAAATAATATGTTGCTGAGTGTTTTTCTGCAGATGGCAGAATCTGGTTAAGCTGGGTCAATCAACCAATTCTGTAAACAACCTCAGAATCCAGAAGTGAGGCTTTCCCTAGGACTCAAGGGAAAATATAGTCTGGAGTTGAACTAAAAATTATCAGAGGATTGTTTTTCCTGAGAAAATTTATTTGATTTTTTCTTTTCTTAAATCCTAGAAAAAGGTAATTGTACAGATTTTGTTCAAAATATCCTCCGTATTTCTTATTTATTTAGGTAGTAGCTGTTATTCCATCACCACACTCCTCTGGAATGCCATAATGTTGCAAAGAATACAAAATTGTGAACAGGCTGATAATGTGTTTGCTTCTGCCACTTTTTCTGACTGAGTTATGATTGTTATCATCATCCTTTAGGAAAAGGAGAGAACCTGCACAATGGCCATTGGTAATGATGAAACCCAGGAAATAGGGAATTTCTCCTTCCCATGGACAAATTCAATGAAATGTATGGGCAGTGGTTATGCTGGCTGGGAGATTCCTGGAGTTACAGTTCAGAACATTAACATTTCCAAACTCTGACCACAACCCTGTGAAGCACAAAAAGACTTGACTAGTCCATTATCAGCCAGTGAGTTTCAATATTCAGTGAGGATAAGAATATGTCCTGATCCAAAACCACTATACCATACCAGCATCTGGTTTTGGATTGCTTTCAAACTTTTGGTGTCCTCTGAACATTGTTAATATCGAGAGAAGCTTCTACATTATTTTAGGTGGATGGAGAGTCAATGGCAGTGGGGCAGTGTATTTATTAATTTTAATGGAGGTACTCAAGATGTTGAATCCTATCCCAAAGTACCTAGAAAGATACTTTGAGGTCTGCACTAAAACCCTGAGTGAATTCACTTGGAACTATCAGCCACCACTGTGTATAGTTTCAGAATGCAAATAGCTCCATGTTGACCTTCTTTGCTCTTTTCCATTGTTCTGAAGCTGAAATTTAAGGTTTAAGTACATTTCAAGGAAATACAGCAAAATCTCTCTACTTCTGTTGGCTGGTTGCTTATAAAGCACATGGAATTCCATAGCCCGCTGCTGTATTTTGACTAGCAGTGATCTAAGTAATGGCATAGATGGTTACAAAACCTTACAGTTTCCTTATCAGAACTCCTTCCTACTCGAGGCCAATTTGATCCAGAACATAATGCTTGCTGGACTCTGTGTGTTGAAGAGTTATACCAACAACATCTGCTACCACCAGATGCAGCAAAGCAGTGGAATGCACAGGTGTTTCGTGACACTGTGGGTGGTGAAAACAGCCTATATTATTTGTGTGTAAGCTAAACAAATGTATTTTGAGAAGAATACGTGTTCACTAGGATGAATCAGTGCCCTAAAATAAATCTGAATTCATTTTTCTTTCTTTCTTTTTTCTAAAAGAAAAAAGATGAATCCAGCTGTAATCTGTCTTTTGGGGAACAGCAAAAAGGAAGAGTTGAAAGAAGATTTTGACTGTCTGTCAAGGCTAAATAAAGCTCACCTTCTAAAGAAATTTTAAGTATGAAATATAAGTCTGTGAGAAGTAACTATGGTGTATGTGTGATGAGTCTGTGTATGTGTGGCAGGGAAGGGAGGGGTTGCAACAAAATCAGAAAAGAGCCTGTTAAAGTAATCAGTTTAAAGAACATGCCATCTTTCCATTGCAAACAGCTTATTATTTTTCTGTTACTTATGACCTCAGGTAACTACAACCCATGCTTATTGCAAGACACAGTAAATCCTCAATTTAATGCACCTACATTGATTTTTGAAAGGTGAGGGCAATTTTAGCTGGTGTGTGCTCATTTATCCAAACCAAAAAGGATAATACTTTCTTCTAGCACTCAAGATATCGTGTAGGCTTTGCAGAAAACAGCAACAATAAAAGCTATTCCCAAAGGCACAGCCATTTTATTTGAAAACTGAAAGTTAATGAGGGAGACAGGGTGAAACTACAATATTTCCGAAATTTGTTCCCCAGGTGGTATTTTTCAGTCATTCATACACTTCTCAAGTCTGCAAAATATGATTGAGGAAATTAGATAATGCTAAGTAATGCCTTTTAGTACTCACTAAAATGATTTTTTTGCAGTTCAATGTGTTAGTTAATTTTATTTGAATTCCCTGTAAAGGAACTTCAATAAGAACAGAAATTATTTGTTTCTCAAAGGAGAAACAAGCAAACAAACAAGGAAACTACTTATCTTGTAAGATGACAAATTGTTGGCTTCCTTTGTTTGTGAAATTCAGTTTGGACTCAAGAAGCTTTATTAACTTGCTATAATAAATGGTTATTAGATTAACTAGTTTGGCTACGTATGGTACTCTTCAGATTTCTAAATACACTGCATTCAACTTAAATTCTATCTTTCCATCATTATATCCATGGGAAGCTTAGCAGTAGGACATAAAGAGAACAGCCCCGTCAATTACTGTTCCTGTATCTAGAAATATATTGCCTCTGAAATATGGACAACTTTTGGATTTTTGGACATCTCTCCCACCATTTCAAGGTGAACCACCCACCCTATCTGTCCATGAGATGCCACTTAACTAAAGAGAGGTTTACTAACACCCAATGACATAATGCTACATTTTGAAGTCATATCTGGGCCCAGAAGAAGATAAAGGCTCTGCCTTCATTCCAATTGCCACTGCTGTGGCCTCGGAAGAAGAGACAAAGCGGCAGGCACAGTTCCACCATGCATAGGTCCAGAAGCAGATGAAGGGCCTTCTCTCCATCCCAACTGCCACTGGCCTGGCCTCAGAGGGAGAGAAGAAGAGGCAGTATCTGCTGGATTTTAACCCCTCCCACACAGCCATCCTTTTTTTCTTTTGTGTCATACCTTAATTAGATTGTAAGCCTCAGGGCAAGGAACTGTTTTGTTGATCTCTTACTTATAAAGTGCCACAGACAATATAAATAAAGACAAGGTAGTAGTAGTCGTTGTCATCGTTATTGCCATCATGGGTCCTCAGAGCCCCAAAGGAAAGAAAAAAAGCAGAGGCAACTCTTTTGATTCATTTCAACAAACTCATTTTAGTATTTTTCATCTCACCAGGAGTAGATCTTTTGTCAAGCCGGTGGGTCTTCATTGTCCTGAAACCCTTGGTATTACAACAGGGATATCTCACAATCATATATTGTTGCAGGCAAAATCCATCCTCCCCCTCTCCCTAGGTACTTTGAGGACTACAGTTAAAAGCAGAGAGGCAAGAGAGAAGCCTGAAGGGGTTCAAGAAGAGGATGTCTTCATCCCTACTCATCATAAAGTCTTTGCACTTTGTCTCTGCGAGTCCTGATTCCACTCCACCATTGCTTGCCAAAACAAAAAAGAGGACACAAGTTCTCACAAAATGAGCTTATGTTGCTTGATGAGTATAAACGCCCACTTCAAAATAGTTATAGAACTTAAACAGATATGACCACCTTGGGTGCCATACTGGGAGAAACATGAAGTATAAAGTAAATAACTAAGTAAACAAATAATCTCACTATAGTGAAGCAGACTGTGTCTGCTCAGTTAGTTGTCTAGGTGCTAAGTATATTTAGGCCCCTTCAAGGCTCCTGCTCTCTGTTTTTGGGCCTCTACTGGTTGTGGGGGACTCAAACATTGCAGCCCCCATGAACTCTAGACAGCTTTGGGGGGCGGCATTTTGGGGCAAAAATGACTTTTGTTGAGGATGATTTTTGTTGTGGGGTCCCCAAGGTCTCCTGGGGAGCAAATGCAACCCCTTAGTTCTCCCAGTTGCCCACACCTGGTGTAGACAGTGTAATGAACTTTATCCCATTGAAAGCTTTTGCTCATAATGAATTTTTTGGGCTTTGCCAAACACTCTGACTTACAATAGGTACGTAATGGCCCATTTTTCTCCACAGTGATGTGGAAGAGCTTTTCTGTCTTATGATCATCCACCGTGTTAGAAGATTCATACATGACCAAACTACAAAATATGAATCTCTCAAATACCCTTCTCCCATTCCATTACAACACATTTGCCAGGGAAGGGGCTGCCATATCTCTTAGGTTCACTGCAAATAATGTATTTGTTGCTAATAGCACTGGACTGTTTTCAGAACCTTAATATGTCTGTTGTGTGGCTTCAAGCTTATGGTGCCTTCAAGACTTATGGTAGCCTCATTAATTTCATAGAGTTTTCTTAGTCAAGAGGTACTCAGAGATTGCTTGGCATTGCCTACCTCTGAAGTACAGCCTACAGCACTCAGTATTTCTTGATGGTCCTTCTTCCAAGTACTAAGCAGGCCTGACTCTTTTTAGCTTCCAAGATCAGATGGTATTTGTAGCCTTCAGGGTATTTAGACAGCACCTGAATATGTCTCATTTAATGCAGTGAATACAATTCAGTGCACATTCACATATACCTGAGATATACTGTTATCAATGGCTGGCTGTATGCCTAACTTGAAAGCCAGTGTGATATAGTGATTTGATTATCTGACTCAGATTGTGGGAGACTAGGGCTTGAATCCCCTGTTCAGGCATGGAAAGCCACTGGGTGAGTTTGAGCAAGTCATGTTCTCTCAGCCTCAGAGGAAGATAATATAAAATACTCTCTGAACAAATCTTGCCAAAAAAACCCCATCATAGGTTCACACAAAACCACCAGCAGCAACACCTAACTTATTGATAGATAATGGCCTTTGTTTCTGAAGAATTTGGAGGAAAAGAATTGAGGGCATTTTCAGCAGCCAAGTTAAACTTGGTTTAACTATCTGTAGTCCAGTCTAATTAAACCTAGTCTCACAGAGACAAACCCTACAGTGTATGTATGTATGTATATGTATGTATGTGTGTGTGTGTATGTATGTATGTATATATATGTATGTATGTGTGTGTGTGTATGTGTGTGTATACACACATACACACATGTGTGTATGTATATATACATGTGTGTATGTATATATATGTGTGTGTGTGTGTGTGTGTGTGTGTGTGTATGTGTGTATGTATGTATGTATATATATATATATATATATATATATATATATATAATATACTCCAATGCCTGAGGAGGAAGAACAAAGCTCTGGGTAGAGTGGGGTTATAATTTACAAAAGGAGAGGATTTTTAATTCTTTTTCCACCTATCATTTTCTTATTCCCAATTTACCCTTCCACCAGCAATCTTGTAGAATTTCAGATATGTGTTTGCTCTTGCAAATGTATTTTTGAACTCTGCAGGGGAACTACTTGTTCCAGGTAATGAAAGGGTTAGGTGCCCCCCTGCTTGAAGATTTTCCAACCTTAAACGTCTCCATCTCTAAGCAGCTTTATTAAAAAAATAAAAAAATAAAAATGTTCTTACATGCATTAGTTTGTAATTTGCCTTTAGCCCCATGTTCTGAATAACAGTAATGTCATCCATTGTGAAAGCCTTTGTCCTCAGACTTTTACAAAATAATTTGGGTTATTTCAGTTGTACTTTGAGCATCTGTGCTTGATGGAGAACGTGCAGTTCAAAGGCTTGCTTGAACAATATCTGAAATGATTAGTTGGTCCAATAAAAAAACCCTCTATCATTTCATTTGCTCAAGGTTATCTTTGATCTCATAGAAATGTAAATGTGCATGGAGGTTGAAAGCAAGGAGCAATATTTTCAGTCCACATGAGCATTTTTTTAACCTGTCCTAGTTGCATTTCTTACTGAATATTTAGAATCTCATATAAGAGGATTAATGAGGTGCTGCTGAATTGATTAAATGGCAAACATTAAGAGCTGTATTCAGTAGGAGAGGTGCAATTTATGTCAGCAGCTGGACTACTTAATTTTATTCCTGGAATAGCTTGTTACTTTCATGTCTTTTTATTGACACTTTTTATGTAGTGTACACCAGGAATCTGCCCCATACCTGGCTATCTGTTGTTGCATTGAAAGCAATACAGGAAGTCTCATAAGCTAAACTGCATTTAAGGTTATTGCGATAAGAAGTGAACTACACATACATTTCTGCAACTCAGTAGCATCATTGCATCATGTAATCTAGCTTCACGTATTACAATTTCCTTCTTTTTAAAGCTTGATTAAAAGTTTTCAAAATACAAACAAAACAAAACAAAAATTATGACAACACACACAAGAAAAAAGAGAAAAATAAAATCCAACATACTAAACTCTAGAAGATAACTAAAGACAAGTAAGAGTACTAGGAAAAAAAGAAATAAATGCTGGTTTCCAGCTTCCTTAATGTAGATTATAGATAACTCAATAAAATAACTTCTCTAATTACAAATACCATTCAAATGCTTCAACTGCTACTTTTCCAAAAATACTACCTGTCAAAACCTACACTCGAGATATTGTACTCTTTTCTTGCAAAAAAACCTATTAAAGAAAGGTCTTTATATTTTCAAAAAGCCACCATTGATTTTTCTCTTAACAATATCATCAGTTTATTCATTTCAGCTAAATCCAACAGTTTTATCAACCAGTCCTCTTTCAGTGGAATCTCTGTATTCTTCTTCTACTCCCTTCCCTTCCTAGTTCACTCATCATATATGAAGATCTGAACCACTGATCTTGGCAAGGCAGCAAAGAATGGCTGTTTGGATCTATAGTATAGTGGGGTGTAGCATCCTGTAACCATCAAATTTTAATATGAGCTGCATTCTGTTAAGGGGGTCCAGCAATTACCTGTATTGTTAGCCTTATTCAGAAACACAGAAGGAAAAGGCTACTAAATACAGGGCTCATCTTATCATATCAAAGAGGGGGAGAAAGAAATGACTGGAGAGGAGTGAATGGTTTGTTCAATTAAGCTTTCTAACTGACCACCTCAAGATTTTCTATATATGTAAACAAAACATTCTAGAATATTTGCTCTGAATTGCAACATACAAAGAGAGAAAGGGAGAGATAATTGTGAGATCCAGGCATAAGAACTTAACAATTACTATTACATTCATTTTTTTCAGATAAGAGTGTTCTTGGTGCTTTTAATGCTTACCGTTGTTGTGCTGAGATATGGCTTTTCCTTTTACCTTTTGTTTTTATGCTCATTACAACTCCTAGCTTTTGTCTTGCCATTTTAACCAATTACTAATCCATAACAAAATATATTATTTTTCTTATGGTTTCTAAGCTTACACATCAGTGAGGAACCTCTGTGGGAAACATGATGCTACACTAGATGTACCCTTCATAATTTCCAGTAGGATTCCTCTGATGGACAAAATCCTATTGGAAGATTATAACTGGAAGAGATTCATTGAATCAATGCAACTTACATAAGGGTTGAATTACCAACTTACCATTTATTCATTGGTTTCTCTAGTGGTTTTGTGTTTTCTGACTGTTTTTAAAAGCAGTCGTTAGTCTCTTCTTAAAATGTTTTTATTCATGTATTCCATGTTTGAAACATTTTTTTGCACGTTGCCTCGGGAGATTTGTTGGGAGATGTTAGACAAATGGCAAGCATAAATAAATAAATGCTTCAGTTGGGACTAGCAGAACAGTTTTGGCCTATATAAACGTTTGCTATCTGTAACTCACATTAACAAAGAGTTTGAAATAATGATAATTGATTTAGGATATTCTTAAACAATTATGACTACAATATTTCCTATAATAACAGTATGAATCGACCCATGCTGTTTTCTTTGTTTGTGGGATGGGACAAAATATTTGCTCCCTTCTTAAAGCAACTTTGTTGTCAGAAGATGGCTTCCAACAAAAATGATGATTTAGAGCAAGAACTTTTGAATTGATTAAACTACATTTTAGAAAGCAGGACTGAAGTGCATATAGGTATATATTTGCTTTCTTCACTTGTGACTTTTTATGTAGCATACTTCCTATGTTTTTTGCAACATACTGTATAACCCATTGGAAGTCTTGTAGTTGCCTAGCAGTAATTCAAAAGTTCATTACAGTTTCCTGAGATTTCTTTAAAGAATTTATCAAAATGTTCTTTTGTCCCACACATCACTTAAAAAATATAGAGAAGGCAGTCACTGCAAAATATTTGAAAATCCCCCATTTTTATTTTCACAACATTTGCTTTTTTCTGGGCCTTTAGTTATACATGGCTTAGAGTCTAAGGACCAGCCAAGTAAGTCTACATTTGTAGAAATGCTGTGGAACCAACTGTTGCCGCTAATCTATGAAAAGATAAAAGAACAGTTTTCTTAGGTGACTGTCATCTACTCCAACAGGAACAAGCTTGGAAGAAAGATGTGGAATAGGTCCCCAATCCTCATAAATTAGGTAAGAGAATAGAGCAGGAGGAGATGGCATCTAATAAAGTATGGAGGAGGCAATGAATAGTGTTGGACAGGTTCAAAAAGGATAGACAAACAGAATTATCATGGAACAAAAACATCAGTAATAAGAGCAACTGGGCAAAGCTTTCTTGAAGTGATTTCCTTTAAGCAGGGATAATATCCACCTGAGGATATGTACAATATTTAAAGGTAAATAGGCACAGAGCCAGGATTATGGGTAAAATATTTTTGTGGGAAGATGAGGGAGAGAATGAAATTTAGCTGCCTCTTAGGACAGAAAAAGAAGTATGGATATGGAAAAATACTAGTAAAAAGGAGAAAATCAGGAAGTGTCTTGCAGGGCAACATCTTGTGGGGCATGAAGGAAAAGAACCTGGGCTGATTTAGAGCTAATTTAGGCAGAGCTAACTTAAGCAGCAAATTAGGCATGCAGTTGATTTAGGAAAAAAATGGCAGAATTTTAATATGCTGTTCTTGTGGAGGGGGGAATGGGAGGCATATTTGCAGGATTTTCTGCCTCAAATAGCTAGCTTTTAGGCACTATGTACCTTGAACTGGGGGAGCTGACTGCTCAGCTCTTCAGCTGGCATTAAAAAGAAAACTTAGAAGGATGGAAAGGCTTGAGAATGGGTTGCCATTTCTTGGTGGAAACAGGAGTAATGGGTTACCAAGCAGATCTAATGGCAAGTCTACACAACATTTAACTACATAACTGATAGCTATGTCCTTTTCATCCTTAGTTCAGAAGTTAAGCACAGAGTGACCAATCCAAATCAGGACCCTAGCATAGCATGGCTTCAACTGTATGATCTTGATTCAAATCCCCACCCCTCACGGTCCACTAAAACACATGATTCACCTTTTGTCAATGTAAAGTGCAAATGTGTAAGACCTTGTTCGGACTGGAACCACAGAAAGGGCATACTAGACACCTGATCCAGATGGGCCCCTCTGGTTTTGAGAGACACAGCTTTTGGTTACATCTTAGTTTGGTTCTGAGAGAAGGAGTCACTTTATTAGGTGAAACTAAAATGCCAAGTGGGCATTTTAGCTGGATTGTCCTTGTCAGTCTCCCTGGGCCTCTCAATATGACACATCTCCTTTTGGCCCTTGTAGCTAACATACTATGCTATATTCCTTATGACAGGCTGTCAAGCCCCATCTGCTGTCTTGAATAAGAGAAGGTACCTCCAAAGTCTATCTAGCTGCCACCACCTCTACTTCACTCCATATGATTCAGTAATGTTATGGGAGTTACTGAGGCTGTTTAACTCACACCTTTCCACCTATGCTACTGCAGAGACTTTTCCTCCTCTTCCTGTGGAAGATGAAAGTCCTGTACACATATGCCTGCAGGAAAGCTTTTATGCTAAGCAAGCAATCTTACATTACCCAAAGGGTATCTTAGACATGATAGCGCCTTTCTTCAGCGTTACTTAGGAGTAATTCCATAAACAGCCTGAATCATATTCATCTGAGGTTAAAAAGAAATATAAGCCCTAATGCAACTAGCTGAACATTCCTATTCTATTCACAGTACAGATGGTGTCCTGGGTCTTGGATGGTCATGACAAGCAGGGATTCTGGACCTCTTAGTCCAGCCTATGACCAGGCTTCCTGAAGAGAGGCATGCAGCAGCCCCACACTTCTCCATCAGTCTGTTTGTTTCTCTCTGTGCCTCCTGGCATCCCAACATTTTATAAACTCTAACTTGGAAAGATCTCAGAGCTTTCCTACCTCTCCCCAACTGGCCATCCTCATTGTACAATTTTATCATTTTCAGCTCCTCCATGATGCTAACCCCCAATAAATGTAACTTAAGACCAACACATTCATAACCCTTTGTTTACCTGAAAGGGACACTAAATGCCCTAGCTGTGTTGTCCACATAGACCATTTCTGCATGTAGACATTACCATGGATTACTGCATTGTAGCATTGTATGGTTCTGTATGTGGGAACAAAGTAGTGTTGTGTTATTTTCTGTGGTTCTGCATGGAATCAGCTTTTAGTGCACCACCATGTGTTGAGAAGCACAGCATTTGAAAACTGGAAAAAATTCGTTTCACATTCCGACATCAAATCAACATCGGTTTTTCACAGTGATGCAGAAATGGAAAACTGTATCAGTGCACATACAATCCTGTTGTTCTGCTTATGTTTTCCTGTCAGGCTGGAAGTTCAGCTTGTAGTTATACAGAGACATTACCCTCCAAAACATACAAACAGAAAACAGCCAATCAGGGCCACTGAGGCGGGGTGAGGGGGAGATAGGGGAGTGACTAGCAACGAGGTAGTGCAGATGCATGAACTCACATTCCTCCTCATGACATTGCTTGAAATTAGGGGGTGTGCAGAATGCAACAAAGATAAACTGCATTATTTAAACCTGCCATGAGATGCTGCAAACTCCTTCTTGTGTCTCTTGTGGAAAAGGTCATAATGGGAGATCCCATTATCACATTCCTTTATTGAAGTTCCTTTTCCTTTTAGTCCTACCTACTGTTCTTCAGTTCCTACCCACTGAAATTATTTATGATTCCTAATTTTCTAATAGTGCTATTTCTTCAAGCTATTAAGCACATGTGGGAACTTGAGAAATGGTTTCACAGCCAGTAATAATAGGCACCATATAATTTGTAGACAGTTCAGTGTAAGATTTTACACAAAGGAAACATGTTACTGGGGTGCAATTAAATTCCATAGTTATACGATGCTTTGAAACCATCAGAAATAGAAAATTAAGTGCACTTTAAAATACAGTACTGGAACAGAATGAAAACAGCAAGAAACGAAATGCTACAAGTACATCAGGAAAATTAATTCTTCAACTAAAGCAAGCAGAAATCAAAAGACATTGGTGGTCTGATGGGTGCATCTTATGGAAAAAGTATGACCTCATGGCACACTTCAAATAAAACTAGTCAAGAAATACTGGGATACATAACAGTAAATGCCTTTTTTAACTGGCATGCTTCAGCTTGTTGACTGTTATTGTTGTATGGCATCAAGCAATTTCTGACTTAATGAAATTAAGATAATCATATAATAGTTTTTTTCTCAGCAAGATTTGTTCAGAGGAGGCTTGCCATTGCCTTCCTCTGAGCTGAGAGTGTGTGACTTGCCCAAGATCACCCAGTGGGTTTCTATGGCTTAGTACAGATTTGAACCCTGGTCTTCTAGAACCCTAGTCCAACACTCAAACCACTAAAGCATGCTGGCTCTTGACTGTAACCAAATGAAATGTTATCAGCAAATGGAGCCAGCATTTAGTTCTCTTTGTATGTATGAGAGAGAGAAAATACTGATTACTTTCAATCAGTAGATTGACATCATAAAACAATTAGAATAATGAGGCTGAATCCATATAAAATGTACTGACGATTGTGAAATGGTGTGATGTAACCAAAATACTAACGTAATTCATTAAAATAATGAATGCTGACAGTTGTAGGTGTCATGACCAAGATGAAGCAGTAGGGTTACCAAGCCCAAGCACCAATGGAGAACCTGAAATCCCTGAGCCTGAAAAACTGGAGACTTCTGGAGCTTCTGTGCCCAAGACCCCCAAGCCCAGATCCCTTCTCCAGATGAAACTTGAGAACTGTAGTCCTGGCCAAGGGATGCAAAAGGTCTCAGTTAAGCTCTAGACCTTGCTGAGTGAGATATTCAGTTGGACTTCTCCCAGCTTTTGCCCTATTTAGTCTGCCCTGACACTTGGCAACACTCTGCCCCATTTGATATTAGGCCAACATGAATGGATCTCTCAGTTTCAACGTTCCTCATATTTATTTACTTATTTATTTAAAAAAATCTCAAGTTCTTTCCATTAAGATAATGAAGAAATGTACAAAGTTTGGTAAATTCTTGTAAAAATGAATTGGAATAAAGTTTTCACCTATCCTTATTAAAAGATGGAAAGATAATTAATATGCTATATTTAGTGTACAGTATCACAGAAGTATATCTTATTGTGTACTAAAATCCAAATCTTATAGATTCAATGCAAATCAAATTGAGGACTGAAAAATTCCCAGTGTTTTGGAATAATCAAAATTACAACCAAAAACAAGATAGAACCACAGAAGCAAAACTGGCAAATTTGTTAATCTCACAGTTTTTTCAATCTTGTTCTGATCAACAGAGTTATCTCTTCCGATTACTGACTATCAGACTTAAAGTTCAAACTACTGACCTGAGGAACATGACCTGGGTACCTTGGTGGAAAGAGTTCACTGGCACAGAAGCAAGACTTAGGGAACTGGAACTACTTTATACAGCAATAAAAACCACAGTTTTAACTTCACAGTGGGTTGATTTTTTAATTATGCTAACCTTCTAGCTACACTTGTGCAGGTAATGATCTATGTAAGTCAGTTGGGACAACTTGCCTGAAGTCCTTAGTATCTATTTTGGTTCCTGCAGATAATTATATTGTTGTCTAAACTTAATAGAAGACTTTTTCCATTAAATCAGTGTAACACTATTACTATATAGCACTTGCTTCATTATACATGAGTTTGGACTCAGTTTGCTTTGGCAAACTCAGCATGATTTGCTTTGTACTAAGAACCTTCATTAAGGTCACATCTGTTTCCCATTCCTTTTTGTTGTATAACATCACCTTGCTTTTTATATCAATTCACAGCTGTTAACAGTGTAATTTTTGAATTAGTCCATCTTGCTTCATTTTAAGGAGACACGGCTTTGTTAGAAAGTTAGAGTGCATGGGACTCAACAACTAGGTAAGTATAAGATTTATTGAGGCATTACTCTCACTTTCTTCAATACTGAAACAGGGAAGTGCCTAGCATTGCCTGTTCTCCTCCACATGTGGAAAGTAATACATTTAAGGCAAGAGGTTCTTGTTCACACAAAGACTCTCCATGTAGACAAGAATACTCAAAAATCTGGGATCTTGCTAACACAGAAAGCATTCATGTTAATAGGAACCCATCTATTTCAGATGGCACTCTCTATATGAGGACAATAAAGTGGGGAACCAAGGAACCTTTAGGCATTCACTTGTTCACATGTTGAAGACAGCAAGATGAAAAACTCCCAAATGAAGTTATATTTCACTCTAATTTATATTATAGAGACATAAGCTTGCCACATGCTAGAAAAATATGATGTAATGGTCTTTTAAAGAGGCAATCACCCTATACATGGAGGTTGTCATGCCCCAGTCCCAGGACCCTGCTGCAAACACAGACAGGACCCTCCCCACAGCCACAACACACAGACACGAAGAGGACAATACTTACTCCAGCCAAGTGTAGAATAAAAAAAGGAAAGCCCATGAGACTCAGAGCACTTATATAGGGAGGATGTATTAATCAGACAAACAGCTGGGGCAGGCTTCTGGCTGATAAATACAAGAGGTAAGGTAGGGAGAGCGTTGCTATAGACAACTGTTATTTCCATTGAAGGAAATGTGTTCTTCTTTTGGTCTTTGGCTTATGTTTCTGAAAAACCTTGACCCTTTGTGTGCTGACTACACTGCTGGATTCTCCCTTGAACTGACACTCTGAATGTATTGCTGACCTGGACTACTGAAGCAAGAACAGTAAAGATAATCTTCTGTAAACCTCAACTGTGGCTGCTACCATAGACTCTGTTTAAGGACGTTGAACCTTGACTGGCTTTCTAAACAAGACAGAGGTGGAGTAATTCTGCGCGAGTACTGTATGACTTGACTAATTGAAGACAAAAGAACATAACTGGAATGAGTAAGAAACATATGCTGTAAATAGGTTCAGGGCTGAGGGATTCACAGCAAAGTGCTGTCCTGTAGTCATCTATTATAAGTGGATCCATTTTACTTTGACGGCTTCCCTAGGTCCCATCTTTAATTTCTTTTGAAGTTACATTTTCTTGACAGATGGACAGTGGTCTCAGCTACCTTGTATTAGTTCCCTTGTCCAAGTAGTTGGGTAATTCTGAAGCAGGGCCAGGTGGAGAAAGATATAGTCATCATCATTTTTTGTTCAAAAAATGTTGGACATAACAGAAATTATTATAGCCATCACACAAGAACAGGGTGAGAAATAAAAACAGAGATGTCTGTATTTGAAGGCAAGCCTTCATGACAGTAATACCAAGCAGACAGTTATCTAACACCTGCTTTTTTATCGAGAAATCCCAGTTGTAAAGCAAAAATGTACTTCTCTCTAGTACCATTGTGCTGTTGAAATTCAGCTGTGGAGGACACAGGAGGCTGAAAACCAGGTGTGTATCTATGCATATTGGATGGAAAAAATATTTGAAAATTTTCTTGTCTTTGAAAGAAAAGGTAACCCAAAAAAGTAAGGCACTCTCTTAAAAAAAAAAATTAACTGTTGCAAGATTGTTGGGGCCCCTGTGTGAGTATAATAAAATAAGTGCCTCTCTTCCCCACACTTTGCTTATTTGTTTCTTTTTGTAAGGGAAAAAAGCTTTACCATTTTTTCACTAAAAAGTCCCCAAATGTGGAAAACAATCACAAAATAGGCCAAAAAAGCTTCTCCCACCATCTTGCCCACCAGGAGGAAACTGTACAATTTGAATATTGAGCTCTTGAAATAATTTATCTGCACTACACAGTTACATTGGTTTGATCCTACTTTAATGATCATGGTGCTATCCTAGGGAATCCTGGGACTCATTATTTGGGGAACTCTAGTGCAATCACCTGTGCTATACCACTAAAGCTCTACTGAAGATACTCCCAAATAGTTCATCAAACTACAAATCCCATGAGTCCACAGGATTCTGCTATAGCTTTTAAACTGCTATAACTATGTAGTGTAGTATAAATACATTTGCAGTTGCAAATAAATACATTTGCACTTTTGCACTGACAAGTCAGTGTCAGTCAAGTTGCATCGCTAATGAGAAGCCCAAAAAGTTTTCATTGTTTTTGAACCCCCTGAAAAATAACAGGACAAGTTACACTTGATGGGGAAGATACAATATCCAGGCTCCCATTTTTGTTCAATCCTGTAATCGGCCATCAAATCAGCCAAACTGAGCATGGCAAACATTTAAGCAAATAAGAAATCATAGAGAAGGAGTAAGAAAGGCATAGAGAGAGAAAATGCCTCAGGTCCTAGGAGATTATTCTCTTTGTGAGAACAAGAATCCAAATGTGTATGAAGCAGAATTTTGTAAGTAGTGGAGAAATGCAGTTTTTCAGTCCTGAAGGAATATTGTTATAGATTATGGTAATGAAGAGGGAAATGTTAACTTACACTGACAGTACTTAACATTAAAAGAAAAGTCTGGTTGGGGAATTAGGCTGTTGACAGCAGCAAGCTTGTAGAAATGATATATAGTAATTACTGTCTTTATATATCAGTTGTTAAACACCTGAGACCAAGCTAATTTCCATCCACTTTATGGCTATCTAGGAGAATGTTTGATAAGCAGTGTAAGAGTTCTGCCTACTGAGGCTACTAACTCAAAGCTCTCACCTGAAGTGCACTGAAGTGATCATCTTCATCTTTAACCTTTACTTATAATCATCTTTGTTCTAAATTTGTCAGCCCTCGTTCTACAGTGCAACTGGTTTTTCAAGCTGTCAATCAAATTTGATATGGATATCAGGCAAGAAAGTTCTGGACGGGGATACATGATGAAATCCAAAGAATCTGTAAAATGCACTTTGAAATGATACCAGAATTTTATTTATTAAACATGTTAGGACAACAAAGGGAGATAGAAGTCATCAGAAGATATTGTTATATTTGATAACAGCTGCAAGGTTGACATATGCGCAACATTGGAAAGAAAAGAAAGATGTTGATTTGGGAGAGTGGAAATTAAAAGTTCTGGATATGGTAGAGACAGAAAAGTTAGCATTTTCATTGAAAAATAAACCTATCCAGAACTTTGAAAGGGAATGGAAAGGAGTTTTGGAATGGATAAAAAATTAAAAGTATATGAAAGCAAAGAAAGAGACAATGCAATTGTTTTCTCTTCTGTAAAATGTAACTGTTATTCATTCTTTTTCTTTTGGTAAATGGAAACAAAGAAGACTCAACTGGAGTAAAATAATATGGAAGCGGGGGAGGGTGTGATATATCTGATAATGGGGTATATCCACTCTGTTTTTTATGCAACAAAACTTTTAATAAAAATATTTTTTAAAAAAAAATTGATATGGATAATCACCGCAGACTGATATAACGTTCAGTGATACAGTAAACAAAAGTATTAAGCTGTTCTTTAGGAGGGAAAAATCTTCAAATCAAGTGATGAGAATTATCAAAGATGGTCATACATGTCATGCATAGCAGCTTAGGTTTACAATTGTCTATGTCTATTAAAAGTAGTAGTAATATACCACCACAAAAAATGCAGTGATGGCTGCTACTAAAAGGGATTTTAAAAAGAATTATTAGCAAATTCATGGATGAATGTCAGTAATCAGAGAGCAGTATACTTCTAATCCCTACAATTCTAATATGAATAATAGGAAGTGATTTTCGTGACTTTACCATCATGATCTTCCTGTGAGATTTCAGAGAATCAGAGACTTCTGGCTGCAAATACAAAAAGAAAACTGATGGCCCATCACTCAAGAAGGTTCCTGAATGCCCTCCCAAAGTGATTTTTTGCGACCAAGATACCATGGATACAACTGTTCCTTTATTTTATTTATTTGTATGCTGCCTTTCTTCCAGAATGGGACATAAGGCAGCTTCCAGAAACAGTCAATGTAAAAACTTTGCAATAAAATTTAAAAGTAATTAAAATCATCAGATGAAACATTATATAACCATTTTAAAATCATTCAAAAATTTTAAAAGATACATAAAATATTTCAACATGAACCTCTCCTGCTTATACATTAAAAGTCTGCTTAAACAAAAATGTCTTTGCCTGCTGGAAAAAGAAAGCAGGGAGGCAACCAACCACGTTTTCCATGAAAGAGAATTCCACAGAATGGGAGCAGCCACTGAGAAGGCTCTCTGCCAGTTGTCCACCAAGTGAGCCTCTGATGGTAGGGGGACCAAGAGAAAGCCTTCTCCTGAAGATCTTAAAACTCTGACGGATTTGTTTGGGGGGATATGGTCTTTCAGATAATTTTTAAAAGGGTCAGTATCAAATTCACCTCAAATGATAAGTTGCCGAAGAAAAAGTAGGTACTACTTTTGAGGAAATTAAGTAACATCTTATGTGGGGAAAGGGATACATAAAAATTTAAAGTACTTTTTTTATGCTCATCTACAACTTAGCCTCTATGAGGTCAAATTTTTCTTTCCTTTCTTCTAATGTTTTGGTCAAATATGTCTGTCTCACCTTGCAACCTGAATCACAGCAACAGGGCAAGGAAGTGGCTTTTCCCCCAGATTTTGAAAATGGGAAGGAAAGGAGTTTGCTCACTCTTCCTATCAGAATGCTTACCAAGTTAGGCCTTTAAAAATCAAGATTAAATCAGCAATCTTCTACATGGCAGGTATAATTTGAATTTATATATTCACAACTTGGAAATATTTGTCTTGTCAGCTTTTGTGGTCAAAATCTCTTTACCATCCTATTTAATGAATCTCTGGCCTTAAAATAATTTTTAGGATAAGAACTTACTTGCAGGATTAATAAAATTGAAGTTAACTTTTCAAAAGTTCAGTTATCTTTCCAAAATTGGAATGTTCTACATTTTTCATCAGAAGAGTGATTACCTTGACTAGAAGTATGGGTGCTCTCATTTTCTTCCCCGGCTCTTGATCCCCTGTCATTCTGGATAATTTAAATATATTTGATTAATGATATGATAGTCTTACTTTTCAGTAATGCCAAGCACCTTGATAACTCTTTTGTGTGTTCATCCCTTCTGAAATTCAGGCTACAGAGATATTCCAAGTCAGTCTGCTACATCTGTCATTCTTAATGACATACTAGGTAGTGAGCAATTGAGAGGGAGGGTACATTTATGTCGTAGAAAGCACAAAGGCTTATGAACTATACACTTATTCAGCTCCACACATAAATAATATAAAATCTGTCTCTCCTAAATTCTTATTTGAGTTGTTTTCCTGTATATTGTTACAGGACCATACATCATGGTCAGTAATGTCTTTGTAAGCTTCGGGAAGTATTCTTACATTCTCTCTTTATCTTTATGTGTGTTACACAGAGAGAATAATGAGGGAGCAGGGAGCCGAAGAGTCTGTCAGGATCTATTCCCAATCTGTTTCAGGACACCAGAGGAGACAAGTCCACCACAGAATGTACAGGCCCCAGTGGCCTATGGACGAGGTGTACCCCTGCTCAGTCCCTAGGCTGCTGGCAGATTAAGAGCAGTCAACTTTTTAAAATGTATAAATTGCTTGTAAGGTTCACTATAGTACACATACCATAACTATTATGTATACAAACATGAAGATGAAGGGAATGCTGTGGATGTAGCATATCTCAATTTCAGTAAGGCCTTTGACAAAGTTCCCCATGGCATTCTTGCAAAGAAGCTAGTAAAATGTGGGCTGGACAGGGCTACTGTCAGGTGGATCTGTAACTGGTTGACTGACTTCCCAAAGAGTAATCACCAATGGCTGCTTTTCATCCTGGAGAGAAGTGACTAGCGGGGTGCCACAGGGTTCTGTCCTGGGCCCAGTGCTGTTCAATATCTTCATCAATGAGTTGGATGAAGGAATAGAGTGCATGCTCATCAAATTTGCAGATGATACCAAATTGGGAGGGGTTGCTAATATGCCAGAGAACAGGATCAAAATTCAAAATGACCTGTACAGATTGGAGAGCTGGGCCAAGGCTAACAAAATGAGGTCCTACACTTAGGTAGAAAAAATGGAATTCAGAAATATAGGATGGGGGACATGTGGCTGGATAGCAGTATGTGTGAAAGGGATCTAGGAGTCTTAACAGACCACAAGCTGAACATGAGTCAGCAGTGTGATGCGGCAGCCAAGAAAGCCAATGCAATTCTCGGCTGCATCAATAGGAGTATGGTTTCTAGATCAAGGGAGGTACTGGTACCACTCTACTCTGCTTTGACCTCATCTTGAATACTGTGTCCAGTTCTGGGCACCTCAATTCAAGAAGGACATGGGCAAGCTGGAGCAAGTCCAGAGGAGGGCGACCAAAATGATGGGGGGCCTGGAAACCATGCCCTATGAGGATAGAGAGCTGGGTATGTTTAGTCTGCAGAAGAGAAGGTTAAGAGGGGACATGATAGCCATGTTTAAATATTTGAAGGGATGCCATGTAGAGGAGGGAGTGGGCTTGTTTTCTGCAGCTCCAGAGACCAAGACAAGGAGCAATGGATTCAAGCTGCAGGAAAGGAGATTCCACCTGAACCTGAGGAAGAACTTCCTCACGGTCAGGGCTGTCCAGCAGTGGAATATGCTGCCTCGGAGTGTAGTGGAGTCTCCTTCTTTAGAGGTTTTTAAGTAGAGGCTGGATGGCCATCTGTCGGGAGTGCTTTGAGAGTGTTCCTGCATGGCAGCGGATTGGACTGGATAGCCCTTGTGGTCTCTTCCAACTCTACATTTCTATGATTCTATGAAACATAGACTGACAAACATTGCTGGTGAAAATATTGTGATGAATGTTGATTCCTGAGATTTCCAGTTCTGAGTTCCTGAGATGTCCAATTCTGGGAACTTCAATTCAAGAAGGATATTCACAAGCTGGAGCGTGTCCAGAGGAGGGCAACCAAAATAGTGAAGTGTCTGGAAGCCATGCCCTATAAGGAACAGCTTAGGGAGCTGGGTATGTTTAGTCTGCAGAAGAGAAGGTAAAGGGGGACGTGATAGCCATGTTTAAATATTTGAAGGGATGTCATGTCTAGGAGGGAACGGGCATGTTTTCCACTGCTCCAGAGACTAGGACAAGGAGCAATGGATTTGAGCTGCAGGAAAGAAGATTCTACCTGAACCTCAGGAAGAACTTCTTGATGGCAGTGGAATATGCTGCGTCGGAATGTGGTGGAGTCTCCTTCTTTGGAGGTTTTTAAGCAGAGGCTGGATGGCCATCTGTTGGGAATGCTTTGATGTGTATTCCTGCATAGCAGGTGGTTGGTCCCCGTAGTCTCTTCCAACTCTATGATTCTATGAAACAAATGAACCAGGTTCAGTATTTTTGGGCAAGTGTAATCTAGCCCTGGTTCATCACACTTTTTGCTCTCTATTTCTGGTCCTGTCCAAAAACATCTACCTACTTTTGCCATCCCTAAAGGTAACCTTAGAAAAACAAGACACAAAAGCTCTGAAAGCTTAGCACTTTGTTCCATTCAGTTACAGATTCCCAAAAAACAGAGATCTGCTGGGTGCATTTTGGCAATCCCCACCTTCAGGCTGCTATGAGCCAGCAGCGGCTGGAGAAGTAGGAATGGTCTGTCACATCACTCCACCCTACCCCAAGAAAAAGAGAAATTGGGTGAAAAAATGCATGAAAATCGATGACAGGAAAAGCTGTTAAATGTAGAAATAGTAGAAAAGTAAAATGAAGAAAGTAAGAACTTAAGGTCAAACCACACAAAGCAGAAGAAAGAGCGGGTGCAATCATAATTGATAGATTGTGACACAAAATCTATCACTCAGGACTATAGATTTTACTGTAGTCCTGAATGGCAATTTACATAACAAGTAACTTCCAAAACTAGATGAAACATATGGAAGATTGTTATTAGTTTCTTCCCACTGCTCATAAATCTTCACAGCCATAATAGTGCATCGTCCCCACCCTAACTCAGTGTCCAATGTAATTGTGAAATCTACAAGCTTCTTTCCACCTTGGCACTTATATAGGTATGTTTCTTTTAAAAATTGCCTGCTAGGCTTTTTTTTTAGATAGACAGATTGTTTTTTTCTATGTAATGATATACAGTAATAAAGAAAGCTACACCTGTTGATCTTACACAGCTGCTAAATTAGTAGAGCCTGTGACAATGAGACCAATTGTTTCCTCTTGCCCTTGTCTAAAAGGTAGAATTAATGCATTTGCCTTTGTCCTGAAAAGGTTAATCCTGGTGACAGATTTAACATGTAAATTTCAGTAGATCAGATTGTTAATGGCACAAAAACAGGACAAATAAAATTAAAAAGAAAACTCCTAGTAAACTTATATCGTTGTTGTTGTGTGCCTTCAAGTCATTTGTGACGTATGGTGACCCATAATCAAGCCTGTCATAGTTTTCTCAGTATGAGTTATCCAGAAGCAGTTTGCCATTGCATTTTTCTAAAGCTGAGAGAGTGTGACCTGCCCAGTGTAACCCAGTGGGTTTCCATGGCTGAGCAGAGATTTGAACCCTGGTCTCTTAGAGTTCTAGTCCAATACTCAGACCACTACACCACATTCACTCCCCTAAACCTATATTAGACTAGGCTATTTCAAGAATAGTTAAGTTCAGCTAATGGGATTTCTCTTTTTTTTCCCCTTCAGAGAACACAAGGTTCTTTATATTTAAATAAAACCAAAAGGCAATTTTAAATGTTTATCTGAAGTATATGGCACAGTCTTTATTAGCAATAGCATTAGATTTCTATACCACATTTAACCCCTGTGCCACCAGAACTATTAGATCTTGGAAAAAGAATTGAGGGGAGGGCAGCTACATCTTTCAGAATTCCTATGCCAGCATGACCAGAACATTGTATGTATAGACTTACCATCCCATTTTCCAATGTAGAACTCTGATCACTTCTCACAAACACCCAAAATAATTCTTTGGCCCTTTCCACATGAGGCTGATGAATCGGTTTGTGCCGTTTCTTACCGGATTTTCTGGGCTCAAAACAAGGCGGACATTCCCTCATTTCCTTCCGCACAGCTACTGCATATGTTCCATTCTGATTTGGAGGAGTGTGAGTTCATGAATCCACACTGCCTCCGCCGTGGCCACTCCCGCTACTCCCCTCACCCCGTCCCATCGGCTGTGATTGGTCCTTTTTTTTTTTTTGCATGGTTTAGTACGTCATTGCATACGCGTGTATGTGCATAAGTCCATACTACCCCTGGCCCATCCCATTAGCCCGCCCACGACCACCAATTTGCATTGGCACAAATGTACGTGTCTGCACTACTGTGAAAGTACAAATTGGATTGATCTGGAAAATTGGAAAATCGATTTCTTCCAGTTTTCAAATAGCATGCTTTATCGCCACATGGGGGTGCATTTAGTCGGAATTACTTGAGGAACGAAGGTAAATAAACTGAACCCAGTCCACTCCAAGGTGCAGAAGACCTCTGTGGCAAGACGCATTGGTCCGCCTTAATAACTACTTGCGGAAGGGCCATAGATAAAGAAAATCAATGCTAACAGTGCTAAATTATTTTTACTCAGTGAAAGGGCCAAAGTAGTAGTAGCAGTTTGAGAGCCATGGTCCACAAACAACTTTTCCAAACACTGATCCTTCAAATGTATATGGAAAACTGTAGGATGAAAAGCAGGCTTCATATACAAAAATTCCCCACGTGTAGCAAATCAAGGGCCCAACTTGTAAGCCTGGTCCTCTTCATGATGTTCTTGGTTACCATGAGAAGAAGCATCTTGATATTTAAGCAGTGTGCATGAAGCCATCTGTATATCGAGATGGTATATGTTAACAGTAGTAGCCAAATTATGCTGTGAATGATCACGTACCCTCCAACTGTAGCAACTTGAAAGGGACAGTGCATATTATTCTTCTGTTGTCTCATTTTTTCAACTGCCTTTTAAATGTCTCCATTTCTCTTTCTTCCTCCCACTTTCCCCCTTTTCTCTGCATCTTAATTCAATTGCTGAGAACTGAGGCTGTTTCCACCCTACACTGTTTATAGTTTGGGGTTTGTAGTTTACTGAAGCTAAAGAATTCTCTAGCTGAGAATTCTAAATGCCCCTCCCTAAACTGCAAACCCTAGGATTCCACAGGATGTTGAAAGTGGAATAATAGCACTGTAACAGTGTAGTGCAGAAATGGCCAGACTTCAGAGTGCTGAAGTCTTTTGTGCACAATTAACTCAGGGAGAAGAAGAAAGGAGAAGCAGAGTATTAACATCCCATGTAAAGTTAGGCAAAAAGAAACAGCTGCAGCTTCTCTTAGCTTATGTTTTCTTTCTTAATAATAATTATTGTCGTCTTGACCACAAAAGTTCTGGTTTGCATTGGTGAAATATTGACAGGCATGTAGACAAGAAGTTAGAAGCAAAGGACTAGGACAACAGCTAGGCTGAATTAAGTTCTCTTAAGTGTTGCACAGACTTAAAATTTGCCTTATCTTGCATATAATAGTTTCCAAAATGTGCAGCGGTAAATACAGCATTGTGTCAAAACAGAAACTGAAAGTAAAGCAGTGAAGGGGAGAAAAGACAAAATCCACAGGAGATACATATCAGCAGAAAGGGTGGCAATAGGAACTTACAGTGCAACTATGAGCAGAAACTAGAAAATCAAAGATAATTTCATTGAAATCTAGTATCTTTGCATTGCTTGGGTTAATAAAAACAGACTACCAATATTTCTGTGGAAAGATATTTAAGGAAGCAGTGAAATGCATATTCTAATGCTGCTATAAGATAGTCTAATCACGATATCAATGCACAAAGATTTGTTTGACTGTGATATGCACACATCTCTATATGCACACTTCTCACTCTCCTCGCCCATCTAGTTTTATTCAAGCAAAGTTCTAACCATTCTAGCTATATTCTCATTATCTTGATAGTTACCAGCTGTCCTTTCTTTTCCCATCACCAGTGCTTCCACTAAGTGACCTTTTAAAGTGAAAAGAAATAATGCAGCTTCATGAAGTGAAATGATACCTGAAAGTTCCCCATCCTTATGTTAATCCTTTATTGAAGTAACTCTCCTGTGACTTCCCTTAGGTCATGTTTAGTTTATGTCACTGTAGAGGAGACAAGATCTGGTTTGCACTGTGCACAGTAAGTTGCAAGGTAAGAAAAATAGACTAATTTACTGCAGGTCAGTGTAATGTGACTTTCTGCTTTCTGGAATTGGACATCAAGAATCCATTTCGGTGTGCATCCAGTCAAAGCACTTTTCTGTAGAAAATTATTGGCTGCAATAGGCTACCATTCTTCACAAAGAAAAATGTGTGTCTCACAGATGTGTATTTGTACCCTGTGATCAAATAACGTTTGATTAATATCCTATACATAGTTTTAACCAAACAATGCGATACTTTAGGTATTTGGAAGAATAATAGGAAAATATTGTGTAACAGTTATAAAGCTTTATATCTTGTGCTGCCTATCAATATTGCTTAAAGATTTTTTTAAAAAACTAAAACTACAAGACTTCAGCAGTCTGATCACAGTGCAGATGGTTACTGAATATGCTGAAGAGCTTTTGCCTTAGGAAATCAGACTGTAGTTTTGAGTTTCAAAATGAATTTGGTCTTGCAGACTGACCCATGTCTGTAACACCAAACTGCTATATATCTGACTTTGCATGATGACTTGCTTCCATACAAAATGGGGAGGAAGTTGAATTAAAAGATGGAGAACTGAGAACCTAGGCATATTGATTTTGAATGGAACAACAACATATTTATAAATTTCCAAGGATTGTTATGTTAGCCTGTTTCACTGACAACACAAAAATATCTTCTACTACCTCAAGGTTTGCCATAAACTTTTCTGAACTTCATTAGACACATGGAGTGCTGTCTCAGTTGGGACATTATGTAGGAAACTGCAATCAATGAGATCAGAGGGAACTGAAATGCAACAAGTATGAACAGTGATCATTACCTTAACAGTACTCATAAACAAACAGTAACTGGGTAAGAATACAGAAATTGTATCAAGGAGTTGCTTTAAAACAGTTAGCACAATGAAAAGCTTTTTGCCCTGAGCAAGCTATAGAAGATGGAAGTGGACCTCTTGATTAATTCTTTTTCTGTTTCTGAGACATCGGAAACAGAGTGATATTGGACAGAAAGTGTCATAGGAGATTGAAATGCCTCCCCTTTTTTTCCCCATGTCAGATGTGCACCGTTATATTATTTGATGTGGGGGCTGGCTTTTATGCCTAATGTAAAATGCAGTAGGATATATGAATGAACCTACAATATTGTGGATGGCATTATTGGGTGCTGTAATACTGTTGCTGGATCCATCTGATCTTGGAACTAAGCAAGATCAGCTCTTGTTAGTACTTGGATGGGAAGCTGCCAAAAATATCAGGTGCTGTAGGCTACATTTCAGAGGACGGACGTGGCAAAACTATTTCTGAGTGTTCCTTATCTAAGAAAACCCAATGAGATTCATGGGGTCACCATAAGTCAACAAGCAATTTGAAATTCCTCACCCCCCACCCCCCCAATACAGTTACCAGAATAGGGACATAATGGACATCAGGGTTTGTCAAAGGATCTGGCTGTTGTTTCTATATATCCTACAATCCATCATTTCACAGATGAAAACTGGGATGCAATATAAGAGTGTGGTACAGATGGCAAAAGTTATTGATGAGGAAAAACATGAAAGGTAAGAGAGACTGCAGCAGCTTAATTTTGCCTGAGTCTACCAGGAATGGGAAGATCCTTCTACTTCTCTCTGCTGAGTTGAGTGTGAAACCACTTTTGTATTTTGAGCTCAGTTTTCAGAAACTTAAGTAAGTTGAGGACAAAGGGGAAAAGTGGAAGGAGAAGAGAAAAACTGGAACATTTTAAAAACAACTGAAAAAATGGGGCAAACAATTAATCAGGGCTTTTCCTGCCAAATCAGGACAGTTGGACAATATGGTTTCTGCTTTGCAATATATGTAGTTTCTGGGCAATTGTCCCTAAGCAAGTACTAGCAACCAAGACCTGTGAGAAGGAAGTGTGCTATAGATCATTAGTGAACTGTTCCAGGAAGTATTATATTCCTGATTGCTATGATTAACTGAAAAATGTAAGTTGGACGCTTGATAAAACTTACTCCATTTTGAAAAGAGTGCTGATTTTGCTACCATCTCACCAGAAAAACAAAACTAATTAAGCAAAAATGTCACACCAGTTCACCGTTTTTCCATATTACGATATATACCCTTGGCAATTAGTTGCTCCATAGGAGAATTTGAAAAGGGAACAAGGAATCAAGTAATGAAGTGAGAAGAAACATAATGTCTCTGGGAAACTATTAGTTCAGCAGAATGGGTTTAAGTGCTAAGGAAAGGAGCTATTTCAATAGGTGGTTAATATTCCAGCCTCTAAATAAGTTTGGAGCACTGGGATTTGTCACTAGGACCCCCCCCAAAAAGTGCTATTTATTCATTAAAAATTACCCTGGAAGATTGCTCAAACTGGATTACTTGAATTGGTATAGTAAATTCCAGATCTCTTGGTAAATAGCATCATTTGAGGATACATACACCATGCCCTACATTAGAATGTCCAGAGGTACCAAGAGTACCTTATCTTAAAGGAAACCTGAATGAACTCAGTTCTGAGCTACAACAGAATGAAGTAACATTCCACTCCACTGCTATTTACTTGAATGCTCTTTGCTGGGGGAAAGGAGTGGTATAAATCCAATTAGTTGATCAACCAAGTTTCAAAAGGCATCATAGGAGTGGGAGAATAGAAGAAAATATGAGTGGTGCCTGAATGGTACAGCAACAATTAAGAAAGCAAAATGGTGGTCATAGCAAGAGAGTCTCTGTTGTCTGTCCACTAGCAAGCAATGACCTTTTTTTATTATTATTATTCAAGCTAGCTTTTCACAGTTGACTGCTTAGGGAGAAAGGGGCTTTCAAACAGTTGGACACTGTGTTTTCCTTAATGATTTTTTTATTTGAACAAGTGTTTTAAATTGTGTAAATTTAATCCTATTTCAGTCTTCAATCTTATTGTATTTTAATTTTATTTTCTATTCAATATTACTGCAAACTGCATTAAGACCCATTTGGGGAGAAATGTGGGGTACTGAATGGATGAAGGCAGCATCTGGGTTTCATTTCTGGAAGCATAATGCTTTGGATGAACACTGTTCAAACTACATGCCATTCTTTGTGCAATTACAATCATCATGTGGTAACCGCGCTATAATCAACAATCATATTTTTAGAAATTGGTTATCACAAAATAGGCAGGTATCTAGCAGTGAGACCAAAGCTAGAAAATGGCTAGGGAATTTCTCACATTTAGTTACTTATTTAACCATATCAGTACAGACTGCTGGATCACGCCAGAAACACTCCGGCCCAGGTGCTTTCTGGTCACAGTTCCTAAATGCAACTCCCTCTATTCTTCTGCATCAACTTGTATACACTAGTGATGTTTTTGAGAACATGCAGCCATAATAATTAACAACCACTAATACCCCTAGAGAGCCAGTGTGGCATAGTGGTTCGAACACTGGACTACAACCCTGGCAGCCAATTCCCAGCTCAGCCATGGAAACCCATGGCCTTGGATGCATCACACTCAACTCCAGAAAACCTCCTAAAGGTCACCTTAAAGTTACCATAAATCAGAAATCACTTGAAGACATACAAAACAACAACCACCACAACCACCCTCCAGAACTTCCTGCTAAAGGCAAAGCATTCTGTCCCCCAAATAAAAGACTTTTTGACCCACAAATTGCCTGGTGCAGGGGTGTCAAACTCAATTTCATCTTGGGTCACATCAGCATTATGGTTGCCCTCAAAGGGCCCGTTGTATCTGTAAAACTATATAAATGTATCTACTCTTTTATCATATTAAATAATTGCCTCTGCATTTGATTATTACTGGTTTTAGTAATAACTAGCTCAGAAACTAGAACTCTAGGAAAAATAATAGCAAGCAGATATTCAAGTGTACAACTATTGCACAATTTATTGAAAAATGAGTTTGAAAACAAAGTTTTTTTTAAATCATCAGACAAATATTATCAAGCAGTGTTTATTACGTTAACTTTGTTTAGCTCTTTGGTCCCAGTTGAGACCCTCTCTGTGCCTTTTTTTACCCCCCAGTCCCTCTCTGTGTGAGTGCTGGCTGCTGGGCCCCGCTTTAGAATGCTGGCAGCAGGGAGCCCACAGTGTGGGGATTGGGCTTACCAGGTAAGGGGAGTGCCACAGCTGCAGAAGAGGTGTGAGGGCCACATGAAATGGCCTGGCAGACCAGATTCAGCCCACGGGCCTTGTGTTTGACACATGTAGCCTAGTATAATCCCTTTCTCCTGCTTACCAAATGGAAAGATGTTTCATTTTGGTATGCAGTTGGCATCTTAAAGTAAGATAACAAGTCATTAAAATGGAAGAGATTTTTCTTCGGAATGTGCAAAGTTTCACAACACAGGGATTGTTTTAGCTCTGAACTAGTTTATACATAGACCAAATTACCTATAGTGTCTTATATAGCCTAGGTCAGTCTACAGGAAACTTGAAGGGACATAGGCACATACGCACACACAATACAATTTCCTGAATAGACGTAGGCACATCTAGTTCCAATCAGTGCCTCTGATTTGGGGAACTCACAATTTTCCCCCAATTCCAGGAACCAGTACTATATTTGTGCACATTGTCTACAATTGTTTCTTTCTTTCTTGGAAATTCACCAGGGACCAGCAACCATTGGCTTATGGACTGGTATAGGCCCAGAGACCATGTTACCCTGATCTCTGGGGGTCCCAGGAGGGGCGCCCAAATAACCAAACAACAACGATGACGACTTGGGGAAAATTAGCAGGAGCACTCACTAAAGCTAGCAAGAGGCAGGATAACTTAGCAGGATCTTGCAACCCAGCGTCTACGGGGTCAGGTCAGTCAAGCAGTCAGACAGTTTAGAATAGCAAAAATGATGTTTTATTAAATACAGACAAATATTAAAGACACCACAGTCACACAGCTAGCTAAAGAACCAGAACTGAGGTTTTTTAGAGGGAAGCGGGTGATACGACACCTGTCTCATAGTCCTGGACCTTGAAAGTGGAGTTGGGGGGCTGTGTAGAAACTTGGCGTGGTAGGGCGGTCTGAGCGATCTGGGGTTGAGGAGTTACTGGAACTGAGGGGAAGGCTCGCTGGGCAAAGCGGCAGCAAGGCGGAATGGAAGTCCGGAGCGATCTGAGGAGGGTCTCAGAACCAGGAGTTTTTATAGGGTGAATTGTGACTGCAGGCCATACCTTACTTGATGAAAACAATGTGATTTAGGAGTGGGACAAAGCTTTGGAAAGGTCAGAGTTTAGCATGATTGGCTCAGAGCCGAATTAACAATAGTGTAGCCAGTATGCAAATATGAAGCGCTTAGTACAGCTTTGTCAGTTTACCTGCTCGGTGTAGGGAGCCTTTGTTAGTATTGCGCACAAGCAATGAGGTGTTTGCTGGAGAGGTCCCTGAAGCGATGAACCGGCTCTGTCTGGCCTGCTTGGGTGGAGAATGGAATGTCCAGTAATTATCGGCCGATCCTGTTTACGTGCTTGTCCGGAGGCCTCGCAAACACATGGAGCGGGGTGGCAGAGGAAAGCCGAATGGTTTTGTATCAAAACGATATCAAGTGCTATCTCCGGGTAGGCCTGGACCGCAGTAACAACCATCACTTTAAATAGCTCTGGCCTAAGTATGTAGAAAGCTGTTTCTGAAACAGTAATTAGACTCTAAATATTTCCAGGCTGCCTTTAAGTGCAAAAGGCTCTCAAGACAATTTACATGAAAAAATTGCACATAATAAAGCTGATCCCTTTGCATACTTATTTGCCTAAAGGCTTAGGGTGTCAAATAAGTAAATAGTGTAAAGCAGTTGGTCACAGCTGGCAGAAACCATTCAGGTAGGAAAAGACAGATATGTGTTGGGAAATTTCAGTGTGGCCACACTTTAACTCAGCCACTGTGTCAAGAATTAGGCCTCTGTGAATAAACACTCAAGTGGATTTGTGGAAGCTCAAGAAAGTTCTGGAAGGGGATACATGATGAAATTCAAAGAATTTGTAAAATGAACTTTGAAATGATACTGTAATTTTATTTGTTAAACATGTTAGGACAACAAAGGGAGATTAGAAGTCATCAGAAGATATTGTTATATTTGATAATGGCTGCAATGTTGACATACGCGCAACATTGGAAAGAAAAGAAAGATAATGATTTAGAAGAGTGGAAATTAAAAGTTCTGGATATGGTAGAGACAGAAAAGTTAAAATTTTCATTGAAAAATAAACCTATCCAGAACTTTGAAAGGGAATGGAAAGGAGTTTTGGATAAAAATTTAAAAGTATATGAAAGCAAAGAAAGAGACAATGTAATTGTTTTCTCTTCTATAAAATGTAACTGTTTTTCTTTTTCTTTTGGTAAATGGAAACAAAGAAGACTCAACTGGAGTAAAATAATATGGAAGCGGGTGTGTGTGTGATATATCCGATAATGGGGTATATTCACTCTGTTTTTTATGCAATGAAACTTTTAATAATTTTTTTTTAAAAAAATGAATAAACACTCAAGGAAATTCGACTTGAAACAACATACTAGGAGTGAAAATTATACCCTATCCCATCCCAATCTGTAGCTTTCTAATTAGGGGAACTGAGTATGAGTTGTTCTGTAGATGCTGATGATGACTGGCTTATATGCCTGGTGTCACAGGCATTGATGTCCATTGATGTCATATGCTTCCCAGAAGTTACTCTTGCACAGGTATTGTATAACTTCTGTAGCTGACTTAGCTGTTCACCAAAAACTAAAAAAAATTCAAGTTCTCACTCTCTGACAGGTGTGAGTCTGAAATGCATTTCATAATAAACTCATTGTTTAATTCACAAGCTTGATTGCCACGTAATGTTTTGAGTTAGCAAAACAGTCTTTTCCTAATCATATGGAAGGGTGATGAGCACTTGAGGCATCAGTCAAAGTTATTTTCCTAGACATACACTTCAAAGTTAGGAGGTTCTGTGACCCAGGCAGTCCCCTTCTCTGTCCATAAATGCTTTGCTTGCCCTCTAAAAGCATATAGACTCCGTATGATAGCAACTTAGACTAGCCTACATCAACATATGATAGACTGAAGGTGCTGCAGTAAGGAACAATAATGTCAACTTTTCCTAGTTAGTTAGGAGAGGGCTGTCCTAGAAGAGGTAGGGGGTTGCCCATTTGGCTGCTTGGCCACACAACAGGTTGATAACAAAGGCTATCTTGGTGTGGTCCTTAGGAAAATCCTCAGGCCAGACCCAGATGTACAGCTACCGGTGAGCTGGAAATGCCTGAAACTGAGCCAGCGTGCCAGCAATTTTTTTCTGGCAGAGATACTGAGCACTTGGGCCTGGGAGTAGGTGGGACAGTTAGCTGTTGCTGCTGATCCAGCTGAGCTTACAAACTAGCCACAGCTGCTTTCAACTGAGCAACTTGAGTAATGGGGAGCTGATTTTGTTGCTGCAGCACTACCATTGTTTCTGCAACTGTTAGGGTTAGAGTCTGCCCTATTTAGAAAGTCAGCCACATTTCACAGTCCTTAAACACAGTCTATAGTAGCAGCCACAGTCAAGCTGACACTTATCAGTCAATTATCTTTGTTTCAGCAGTCCTGGTCAGCAATAAATTCAGAGTGTCAGTTCAAGGGCATATCCAGCAGCCTAACCAGCACACAAAGCAAGGGTTATGTTTTTTTGTGAACGTGAGCTTAAGATAAAGAGGGACGAGGGAAAAATCTACACTGCTTCCACCAGATATAGCCATTATCTACAGTAGATTCTTCCCATCTCTGGTATTTATTGGCCAGTAACCTCCCCCAGCTGTTTGCCTGATTAATGAGACTTCTCTATATAAGTGTCCTGAGTCTTGTGGCTCTCCGTTTCTTGGCTATACTGGGCTGAACTAAGTATTGTCCTGTTCATGTCTGTCTGTTTTGGTTGTTGTTTGCACCTGAGACTGGGGATGATACCTAGACTAATTGCTAAAGCAGTTTGCTCAGATAGGGCAGAGAAGTGAGTAAAGAATTCATATTTGTAGTCTCACTTATTTTCCAGCATTTCACAGACAAAAACAGGGACAGTATCAGAGTGAAATCAAGATGGCAAAAGTTATTTATGAGAAGGAATGGACAAACTAGGCAAGACTGCAGGAACTGTTTTTTTTTTGCCAGAGCCTCCTGGGAAGGGAAAATTCTGCCTCTTTTTCTCCTCCTGCCAAGCTGAGTGCAAGCTACTTTTTCACTTTGAACAGTTGGCAGCAACTTAGTAAGCTGAGGACAAAGGAGGAATGTGGACTGAAACTGAAATGTTTTAAATAAAGTTGAAAAACTGGGATTCAGAAGATTAATTGATGTTGTGCCAGACTGGAATATGTGAAAAGTGTGGTCTGAAAAATTACTTTGGGGCTAGAAGATCTAAAATATCCCAGTTGGAAATTCTCATAGTTTTAGTCCAAGTAAATAACTTTCCAAAGTTCTGACAGTAATTTACCTGCTTTGTAAGAGGCTTCAGTGTATTTCATGTACTTACTCTACCATAAATCCTTCACAGTCGTTAATGTTGTATTTGAAAAAGCCTGTGCACCTCTAAGTCTCTTCTCTCTTCCCTCCTGGCTCTTTTTAATGCTTGATGACTTTTGAGGTCCCAATGAGAATGTAGTTCAGGAACCTAAATGCCATCTCGGACTTTCCTTTGCACAAAATACAGCATTGTGCTTTGTTAATATAAAGCAAGCAAATATAGCAACATTATGCCTTTTCAATAATGATCATAATGTCCCCATATGGGAACTTTTGCATCTATAAATGTAAATGAGAACTCAGACAAAATTATCTCAAGTGCATGTATTATTAAATAAAAACACATTCTAATAAAAATTCTGGACTTGAGCCTAAAAAACTAAGTTGCTATTGCACTGACCTTCTCAGTCCTTAGATCTATAGTCTTACTATCTAAAGTAGAAAAGCAAGAACAAGAGAAGACTTGCTATCATATTGACAGCAATAGTTATACACAGTGGAAATAAAGTTAATACTTCCAAATTCAAATTATTCTTCTTATAGCTCACATGTGTACATTATAACAAAAGCAGCAAGATCATATAAGTAATTTGGAAGGATTTTTTTAAGTCTCTTACATAGTTCCAAATACTGTTCCTTGTTATAGCACTAAAAACAGGACAGAACCAAATCAGACATGATCAAATTAGTGTCACTCACCTATGTATAGCTGATTTAACTAACTAAAAAAATAGCCACTACCCCAGTTAGGTCAGGATTCCAGTGTGCTTTAGTTGCTAGTACTTCCAATTCTTTGTCATCAGTGGAAGTTTTCTTCCCATTGCAAATAATGCAGAGAAGCAAATACTGATTGAGACTGGGTTGCTTTGAGAAGAGAGGATTAAAGACTTGTCCTTTACAGGCCCACTCCAGCTTTACTCCTTTCCACATTAAGCCAAATGTAGTTAAGCAATAGTTAATTACTATTTTATGGTTTCCCCATTTAGACAAGTGCATTTAGACAAGTTGTAGAGAAAATCTGAACTCTGTCTTTGTGTTTTAGTATTTGGGCATTCAAAGTTTGTGGAAATTGTCTGAATCCAGTCTCCAATCTTCCTCACCCCAGCTTACATTTTCCACCCCAATCCTTCAGTCATATGTACCTCCATACTGGTAGATTCACATTTGGTTTTGTGTAAAATTTCCCCCATTGGTATCTCATATACACCAGCTACATTAATGTCTAACTTAGAGTTCTGTCTCAAAGACTTAATGATATCAAAAGACAAGCTCTGCATTCTTTAATAAAAGAGAAGTGCCCTATTTGCCCCTATTGCAAATGGTATGTTACAACCATGTGGAGCATCTGTATTCTGTTTTAAAAGTCCAGAAACATCTTACATTGATGGAACATTTATGCTTCCCTGATTTTAATATTTTGCCTTTGGCAATACTTCTGGGTAGATTTTTGGGAATTCCCTGCCCAAAACATTGGCCTGAATCTTGTTGGTTAGTTTCAACTGAAGGCAACTACTGAATCAATTATTGAATGGTGAGCAAATCACACTGACTGCTTTCTCATTTGCTGGAAATAATTATGCAATTCAAGCCATTGTGTATGTATGGTTGGGGCCCTAAAATCATAAATACATTTTTGTTTATACTGTAATTTTTACATAGAGATGAAAGACCTTATAATCCATCCTTTTCTTGCTTTAGACAAATTAGATGAAAGTTGGTTATGTGTTTAACAGGCTGAAACCCTTATCTGACTTCTCAAACAGATTTGTTTTATCTCAGCTGCAAGGACAATGTAGGCTCATTTAATGGATGGCATTGGTTAATTCTCTTTAATTTTTATTTCATATTCTTTTTGTATGTAGGTGTGTGTAAATGATCTTCTTTATATACTCAAAGGCTCATATGACCACTATAAAAGTACAGAACTATAATACAAATACTAATTGACCATTTCTTTTTAAAGCAAAAACATATCTTGCATATTGGGGCTAAAATTATAAATAAAGTCATGTCTAGACCAGTTGTTAGATTACTATCAGGCCGCTTTCACTGTGATTCCTCTTTAAAATGTCATGGTTCTATCCAGTGAAAGACTGGGATTTGCAGTTTGAGGTGAGGTATTTAGGATTCTGAGCCAAAGAGCTTTAGTACCTTCCTAGACTATAAATCCCAGGATTCCAAAGGATGCAGCCATGGCAGTTAAAGTTAGAGTCACAGTGCTATAATTGTGTAGTGAGAAAGGGCCCCCAGATCTTGAAACTGAAAATTATGATGCAGAATCAGGGCTTAGTGTAGTGCATGAGAGGGCCCAGGTGAAGAAGTACAAATGGCCTACCTAAGTTTGACACCTGTCACCATCTTGTTTGCTTGGGGGGTTGCAAGTGGCAAAAGGAGGGGAATGCTTCCCCCAGTCCAGTGGTAGCTAAAACCCTATACAAGATCTGCAGCAGATTTTCAAAGGGAGCCCGGGTGGCACAGTGGTTACATGCTGGTACTGCAGCCACAAGGTTGTGAGTTTGATCCTGTCGGGCTCCAGTTTGACTCAGCCTTCCATTCTTCTGCAGGTTGGTAAAATGAGTACTCAGCTTGCTGGGAGCAATTAGCTAACACATTGTAAATCACTTAGAGAGCACTTAGCTGATAAGCGGGTACAGAAATACACATGCTATTGCTATATTATTTCTAATTGCCACAGCAGGAGCCAACAGCCTCAAATGCTGAATCTAACCAGCTTTATGAGTTTAAGATGGCTATCCTGTTCAACATTATCTAGAAGTAAAGCCCACTGTACATATGCAATATACTTCTCAGTTAAAATGAATAAGACTATTGTTTTTGATGCTGTTATCTTCCAGTTTCCACTGGAGAAGAAAGGTGAGTCTGAATATGATTGATTGGTTAGCTGGCTGGCTGATTAACTAATTCTGTTATTGCAAGTTTCCATCAAACACTTTGCTGGTTTCATTCTTCATGTGTGAAAACAGATACTAAGAAAGATTTTGGAGATGAGGGAGGCAAGAATAGAGACTCAGGTTTTGGTGGTTTTTTGTTTTTGGACTGATTGACTTTGGACCAGTTCTGCCAGCTGAAAACTGATTTTTAGAAGTATAACTATAGAAGATCAAGGAGACAACCAGGGGATTGACTGTCTTGGACCTGAAACTAACCAATGAGGGAAAACTGGTCAACAGTGTGCAAATAGTGGGGGACCCTGGGTTGGAATAAGTATGCTCTTTTGAGAATGGTTATATGCAGTAAATGAGAAATCAAATGTAGTTAAGCAAGCACTCTTGACTTTGAGAAGGATGATTTCAGTGCTGTACCTGGTGAAAATAGAACAAATTTTGCAGTCTCACATAACATCTGGCCCTACACATGTACCAGGCTGAAACCTTGAGGGTGATCTGTGGTTTTGAAAGAACTCTGTCGCCATGGACAGGTCACTAGCTACTAGGATTTAGATTTACTGGGACTCTCAACTTCTGCAGCTGCAAAGGCCCCATGAAAATGAGGGGACTAATGGGCCTGAAAGGTTCCTGGATACTCTGAGGGATTTTCCAGCAATTAGAACTGATGCTTCTGTTGATGCCCAGGTTGTTACATTAGGAAAATCTGTTTATAAACCTCATATTCTGTTTAAAACCTCACATACTCTTGCATGCTGTGGATATAGACAGATATCAGTAATACTTTTAATATTCTTGCAGACAAGCTGGTAGAATATAGACTGTGTAATAGTACTGTTAAGTGGGTTTGTAAATTTTTGGCCAACCAAAGCAAGAGTACTCGCCTATCGATTCTCTTTATCTTAGGGGAAAGCAGCTACTGGTATGACTCAGGATTCTGTCCTGGAACCAGATTCTTATAAATGGAATAGAAGACATGTTTATAAAACTGGCAGATGATACCCAATCAGGAAGCGCAGCTAATATCCCCTGAGGAAAGAATCAGGACTTAAAATAACATTAACAGATTGGAGAATTTGAGCCAAAACTAACAAAATTAATTTCAACAGAGATGAATGTAAGGTAGACAAGAAAAAATGATCTGCACAATCTGCACAAACAGATGATGAGTGACACATAGCTTGACAACAGCACATGTGCAAAGGATATAGGGGTATTAGAAACTGAAAGCTAAACAGTATGAAGAAGTAGTCAAAAAAGCCAATGCAATTCTAAGCTATATCAACAGGAGTATAGTGTCCATATTGAAAGAAGTAACAGTACCACTCTGTTCCACTTTGGTCACTTCTCACCCAGAGCACAGTGTTTAGTTGTAGGCACCACAGCTCAAGAAGAATATAGACAAGCTGAAATGTTGCTAAAGAAGGGTGAGCAAAATGATAAAGGGTCTGAAAACTGAGGCCTGTGAGGAATAGCTAAGAATAATGGGTGTGCTGAAATTGGAGAAGAGAAGAGTGAAAGGTGATATCTTTAAGTATGTGACAGAATGTCATATAGAAAATGGAGCTAGTTTGTTTGCTGCTGCTTCAGAAGCTAGGACATGAACCAAAATTCCACCTAAACATTAGGAAGAACTTCTCAACACCTAAGGCCATATCTTCATGACGTTGCTATAATACAATAGCAGTGGGTTGTTACTGGTCCAGGAACACTGCTTTGACACAACATTGTCACTATCCAGCTGCTATCCTGCCCCTAAGTGTCACCAAAGCACACTATTCTATATCCAGAAAAAATCATTTAAGAGCCTCCTATAGCACTGCAATCCCATCAGCCGGCTCAGTGCAGTACTGTTAAAGCACTTGCTGGTGCTTCCAGTTATCATAGATCCAGCAGTGGGTGGGCTGTGGGAGTGTCAGCTCATCCCTCCTTCCCAGAAATCCAGGACAATCCAGTCCAACCATGGACAGGCTGTCACCATGGCTCCAGGGGCAAAAGTGGAAGAAGCAGCAGCTAAAGGAGCACATATGCATGATAAGTGTGAATCTGAGCACTGCTCCATGGGCGTTCCAATGTCTCCTGTGAGCGAGAAGTTGTTTGTTTGTTTTTTTAAAGAAAACAGTTCTGACCATTATAGCATGATATTACTATACCGTTCCCATTCTGGAACGATCAGGAAGGGGATGTTACTAGAATGGAGAAATGACACCAATCCACCCCAAGCTCATCTGAAGGATGTCCCTTCTCATTTGTTCTCCTATTTGTTGCTGCTTCAGGGGTAACAATTTGGTGTTGTTACCCCTTCAGGAGGCAACCAGGTCCTTGTAGTGCAGACCTGCCAGCACCCTGTCAGTTTTTCCTGGGCCAGAACTGTGAGTCCTAAAGGCTTCAATGGACAGATACATCACTGATCCTTTGTGCTGAGGTCCTCTGGCTGTCATCCAATTCTCCCAACCTCTCACTCATGCCATGACCAAGCATCCACACTCACACATTTGCTGGTGTTCCTCCCCCAATGTATCCTTTCCCTCTCCAAGGAAATTCATCCCTCTCTTTTCTCTGATCTAAAGTGTGCTTGTGCTAGAAAGGCTTATCCCATCCCCCCAGCAACTTTTCCAGGAGCTTGCAGATGATGATGTGGGCTGCCCACAAACTGAACTGGCCTAGACTGTTCTTCAGGTAATTGCAGAGGCGCACTTCACTGTGGTCTAGCAGTGATTGAAGAACCTATTGAAGATTTTTTTTTTTTTTTGCTTCATGAGCCTATGGGGCATGGGTACACTCTATCTACAAGGATAAGTGGCCCAACCTGCACTCTGAGGATGTTGACAGTGGGGTTCCTTGGGGTGAATTGCCTTGCCTCCATAGCTTGCTACAGAGCTGAGTGGTGGAACACATGGGAATCATTTGTTCTCCTGGTATAGCCCAGTTCTATGTCAATGCCCAGTGTGGTTGGTTGTGCCCTGCAGTGTGATGGAGTAGGTATCATTCCTGTTGATGAACTCCTCCCCTCTTTGTTTAGGGATCTGCATAGGGGTGTGGGTTCTGTCAATGGCACCGGCACACTGTGGGAATCCCATCTCCTAGAAGTCATCCATGATTTGTGTGTGGGAGGTGAATGTAGTTATTGGACATGTCCATGGAATCAATACAGTAATGATACACATAATGTACTGAGTGCTATGGGTTCACTGTCACCTGTTTCCCACCAATACATCTCCCATGCTGACTGGTGCTCTGTACATGTTCCATCAATTCCATTGGTGAGGGGATCACATGTTTTCCAGAGTCATCTCTGAGTATTGCTGAACCCATGTTGCACACGACACATACTTATCATTGCACATGACACATGTTTATCGTTGCATATATGTGGGGAGATGGGGGAACTTGCCCTGCAGTAGTGATCCAAGGAAAGGGTGGATGGGAGCAGGACATGCTGTATAATCAAACAGACCTCTTATGGTGATGTCTCCCACTGTGGAGATGCCAAGCCCAAAGATATTTGCATTCTTCTGGTAGATGTGGGGGTGGGTGACCCACCAGACTGTGATGGTGACTCATTCCTTCACAAGTATGGGATCCCTCATGATGGTGCTGCTCTGCTGCAGGTGGGGATGCAGATGATCTGGAATTTGAAACAAGGCGTTATCCTCAAGTGGTACAGCCACATGTTGTCTTCTCATGTCACCAACACTTCTCTGGTCCACCAGGTCTGATGAATACGATCCCTCACCCACCATCTCCTGGGGCACAGCAGGCTCCCCAATCAGGCTGCATACTGGTCAGTGCGTGGGGTGTCTGCCTCATGGACGACATCAGCAGCAGCACTGAGGCAGTTAACTTGTCAGATGTGGTGCCTGGTAGCCACCAAAGTGTCTTCATTTGCCTATTCTGCTCCCACTTTATGTCCAACAGAGCCATAGGAAGGCTCAGGAGGTTGATAGACACCTGCAGTACTGTAATGCAAATGCGACTTACACCATCCAGGTCCATGGCA
The DNA here is from genome assembly GCA_948474755.1 of Ctenosaura bakeri. Lineage (NCBI taxonomy): Eukaryota > Metazoa > Chordata > Lepidosauria > Squamata > Iguanidae > Ctenosaura > Ctenosaura bakeri. The sequence goes on along the minus strand of CAOLHI010000145.1, from coordinate 309,029 downwards.
GCATGGGTGACAGGGACAACAGGGGAGAACAGACATGCAGTGGTACATGTTCAGTAATGGCTGGTATAGAAATGGCAGCCACTGCCCTGTCAGATGTCACCTTTTGCAATGGAAGGCACTACTGATGCTTTTCCTGTGGGGTCTGATGTCTGCATTACACAGTGGCTACACTACAAAGGTGTCTGTAAAAAAATTAAAAACCACTTCCCAATCAGGGGTGGTGGGGCAGAGTGAAAGCAGGACCAGTGAGTGGCTGAGGAGGCTGTAATGTGGAAGGAACACCTGTGGCAGTATTGCTACCCACTCAGTGAAGGTGGAAGGATGTGGAAAACAGTGTTCCCAATAGGAAGGCATTGCACCAATGGCAATTCTGCCATTGTAACGCTCTTAACACGCTATTGGCCTCTAGTGCAGTAGTGGCCTAAGAACTATTTGACAATGGAATAAACTGTTGCAGAAGCTGATTGACTCTCCTTTATTAGAGGTCAGCATGACTATTTCTCAGGGTTGCTTTATCTGTATGTTCCTGCAAAGCAGTGGGTTGGACTGCATGGCCTTTGCTGGCCCCTCCAATTCTGATTCTATCTAAGCATAAAACTATAATTTATGTATGTGTAGAAGTTTAGTAATTTAGATGGAATCTCATAATTGACTATTCAGCAACTCAAATGATTTTTTTAGGGAACATAAAGCAAATGTATTGGCTATCATTGCACATATTGCATTTTGGATAATTAAGTCAGTCTGCCAAAACTTATATTTAATTTAATTTTTAAAAGCAAAATGTGACAGCAGTAACTGTGTTTCTCAAAAACAATTTATGGATTTTGCAACTGTTGTGGGGAATAGAAAGACGCTGATATGGCAAGAGGGAAAGTAGAATTTTATGAGCACTGTCAGTTATGACAGTGAAAGACCAAACAACAGATTTTAAAAGACAGTTTGATCTCTTCAGGAAGTTTCATGATTAGGAGGGCTTTATTGATGGCAGATGTTAATGACACATGGCTGCTTTTAGGCTTTGCAGTCCCAGCTGTTAATTTAAACAGAGATTATCTAACACAAGTATTTGCAAAATGACAAGGTGTTACTCCAGCATTCAGTGTGCCAGATGACACAGCTTCTCACTGTCACTATTTCTGCATAAAACCTTACACATAAAACCTAATTGATAGCTTCAGTTCCTGGTGTCAGCATTTTGATACATGTCCCAGAACTAACCTTCCCAATCTAGCCTTTTTCTGTTTTCAATACCCTGCGTGTACAAGACCTATAAATAGCAGTGAAATATTTGAAGCACATACTGCTGAATTCAAAATAGTGAGGAATTCTTAATGTTAATTCCACTTTAGTTAAAAACATGGACTTGAGCATTACACAAACCCAGAAACAATGTATGTGTTCATAGAAAAGTGGCTGCTGCTTATGCATCTCTTGCTAGACTGAGAAATGTGTCCATAAGAGACTGGCTTTACACAGAGTTCTCAGGACCAGAACTCCATATCTAGATGCAGTTCACATATGTGCCCCCACCCCCGGAAGTGTACCAGACATGGGAAATTCTACTTCTTTGATATTACATTCCAGAATTTTTATGCAAGCTTCAAGATTTTGAAAGTCCAAAAAGGTATCATTTCTAAGTTCTTGGCTGTATGGCCATACTCCAGTTAACAAAGCCTTTGAGAAGGGAACTCCTTTTTACAAAGTCTTTTTACAGAAGCCCAGCACAGCCTGTTCTCCCTCCCTCCCTCCCCTTTCCTTTCCTTTCCTTTCCTTTCCTTTCCTTTCCTTTCCTTTCCGGCTTCTGTCTAGCTCAAAGGTTTTTCCTTCTCCCAGCATTAGCACTGGGATGATGGCAAAGGACAGCTGGAAACAGGCAGGCTTTCAGTGTTGGGTCTCAGTAGCATGTCTACAGTGAACAATGCAATAAAACTTGACCTGGGAAAGAATGAAGTTCTATTCTGGTGATACTACTGTTATCCTGAAAGGTGGGGAACTTTGCGGTCCACCCACAATGCCAGTTCTCTTTAGAAACTGGGGAAATTATAGCTCAGAGGAGATCTGTGAGGAGAGGGTAATGGCAAGATCTTTTAATCTGTGTGCCAGTACTAACTGCAGAGAGGTTCCAGTTTAAAAATAAACAATATATTTTATTAGAAACTAGCATATTTACCCGGTGTTGCCTGGGATTTTATTTTCCTCCTAAGAACTCAGTAAACTGTCTTCTCCAGTACCTGTACTTTTCCCCATATTCCCCAATCCAATCTGTATTCAGAGTTGTTAAGATACAGAGGTTGGATTCCTGAGGGAACACACTGTCCTCCTCCTTGCTGCTAGGCCCTGTCTCCATAGCAACCAGCCTGAGGTCCAAGAGCTCTCTGCCTGAGAATTCTAAAGGCCTCTCCCTAAACTGCCAACCCCAGGATTCCATAGAATTTTCACAGGCAGCCAATCATATGAGGTCTTCTCACCTCACACAGCCAATCGTATGACGTCTTGGCCTGCCTAACACAGACAAACAGAGAAGCTCCCAGACAAACTTTGACTTTTGTATAGTAGATGACAACACACAGACAAGAAAACTCTCAAGAACTATACAAGGCTATTGAAAAATAAGGAATGAACGGTTGGATAGAGAGGGATTAAAGATGAAAAAGGATGTTAGTTAACAGTTCTGAAGAAAAGGGTCAAAGCTCAAACAACACCTGAAGATAGCATGGGCCACCAGCAATGTGGATGTCATGTATTACAGCAGAAATGCTACAAATTGCTGGAACTAAAGTCAGGGTTTTTATACCTTTTTTCCCCTATCCTGAAGGGGTGTTCTGGCAAAGGCTAAAACCTTCTCACAGGATGGACCAAAGGGTTCTGGGGTAAGTGATTGCTTTCACACTGGAGTGACAAAATTTATAGGAATCAGAAAAACCTCTTGAAGTTTGGATCTGTAAGGGATGTAGGAAAGGTCTGTCTAGGGTGAGATCAAAAGGAATGGCTTCTAATTGTCTTATCCAGGCTTGTCCTGAAATGCAAAGAGCTGAGATCAGGGAAGAGCCATCAAGGGGTCTGAACCCCTTGATGGCAGGGTTTTCCACTTACTCCTCATTGAACTTATGGCCTGACAACATGCTCCTTCAGTCAGTGTGGCTTCAATCATGCATTTCCAGCCATAAACATATCCAAGTACGTGAACAAAAGGCACATTCCACAGGATAGGAGTGTCGCGGGTGATAACACTACTGTAGTTGTGCGTGCTTACATACTACAAGCAAGGCAAACAGCCACATCCAGAATCACTTCCTGAATACGTGCGAAGAGCAAAGCTCAAAGAAAAGGGGAAATCAGATTAGCCAGCCTCACCAACTGGCATGTTGAAAAAGCATAGGTCTGTAAGTTTCATCACCAAAATGGAAATCATAAAAAAGTGGAGAATGTTGTAAGAAAAAAATATATCCTATGATGCATTTTGGAAGACACCTTCAAGTAGTTTTTGCTTACTTATACAAAACTTACATAGTTGTTTCATTTCACATGGGCATATTATTAGTTTTAAATGAAAACTGTACTGAGACATGTTGAACCGTTCTTTTTTTGTGGTGTAGAAATTGATCCCTATTATTTCCATGTTATTTCTACCTTTGATATCAAAGTTGCTATTAAAGAAGTAAAGCTCAGGAACATAACTATTTTGTACTGCTGTATATACACAGTATCATACAGTTGGTAGGCATAATTTTAGGAAGAGTGATCACCAGTTAGGTGTGACAAACTTAATTCTACTCTTACTCCATGCAGAGGAAGGAAAGAATACAGTCCCTTTCTAATAATAGTAACAACAACAACAACAACAACAACATATAATATAAATTTATTTATATCCCGCCTGTCCTGACGGATTGAGGCGGTACTACAACAATACATCAATACATTAAAAACAATTAAAACATAACCCATCCTCCCCACCCACCAACCCATCTAAAAACCCCTAAAACACATTTACTATTAAGAACAAGAGGACAGTTGGTGGGAGGCAGTGGAGCACTAGTCTGGGAAGGCCTGTCGGAAGAGAACAGTCTTGACTGCTTTTTTAAAGCAGTCAAGACTGGCAATATGCCGGGTCTCTTCCGGCAGGCCATTCCATAACTTGGGAGCAATAGAAGAGAAGGTCCTCTGGGTAACTGCAGCCAACCTAGTTTTGACTGGCTGCAGTAAGTTCCTCCCAGAGGACCTTAATGTGCGGGACAGATTATATGGGAGAAGGCGATCCCACAGGTAGGCTGGCCCCAAGCCATGAAGGGTTTTAAAGGTAAGAACCAACACCTTGTACTGTGCCCGGAAACTAATAGGCAGCCAATGTAAAGACTTCAGAATTGGTGTTATATGGTCAGTTTTAGATCTTCCGGTGACCAACCTGGCTGCCATATTCTGAACTAATTGAAGTTTCCGGACTATGCACATGAGTAGCCCTATGTAGAGCACATTGCAGAAGTCAAGCCGTGAAGTTACCAGCGCATGCACCACTGTTTTTAGATGTTCCAGGTCCAGGAAGCTGCGCAGCTGGCATATCAGCTGAAGCTGATAGCAGGCACTCCTGGCCGCCGCATCTATTTGAGCTGTCATCTGAAGTGGCAAGTCCAGGAGCACCCCCGAGCTGCGGACACAGTCTTTCAGGGGAAGTGTGACCTGGACTAGAACTGGTTGACAAACCTGCATACCTGGGCTAGGGTCCTTAACAGTGAGTACCTCCGTCTTATCTGGATTCAGCTTCAGTCTGTTTTTCCTCATCCAGTCTATTATTGCTTCAAGGCATTCGTTTAGAGGCGAGATGCCACCCTTAGTTGATGCTGTTATCCGAGGCATGGAGAGATATATCTGGGTGTCATCAGCATACTGATAGCACCTTGCTCCATGCCTCCTGATGATCTCTCCCAGCGGTTTCCTGTAGATGTTAAATAGCATTGGGGACAGGACATCGCCCTGAGGGACGCCAGATTTGAGCTCCTTTTCGAGGAGCAGCTGTCCCCAAGCATCATTCTAAAGTATTAATTCTCAGGTGGTAAGACACACCAAAATGGATGCAGGAGTAACTGGGCAGCCCATTGTTGTGGGTTTGTTTAGCTGGATGGAGACCTAGCTGGTCTTTCATTTTATAGTAATGCATGAGAGCATTCAAAGTGAGGCTTGTAACAAAATATTTCAGTATATCTTCACTTCCTAGTGTCAGTGTCTCTCTTCAGGGTTCCTCCCAACTGGTCCACCCATGACTCTTATAGTCAGCTTCAAGGGACTAAAGCAGGCCAGTTCTTTCTCCCTCCTTTTCAGGACCAACCAAAGATAATTTACAGCCTGAAGTGAACCAGCAAATGACATTCTCGCCACATCTCCTAGTTTTTACTCTGAATTTTAAAAGTCCTTTTCAGTTTGCTGAAGCCTATACTCTAAATAGGTTCAGCACCTTGGATAACACCTTTACAATTCAGACTAAAACCCAAAGTGGGTTCTGGCAGTGAAACAATCAGCTGCTACCAGAAATAAGAGGTGGAACCATCAACACTAGTTAATAGTTAATATAATATAAATATTTTTAAAAAAAGATTTTGGGGCATATTTTCAAGAATATGAAAAGTCTGTTATCCTCCCAATCATGAAGAGAGCTACATATTCACTACTGAAGTTGAGGTGATGACAGAAAGAGATTCTTCTCTTCCCACATCACTCAGGTACTAAGATGAAGCATCATGCTTCTTCATCACTCCTAGCCCAAGGTCCGGGGTTCTCTGTGACAGAAGAGCTGCTGAATATTTCCTGTGACTTGCAGAGTTGCCAGGACATTTGAAGAGATGTTACATGGAAGATGGAGCAAGTTTGTTTTCTGCTGTTTCAGAGACTAGGGCATGGAGCAATGGCTTTGAACTTCAGGAAAAGAGATTCACCTAAACATCAGGAAGAACTTCCTGACAGAAAGTGGTATATGCTTCCTTGGAGTATGATGGAGTCATCTTCTTTCAAGGTTTTTAAACAGAGGCTGGATAAACATCTGTTGGGAATGCTTTGACGGTGATTTCCTGAATTTTGGATTTGATGGCTCTTGTGATCTCTTCCAGCTCTGTGATTCAATGATTCTATTTCTCAACATGAGGATTTTTTTTGTAGCAGTGGCCACCAGCCTGGAAGAAGAGAAGTGAAAGTCAAAGAAAGCATGGCTGGGTTAGCCTCATGAATGGAAAATCTGAAAATAACAGCAGCAAAGAAGAAGCCAGCTGTTTCACCAGCTGCACAAAAAAATACAGCAAATCTCCTTGCCAAATGTTAGGAAGGCCCTGTTTGGAGCAGGAGGACAACAATTGGGAAGGAAGTCCTGGCAAGGCTAACCAGCTCCAGAGTATCCCAGGTCCTAAGATTTCATAGCCCAAATCTAAGACCTTGGGAGAACCTCTGCTCACGTCCCAGTAGGCATATTACTAAACATATACATTAATCAGAGTTGCTGAGAGCACATTATTCAAATAAAACAAATCACAAAGTCAAACAAATGAGACAAATGAGGAACAGAAGGAGATTTCTGGAGACTTCATATCAGCTTCTCTCAAGCAGACTGCAGAGTGGGTGGCAGCAGCACATGGGCGGGGGGAGGAAATTCTTTTCAGGGCTGCATTCTCAGTCTAAAGTTTCTTCCCTCATTCTCTGGCCAGGAGAAGAGGGGCCAAGTCTTGAGAGATGTGTGAACTGCAGTCCTGGCCTCAGTTTGCTGTTTCTTCTATTTTGATCACTGAAGTGGCAACCTCTCTCTGCCGAATGAATAGCCTGTTCCTGCTCCTCTTGTTTTCTTTGTTTCCTTTCATTGATACAAAAGTCAGCATTTTGTGATTTTTGGAGGCTGATGAGCATGTTTCATTAGGCTGTCTGGGAGAGATTCCCCCCCCCTTTTAGTCTTAAAACATTTCTTTTATATGTTTCTTTTGTTATACTTAGGGAATCATTTGCTGATACCTCTTCCTTGTTTCATGGTAGCCCTGCTTCAGTTCCAATTTTATTGGCATCCAGGTTGCTATTAGACAGAATGGTGATATTCTGCTGAAAGCCTGCTTACATTCATGCAACAACAACAACAAAAAAACTCATGGAGTTTGGTTGTTTGTTATAAAGAAGAAATACAATTGGCCTCTTACATTCACGAGAGCTAGGGGCTCAGGACACTTGCAAAAGTGGAAAAAATGTCAGAGTCCATTTCTGGAAGCAGAACAGACAGGAGGGGTACTGGGAGAGGGTTTGTTGTGCTGAGAAATAAGGCTGTGAGCCATCCTTAGTTGGCCAGGCAGTGACTGATGAAAGAGGAACAGGACCAGAGGTGGATTGTTAAAGGGCTGTGTGGCCTGATCAGAGCCACTGAGAAGGCAGATTCCCCCAGAAAAGAAGCACCTGAGATAGGAGGGTGGCAGGGGTTGGAGAAACTCAGAAATAATCAAATCCATGAAAGTCAAAGCTGCAAATGTGAAGGGCTGACTGTATCTTGAATTTCCAGGGATAGAACATATAACTTGCCTTTTTATGACTTAAGTAGAAACATGTGCATATTACTGATTGTGTCCAATGTTTTTAAGATCAGATTGCTAGAATTATATGAAAAATAAACCACTCAGACAAAAATATAGCTGAGAGAGAAATATTTTTGAATCCAAAACAAAGCAAGCATGCACACACACATAGGTTCGCATATGATTGTGTGGCATTAAAAAATACTTAAAATACTATGCAGCTTCAGACTGGTTTTGTTTACTCAATTTTTGTGCCACAGTTAAAATAGTTTTCAGCTTCACAGCATTGAGGATGTTCATTGTGAAGTGGTAAGGATGCTAATTAACGCTTTCACCATTCCAAGCTATAGGACAACAAAATGTGGAAAAGTCAGAGGGTGTATGTGAATACTTCTGCAAGGCACTGTGTATGTCATGTCATTTGAAACTTGCTTGATTTTTGCACAACTGACAGGCCAATTTTTTGCACAATATGAAAAATAACATCTAAAATCCTTTGGGATAATTTCTGTGTTTAAACCTTTCAGAGGTCTTAAAAATATAGTTCTTTTAAATTCTAGATTACCTTGTTTTAATAACTAAATGTCAGGTCAAGTAGTACTTATTTAACCTTGTGTATTAAATTATATTTTTCTAACCACGGAAAAGGTCAAAAAATTTAAAACTGATTACATTCTGGAATTGAAGACCTGGCTTCCCCAGCCATTCCATCCATTTAGATAGCTCCAGCCACTGTAAGATCTATGGCCCCCAAGAGAGCTCAGCTGAGAAAAGCAGCAATTAGCATTTGAGTGAGTTAGTGCTGGAGTATTAATTCAGTTATTAAAGAAACATAATAATGTGTGATGCATGTTACTATGTCGAAAATTTTGGTAACTCATTTAATACTTTCATAAAATGAATAAATTACCTGTGACAAAAACCCTGTTACTACACAGTTATCAGAAGCCTTTACAGCTGTGAAGGTGCACATGCACACACATACAAGGCACAGATGTGACATACGTAGGCAAACCAACCGGCTGTGGGCTACTCTAAGAGGGGCAGATGATGTCGGAGGTTGTGGTACTTGTAGCCGTAGTCTTTAAAAATTAACCAGATGACATTTTTATTTTCCCAGACTATTCCCCAGCTCATACATACTACATAGATATAATTCTATAATTTTACTTTAACTGCCATCCTAGGTTCCATCCTATGGAATCCTAGGATTTGGAGTGCTTTTGTTTCTGTTGTTGTTTTGTTCCTTTAAGTTGTTTTCAATTTGTGGTGACCTTAAAGCAAACATATCACAGGGTTTTCTTAGCAAGATTTGTTCAGAAGAGGGTTTGCCTTTGCCTTCCTCTGAGACTGAGAGACGATGACTTGCCTAAGGTGACCCAATGGTTTTCCATGGCTGAGTGGGGATTTGAACCTTGGTCTCTAGAGATATAGTCCAACCACTACACTATACACTTGCAGTGTCAGGATGGGCATTTAGAATTCTCAGGCAGAGTGCTCCAGTGCCTCCCCAAATTACAAATCCCAGGATTCTGTAGGATGCAGCCATGGCAGTTGAAGTGGAATCACATTGATATATGATATGCACATGTTTCTATTTAAGTCATAAAAAGGAAAGCTATATGTTCTATCCCTGGACATTCCCAGAACTGCAATTATTTTATTTTATGTGATTTGTATCTGCCTTTCTCCCAGCACGATATTCAAGGCTGCTTAAAGGTTAAAAACAGATTATTAAATTGTGTTTAAACTGTCTTTAACATGTTATTTATTAATACAAAAGCTAAGAAAAATCCTGGTTAAAAGAAGCAAGTTAAAGACAGTTACAGACCTCATGCAATTGGCTGTATGAGACAAGAAGACCTCATATGATTGGCTGGCTGTGAAGATCCTATGGAATCCTGGAGGTGGCAATTCAAGGGGGAGGGGCTTTAGAATTCTCAGCCAGAGAGCTCAAGCTGGTTGCTATGGAGACGAAGCCTACCAGCATGAAGGAGGGCAGTGTATTCCTTCAGGAACACAAACTCTGTATGTTAATAACTCTAAATACGGATTGGATTGGGGAATATGGGGAAAAGTTACAGGTACTGGACAAGACAGTTTGGGGAATTAGAGACACAGGGTCTCAAATCTGTGTATTTCAACCACATCTAATTCCTAAGGTAAGGTAAGTCCTGAGGTATTTCTAACAAATATTACCTATGAGAAAATAAAATCCTGGGCAAGACTGAGTAAACACGCTAGTAAGATATAGACACAGTACACTCCCATTAAAACCTCCATCTGCTGCAAAAAATTGTAAACCAAAGGCCCGCCTAAATCGAACGGACTTGGCCTTCCAGGAAAAAGACAGCAGGGAAGAGGCCATCCTGTGGACCTTCCTGTGGAAAGGAGTTCCACAACTTGGAGGCCACATTCTTCCTTCACAACAATAAAGAGGATCTCCCCCACACCAACTGCAATAAAAAAATCTGTTTCCTCTCTGCCTTCCCTCTTAAGACTTCCCTCTGCAGCAGAGGTTCCATCCCCTCCCCACTTGCCTTTCCTTTAAATAAAAAGTAAAAAGGAACCCACAAGAAATGGGTGGATGTGAAGACAATAGTAACTAATAATACATATACTGAGTCACTATGTTGCGATTGCTCTCATGTCTTTTCATCCATCTGGAGAAGCTCTGTAAGTCTGCCTCAGTTGTATTTTTCTTTTTTATTAGTTAGTGTTTAGATCTTTCAGCTAAAATTCTGAAAGAAAACAAAAGAGCAATCACAGTACATAAGAAAAACTAACGAGTAATATCAAACCCATATTTGTCAGCTAGTAAATCATTAATCAAGAACCAACATGGTGTAATAGTTTGAGCATTGCACTACAACTCTGGAGACCAGGGTTCAAATTCCTGCTTAGCCATGGAAACCCACTGGGTGGCCCTGAGCAAGTTGCTCATTTTCAGCTTCAGGCAATTTCTGCCGCATGGCCCCTCCCAAAACTGCAAACCCCAGGATTCCATAGGATGTTGAAAGTGGAATCATAGCGCTATAACAGATTACTGCAGAAATGGCCTCAGAGGAGGGCAGAGACAAACTCCTTCTGAACAAATTCTGCCAAGAAAATCCTTTGATTCGTTCACCCTAGGATCACCATAAGTTGGAAACAACTTGAAGAAAACAAGAAGGACAAATGCAGTCATCACCCTTCTGGATGTGTAAAAGCAAACTATGTAATGTCAGTAATCCATTCACAACCACTCTTAACCATGACAGTCTTGAAGGACTTCTATATGTTGCTTTGAAATGCTCATCACACTTTCAGAGGGATTTCAAGGATGTGAAAGGAAGTTTCATGTAGGCTTTTTGCCAGGTGTCCTCAAGATATATTCCGTGCCAGATATCCCATACTTTGCCATTTGATTAGGAGAGACTACTTATTGTTTCTAAGAGATTAAGGATAATCTGAGTCTGACTGAATTCTAAATTAGAAATGACACAGAAACCCACAGGTTTTATTTTTGCTTAGAGTTAGTCCATTAGAGAGGTACCTATTTCAGAGCCATCATTTTACAGCCATCATTGCTATTGGTTGCCTCATTTCCCTTTTCAAAGGGAAGTGGGGTTGTTGCTCATGGAAGTGGGAAAAATGGGCAGGAGAAGGTGAATACTACCAGGGACAACTGCATGATCCGTAACTTGAACTGACTGGGGTTGTGCATACTGGGAAAGTCTGAGACACTTTTGTTGATTTTTTTTTCTAAAAAGATCAAAACAATCTGAGCATGCTGTTTCTAAAGCCCCTTTCCCTTAAAGATCCAACACTGTTTGCCACTACTTTTCACAACGCTAGTGATCATCCTCAGGGTTCATCTTCCTTTTCAGTGTATCTATGTAAAGCCAAAGGCATAAGAAGAACACTGATGGATGAGACAGAAGTCCTGTCTAGTACAATTGTTAATGCAGTGGTCAGCTGGATACTTAGGAAAAGGTCCTGCTGAACATGACCCCACCTTCAGCCCAGGTGTCCCTCAGAAACTTGTTTTGAGACATCCTGGAGAGAAGATATAGCCTTCATGAGGAGTAGGCATAGACTGCATTATACTCCAAGCTAGATGATCCTTCCACAAATACATTTGAGGCAAGATGAAAATAATTATGCATTAGATGGGTAATACCTAACATTGCTGCTCGTTGTCATTGTTGCCATTGTTGTTATTACTGTAAATTCCTTATTTTATTTATATTTTTACAGGGACAAAGATTCAATGGTTTAAACTTTTTTGTTTATGTAATATTTGGATGTGTAAATCATTTTTTTTTAAAAAAAATGAAACAATAAAAAATGAGAAAGTGTTATGGGAAGGCAACAATAGGCTTGGGAGGAACAGAAGGTGGAAAATGGGAAGCAACCAGCTGTCACTTGCATAATGAATGGTCCCTTTCTGAGAGCCATGCTTTTTCATGTGAACTCTAATTTCATCTGGAGTACTTATCTCTCCCCCTGCCGTGGACCATAAAATAGCTTTGCTAGTATAAAACTGCAACTATGCTGCATCAGCAATTCTAGAAGCAGCAATTTTGCTGAAAAACAAAATACCCCTCCCCTTCTTAAGTGCTGTTTACTAAGACCAAACTTATTCCATGTAATAGTCTCTGCAAATCACTCTGCTACTGTATATAAATGAATAGAGAACCTAAGAGAACCATTTCCCTAATACCTAACACAATAAATATTTGACCAGACTCATGGAAGATTAATAATGGTTACTTCTGTATGCTTAGAGATTGCATTTTCTCTCTTCACTGACGAAATTTGCATTTATATCCTGTCCTGTTCTGAACAATTAGATGAAAGACCCAGGATCAAATTTCAAATTATAAGCAAATAATCCTTGTTGACCTAGCCTCCTAACCCCAAATGGCAAATCAAAGAGAAGAGCCTTTCATACTGCCTCAAGAAAATCTTAATGCCTTCAAAGGAAGGATTTCAACATTTGGCAGTGGTCAGCTTTTTACATGTCCTTGCTATTCAATCACAATTCACCTCTAGAATTGATCTAGATTAATAATGGGTGAATGGCTGCTGAAGAAAGATAGTCTTTTACATGCTTTGGGTTCAGATGAGGTATTCTTAGATTAAAGAAAAATCTATTGAACTTATGAAAACCAACAGGAAGAAAGGTAGATAAATGTTCGTTATGACCCTCTTTGGTCAGGTATAAAACAGCTGCTTCATCGTATACATCTGTCTTCAAAAGATAGCAAGGCATTCTACGAGAGGTATTCCTGGTACAGTTATTTTTTATCCATAAAGACCTCTTCTGATTGCTCTCGTCCACTTCCTCGTCCCACCTACTTTAGTATACATATGTCCATTTTCATTTCACCAGTTCCACCATCTTACTGAATATTTCTTGCTCAATCACCAATGTCACTAATTATCACTAATGCCTTTATGTGGGTGTCCACCTAATTCATTTTGAGAAACCTGGTCTCAACCACCATCTATTCTAAAGGTTTGTTCAAGAAAACCCAGCCAGACATCACACTGTGCCTATGCCATAAAACAAAGTACAAGTGAATTGTGAATGTTTGTACTGTCAACCAATGCGGTGGTTGCCTTCTCCTCATACCATATTGGGAGGTCTCTAGTATACTGAAAAACAAGTCAGTCATAGGCTGCTTGATACAATCATTTATTTATTTTTTTAAAAAGAATTTCTGTTCCATGCATAAATCAATCACTCTTTAGCGATTTAGACATGCCTGCTTCAAAAAAATTACTGTGATATATAGTTTTAATATTCAGAAATTGAAGCATTATTTTTTTGTTATTGGATATTAAATAGGGATGCATAATAAATTTATCAAAATTTCAGACCTGCCAAACTTAGGAGTGAAAAGAAATGAATTTGCATGCCAAATACACTTTTCAGACTCTAACAATCCAGCTAGCCACTCAGAAATGAACATTAAAATGTGCACATTAAGGAAATATCAATATAAAAATGTCTATATCAGCAGAAAGCATGCATAAAATATATTATATTAAGAACAAAATACTTGACAAATAGGAAAAGAGCATATAAACTTGTACAGATAAAGGGGGGGTCACAAAAATTTGTATGGAATTTTGTGTGGACTTCCTTTTGAGCATTTTTCAAATAGATACAAATACATGCTGAAATAAACAAGTAATAGTGGAAATGTGACACTGGACATCTCTAATATTATATGTTGCATTGTACATACCTATGTATTTTTTTTTAAAAAAAAGTTGCATACAGCCTTTTTATGGCTACGAATACTTCATTGTATCTTGTGTTTACCACACCTTTGGAAACAGTATAGAAAATTCCAAGTTGTGGAGCATAGCAGAGTGGTTGAGAGTGCTGCATTCATGACCTCAGATTCAAGAGAAGAGCTCTAGAGCCCATTGTTCCACACTCAACTGCAATGGATAGTAGCCTTTGATAGACCTATCCTCTCTATATCTAACCCTCTTCAAAAATCATCTTCTCAGGGGAAGCTGGAGGCTTTCAAGTGCTAGTGGACTTATTATGGGGATAGGGTCTAGCACTTTGGATAGCTCCTTGAAAATCTTGAATTAAAACTCAGGAAGGATATAGATATTTTAATAAATAAAATAAATTAAATCATATGCAAATATATTTACAACCTAAGTTATAAATGAGATTACATTAAGGCCACTTCCACACACGGCGAGGGAATCACTCCCTGCTGCTACTCACCGGATCTTCTGGTGGTCCGGTCCGGTCCGGGGTGAGGTAGAGCAGTGCGTGGTCGTAGATCCGCACTGCTCCAGCGTCCAAAATGGCGGCTTCCAGTTGATCGTGGGTCTCGACCAACTGCTGAAGCTTGCCAGCCTAAAGCCCGCCCTCCACAGATTGCAGGCTTGCATTGGTGCTAGCCTGTGAATCTGCACAAGACAGCAGGCATGCAATGGTGCATGCCAGCATTTTGAAAGACCGGAAAAATCAGGTCTTTCAAAAACACGCTGGAGGACCACTTGGGGTCGTTCCGGAGCAGACTGAGGTGTGGATCTACAGTAAGTAGTCTGGACCCAGTCCGCTCCAAGGTGCAGACGTCCTCCGTGGAGGACACACTGCACCGTTTTACTTACCCTGTGCAGAAATGGCCTAAGATTACAACCTAAGTTATAAATGAAGCAATTGATGTTGCTCATGCAGTGGAATATGGTTAGATGTGATGAGAGAATAACTATTCCTTACATTTGAATTTTTTCCCAAATTTCTTTTTTCTATTATGGCTTTAATGTTTCTATGTCTTGGGTTTACATTTCTACACACTGAATAATCTACTTATCTGAAGCACCGTTTTCTTTGTACAGTTGTCACCATGGCTCATTTCTGCAAATAGTTTGCTGTATGATGCAGTGTCAGGTGTATTGCATTGTAGTTGCCTGGATCATTTTTATTTACAGTGTCCTATATTTGAACTCTCTGCTTTGGAATTCTCATGCCACAACCAGGTTCTGCAAATCTGGGACAGCTACTGTGATGAAGGAACCTGCTGAAAAATATTGTTATAACAAGAAGCAATGACATCCAGAAGTTACCCTTAGGTAAAGGTGGAATAAAACCAAATGAAAACAGATTCACAAGGAATGAAAAAACGCTACTTCATGACAAAAAGAGAGTGGGGTAATCATTGAAAAAGTCACTTTTATGAAAAATATAGTTTCTTTTTTTTAAAGAAATGAACCTGTAAGCAAAAATTCTCTGAATACTATTGTTTCTTCTCTTTGTTGTAGGAAACCCAGAAGCTCCCAAAATGTGTTTTATGCACAAAAGATGTGTTTTTGAGAAGAAACATGGAAGCTGAGATGCTCAACATGTGGATGTCCAAGAGCAGGGTTGGGGATCATCATGAGAAGAAGGCCCTGCAGCGTTGGCCCTCCTTCTACCTTCATTGCAAGACATGTTTTCATGAGTATAATAAGTAAAGGAAGGGTATTAGACTTGAAAATACACTTAATGAGACTGCTTGTAATGTAGGCTGCCTTGGAAGCTGCTTGATTGAAAACTGTGGCATAGATCTTTAAAATGAATAAGTGACTGAATGTAAATAGCTGTGGTTTAATTGGTAGAATTCCTTCTAAAACAATTCACATAAGACTGCATTGTTCATATTCTACAGTTTTGAGGCAATGTATTATTTGTGTAATTGATTTATCTTTTTTAAAAATTTGGGAGCATTCCTACTTGCAGAGCTACAGATCAGACGGTGTGTGTGATCATTCCTTTTAAATTCATTTGGATTTGGGGTGTTTTATGTTCAGATAGGTAGATAGATAAATATCAACTTTATCAGCCAGGAATCTTAACCAACCTAGTGACCTCTAGATAAGTTAGATTGCAATATCCGTCATGTGTTGTCTGGTGTTGATGGAGGTTGAGATTCAACTCATCTGCGAGGCAGGAGGTTGAGGAAGGGTGCTTTTTATAAAGCATTGTTAGGATATGGAATTTCTGTGACAGGGATGCAGAATGAAAAACAACTTCAAAGTCTATGTGCAGACTGAGCTACAAGTAGGCCAAGGGAGATACACTTGTCCAGAGTTCAAATCTGGTTAGTATAAGGTCTTTTTTCAAAGAATGAAGAACACATGTTAGATAATTCTTCTGCAGTTATATAACATTCTGGCCTTTTCCACATTTTATTTTTAATTTTTTTTAAAAAAATTATTATTAAAATATACTTTATTAAATATACAACAAAAATACAAAAACACAATAAAAACATCCCATACAAACCAAAACACACCACCCCACATAACACAGAAGAAAAAAAAAACAATTCTTAATACATAAAGTAATACCTCTCCTCCCTTCAACGGGAGGGGAGCTAACCTTCCATACTTAGTATTTCAATGTTATTTACCTACCAACATACAAACCATACCAACCATACATTCCTAAACAATTCTTCTAATTTCTTACTCGTATCTTCACTCTCTCTCAACATAGACATAAACATAAACATACTTGACTTCTACCCCCGAACCATTGGAAATAAACACGAACTCTTCTCGTATCCCTAAAAACCTTCTTATACAGTTTATCCTTTTACTGGTATCCCCGCTTCCACCTTGCTATTCTATATCAAACCTATAAAACAATTCCTTACACCTACTCACGAATTATATAGCACTAAAAAAGATTAGTGTCATACTAATTTAATTTAACTAATTCAATTATTAATTAACTTATTCATTCTTCAACCACTCCATCACTGAAGTCACTCTACTTAATTTTCCTATTTAAACCTATTTACTCTTTTCCCTTGACCATCTTTTTAAGTACCTAATCTTAATCAACCAACTTCCTAACTATCTCACTCTTATTAAAAATAACTAACTAAACAACCCTATCAAAGCAGCTTCACCCCACTCTTTTTCCCAAAAAGGTTTTAATCTTTCCCATTCCAAGAAGGCTTTACCATCCATCTTATCTTGCAACTTTAAGGTAAGTTTGTCTAGCTCTGCTAATTCATACACTTTACACATCCAATCTTCTAATTTCGGTGTCTCTTTGGATTTCCAAAACTTTGCATACACCATCCTTGCTGCATATATTAAGTAGCACAAAATCCTCAGGGCTTCTTTCTTCAATATTATTTCTAATCCTGTCAAAATATTTAACAAATAAACTTCAGGTAAGAATGCAAATTTTATATTAAATATTTTCTCTATTTGGCTATGAATTTGTATCCAAAATTTATTTGCTTCTCTACATCTCCACCACATGTGGTAAAAGGAACCTACTTCTTGGCATTTCCAACATGTGGATGCTTCCTTTTTTTTACTCATTTTAGATAGTCTAAGTGGAGTTAGGTACCATCTATAATAGGTCTTTAAAAAATTCTCTTTTAAATTGTAATTCCTAGTAAATTTTTGATTTATCTTCCACGTGAATTGCCATTGTTCAATCAATATTGGATGTTCTAAATCTTGGGCCCATTTTATCATGTTAGTTTTCACAAACTCATCCTCTAACTCCAGATTTAATAATAATTTATATATCTTACTCAATAACTGTTTGGTTCCCGAATGTATTATCTTATCAAATTCTGTATCCTCCCACATAATTCCTTTAGATTTTATATCTTCTTTATATCTTCCCAATAGTTGATTATGTAAGAACCTATGTGAGGAGTAACCTTCTCCTATTAATTCTTCTCTAGTTTTAGGTCTGACCCTCATCCCTTCTTTTTTAAATATATCCTTATACGTCAACCATTCTTTTATCTTTAATTTCTCAAATTTATAAAATGCTTCATGGGGGGAGGTCCAGGATGGTATTTTTAGATACATTTTCCCCTAAATTTCAACCAAGTTCGTAAAATCGCTTTCCTTACAAAATGTTCTGTAACTATTTTATTAACTTTATGTTTATCATAACAAATATAAGCGTGCCAACTGAAATGTAAGTTAAATCCTTCTAATTTCAATAATTTGTCATTCTCTAATAAAATCAATTCTTTGGCCCATATTAATGCCGAAGCTTCATGGTATAATTTGAAGTCCGGAACACCCAGTCCTCCCTTCTCCTTAGATTCTTTTAGATATTTCCATTTAATTCTTGCTTTCCTTTCATTCCATATAAATCTACTTAAGTCCTGCTCCCAAATTTTAAAGGGTTTATCATTAGATATTATTGGAAGGTTTTGAAAAAGGAACAACATTTTTGGTAAAATGTTCATTTTCACTACTGAAATTCTCCCAAGTAATGATAATTGTAAATTTTTCCATTTCCTCAAATTATCTTGCGCTTCCCTCCAAATTTTCTTGTAATTGTTTTCAAATAACTCTGAATTATTCTTTGTAATTACTATACCTAAATACCTCACCTTTTTTGCTATTTTAAATCCTGAAATTTTGTCAGTTCCAATTCTTGCTTTGGGATGATATTTTTTGTGATCATCAATGATTTATCTTTGTTAATCCTTAACCCAGCAATTTGACCATATTCTTTTAATGTATCTATTAAGGGTATGATGCTTCTCGTCGGATCTTCCAAAATTATGGCCATATCATCGGCAAATGCTTGTAGTTTGAATTCTTATCCTCTTATTTTAGTGCCGCATATTTCCTTATTATTTCTAATCCTAATATTTAAGATTTCTAAACACATGATAAATAATAGAGGAGACAATGGGCAGCCCTGCCTCGTTCCCTTATTTATCTTGAATATATTTGATTTGTCCCCATTAACTATTAAACTAGCCCTTTGAACTCCATAAATAGCTTGTACCCACCCTTTATACCTATCTCCAAACCCAATCTCTCCCATTACATTGAACATAAATTTCCATCTTATGTTATCAAACGCTTTCTCCGCGTCTAAAAAACTAAAGCCAATTCTTTTTTATTATATTGTTGATAGTATTCTACTACATCTACTATCGTCCTTATATTGTTCCTTAAATATCTACCCGGGAGAAATCCATTTTGATCTGTATGTATCCAATTCACCAAAACTTTCTTTAATCTATCTATTTGCCAAAATCAAAGTAAAAATTTTGTAATCAATATTTAACAACGGGATCGGTCTATAATTTTTTTTCTCTTGTTTATCCCTCCCCTCTTTTGGAATCAATATAATATTGGACTCTTCCCACGAATTTGGAATCTCCTGATTTTTGATGGAATTAATTACCTGAACTAAAATGGGTACTAATAACTCTTGAAAAGTTTTATAATATATTCCTGTAAAGCCGTCCGGGCCTGGAGCCTTCTCTTCCTTTAAATTCATAATAGCATTTTGCACTTCCTGCAAGGTTATCTCTTTATCTAATTCCTCCCTTTGTAACTCCGACAATCTAGCAATGTCCATCTCTTGTAAGTACTTAATAATGCTATATTTCTGTTCTTGGGATTGACTACTTTCTTTAGATAATTCTTCAAAATAATTTACTAATGCATTTTTAATCTTTTCTTGTTGTTGATGGACAATCTGTCCTTCCTTTATTTCTGTAATGATATTCTTATCTTTTTCTTTCTTCAATTTATAAGCCAACCACCTACTTGGTTTATTTGCATATTCAAATTGTTTCTGTTTTAAATATTTCAATTTTTGTTCTAATTGTTCCATCATCAAAAGAGATAATTGTTTCCTCCACATTTTCGTTTCATTATAAATCTTCATATCCTTAGGGTTTATCTTTAGTTGGTATTCCTTCTGCCCGTAATTTATTTGCAATATATGTTTCCTTTTCTTTTCTGCATCTATTTAACCAAGCCTGTTGACCTATAAAAAAACCCTCTCATCATGGCTTTACTGGTATCCCAAACTACATGAATTGGTTGTTCTTGTCCAAGGTTAATTTCCCAAAAAGATTTTAACTCTGCTTTTGCCTTTATCACTATGTCGTCCTTTTTTAACAAATTATCATTTAATCTCCAGTCTCTTCTATTTTCGCCAAATTGTAACATTAACAAAATTGGGCAATGATCTGATAAAGTTCTTGGAAGGGTTTCTAATTTCTTTATATTTTTTATCATCTCCAGGGGTATAAAAAATCTATCCAACCTTGACCACGTCTTATGACAATCAGAATAGTACGTAAAATATTCTTCTTTTCTATTTGCTTTATTATCTACCTCTTTTAAGGACAAATAATCTAATAAATCAAAAAAATGATTTTGGTAATTTACCCTGGTTCACTTTTTTTTTGACCTATTCTCTCCTGATCTATCTGTTTGTGAGTTCAGAACCCCATTCCAATCCCCCATCAGTATCACTTTATGATTCTCCAAATCAATTAATCTCTCTAATAAGTTTTGATAGATTTTACTCTTATTGTCCAGCGGTCCATATGCTGCTACAACTCCAAATTTTAGACCTGGCATCTTAACTTCTACCATTAGGAGGTGTCCCTTTTCATCACTATATATTAATTCAGATTCAAATTTATTACTTACATAAATCGTCACTCCTTTTTTCTTTTTATCAATTACAGATGAGAAGGTTTGTCCTAATTTGGGATTTTGAATGTATTTTAAGTCTTTATTTCTAATATGAGTTTCTTGGATAGCTATCATGTCAAGTTTCAATTTTTCTAAATAATGGAAAATATATCTCCTTTTATGTGGAGCATTCATACCACGAATATTCCAAGATAATATTTTTAAGTTCATTTTTAAGTTCATTTTAAATCAAAGCTAGAACAAAACTTACCTTAACAACTATTCTTTTTCCTAATTAGTTTCTTCTGAGCCTTCCTCCCCCAATCCAACCAATTCCAAATCTTGTATTGATGGTGTATCTTCCTCTCCTTCTTCTCCTGCTTCTGCTTCTACTCCTTCTTCCTCTTCCTCCTCTTCCACCTGTCTCTTTTCTGATTCTTCTTCTTTCCTTATTCTCTCCAATTCTTTTTTCATCTGTTCTTTTCTTATCCTTTTCTCTAATCCTTGATCTCTTTGTATATTTTCTTTCCTGATATCTTTCTCTTGATCTCGTAACGATTCCTCAATTCTCATAAATTCTTCTTTGTATTTTTTCCAAAATTCTTGTGCCTTCGCGATTGTATTCAAGACCATTCTTTTCTGATTCCATGTAAAAGATATTCCCTCTGACTTCTCCCAAGTGTATCTTATTCCGGAATCTCTTAATCTTTTGGTTATAAAGATATAATCCCTTCTCTTCGTTAGTAGAACCAGATGAATATACTTGAAAAATTTCACCTCCGAATCTTCTATTATTAGCTTCTTTGAATAATTGGGTTGTAAGACAAAATCCTTCACCCTCTCTCTCAGAAAATATAACACGATGTCTCATGGTACATTTCTACGCTTTGCTACCGCAGAATTTACTCGAAAAGCTCTATCGATTTCCAAGTCTAGTTGTTCTGGTTCCCAGTCTATAAATCTTGCTAAAGGTACAACCAGTCTTTGATACAAATCTTCTTGAGCAATCTCAGGCAACCCTCTGATCTTTATTGATTTATTTCTATATCTTGTATCCATTAGCAGAGTTGGACGCTCCAATTGATCTGTTCTGTCAACATTATTTGTTATCTGAGTCTCAAGCCTTGTGGTTCTTCCTTCCACCTGTACAATCTTCTCATTAACTTGTCTTATTTCTGTACTTATATTGTCCAGTTTCGTATTAAATGTCTCCAACTCTTTTTTGATATCTGTCTTTATTTCCGTCCTTATTTGTTTCATTTCCATCCTAACTTCTTTCATTTCATTTTTGAAGGTTGTCGTTAATTTCCGTAGCTCCACCATTAAATCTGTTCCACCACTTGAATTCGCGCCTTGAGTCTCTGTGGCTATTATGCTTGATCCCACAGTTGGGGTCTTGATATCCACAGAAGCTCTCTTTTGTGGGAGTGATTGGATTTGGGTTTGGGCTTGGGCTCCTACCTTCCTTTTCCCCGCTGCCATCATCTTGCCCAATTCACTATTTCTTCTTTCCTCCTCTCTACCTAAATTAAATGTAGTTCTTCTAATTACTCTGGTTCTTCTGATTTAAATGGTTATTTTCTGTTTATCTGTTTACTTAATTAATTATGCTGTTTATTTTATTTGTTTTGTTAATTCACTCACACTCTTTTATTATTGTTGTTGGGGTCTTTTTCTTTGTATATATCAATGTTTACTTATCTAAATGTATATATATATATATGTGTGTATATATATATATATATAAATTCGAAACTTGCCCTTTTAGCTTAATACTCCACTCCCACAATATCCCTACCTAATTTGTTCCCCAAGCAATTTCAGTAAAAAAAAATTAAATTCTCCTATAATCACATTTAAATTCACTGAGCCAGAATCAATCAAAGAATACCTCAAGGAAACTTAATACGGAAATATTACAATCAATAGAGGATTACAAAACCAAACCCCTTTCTTCAGTTTTTGAACTCTTTATGCCCAAAACCCAATTCTGTTTTTTATTGTTTCAACATTTTATTTTTAAAATGGGGCAGCGCATCCTTCAGCGAGGACGTTTGCACTTGGGAGCGAACTGGGTCTGGACTACTTTATGTATGTCCGGACTTCAGCCCAGGATGACCAGAACTGATGGTTTGCTGTGCTATTGAAAGACTGATTAAAAGAGGTATTTCAATAGCCCGGCGCGCCCCGGTCTGTCGCTGCACTAATGTGTAGATCTGCAGGCTTGCGCCAGCACGAGAATGCAGATTTCCGGGGCGGGCTTCCAGCTGGCGAGCTTCTCCAGTTGGTGGAGAGCCTCCACCAACCGGAAGCCTCCATTTTCATCCCCGGAGAGTGTGTAGCACGGGCATGCGCTGCTCCGGATCAGCGTGGATCGTCGGGGGTAGCGTGCCAGTCCGATGAGTAACTGACTGCCCCGTCTTCCCCCCAAAGTGCGAAAAAGCCCTCTGTTTAATCTTTGATAGTATCCTGAAAAGTCAAAGGTTCTCTCCAAAGTGCAACCTAGAAAATAAAGCTAAGTGAGATTTTAAAAATGCATGCCTAAAAAAATACTGCATGCAACTTTCTCTCAGATATCCACCAGAAAACTCTCAAAGAGAAGATATTCATACAAAAGACTGCAGTCTAACATTGTTACAATAAGAAATTGAAAGCATTTGCAGCTAGTTATATTCAGTGCGCTCCACTGAGAAAATGTATCCACTATGCAGTATACTGCCAGGAATGAGAAAGTTCCTGCTTTTCTCCTTTACCCCCAGTAAAAGCAACTGCAAGATGGTATTTATATATTACTAGCATATTTACCTGGTGTTGCCTGGGGTTTCTATTTTGCTCTTAAGAACTCACCAAACTCACCAAATGGAGAAATTTCCTGTAACTTTGCTCCATATTTCCCAATGAAATCTATATTCATAGTTATGTACATACACAGTTTGGGTTCCTGAGGGAGTACTCTGTCCTCCTCCTTGCTGCTAGGCCTTGTGTCCATAACAACCGACCTATTTCTGTACCTGTAATTTTTCCCCATATTCCCCAATCCAATCTGTAGTCATAGTTGTTAACATACAGAGATTGGGTTCTTGCAGGAATACACTGTCCTCCTCCTTGCTGCTAGACCTAATCTCCATAGCAACAGACCGATTCTAGTACCTGTAACTTTTCCCCATAGTCCTCAATCCAATCTCTGTTGTCTGGTGACGTTGATGAACTGGCTTTTTTTTTTAATTTCTGTTGAAAATTGTGCAATGGCTTTACATTTTTCTGGAAGCATTTTTTGTTTTTAATTTCAACTTTAACATTCCTTACATATGGAACCCATACAGCCTACTGTGTGAGGTGAGAAGACTTGGTAACTATGGCCATTTCTGCACCACACTGTTATAGTGTTATTATTCTGCTTTCAACATGCTGTGGAATTCTGGGGTTTGTAGTTTAATGAAGCCAAAGAGCTCTCTGGCTGAGAATTCTTAAATGCCCCTCCTTAAACTACAAATCCCAAGTTTCCATAGGATGTTGAAAGTTGAATAATAGCACTATGACAGTGTAGTGTGGAAATGGGCTATGTTGTGTATGGCATTTTAATTTTTCTCACATATGCCTCCCAAAAGTTTTATGGCACCCTTATGGATGGTAACCCTTATGGATGGTAGGCCTCATCTCCATAGCAACCGGCCTGAAGCCCAAGAGCTCTCTGCCTGAGAATTCTAAAGGCCCCTCCCTAACCCACCAACCCCAGGATTCCATGGAATCTTCACAGCCAGCCAATCATATGAGATCTTCTCGCCTCACACAGTCAATCATATGCTGATGCAGACAAACAGACAAATGTGCAGACAAACATTGACTTTTATTTAGTAGATGAAGGCATATGGTCATCCTGATATACTATCATTTGACAGGGCCTAGGGGTTTAATCTGATCTGGACCCAGTCTATAATCTGAATCAGTTTATTTGCATTAACAGGTTCGTATGGATCATCTCGTCACTTATTTCCAGTCTCATTGGCCAAAAACTTCTAAAAAAACCTGTCCAGTTTAAATAGGCGTCTCCTCTGCAACAATTGTCAAGGAAGAACTGGCAGAGCTGAAATCACAATAGGACTGTGAAGGTCTGAGGTCTCATGCTGGAGGCATTCCAGCCCACTTCTTGAATTAATTTTTTAAAAAAGTAAATCTCTAGCACTTTGGATTACAGAGGTATCAGCTTTGACTGTATGCCAACTGTACCCCTTCTTGGAATTGGAAGACCTAAAGATGGTAGTGTACATGCGGGTAACCTCAAGGTCGGACTTCTGTAATGCACTGTACATTGTACTACCTTTGTACCAAGTTCAAAAATTCCAGTTGGTCCAACGTATGGCAGCCACATTGGTACATTGGTACATCGAGGAATCAGAATATCATAGTGATATCAGAACCACTCTATTGGCTGCCAATAGAGTCGTGCCAAGTACACAGTGTTAATTATTACTTTTAAAGCCCTGTATGGTTTGGGTCCACATTACTTGCAAGATTACCTCCTCCTGTACAATCTGTCCCATATACTCAAGTCCTCTAGGGGCCATTTACTTAAACAAGCCAGAACTAGACTGGCAAGTGTCACCCAGAGGAAATTTTTGTCAGCTGCCCCTAGAGTACGGAAAGCCTTGCTGAAAGATATTCAACAGCTAAACACAGTGCCTGAATTTTAAAAAGTACTGAAGATCTTTCTCTTCCGGCAGGCCTACTCAGTCAATTTTTAACTGTGACTTTTAAATTGGTATATTTTAAATGGTTTCATGTGTTTTTAGTTGTGTTTTAATCTGTGTTGTACTCTCCTCCTCCTCCTCCTCTTCCTCCTCCTTCTTCTTCTTGTTAATTATTAGGGGGAAATGTGCAATCTGAATATGACCTAACCTGACTCTGCCTTCCAGTGTTCTAGCCATGGAGTGAAAAGATATGGAGAAATGGACCAGTACAAGGCTCTTATTTTTCAGTTTCATAAAACTGTAATTATTTCCTCAGTCATAGGGCCACTGTTGTTACCTGCTATTAAGGTTGAGATGGATGAAGAACATTCTTCCATTATAACCAGAAATGAGGAAAGGTAAAGGTTTGTTCATGCTTTGACATTATTAGAAAATGGCTATGGTAACATGGCAGTACAGAATGATGATCCTTCTCACTACTGAGAAAGATAGGCAAATAAGTGACTGAAGCCCACCACTAACAGTCACCCAACCAGAAGGTAGCAGTGAAACTGGAGACAACCACAGTGTCCAGAGCACAAGTCTGTAAGTACAGTGGCAGGATGGTGTTTAGGAGTAGCTGAGTAGTCAGTCCAGTCTGGGTAAATCACAGGAGCGGGAAGAAGCAAAAGGGTAGTCTTTAGTGGGTCCAAAAGTTGAACCAGCAGGTCAGAAATCCAAGAAAACAAGCCAGTAAAGAATAATCAGACTAGTCCAAAATACAATTAGTCCAAGTTCAAGACAAAACAGAAATGCTGGAGAGTACTGTCAGGCAACCAGGCGAGACAAGTTATCAGCACTGCGGCTGGGTGACAACTGCAACAATATTTATGAGCAGGTCATAAATGCTCATTCAAGGTCACAAGTGTCTCATTTGTGCTAATTGGGTCAGTGTTTATTATTTGAATGGCAGAGAGCTTGGGGTTTCTGCCTCTGCTCTTTGCAGTTTAGGGAGGGGAATTGACAATTCTCAGCCAGAGATCTCTTCGGCCTCAGTAAACTACAGACCCCAGAATTCTACAGAATGTTGAAAGTGAAATAACACTGTAACGGTGTAGTGTGGAAATGGCCTCAGTCTCTCAACAAAAGTCATGGAGATGGTGTCATCTTCAGCATGTGCAGACTCAGCCACATCCTGCTGAGGAGCAGGATATTCTATTGCCTCAAGTCCCATCTCCTCAGACTCAGAGGAAGCTACTGCTTCTTGGCAATCTGCCTCCTCCTCACTGTCTCAGTCCTCCAAGGGGTGAGTTATGATACCCAGTACTATAGCATATCAGCTTTGCTTTGGTAAGATGCATGTTTAGGGGAGAAAGAGTAATTATTAGGAGGTGGATTATACCCCAGAGGGCCTTGGAAGGCTGCACCCTGTGCCACATCCCACCCCACACCTTCTATACAAAAAAAAAAAAACAATGTTTTTTCGCCAGAGTGACCCCTCAACATCACATTTTTGGGTCTCCATTGGCCAATTTAGGCCCAGGAGACCCTTTTTTACAAGAGGAAGTATCCCAGGTTACTTCCTGTTCATTTATTTTTCTAAGGCCTCTCCTGGGCATAAAGTGGCTAGAGATAAGCAAATATTTGTTTCTGTGTGTGTGTGTGTGTGTGTGTGTGTGTGTGTGTGTGTAGGATTTGTGAGCAAAACAGATTTTTAAAAATCCAAACGAATAACCTCTGGAGGAATGTGGGAGCCATAAAAATGGCCCCACAGAGTACGTGCTGCCCATGGGACACAGTTTGCCCCTTCTTGGCTCAGGACATGACCTTTAACAGCTGTAGTTTTCTGGTAAGATTATGCTATTTCTTAGAGGCATCACAGCATTTTTGTTGTTTAGAAAAAGTTAACACAGTATATTTTAAATTTCCCATTTCACAAAAAAAGGAGTTATAAAAAGCGTTGCAATGGTCTTGGTAATTGATTTTTATGAGGCTGATTATTGCCCTGGGTCTAGGTAGACAGAACAAACTACAAGTCTAAAAGTAGGTAATATAAAATGAACTGTAAATATTGCAGCTTTTCCCCCTCATATGTCCTTGGATTATTCCCTTTTGTCCTGTAAAGTCCATGAAAATGAGGAGGCATCCTGTCAAATGAGATCAATACTGGTTGCTGGACTGCTCTTCGGTTTCCCAAATTATTATCGGAGTTATTGGAGTGCACTCATGTGCCTAAAATACTCTTGTGTGCTCCAAAGGAAAAAGCCACTATGGTTCCAAAACACTTTCATGTACGTGTGCGCGTGCACATGTTTGTGTATTCATTTTATTTCTTAATACAATGAAACATCTGTGTGAAACATTTTAAAAAATGAATGAGTAATCTGAATTAATAGCTCCCAATGTCAATTTTGGCTACATAATTTAGCTAGCAATTAGTCCCAGGCGAAACCCTCTCATCTCTCTGTTACTTGTTAATTAGAAGGTGAGCTAGTAGAAGAAAGGCTTTTGCAGTAAAAGTCACTGCAATAAACCCTCCTAAATGTTGAAGCCAACTCTTGCAGAGAAATATTCAAGTTTCTTTTAGAAATAGACTCATTCAGTTTTGCATATAGCTTTTAGAAGAGATTTTTTTAACTTCTGATCAGCAATGAAATTATGGCTTATCTCATGCACTTACACCACATTTCTTCTGGACCACTTCAGTTTGTAGCCAAATAGCTCCTTAACTGAAAAGTGCACAAGTATATGTTTCTTCTCCATAGATGTAGGATGTTTATTGAGGCATCACCTAAGAGGAAAACAATGGAGGATGAATTTGCACACACTGATTTAAATTGGGATGAGTACATTATTGTTGTGTACCTTCAAGTCATAGGATTTTGGGGGGCAGGAAGGGTGATGTGCCCAAGGTCACCCAGTGGGTTTTCATGGCCAAACAGGGACTCAAACCCTGGTCTCCAGACTCATAGACCAACACTCAAACCACTGCACCACTCTGGCTCTCATGAGTACATACAGATATAATTATTTACTTATATTTCATTTGTTACATGTCTTTCCTACTTTCCTCCCAATCCCCTCGGCTCAAGGCACTGTACATGACCCTCTTTCTACCTAACTTCCTCCTCAGTTTCATACTTGAATGGAAACTTGAACTAGGGATGGAAAAAATGTTCAAAAATATTAGGAAAATGGTTTTAATAATTAGTTTCTGAAATGTCAGAAAACTCTGATGAGGAGAGTTCTAGACAGTTGAGAATCTTTGCAGCTCAGGACTTATTCTGTGTGAACCATGTATATGGCTATTTTGTGCAGTAAATTGCATTTTCTATACAGAAATCAACATTTATGTGCAGAAAACACATTTTCTGTGCTGACAATATCATTTCTGCACAAAAAGTAACTGTTATTTATTTGTCGATTATTTGTTCTTGTGCATGAGAATGAAATTTATGAAGATTTATAACCCTTAACTGAACTCAGCTCTGACAAGGCCTAGTCCAGCACTCTACATAATGTAATTTAAGTAGAAGTACAGTCTTTTAGTAGAGATGCAATGCAATTCATTATAGTGGGGAATACACATGAAACTCTTTTGTCTACTATCATAGTGTTGCTGATGGAGATCATCTGAAGGCTCCTGTATCTCTTTTGCTCATTTAGCTTTAATTAACCCCCTGAAAACATCCACCAGTTTGCCTCCTCTTGTTCCTGGGTAGCTTTGAAACCTGTTCTTCCTACTTCAAGTAGCCTTGAGTACCCTAGACCTGTTCATAGTCAGCATATCTGAACCAAGGACAATATGTGTGTATAACAGGCAGTCTCAAATACATGCAGTGCACTGAATCTGAATACTGTATTTACTAATATAGTAAAACACAAAGTGTTACAGAACATTTTCTTCTTACTAAATATGAAACCTAAATTTAAATCAACTTAAGCAACTTCAGTACTTTTTTAAATAACAGATAACACATCAACTCTGCCCCATCAATATTAATTGTACTTTGGGGGTTTTTTTTGGGGGGGGAGGTTTGATATTTCCTGAAAAAATCATAAAACATTTGACTATGGACAGGCATTGTAAGTAAAGATATATCTAACATATAAAAGTCAAAGGCCCTTTCCGCACTGGCCTATTAAAACGGTGCAGAGCGACCTCCAACGGAGGTCTTCTGCACCGTGGAGTGGACTGGGGTGGACTACTTTTCGCAGTTCCGCACCTCAGTCTGCTCCGGTGCGACCGGAACTGGTCGCACAGCGTGCTTTTTTAAAAATCTCTTTTAAGAGGTTTTTAAAAAGCACGGAGCGTGCGACCCTGTGTCACTCCGTCGCAGCACACTGGTGCAGATTTGCAGGCGCACACTAGTGCATGCCTGCAGATCTGCTGGGGGCGGGCTTTAGGCTAGTGAGCTTCTCCGGTTGGTGGAGAGCCTCCACCAACCGGAAGCTGCCATTTTGGATGCCGGAGCAGTGCGGAGTGACGAGCTCGCACTGCTCCTCATCCCGACGGACTCGCCTGGACGCTGAAGAGGTTCAGTGAGTCACATTTTTGCGCGGTTCCTTTCCCATGTGCGGAAAGGGCCAAAGTTTGTTTGTCTGTGTCAGATGAGAAGACCTCATATGATTGTCTGTATTGGCTGCCTAAGAAGATTCTACGGAATCCTGGGGTTTGCAGTTTAGGGACGGGCCTTTAGAATTCTCAGCCAGAGAGCTCTTGGACCTCAGTCAACTGTGTCTATCTTGAATAGGCCAGTTGTTATGGAGATAAGGCCTAGCAGCAAGGAGGAGGACAGTGTATTCCCTCAGGAACCCAACCTCTGTATGTTAATAACTCTGAATACAGATTGGATTGGGGAATATGGGGGAAAGTTACAGATACTGGACAAGACAGTTTGGGGAATTAGAGACACAGGATCTCAAATCTTTCTAACAAGTATTACCTATGAGAAAATAAAATTCCAGGCAACGTCAGGTATATACGCTAGTTTTATAAAGAAGACTATGCTACCTTTCTTTTCCCTGCCAGACCTTATGGGAGGTATGGAGCTGGCTATTGTTCAGCTTCTGCACTGCAAATTGATTATTCTGCTTGAGAGATCCACCACTATCTCTAACATTTCTCAACAAAAGGAAGGGAAGGTTTAACAAGTTGCTCTTTATTGTAAACAGTAGGGAAGGAAATAATATCCACTATTATTAATTTTCCAGCTGAAAAATCGTTGAAAAGAAATATATAATATATTCACTGGTATTCATATATATTAAAGTGGATTAGGAAATTATTTTGTGCAAAAAATACATGGTGGGGGGTCATTGCATGATTTTTCCCCTGTACAATCCTATTTGCATACAAAAATCATGCTGTTTGTGCAAAAGCCCAATGTTTTCACTCCAAACATTGTGTCTATTAATATATCTGGATTTATCTGTGCAAAACTGGTCTTTTTTGCTCAAAATATGTAATTTTAGCTCATATGCCCCCTCCATGTTTCTCAAAACACTGACTGGCATCCTGTTAATCAGTTATGATGTCATAAGTTAGACTTAGGTTATTGTAGCTGCTTTGTATTCCCATTTGAAATCATGGCTCTGTTGCTATGACCATCAATGACCCTCAAGCCCACCTTAAAAGCCAGTCAGTCATCTGGAGTGGCAGGTGTCTGTTCTGCTGGTGATCAGCAACCTCCCACCAGTGAATGAGTCTATAAGGAGCAGAAGCAGAAACCCTCATGGGTCCTGTCACACCTCTTTATCAAAGCATTGCTTCTGAAAGGAGTGGATGCTCACATCATCCTTCAGTGTTCCACTTAGCAGAAGCACAATCCTCCACACTGCAGATGAACTGACTGGCTTTTACTGTGGGCTTCATGGGTCAGATTGGGTTTGCAGCATAACTATGACATTGTGGATATGTTTTTGATGCAGGATTTCAACCTGTGTGTGTGTATAAAAATAGCAGTGTTCTTTCTTCAAGAAAACCCCTAAATTTTTGTGCAAAACCCCCCACATCTGCCCATCATCAAATGTAACTTCCTCAAATTTCATTTGTTTATCAAGGCTCCCCCTGCTTTTAAAAGACATCCTTCAACCCAAATATGATTGCCTGCTATTTTTACATACACTCTACTCATTGAAATACAGAACTCATATGAAGATGTGTAGCCCAAATTAAATCCACCTAACTTTCTAAATACATACATATGGACCTATTCCTCCATATAGATCTGAGCTCTTCATTCAGCCACAAGAGGGATGATTTGTTCAAGGAAATACTTCCAACAGAAACATTCCCTAGCTCATAGTAAAGCCCTCTGACATCATTCTTGAAGCATGAATATGGGTAGGATCAATACAATAGTTTCATCAGGAGAGCCAAAGAAATACCATGCACTGCATTTAATCTATGGAGAGTGATGATTTCACCACTACCGCCTTCCCAAAGTGTTTTTTTTTTACAAATGACATCCTTGATCTTTCCCCATAACTTTCTCTATCTGCCTCCTTTATCCAGGTCTTCGTTTGATCTATGGCTCACTGTGGCTTAGTGTTGCAGCCTACTAATAATGCAGAGCTTAGCCCCAGTATCTGAGGTATAATATAACAAAGGAAATATTGCCTTGGATAGCTTCCAAAAGGCTTTCTCCTTGCAAATAAAAAAAGACACAACTAGTCAACAGGTGCACAGCATACCACTCTCATGCAGCAATTAAATATTGTGGTTGGAATCCTCTATCATGGTCTATGTTTACATATACTTAACTCTGTAGCAAAAGGACTAAGAACCCTGTTGGTGAATTGAAAAAGCTGAGTAACAGGGAAGAGTGTCTCAAAATGTATAAGGTTCTACTCATGCACATCAGCACTCCCTAGCTGGTGTTCCGAGGCACAATGGGACCGATGCACATCAGTCACTTTGCCAGCTCCCCTATATAGTAACATAATAACGGCCCCTTACTTGATACAGATGTTATGGAACTGTCCAATTCTAATTCCCACAAACTTAAGTCTGCTTACAAATATGCAAGCCCCTCAAAGGATTCTAGCCTTCATTTTTAAACCCATGTTACAAAGTGCACTACAATTTCCATTTCCTGTGCAACTTTATCCCCCAACTCTCTTCATGCATAAAAAGTAAGAAAATCTGTGTTAGATCAGATCTTATTCCTAAGTAGTCGAACACTTTGTTCCCACAGTGGATAAGCAGATGCCAATGGGAATCACATATTGATGCTTTAAACAGTTCCCTTTTCATTTGCCCTCTCCATTGATACATATGTTGTCTTTGACTCTGGAAGAAAAGTAGCCATCATGAGTAGTAGCTACTGATAGCCTTATCCTCTATTAAGCATGTGCTTTTAAAACTGAGATTGCTAGCCATGTTCATTGTGATGGCTTGTTTCTCTGTCTCATTTGTCTCATCGCTAAAGAGGAAGTATATTAGTGTGCCACTGTTTTCACTTCAAGATTTAGTAGCACAAAATGGCTTAATATTTATCCCAATGCTTGGGCTCGTTGGGACTGCCAATATGGCAGTTCTTAAAATCAGAGTGTAAGTTTATTTATGTATTTATATGCATATATGTGTTTGTTTCTGTGTCAATGAGAGAGACTGTAGAATGACAATTGCTTATATATACATATAGTTATGGCTCCATCAATTGCATCAGGTCTTTCAGTGTTAACATTTCCATCATGGTGAACTGTAGAGCCAGATTTCACTGTCTGTTCTTACATTTCTATTTTCAGTTTGTCAGTAATACTTTTCAGAGGCAGAAACCTGTCCTGAAAATATGACAGGTTTGTGAGATTGTTCACTTTTTCATTTTTATAGCCACTTCTGATTTTCTTGCACTTCTTTGACGCTTTATAGTCTTAAGTATCACTAATATTTTTATGTTTGATTTTTATTGGAATAATATCTTAATACTGCTTTTTAGTTAATGGTAAATCCATCTATGAACCAGGGCTTGCTACCTATGCTCATGGCAATGAGTTGCTTTCTCTCTCTTACTTATCTCATTGTTATTTGCTGTTGTTGTTCAGTACTGTCAAGTCAATTTTGAATTATGGCATCCCTATAAATGAGAGACCTCTGAATCATCCTGTCCTTAGCCACCTTAATTCAGGTCTTGTGGATTTAGGGATGTGTCTTTCTTGATTGAGTCTATCTATCTGCAATGCAGTCTTCCACTTTTCCTACTGTCTCCTACCTTACCAAGCATTATTCTCTTTCCTAGTGATATTGCATGTCTTCTCATGATATTGCTGAAGTACAATAGCCTCAGGTTAGTCATTTTGATTTCTAGACAGAGCCCAAGCTTGATTTGCTTTAGGATCCATTTATCTTTTTAGTAGTCCAGGGCATCCATAGAACTCTTCTCCAGCAATACCTATCCCCTTACTCTGCCCAGATTCTGAATGCCTGATAGGATTTCTGCTACCAGTCATATTTGATTATGTGTTGGCATTATGAAGGGCAACCTAAGCCGCTTTGGTCCATCTTTTAAATGGAAGAACATCTTCTCTTCTTTTTGACAAATTATCAAAAAAAATAAAAATGGATGTATTTCTGCCAAAAGTACACACAAAAAAAAGTGTCTCCTCTTTTGCATTGCCCTCTTGCTGAAATGGCAAAATTGAAAGTCTTAAATCCAACACAGTCCTTTTCCCCTCCATTTCTGCTCCTATCTACTTGCAGTCATCCATACAGCCCCAAAACATCATCCACAGCATTTTCAAGCTATTTAGGTCAGGTGGAGGGAGACTTGCTCTGCTCTTGGTACCACAAATGGAAACACTTTCTTTTCCTTGACAAAATGATGCTACTGAATCTGTTACCCTGCATGTTGGGGGTCCCGGGAGGGGCGCCCAAATAACCAAATAAAAACACAAGTTGCAGGAATTTAG
This sequence comes from Ctenosaura bakeri, assembly GCA_948474755.1. Lineage (NCBI taxonomy): Eukaryota > Metazoa > Chordata > Lepidosauria > Squamata > Iguanidae > Ctenosaura > Ctenosaura bakeri. The sequence continues at coordinate 274,978 of CAOLHI010000145.1, read as the reverse complement.
CATGAGCACTCTCTTAGGCTAAACAAGAGGCAGGGTAACGTTAGCAAGGATCTTTTACCCAGTGTCTACGGCTTCAGGTCAGAGAGCAAGCAGACGAGTTTAAAAGTAACAAAAATAACAGTTTTATTGAAAGATAAGCAGCAAATAAAACAACACTCACACTAGCTAACTTGGAAACAGAAATAGAGAGCTTAGGGAATGGGTAATACGACACCTGGTCTTGCAGTCCTGGAGAGAAGCTGGGGCTCCGAGGAAGAAAGCTCAGCGTGGCTGGCTGAGGGGAGCTCCTTAGACAAACTGGCAGCAAGGCTGTATGGAAGTCCAGGGTGATCCAAAGAGGGGAGGCAGGCTCAGTTATGGAGAACTGAGGGGAAAACTTCACTGGACAGAGCGGCAGCAAGGTGGGATGGAAGTCCAGAGTGATCCAAGGAAGTCCCAAAAGCGGGGACCTTTTATAGGGTGGATTTTACCTACAGGCTATGTTATGCTCAGTGAGAACAAAGGAAATTTGGAGTTGGACAAAGAAGTTGGAAAAGGTCAGATTTTGCATGATTGGCTTAGCTCTTAATGACAATAGCGTGGCCAGTACGTTGATGGCCCAATATAAAGGAATGGCTTGGCTCTTGGCTGAGTGGCTTTGTGTGGATATGTACCGAGCAAAGCCAGTTTGCAGGGAGGTTTTCCCCTAAAGCAACAGAGAGGCTTGAGTTGCCTGCCTGAATGAGGTTTTGGGATGTACAACCATTAATGGCCATGCCCTAGACGTGCTTGTCCAGAGGACCTCTGTAAACACGTGGAGTAGGGTGGCAGAAAAAGGTCAAGCAAAGGCCAAATTATTTGATATCAAAAGGATATATAGTGCTCTCACCAGACATATCATAACCGTGATAACAAATCTTGCTACACAAGTCAAAGGTCTATACCAAGTCATGCTATCATCTGTCTAGCCATCCCCTCCCCTCTCTTTCTTTCTCTCTCTCCCGCACTTTGGACAGAAAGTATTACAGTGGTTAACATGCTGAGAAATGTTACATTTTCTTAATAAATATATGCCCTGTTCATAAATCCTTGAAGTTTACTTGATAAGCTTTAATGAAAAGAATGAGGCTTGTTCTTTTGTTAGTGACTAGAATTTTTAAAATCAAATCAAAACAAAACTGATGTCTTAATTTCCTCCCCCATCAATTGCTTGCCCCATCATAAAATTCCACTGTGCTAAATGGAGAGGGTTTGCTGCTTACTGACAACTCTGCAGGGCATGCTTTCCTCTTTGTTTATTTCTCTTGGAGAGAAGCCTATTTTTATGCTTCTTCCAGTGATTAAAACCATCTTATTTAATGCTGCCCTATGGGCCACTTTCAGCACAGAACAATGCAGTGAATAAAATTAATCAAACTAGTAACAAAGGATCAGAATTCTTTTCACCAAGTGTCATTTCTACAAACATTGTTATGAATTCTTCTAATATAAATGGATGCATGTTATCCAAAGGAAACATACAAACATTCTTGAGGAAGAGAAATGATTTAAGAGCCTTTTGTTATTAAGCTGCCTTTTATATTTCAAACTGAATTTAGCACCAAACAAATGAGTGTGTCCAGCCCAAAAATACGGGGCATTTTTATGCTTCCCCAGCTGTTACAGCTTAGCACTTCTGTTGCTCTAAATTTTACATTGCTTCTCTCTTTATCACAGTGTAGAGGTAAACATATCCTAAAATGCAGTTGCATGTAATTTGCTAGAAATAATATAACTGAGGAGTGTAATCCTTTTCTAGAGTTGTTTACTTGTTCATATATGGTATTCACCAGATAAAATAAAAGCCTAATGTTCCTGTCTTATCTAACCACTGCACTTAGAAGGAAGTCTTGAGGCATCCAATTAATGATGCTCACAAGGACCAAATCCAAAATGATACTGACATTTGTTGCTGCTGTTGATGATGATGATGATGTGTGCCTTCAAGTCATTTCCAACTTATGGTGACCTTAAGGTGACCTGATGATGGGGTTTTCTAGGGCTGAGACAGTGTGATGCACCCAAGGTCACCCAGTGGATTTTCATGGCTGAACAAGAAATCGAACCCTGATCTCCTGGGTTGCAGTCCAGTGCTCAAATCACTACACTACATGTGGCATTCATGACAGAAAACTGTTTGCTTCCCTTCCCCTCCCCCCATAATCTTAGGAGTCACTTGAAAGTCAGTTGCAGAAGATTTCCCAGCACTTGTGGAACAGTTTTTGTGGTAGGGGTTTGGGAGGCATACCCTTCTACTGTTCCAGTTTTCCCAGAATAGTCTGGTTATTCTTCTGACAACCACCCCATCTTCTCAGCTACTTATAAAACAAGATGGTTTCTTTCACCTCATCTTGCTTTCCCCCTTCATTTTTGGCTTACTTCAATTGCTGCAAGTTAAGCATTTTATTTATTTTCAATCATGCTATAAGCACATATGCAAACACACAAAGCGTATGTGTATTGGGGTGGGGCTTTCCTAAACTCAATACATACATTCTCGGGTTTCTCTGTTTAAAACAGTAGTTTTGTCTCTTCTTCATTAATGATATTTCTCCCCTTGTTATCTGGACCCATCTTTTGACCACTTTCTGATATTGGTCAGCCAAAGGTGTCCCAGTTTCATCTGTGAAATGTTGGTACATTTGACTTGGAGGAATATAGTGGGATGGAGAGATTCCTCAACACTCACCCACTCACACAAACCTCTACCTCTTCTGGATTCTGTTGTTGTGTGATCATACGTCCAGTGTTGGATTCAACCAATAGTTTTTCTTGCTGATCTATTAGAAGAGGCTTTACAACATTTCTCCCCACCTTTTTAATTGTTAAAATTCCAGTGTTTTGCTGTTGAGAATTAGAAGCTGTATCTGGCCTTCCTTCCTCCCTTTCCTAGTTAAATATTTCATCCACTGGACTTTAAAAAGGAGGTTTCATGCATGCAGTTCTGATTGCTCTATGAGATCGGGGCAAATACAGATCTGAACTGCAGAACTCATATAAATTCATTAAAATATTGTATCTATTGTTAAGAATGAGTGTGACTCTGGAATTGCATGCAGTCACCCAATAGTAGTTTCCCAGTCCTATAAAAGCTCTTTTTGTGAACAAACCCTTTCTGTGTTAAATCAGGCATAGATATGGATCCTGTGGGCTTGTTTATTATGTGAACAGATATTCTGTCAATATACTTATAAAGATAAATTCTTGTTGAATTTTACTTCAGTTAAAATGCAATGACTAAGAAGGACAAAAACAATTGAGAAATTGTATTCATCTCAACCTGCTGTAGGATTCCTGCAAGGCAAATGAGCCATAAACTGAATTTGAAAAGTCCTATCAGAACATATTGGGTTCTTTAGAATAAAAATAAGTAGGATATGAATACAATACTTTGGTTGTAACAACAGAAGCCACATTTTGTGACAAGGTAGTGTTTTTGTTTTTGTTTTAAACAAGATCACTGGTCATGAAAATAAATGGGTGTATCTAGTCAAGTGAAAAATTCTTAGCTCATCTCAGTTCCACTTTGAAGAACAGTCACTGATGACAACCCTTTGAGCTTGGTTTCCCAACCAATTATGGATTCATCTGATGATGTTTCCATCTATTCCACAGTCAGTTTGCTAATTAAAATATCATGGGGGGGGGCTTGTCAAATGCTTTGCTGAAATCCAGATAAGTGATATTCACAGCATTCCCACCGTCTACTAAGCTAGTAATCCAATCAGAGAGAGAGAGAGAGAGAGTCCCTTTCTACAGCTTACAGGATCCCAGCTGTGTCTCACGGGGATCTTGGTAGAGCCTTTCCCTGGAGAGGAGCATGAAAGGAGCATTCCCCTCTGCACAGGCTGTCTCCATGAATGGAAGAAGCCCGATGGCACCGCCTCTTCCTTCCACAGTGGATCTGGGAACTGTTCCAGGCTGCACTGGGGCAGGAAGCGCAGCCAGTGCAGTTGAAGGACCTCCGCACCTCAGGTAACTGGGTGAGGGCAGTGGAAGGGTTGCACATTTGCCAGGTATTGACAGGTAAAACCCGTCAATGATTTGTGGCACAATTGCACCACCTGGGGATGGGAGAATGACAGGATCATGATGACATCATACATAAGCATCATCTGAGTCCCATTGTTCTCCCATCCCAAACACGGGATGACAATAACATGCAAAAAGGGCCAAAGTTAGTTTGGAATGATTTTTCTTGACGACCCCATTCTGGCTCCTACTAATCACTGCATTGTCATCAAGATACTTGCAGATGGACTCTTGTATAATCCATTCCAATTTTTTTTCCTGGTATTGAGGTCAGGCTGAATAGCTTGTTCTTTCCTGGATCATCTTCTTTTGCAACTAGGAACAACGTTTGCTTGTCTCCAGACCTCTGGCACCTCCCCCTTTCTCCAAGATTTTTCAAAAACGATGGCACGTGGTTCTAACTCCTTATCAATCTTTACAAAGTTCTCTGCTGATACATGGAAGCACACAGTCCTCTTTTTTTGGAGGGGGGAAACCTAAGCAAAATTCTTGCTGGGCTTTTGTGTTTTTGTGTGTGATTTTTTTCCCCATTATGTTTACGGAGCTCAGGTTAGTGGGATTCTGGAAAAAAAAAAAGGAAAATAGTGTCAATTTTTATATGCCCTCCTCAATTTGTGACATCTCGTATTTGAGGACTGGAGGAGCTGCCCCCTCTGTACCTTTCTCCTAAAGCTCTTCTAATCTGAGGTTAAAAGATGTATAGCATGAAAATCCATGCTCCTTTGTGTTTGAGAGCTGGGCATGTGTGATCTGCCCACCATTATTTCCATTATGTCAACAGGAGGTATAAGTCTGAATATGAATCCCAGATTTTCAAACTGGGATTCAAATTTGGACCAATGTGCTTTTGGCATTGCAAACTTCTTCTAGAGATTACAATGGATTGGTTTTTTTGTTGCTGTTGTTATTGTTATTATCAGTAACTCCTTTCTGTAAAATATTTTCCCTATGAATAATTCATAAATTTTATGTTGCATGGATTTTCAGTGAGTCTTGCTGCTTGAATAAACTATTTATTTAAACTATTTAAATGAAAGAATGTAACAATGTGTGTTTTTACTGTTTTCTGTTTAAACCAGAAAATGAACATTAATGATAGATGTTTTAGAGTGCAGCTCTGAGAATACAGTATTTCAGCTTAAGTACTTTTTATTGTAAAACTGAGAAAAGAAATGCCTTTTTGAAAACATGATTATAAAAATGAATCTTTAAACCTGAAATAATAAATTATTCAGGTGACATATTTAAGAAAAACAGTAGTTATTGTAATTAAAGGGGACATCATCTGGGATACAGCTGTATCAATGAGTTATTTTAAAGAGGTTTAATTTTCCCTATTCTTTTTTTATTAATTATATTCTGTTTCCACTTTCATATATTTAACATTACGCATAACAGTGATTATTTTGACACCATCTGGAATACTGCTATATCAGTGAATAATTTTAAGGATATCTAGTGCTTCCTATTCTTTTAAAATTAATTTTATGCTGCTTCTGTTCTGATATATTTACTGTTGTGTATAATCCTTACTTTGGGGTGGGTTGGACTGGCCTGAAGGAAATGCATCTAGAGTGGTGTTCATAAATGAAATGCAATATCAAAAGTTATTCTCAATTCAGATTAAGAAATTTAACTCAGAGTTGGATTACTCTATACTTTTACATCATCCCTTTTTTTTTTTTTTACTCCTACTTTATGTCATACCCTGGATAACTCGCAGTCCACAAATTCCACTCTGAGGTAAACAGCTTTGTTTATTTGTGATAAGCAAGCAACACAGCATGCTTCTTTCAAAGTTGCTGAAATGGAAGCAAACATGGAGTTCACACCTTCACATACAAATTTAGGCATGTAAAGCTATGATTGGAGAATATCATCAATTAAATATCACTCCACATATTTTAGACATTTCCCAGATTCTCAGGTGTTTACTTATCTTTCATCCTTGAGGCAAGAACATGTTTCATGTCTCTTATTTCTCAGCATTTCCAATTCTCACAACACCTTTCAGTGCTTTTGTTTTCATCTTCTTTGATCTTCTCTCCCTCTCCCAGATACATAATAACATGGAGCCATAAAACAATTAGCCATTTGATACTTTTGAATACACATACAAGCTTCAAATAGATGCAAGATTGCAATCAACAATTGCCTGTCAATATTTTTTAGTGCTCTAACTCTAGCATTGCCCTATCCTGACCCCTCTGCATGTTCTAATACATCCAGCAAACATATTATGTCAGGAGTGACACATTCTGATACTTATATCATTGGCTGCCACTGTTGGGGAGGGAGAAATACAGTATTCGGCATAAAGACATTCCAACAGAAAAGAAGTTACATGTTGCAGGGACAGATGGGAAGATGTAATACTGGGTGGCCATTTTGATGGCAATCCCATGTCAACAACAATTCTAAAAGCATCTAGAAATGTTTAGTATACATTTGTCCATGCATGTTGCATGTAATTTTTTGTGTGAAACATGGAATTTTGAAAAATGTGCATGTGCCATTTTCATGTTCATCCATAATCAAGCCACTCATATTCCAAGAAGGCATAAGAAGACAATCTTCTGATGCTTGGTCTATCTCTTCTAAGTGTCAAATGGCATGACTTTCAGTTGTCTTGATTTGGCAGGAAAACTCCTGATGTCCCATTTTTTCAGCTGCTTTTAAAATTTCCTCTTTTCTCTTTCCTCCTCCCACTTTCCTCCTTTGCCCTCAACTTACTTCCATTTCTGTAAATTGAGTTCAAAGTTCAAAAATAGTTTGCACTCAACACAGCAAGTGAGAAAGGAGAGGAGGGGCAGAATTTTACTGTTCCCTGTAAGCTCAGCCAAAAGCGGGCTGCTGCAGTCTCTCCTAGCTTGTATATTGTTCTAATCAATAATCTTTGCCATCGTGATCACACTCTGTTTGTCCACACATGTCCCATTTTTCATCTGTGTATGGCTGGAGAGTATGAAATGGATATCCATACTGGAGAGAAATTCATGTACAATATTTGGCTAAAACTGGAAATGCCAGAGCATACAAATGTCCAAATAAATAAATAAATAAATAAATAAATAAATACATACATACATACATACATAAATAATCTCAATCATTTCCCTGTAGCGGATGGGGTGACAGAACATACATCTCAGTTTGCTTAACCCTGCTTTCAAGTCCAGAAGTAATTTAGTTAATTACTTACATCTCTTCACTGTCACTTGCTCAAATATCTAACCCAACTCAGTGACAAGTGGTGACATCCACATTGGTTGGGAGGTGATTCCTCTCTGGATCCTAGTCTGAAACGTAAGGGCAGTATCCAAGGTGCTGTACCTATTCCCCACCCCCACCCCCAATAGATAGCTCCTTTAAAGTCCAGACTAAATCCTGGAATAGATACAACTTTCTGCTTACATGGAAGCCACCAAGTGCAGAGTGGTCTTACTCCCCGATTCAATTGTGTCCTCTAGTCCTAGCTAAGTAAGTCTGGTGTGTCAAGACAATATTCCCATACATGCCCCTTAGAACTGTGACACTTGAGGCTGATCTAAGTAGCTCCTTCACCTTATGTTTTGTGGTGGTAATCTTCCCCAAGGCAGGGAAAAACACAATGAATGCCCCATATGTATCAGCCACACTGTGTTTGCTATCACTGGCTGTGCTGTCAAATTTAACCTCATGCTACCTAGATTGTGTGGGGGGCAGTGATGGCAAAAAGCAACAATGGCCATTGAAAACAAAGCAGATGTTGACAATGCATCTTGTTTTAAAGTAGGACCATGCTTCCAAGAGGCTTCTGGAGCACAATTTCATGATAAAACAATGCATGTTCTGCTTACACCTCTTGTCTTAACCAAAACTTTCAATCTTTTCAATCTAGTGATGTGGCAGGTAGTAGCAGCAATGGTAGGGGTTACAGAAATAGATAGGACAGGCCTATCATAGACAGCTTGATACTTATGTCTGTTGTATCTGGTGTTTTGGGGAACTTGCCAGTATGGATATCCCTCAGTTAACAAAGTAGAAGGGCATTACTTCTTTGGTACCAGTGGCAGAAATAACATGGAAAGAAGACAGATACGTTCCTGTACAAGAAAGAAAGAAAGAAACTACCAAGTATGGTAGTTTTAGTTGAAAGCAATAAAAAAAAATAATGTAAAAATATTACACATGAGGAGAGGAGAACAAAATGAGAAAGCTGGCTAAGAAGTCGCAGTACTGCAAACAGGCCTTGGGGCATCCACTATAATTGATCACAAATTAAATATGAGCCGGAATGTGATGCTATTGCCCAAAGTCAAATCCCTCTGCAGATCATCCTTGGAAACCAAATTTAAACTAAAACCTTTTCAAATCACTATTGAGGGGAATCATACTGTGCTTCCACTTAGTTTTTCATATAATAAACAGTATCCTAGAGGACTAAAACTGGAACTTAAAGACAATCAGTCATTTAGTTTTAAAATGTATCATTTTCTTTTTGCTACACAGTTGGGGTAAGTATTGAGAGTTCCTCTGAATTTAGGTAGTTGAGTGATGATCCAATATTGCATCGACTAAAGCACATAGGAAATATTAAAATATTTTTGCTCTGTTTTTGGAATCATTAGTGTGTACTTAAAGTAATTTGCTAAAATTGATTTCATCCATATCCCCAAGTGAACAGCAGGACTGACATAGATGAATGAGGCCAAATATATGAAATACACGGAAGAGGCCAATAATTCTTAGGATGTTCCATACATTTTCCTATCTCCACACTGCTAACACTCCCATGCTTGTGAAACAACATATTTATGAGTGGGAAGGGGGACTTATAATAGTCACAGGAATGTTCAAAGATTCATTGATAGATAAATGACCAAAAAGTTTTTAAAAATATAGGCTAAAAACATGTTGGTGAATTATGATGGATAAATCAGACTTACACTATCAAAACTCTTTTTTTTTTTTTTTTACCTGTTGTACAGGTCAGAATTCTTTACTGAGCACCCAACAGCTAATCCCCTTAATCAATTTGTTAATTGATGCACCTCTGGCAATGCAGCCATTTCCATTTCACTGGAGAGCAAGGGGATCAATAGATTTACATCCAACTATTTTCCTTTAGATGGAGGATGCACTTCCAAGAAATCATCCACAAGGACCTCGCAAGGATCTCCAGAGATCCCTGTGGATGCCTCACACTATGTGTGTAACCACAGAAAAATAGCTGGAGGCATCTCCACTGATTCTTCCTCTCTCAGGTGCCCCTGGAATGAATGTGTTGTGTGGGCTGCATTGCTGAAAATGTGGTTGAGGGGTGTAGAAATGAGATGTAGCTATGGACACATAACTACATGCCAAATGGATGTTTCTGAATAGAAGATTTCAGCAATAGTTTATAACTGTCCCACATATGGATGTTTCTTAGGAATAATATTCATTCATTCATTACCTGAACACAAGGGCAATGCCCCATTGCTATCCTCTGGTTTTCACAAAAAGTAAACTACAGAGGGATGAGGAGGGACACAAATGGCAGAGAAATTGTCAAAAACTGTAATTCTGTTTGGTTTTTCTTCCTTTTGTCCATTTTGTTTTATTTTTGCTGTTCCACGGTCTGGTGATTACACAACGACAACATTATGACTCCTGTTTAATTGCCATGGTCCCTATGGAATCTTGGGATATGCAGTTTAGGGAGAGATATTTAGTGTTCCAGAGAGCTCTAGTGCCTCACCAAACTACAAATCCCAGGATTCCAGAGGATGCAGCCATGACAGTTAAAGTGGAACCAGAGCCCTATAATTATGCACTGTGTAAAGTCCCAGAGTGTTTGTTTTGTTGACATTCTTGATTTTGTTGGTCTTAATGTTTTGTTTTTATTGAAGATCCTACAGTATAGGGTGACTCACATTTTTAGATAAACACGCAAACGAAAGTACATAACTTGCTGAACTGCAATCTAACGGTGGAAAGAGGTGGGGTGGGGGGTATGCTTAGCCTGCTCCAAGACCTACATACTTTTTCCCCTGCCCTATTCCAGATGCATGTAAGAAGAAAGAGGAGGCTTCAGATCCAGCGAATCCAAAATTTACCTCAGCATACCTCAGTATCCTTCTGTTAATGCCAACTGAGAGGCAAATCTCACAGTGGTTTCTGTGAAGGAATGTTATGAAAATAAGTCTATCTTTTTGCCCTTTACGAGTGTGGGTAACTTCCTGATTTCCAGGTCCCCCCTCCACTTTATTTTGATAAGGGAGGCAAATATTGTCTACGGTGACCTTTCCTGTTCTCTAAGAATTCTCAAAAACTGTAGACAAAGGCCATTTCCGCATGAGGCAAGGGAATCACTCCGTGCCATTACTTACTGGATCTTCTGGGCATGGACCAATGTGGACTGTCCCTTAAGCCCTTCCACAGGGTTCCTCTGTCTCGTCCAGGGTGAATCGGAGCAGTGCAATGTCTTAGATACGCACTGCTCCGGCTTCCAAAATGGCAGCTTCCGGTTGGTCGTGGGTCCCAACCAACCTCTGAAACTCGCCACACCTAAAGCCCGCCCTCCGCAGATCACAGGCTTGCATTGGTGCAAGCCTGCAAATCTGCACAAGTGAGCAAGAATGCAATGGCGCGCTCCGAAAAATTAAAGAACAGTTTTCTACCGTTCTTTAAAAAGTGCACTGGATGACCAGTTGGGGGCATTTCGGAGCAGACTGAGGTGCAGATCTCAGGTAAGTAGTCCAAACCTAGTCTGCTCCAAGGTGCAGACGACCTCTGTGAGAGGACGCACTGGGACATTTTAATTTCCTTGTGCGGAAATGGCCAAAGACTCTAAGATGACATTAATAACTTGGGGTGCAGTTCATCCAGCTTTGGAGACTTGAATATATTTAATGCACTGAGGTGCTTCTGTACTACCTTTACATGTTGGTAGTAATTGTAATGCTAAGATTATATCAGACTCAGTCTGCATATCTTTTAATCTATTGAATAGCCTGGAGAGATTTTTTCACAATAGTATAGGCATAAATATCATTAAGCCCATTGAAATAAACATCCTAAACATCTGGGCTAATGGACTGTGAGAACATATTTCTAAAACACCATGTGCAGATTCCATCCATGCAGCAAAATTACTAAGCCTCATCAGATGTATTACTCCTTCATGGCAATAGCTTAAAAATGGGTATCTTGAGAAACCGGGGTATCATACAGAAACTGGGATGTAAATCAATTGAGTCATACTCATCAATTGAATGCCATTTTTAAAGTAACGTTGCAGCCACCACAAGAAGGAGACTTTAAATCACTCTTGGTTCTCTATTATCATACTGTCCATTATTCATGTGCTCATATTAGTATTATTTTAGCATTTATTTATTGCTTTCTTTCCCTCCAAGTCCTCAGAGTGATGCACAACAAAAACAATAAAAACATCCATTACAAACTGATTTTAAACAATTTTATAACCAGTTTAAAATGTAGTATCCTTTAAAAACAAATATTTCTTTAAAAAAACACTCACTTTTAAAACCAGATTTAAAGAATATAGTTTTAGGATGTGCTGTCTTAAATTTTTGGTTACCATATGTGAGAACAAATGCTCTCATATATTTTCACCCCATTGGCAGATGTCTTTGAAAACTATGCAGTTTTCAGAGAGGTCTTGCAAGGCAAAAAAAAAAAAAAAAGTCCCAGTGGCAAGACAGAAAGGAGATTCCCCCAGCACCCTGTGTGCAACATGGGTGGGGGATGTGAGCAAGGATTCTTCCTAGTCCAGTTTCTCTGAAACCTGTCATTCAAGGGGCAGGAGGGGGAGCTGAAAGAGGATTGTGAACCATTATCTCAGCTCCCCACTCCCTGCCTGCCCACTGTGAGACATCGAGGTAGGGGAGGGAAGCTAGTCAAGGATTGAAGAGGCCATAATCTTCCACAGTTCTCACTTGGCTTCTCCCACATTCCATTGTGTAATAAATAACAAGAGGGTAAGGAGAAAGCAGGAAGAGAATGGGGGCAGCTATAGCCTTCCATGGTCCTCTCATGGCTTTCCCTGCTCTCTTTGCAACATTGGGAAGATGAGGAGAAAGCCAGTGGAAGACTGTGAAGTCTCTAGCTTCTCCACCTATGTTCTGACAGCTAGTTCATAATGTGTGCCAGCTGTCAGAACACACCCCATGATGATCCTGTTCTGTTGGCTGCCCCCATCCTCCCAACTTGGGGACACAAGATGTAGGTGAGTCTGGGTTGGGTGGGGGTAAGAATAATCTTTAGTTCTAAGGATTGGATTCTCCTCAGCAGGATTTTGGGACACTTTAAAAGGTCCTTTCTCATTTTTCCCCTTAATTTTTTTTGTCTTCCAGTGTCAAAAACTGTCAAAAACTCAATAGAAATGGAGCCAACATGACTTCCATGGGAGGAGTTATACAAATAGTGTGCTACCACAAAGAAAGTCTTGTCTTGCATATTCACTTGACCTAGCCTCTCAATGATGGGTGGGACACAAACAATGCTTCCACTTATGATTTCAGATAACTAGCAGGCTTATACACAAGTAGGAAGTATTTTAGATATCCTGACCCCAAACTAATTATGTCAAACCACACCTTGGAAGCCAATTCTTTAAATACTGGTGATATCTGGACTCTAAAGCACACACTAAATAAGAATCTGGCTATAGTATTTTAGAGTAGTTCTAGTGTCCAAACACTTTTCAAGGGAGGCCCATGTAGATAATATTACAGTAATCTAATGCAGATGAAATTAAGGCATGGGTCACTGTGGCTAAATTCATCTCCCTAGGAAAGGGAACTGCTGCTATTTATTGCACAAAGACTCTCGTGGTCATATCAGTCACAAGGCCTTCCAGAATGGATGTCTTCTTTAAGAGCACCCATAAGTTGCAGTACATTATAAAATATACATGAAATCCTAGCTAATTAGATCATCCTAATCGCATAATTGCAAATCTTTGACCCTTTCCACAGCTTAGCTTCTAACGCTGCCGGAGTGTGGGTCTTGCGTGAAAAGCCTGGGCAGGCAGGCTCTCGCAAGCCTCCTGCTTCCTCGCTGCTTGGGCTCCGCAGCTCCTTCCTGCTCGTGCAAGAGCCCCACCCGCGTCCCACCCCTTCCTTCCACAGTGCAGCCTGGGAGTTGTCATGACCATAGAAAAAGTATGCAGGTATTTAAGGTAAAATCAGCAGGTATTGCTTGCCATGCAAGAAGCACTTGCTAAAATTCACTCTTCTAGACAATCATTAAAGGTACAGAATTCTGCTCCACACAATATGTGATATTTTATATTATATTCCTCTTTGTCATACCTTTTTAAAAAGCCACTGCAATCCTTTGTTGTCAGACATGGGAGCTTGCACCTTAACAGATGTTTGAGAGAGAGAAACTTGCATAACTGCCATGCCTAGCTACTAAGCATAAGCAGTCAATCATATCATAAAACCCAGCATATGGAACTTCCATGTGTGTAAACTGGCTCTTTCTAGTCCATTTACAAAGGCAGTGGCTGCTTCCTGTGCCCAACAGATGTTCTCTATATCAATGCTTTATTTAACTCATGAAAACAGTAATTCTCTCTTCTAGGCCCCATGCATGTACACAACCATGTGGGAAAATGTTAATAGATTAAATCAAGCTGTACATGAACTGGCTACAATTTCCACAACTGCTAGAGTTGCTTTTCTAGCCATAATGATTAGTAGAATCATAGTAACTATATCATACCAGCTGTTTCCTACTACTCATTTCCTTTTTTTGGCTTCATCACCTGAACAACTGAGAAAGACTTAGAAACAGGACTTGGAAACAAACTAGAAACAGGACTTAGTAGTCACCTCAAACATAAGGCCAGATTGGACAGGACCTGTGCCAAAGATGGAACATGGCACGTTTTAAAGTTCTTATAGCAGGGAAAAGAAGCATCTCTGAAGACAAAATGACTATAGATGTTTTGTATATTTCAGAACAACTGGAGAGGCACACATTTTACCCTGATTTCTGGGGTCCCGTGAGGTGTTCAAAATAATGGGGAATGGGAATTAGCAAGAGCACAAGCTAAGCAATGCAAGAGGCAGGGCAACCTAGCGCGATCTTGAACCCAATGTTTACGGGGTCAGGCCAAGTCAATAATCAAGCAGAAGTAAATAATAATTGTTCTCTTTATTTTGAAATACAGTCAAACGTATGTATGCAAACACTCACACAGACCTAATGAAAGAAAGGTAGGAGTTGGATAGAGGGTTTTAAGAGGGATTTTTCAGGGGAAATACTACACCTGATCCTGAAGCCCGATTTTCAGAAGAAAGATCAGTTGGAGCGGAGATGTTCAGCATGTGAAAGCTGAGGGGAAGGCTTGGTGAATGGAGCAACAGCAAGGCTGGATGGAAGCCAGCAGCGATCCGAGCAATCTGAAGAAACGCTCAAAATCAGGGGGTCTTATAGGGGAAAATGTGCCCTTAGGCTAGTCCATTCCTGGGGAGAACAATGTGTTTTGGGCTGGAGACAAAGCTTCTGAAAGGTCAGTACTTTGCATGATTGAATTATGACAGAGTTGTCAATAGCGCAGACAGTATGCAAATGCGGAGTGCTTGACAGTTGGATATTCAGCTTGTCAAGTTGCCTGCTTGGGGCAGGGAGTCTTTTGTAAGCTGTGTGCATACATAATGTGATCTTAAAAGGGTACTTGCCTGGAGGTCTCCAGAAGCTGCAGTCTGGCAATTACTGGCCTGCCTAGATTTGTTTTGAATAGTTCAGCTATTTTCGGCTGTGCCCATGTGCGCGCTTGTCCGGGTCCTCGCAAGCACATGGAGAGGAATGGGTAGTGAAGGCCAAATTCTTGATATCAAATGATATCTAATATACCACAAGTCCGCACTAGAAACTACAGTAACACACAGTTATCTTACATCACACAGTAGCTTTCATCCTTTCAGTAATGGTTGAATTTGTGTTTTTTTTTTCTTTATTATGGAAGAAAATATTCACTCCCTCACTCATGCAATGACTGCCAACATGACTATGTAGTGTGCAGTGGAAAGTCTGCAGCAGCAATAAAGTATCTGGCTATGTCCCCATAGCCAGGCGCCCAACAATGAAGATACGTTCTGAGATCTCTTTCAGAAGTCCTGGAGGATGGTGACATTGTCATGTATCTGTTTATATAGATATAGTTGGATGTTTCTTTGACACTTCCAGTTCTCCACTGTCTGCTACATGGCTGTGTCAGTGAGAGAAGAAAGAAGTAGGTTTCAAAGGAGGTGAGAAAGAAGATGGGGTACACTTCTGCCTGGACAGAACTTTATACCTAATCTCTTACATTCCCAAGTGCTATGCCTAGAGTACTATTACTGATATGTCACTGGATTTATACTTGTATGCCTGCTAGGGATAGAGCTGGTGAGAAACACACTCTGTTTTGTTTACTTTGCAGATGAAGGCAATTCACCTCTCCTGTAACTGAATATGGAGCTGTACACAATTTTCAGTCAGAAATCCATGCATTTCAAGTTTGAATTAGCTTTTACAAAAGAAAAATGTATGTGTGACTGTTTGTGCACATTATAAAAATGCACATCCACAAAAACAAAACACTGCATACAGTTCTGAAATATACACAAACAAACTTTACCCAAGGGATATATTTGAAAAATGTGCACAAAATACATACAAAAGTCTTTGCAGAAGAAAAGTTTGTATGAAGCAGGATATAATGAGCTTCAAGATGGAAACTGGAGAAACTCTACAGACTGGCATATGTATAATCTTCTGCATGAGGTGGTATTAGATGGCTTTTAAATGTTACTAGCATTTGTGACTATTAGCGCTTATTTGTAAAAAAGTACATTGAGCTAGTCCCTCCCTGTCACAGAATGCTAATTCATTTTTCTTTTGCTAATCAGTGGGACTTTGTGACTGTTAGTCCAAAATTTCAAGGCCGACGTACAGGACTCTGCACAGCCCAGAAGCTATTAAAACAGCACTGCAGCCCCAACATTACATCCCACCTGGTTCTTAAGAATGGGACTCAAGGTGGCTAACAACATATTTAATACAAATTAAGAACTGTACAAAACATTATACTTTGCTCCTCAAGCACTAGGGCCACTGAGCTAGGGGTTCTTTTCTCATTCCAATGAAAATTCCAATGTATTGAGGATTAGGTTGTGAGTAAGGTAATGGTTGGGAGAAAAGTGTACCCCAAAAGCCAGATAGATAGATAGATAGATAGATAGATAGATAGATAGATAGATAGATAGATAGATAGATAGACAGACAGACAGACAGACAGATAGATAAATGTTGAGTGGTAGTGGTGGTAGTGAGGATGATGATGATGATATGACATAAAAAAAAAACAATAAAAAGAATGTGCATGGCAAACTTAGGTAAATCATTCACAAAAATTAGATTGCTCAACTGCAAAATGTCCACTTTTATAAATCTAGTTCTATGTGGATTTTTTAAATAACATGTGATTCAGAAGGACTATAATCTTCTCTCTTGGTGCATTTTTTTTAAAAAAAGAAGTTTTTACTGAGGTGAAATGGGGGCATGCTGTAGTCAAAATCTGAATTTGTGCCTACAGTCTTCATTTCATTTTACCTTCCTATCCTCTGGGCCCCAGAAGAGGGAAGGCAATTGTCCTTTTCTGTGGCTACAATGCCTAATGTGATCAGAAGCTTCACTGTGCAAACAACCAAGGCAGAGGGCTGACAGGGAGGCATCAGAGTCAAGCCTGAGTCAGTACACAGAGATTCAGATGAGTATTATCCTTTGATGGAGCAGATAAAGAAAGTCATCAATAAACAGGCCAACGTCAGATAAACAGACAAGTGTCTTATCGTTCTGTAATGCAGAGCAGCAAGCAGGCCAGAAAGAAGTCCAGGAAATGTGCCAAGGGAAGTCAGAGAAGTCAAGAAGGTCCAATACCAGGCAGGGATCCTGGAAACACAGTTCATACACCAGGCAAAGACAGATGTTGAAACTAGCAACTTGGCATATTAGGAGCATTTGTTTATATACAACTGTTAGGAAAGTCCACC
This sequence comes from Ctenosaura bakeri, assembly GCA_948474755.1. Classification (NCBI taxonomy): domain Eukaryota; kingdom Metazoa; phylum Chordata; class Lepidosauria; order Squamata; family Iguanidae; genus Ctenosaura; species Ctenosaura bakeri. The sequence goes on along the minus strand of CAOLHI010000145.1, from coordinate 257,894 downwards.
TGTCCCTGATTAGTTCTGTTGACCAGAATTTACCCTGCCAAATTCTTCAGCTCTTTCATGCTATCTTTTCTGACATTGTCTCTCTGAGGAACTTGAAGGCATCTCTGTTCCATGTCTGCAACAGCGCCTTGCTCTTGTTGGGGACAAGGGCAGGTTTGAGCCTGACCTCACCCCCCAGTTGTTCTAAAGATGGGTCACCAGTCTGAACCTCCAGATTCTCATCTGGCCCCTCTTCCTGGGATCTGTCATCCTAACTCTTCTTTGCAGAAGAATAGTCCTCCAGGGAAGACATGATAGTAATTATCTCATAGAATTGGCCAAATATTTATTATTGCTGTTTACTAAAAGTGCAGAAGAAGTATGCAGCCTCTGGAACTGGTATAACATTATGGAAGAGTCTTCTAATATTTAAATTCATCTTTCTACATGTCCCATTTGTTGTTGTGAAATCATGAAAAGGGTTGAGCACCGCATTTGACACAAAACTGTCTTTTAAATGTTCCTGATCAGATAGGAACCCTTTGTCAGACAGGAAAATTTAGGCTCAGTGTCAGTCTCTGAAACAGAATGGATTATAAATGCCAAATAACTGCTCCCCAGTCTCAATCTAACTGACATCTATTGTTGTTGCTTTATTGAAGAAACAATAGGAATGAAAGGGAAGAACGTCTTGCTAGAGTTTTCTCCTGGCAGTAGTTGTTCTGATTTCTAATAGTTCTTGTGCTATTGGGACCAAGAGTTGTTCCTGATAACTTCAAGAAGCAGAAAAGGGTCTTGAAAGTTTCAGCTATGTACCACCCCTTTGGGGCCCTTATGATTTGGGGGTCGGCTTTGTTTTGTTTTTGTCTCTGAAATCTTCCTTATCCTTTGCCTTCAACATTGACTTTGTGATCAAAGCTGCCACATTTATTCCTCCTATAGACTTGGGATTTGTTTGCTTTGTTGTTCTCTTGTTTTTGTGCATTTCCCTCACTTTTCTAGCTAGGGGTGACAAAAAATGAAATAAAGAAAGATGACATGCATCATAACTGCTTCTCTGAAAAAGGTTAATCACATGCTTATTAACAGAAAGTGATTTTTTTAGTTATGCCTCAGTGTGACATTCCACTTCTAACAGTTGGCCTCATTAAATGTTTTGAGAAGCAACAGTAAATTGTCTAAGCTCCTTTAACTTCCTTAACTAGCAAAAGGTTAGACTAGACTTCATGATAATAGTTTAATTCAGTTGCAAATTAGCCAAAATCACATTTGAAACCTATGAAGAGTTTTGTTTCACATCATTTGTTCTCCAGCCTGGGAAACAAAGAATTTGCTTAGATGAGAATATAGTGTCGGACTATTAGAAAATTCATATTTACAGGTCAGCATCCTGTTAATGACAAACACAGAGGTTTAAGTTGTGTTACTTATGTAGAGTACTTTTGTAGGGCACTATACAACAGTCATATCCAGGTGCTAGTGACATAAGCCAAGTTGTGCATGTGGGGCCATTGCACATGCAGTTTCACATTAATGCACACCAAGTAGCATGTGAATGTGCTTTGCCTTTATGCATTGACTTTATGTGTTATGTATTGCAATTGCACAATGGGTTTGTTACTGCAGTTTCTAGGCCGCACTTAAGGTGACATAGATATCATTCTGATATCAATAATTTGGCTCTCTTCCACCATCCCTCTCCATGTGTTTGTGAGGCCCCTGGACAAGCACAGAACTAGGCTCGGCCACTAATTGCTGCAATATTCCAACATAATACAGGCACGCCAGAAATAGCCAGATCACCGCTTTAGGAGACCTCTCCGCAAACACCCTCATTATGTATGCATGCTGCCTACAAAGAACTCCCTGCCCTGAGCAGGCAACCTGGCAAGCTGAATACTCAACTGTCAAGTGTCGTATATCTGCATACTGTTTACCTCTTTGTCAATTCGGACCTAACTCAATCATGTTAAAATTTTTACCTTTCCAAAGCTTTGTCTCGTGCCCGAAACTCATTGTTTTCCCCAAGTACAGAATAGCTTGCAGTTACATTTCTTCCTATAAATACCCCTGATTCTTAGACCTTCCTCGGATCGCTCCTGAGTTCCATCCTGCCTTGCTATTGCTCTGCTTGGCGAGCCTTCCCCTCAGTCATATTGGCTGAGACTGCTCAACTTCAGACCTTCGCAGTGATCTATCTGGGCTTCAGGACAGGAGTTGTATCACACAATTCAACAATCCCTCTTAAAAATCCCTCTGTCCCACTCCAACCTTTATTTTCTATAGTTATTTTTGTGAGTGTGTTGCGTACACTGTTTGTCTGTATTTAATAAAGATCACAATTATTCTTATAACTTGGTGTGCTCCTTGACTTGGCCTGACCCCGTAGACTTTGGATAAAAGATTCCGCTGTGTTGCCCTGCCTCTTGCATTGCTAGCTTGTGCTCTTTGACTAATTTCCCCAACTTGTTTAATTGTGAGTGCATTTAGGTGTCCCTTATGGGACTCCCAGTAAACAGGGTAACAGGTTGTCAACTATGTGCAGTGACAAATGAATGGTGCATGTTGTCTTATATTGGTATTCAGTATGAGGATTACATAACACCACAGTACTTCCAGTTTCTGTATATGGATGTGAAAACTGGATGGCAAAGAAAACTGACAGGAAGAAAATTAACTCATTTGAAATGTGAGGCTGGAGAAGAGTTCTACGGATACCATGAGCTGATAAAAATAAAATGAATGGATCTTAGAGCAAATCAAGCCTGAATTCTCAATAGAAGTAAAGATAGCTAAACTGAGGTTGCTGTACTTTAGAAGTGTCATGAGACAATGAGTCATTTGAAAAGATAATAATGCTTGGGAGAATGGAAGGCAATAGGAAAAGAGGGAGACCACACTACAGGTGGATTGATTCAATCAAGGAAGCAAGCTTGCAAGATTTGAGCAGGACAGTTCATGACCAGGAAATCTGGAGGTCTCTGATTCATAGCACCACCACATCAAAGTCAACTTGATGGCAAATACCAACCAACAAAAACTAGTGGCAGATATTTATGCTGTGCTGAAACGATGTCGAATCTCAGTCTTAGGGACAAAAGTAACATTTCCAAGTATTGCATGTAATACACATGAAAGGGTCTCGCACATTTAATGAAAGTAGGGCTACATTGCTGGTCCCACTTTCTGATACCACATACCTTTCTCATTCTTGCCCTAGTTTCCACATGCTGAGCATTGATTTCTGAAGAGGAGAAGCTTACATGCATAATCTTCCCTTCTTGTCTTTTTTTTTTAATTTAAGAATTTATATAACATGCCTTTTCAAAAAAAAAAATCATTTGGAACAGTCAGTATAAGAATCAAAATATAATACAATGTTAAAACATACAGAATACATTACAACGTGAAGACATATAAGTGGCTGGACATTCAATAATTTGAAATACCTGGATGTACAAACATGATTTATCCTGGCACTGAAAAGTATACAATGACAGCACCAGACAGATCTCTTTTGAAAATCTATTTCAAAGTTGTATCTTACTTGGGGGACTGATAATTCTGCCCATGCCATTGCCAGGTACTGATACCATTTTTGTGCACATTGGCTACAGTTCTTTCTTTCATGGGACTTGATGCCACCACCTCCCTGCAAAAAAATCCCTCCCCATTAAGCCAGGAGTGCCTCAGCTGAAGGTTTTCCAAGGCACTGAAGAAGGCTAGGACACTGAGAAATGATGACTGCAGTGCTCTTCCAGTCACAAGGCGCATTGAAACATATGGCTGGAGAGGTCCTTTAAGGTTCTGCCACAACTGCTTATTTCAACATTCGCTGTGAATGGAAGAGTGCTGCAGTTGTTGTTTCCCTATGTCCCAGCCTGCAGCACCTCAGAAACCCTTCACTTGGGACACTGCCTGGCTTAAGAGGGGGGGTTTTGTGATGACATTCAGTCATCAATGACCATAAACATAAATCCCAAAAGTTACAAAATTGTAAGTCCAACTTGCAATCCTATTGAATAGGATGCCAGCCAATAGTTTTCTATAATGTCATATTATGTATTTACATGTTGTACTTTTATGATTTTATATAACCCTCTGAAGAAGGCCTTAAGAAAACATACAGGCAAAAATGTGTGTATAAATAAAACATCTATCTTTTGAGCATCATGAGATAGTTCTCCAGTTTCTTCTGTTGATTTTTATTGGATGTTCCCCAGTTTCTGTTTGTTTCACTTTAACATTCTAAACATAGCTGTCCTTCAATATGGAAAGATTCATAGAGGCATGCTACATGGATGTATATTGCCAGGTGAGCAGTGAGTTCATTTTAACAATAATAAAACACTTTTCTTAACAGCATTCATCACTAGTAAATGTACCTCTATTGTGCTAGAAATATGGTGATATATTCACTATGATGTGTTTTTATAGATATACTCCTACAGCACTACAGCATTGCAGGTAGGTTAAGAGTGACTTAGAAATAAAAGGGTTTTTTAAATATATTTTTTAAGAATATGAGCAAAATACTAAAACTTTTTCAATGCCAAAATATATAGTTCTTGGCACTGGCTGTTAACTGGATGTGTTTATTTTCAGATATCTATCAGGCAGCCTCTACAGAGAAATGGTTTTTTTTTTCATAATACTGAAGTGTTCAGCTTAGCTGCTCACATCAGGCCTTCAGATGTTCCTTATCTGCTGCTACGTAATACAGCCTGAAGATTCAGTTCCATGAATTAGATAATCAATTATTTTAAACTACTCATGATTGGTAAGTCCAAGTGCTTTACTCATGCTGTGATGGCATTTATGTTCCATCATAGAGAACATATGTTTGCCCTTCATGAAAAAATTCTGCTTAAACATAATTATGCTGCTTGTCACTGTATTGGCCTACTGTATTGAACACTGTATTACTTTTCTGTTTTAATCAGAGTAGAAGTACAGAGACTCAGATGGGAGTGTGGCAAAATATTGTAGTGTGGCGTGCTCCTGTTTATTGCTCCTGACAGCCAAGTCCTTTTCCATCTGCCCTCTCACCCAATATTTTTCCCCTCTACTACCCATCAGCCAGCATTCTGTGGCTATGGAGCACCTCACTGGGCCATCTGAGTCTTCCATTAATGGATTTCCTCCTCTCCTAAAGATTTCAGACAATTGAAAACTGTGATTTTCCCAGGCTTGCTGATAACCTCTCTTTTTATCAGAGACTCATTCCTGCCGTGAAAGTATTTTGCCCTTTGATTAGCTAGACTTTAGAGATAGATCTGCTTTCTAGTTGTGATGTAACCAATGCTAAATACTGCTTGTAATGATGTATTGAAGAGGTATTAAATATCAAAGGGCCAGCAACAATGTTTTGCATTTCAGTGTTGGGGAAAAACCAACCTGGGGATCAAAGGCTTCATGTGTGAAGCTGTATACCCAGGGGCATCTAGTCAGTGTTAAGAGGAAACATTAAGGACAGAGACTTAAGTTCCCAGGAAGTCGTAGTTAAAACAATTTGAAGAGCAGAAAAGAAAACCTGGGAGGATTTTAGATTCTCAAAATCAAAGTATGCAAACATCTTATTTCCTCTGGGAACCATTTGGACTTTGGGAAAGGGGAAGACATTGGTGGCCCCACCAATTGAAACTGTTCACATGTATAAATATGTGCTTCTATATAACTTGACTGTTTACTGATGTATTTCAGGTCTAGCTACCATTTTAGCTGCTATACACTAGTACCTCACTAAATGCTGCTGTAACCTTTGAGTGTTTCTTGGGAGTAAACTAGTTAGCCAGCACATGACAATGGACTGTTCTGGTTTGGGATGTATAGGTATTGGCCCTCCTTCCTAATATCAGAAATTGAGAGAGGTGTATAATCAAACATAGCAATATGGAAGTGCCAAGGTTGTATATATTCATTTCTACATTTGCAGAAAAAGGCTGAACAAGAATTGTTTGATTTGTGCAATCTAGCTGTATTCAACCCTTCAGTGCTATTTTGCCTCAGTTCTTGACTATGATACTGGGGTGTCTACACTGAAGAACTATTTAGGAGTAAGAATTCAAAGATATGCCCATGGTGGTCTGGATCAGCATGCAAAGGGATATTTCAGCACCTTTGAGACCGAAGCCACTTCTACCCTACACTGTTATAGTGTTATTATTCCACTTTCAACATCCCATGGAATCTTTAGGGGAGGACATTTAGAATTCTCAGCCAGAGAGGTCTTTGGCCTCAGTAAAAACAAACCCCACAATACCACAGGATGTTAAAAGTAGAATAATAGCACTATAACACTGTAGTGTGGAAAAACCCAGAGTCATGCATCTAATGAGGTGGTATCAATCTACAAAAACATATGCTACAAACTTATTTTTCTCAATTGCCCTTTGCATACTTAGGAATAAATATTTTTTTGGGAAAAAAGCCCTCCCTGACTTGGTAACATGTTCAGATGTTGGGTGATGAATGTGGTTCACTGGTGAGGTTGAGCGACAGTGCTGTTTTTCACCAGATCCCGCTCAGTCAAGATCTCTACCTTCCAAGTGTTGGAGAACAAAGAGACCACAGGCAGTACATGAGCAGTACACTTCAGTACATGAGTTAGAACTGTGCACAACCTGGGTTCTGAACCATGCCACCACACATATGGTCTCCACTTCCAACACATGGAAAGTCATAAGCAGGATTGATGTGGAGTCAGCTGAGAGGATGGAGTCACCTTATATGTTCCTGCACTCGCTTTAATGGTTCTAATTGCACAAAGGCTTATCAGAATTTGATACAGAATCATCTTGTGGGAGGTAAACAAAACAAAAATTCAGCATCCAATCAGTCTTATATCTAGTTAAACAAACAAATCCATGCAATCTGATCTCACTTTCCTTCCGATTGTGTTATATTATTGTGTAGTAGAACAGAGGATCTAAGCAGAAGACAGTCATGGTTTGTACTAACTGGCAAAAGTGGCATTGAGGTCCTGGGCATTTCTAATGGTTATATCCATGATTGCTGTGTTCTCATGTTACATTTGCCACCGCTAGTAGCTTCACAGCGAGAAGAAGATTGTTTGGCTGAAACAAAAACAAGACAAAAACAAAAGACCACCCCTTTGACTCTTGAGTGAATTAATCCTTATTAATCTTCAGTATTAATCAGTAATTTGAGAACAGAGTAGAGTATAATACACAGTAGAACTGCTTGGTGTACATGCATCTATGTGTGTGTGTGTGTGTGTGTGTGTGTATAATCACCAATAGCTTCTGGGCAAAAGAAGAATCAACAAAAGTGTTGGTGCATGAAGATTTGTTGAGAGGAATGAAATGAGAATCTAACCGCAGAAATTCAATATGTGGTAGGGAAACCGGTGTTCTGTATTCTTTGGTTGTTCCATTTCATCTGTGAGTGGGCAAGCTAGCAAAATAAGCTGGCTAAGATGTAAGAAAGAAGGAAACTAATTTGCCATGTCTTTTGATATTTTCTAAAAAAAAAAAAAAAAATCACCCCCACCCAATCAGGCTGTACATTATTGCATCAAAGCGTTAAGCAGCTTAAGGGCAACGTTTATCCCTAGGGTAACAAAACTGATGACAAGCATGAACTACTCACAAAAATGTTTGTTGGTTTTTTTTAAAAAAAAAATCCACACAGATTAATTTAAGATATATTACATTGGACCAATTTGTTGGTCTCCTAGGTTCAGACCTTTCAAATTAATTTGAAAGTGAGCTGATTCATTGTCTGAATGTGTGTGTGTGTGTGTGCACTTTCCAGTTGCCTATTGACCCCTGAATTTCATTCATAGGTGTTTTTTTTTTCAAGAAATGCTCAGAGATTATTTGTCCATTCCCTCCCTCTGAAACAGATACTACACTTGGTGTTTGTTGGTGGTCTCCCATCCAAGTACTAATCAGAGCTGACCCTGCTTAGCTTCCAAGATAAGAAGGGATCTGGTGCCTTTGGGATATTTAGGCCATGTGAGCGGATTCACTACTTAACACATTTACAAAAAAAGTATTTGCTTTGTTATGGAATGCCAGTTTTGTGACTCTTCCTCCCATTCATTACCAGTGCCCAGATATTAGTCACATATAGTTGGTCTCTGATTAATCATGGCAATGACAGAAATATAACAGGTGGGATCCATTGCTGGTGAAAAGAAGAGATGTGGCAGAACTGGGGGAAATTGTTTCTTCCCATTGTACCTCGCCATCAGCTTTGAGCGGTATTTTTAGGTTGCTGCAGATAAAAGAAAATTCCATTGCAACAACTCCTATAATGTTGAATTTAGCTGAATAGGAACAGAAGAAAAATAGTACTATGTTCCAGTCACAAGAAATCTTCTCCACTTCTCTTGTCACAAGAATCCCTACACTCATGAAGAGACTCAGACCCTTTCCACACCAGGAAATTAAAACGGGCCAAGGCGTCCGTTCACGAAGGTTGTCCGCACCTTGGATTGGACCAGGTTCAGACTATTTACCTTAGTTCCGCACCTTAGTCTGATCCAAAACACCCCCAATGATCCTCCAGTGTGCTAAGTGAAGAGTGGAAAAATCCGGTCTTTCAATCTTCTGGAGCGTGCCACTGCGTTCCTCCTCACCTGTGCAGATGTGCAGGCTCGCACCAGTGCAAGCCTGCAATCAGCGGAGGGCGGGCTGTGCGCGTGGCCAGCGTCAGCAGTTGGTCCAGACCCACAAAGAACAGGAAGCCTCCATTTTGTAAGTCTGAGCAGCACGGATCTACAGACCTTGCACTGCTCCGATTCACCCTGGACCAAATGGAGGAGCCCTGCAGAAGGGCTTAAGGGAGAGTCTGCGTCACTTCGACCCAAGAAGAACTGGTGAGTAACAACACGGAGTGATTCACTCGCCTCGTGTGGAAAGGGCCTCACACACAGTTCAGGAGACCCTTGAAAACAGGTTATGGAGAATGAGGAACAATGACTGAAATCTCTTTTTACATATTTTGATATCACTTCAAGAAAAGGAAAATTGAAACTATTTCCAAGAAATGTGACATGTGAACATATTTTATTGTGATTGCCAGCAATATCACATTAAGTACATAGTTTCTGTGATGAATAACATTTTTCTCCTTTCAAATGCACATTTTGAATTATTTAAAGCTCTATTTTTTTTAATTTTTTTTTTTTTGTGGTTTGTTATTATATGAAAGGAAGGGTGTTATCTACAATCCATGAGTGCACATCCTTTTAAAAGAGTGGAAAATAAATACTATTCCCCTCACCTCATTAATGTCCTGACATCTGAATTCCCATTTAAAAAGCTTTCCTTTGAGTGTGGCATTGATTAGATCTGAGAAGGCTTATAATTTCATCTAATTCCAGCATTATCAAGCTAAATGGGATTTGAGAAGTGAGTGTGTGGGAACCAGAAACAACATATTTTCTCTTTCCACTGAGCTTTCTCCAAGAATAGTTGTACCATCATCAAGCTAGCCGTATAAGACCAGTGCTGCAGTGGTTATAAGAACTTATTTGCATTGTTCTTCAGAAATAATCAGCTGTACACAGTTGAAGGAGCATCTCTTTGGTTTGTATGTAATGTTATTGCCCATAGAGCTAAATTTTTCACAGCATAGTGATGCTAGTAAGTATAATACAACATGTATAATTAAACAATTATTTTTTCTTTGGTCTCTTTAGAAGAAATTCTTGTTTCAGAAATTCACATCCTCTGTAAAGCTGGATACTAAATAAATAACTACCACACAAACAAAATTATTAAACTATTGCCAAGATAAGTGATCTGGCAAAACTTCCAACAATGCACAAAAAAATGTGATAGCAAAACTCCAAAGGAGAAAGGGAGAATTCATTTTCTACCCCTCCATTATCCAAGATACTCAGATTGGAATAAGTCATTACATCAGATGCTGGGCTGCTGAAACTGGGAAGGACATGTTTTCTTCTTCCTCAGCCCCTGGTATCCTTTCACATCAGAAAGTAATGAGATATTGTATTGCAGAGTGTAGAATAAAATTTCCACAGGTGGAATTATCCTACGTCTCTCACCTCAATCTTATCATTTAGCCACTGCAGACTCACCACAGCCATTAAGAGCTGTTGGCGGGGGGGATATCTGAGAAGAAGCTGGCTATGTCCCCATAGCCAGACACAGACCAATGACATTATCTGCTGAGATCTGCCAGGATTTTCTGCCACTGAATAGCTGTGGGTGGGGGCTAATGCAATGAAATTGTGAGTCCTGGACAAGCCTTTGATCATTACAGAGGGAAGAATTAGAATTAGAACCTTTGCAATGACCAGTAGTAGTAGTAGTAGTAGTAGTAGTAGTAGTAGTAATAATATAGTCATACATTGGACTTTTGTTGTTGTTGTTGTTATTGCTGTTGTTGTTGTGTAACTTTAAGTAATTTCCAGCTTAAGGTGAACCTATCATAGAGTTTTCTTGGCATGATTTGTTCAGAGGTGCCTTTGCCTTTTGCTGAGACTGAGAGAGTGCGACTTGCCCAAGGTTACCCAGTTGCCTTCCACGGCTGAGTGAGATTCATACCCTGGTCACCAGAGTTCTAGTCCAGCTCTATACCGCTCTGGCTCCTATGTTGGACTTACACTTATTTAAGTCACCAAAAGGATGCTGGCCAATGGGTAATATAAAGGGCATAACATTGAAAGTTTTCTCATTCCCTCAAAGTGACAGTCAATAAACTGGATATGTGGAAATGTGCAAGACATTTACATCTCATTTGTTGCCTTGCTGGATGATATGATGATAAGGAAAAGACCATAGGTTCAGTTGTTGATCATATGCTTTGCTTTCAAACAATCATAGGTTCAATCCTTGCCATTGCCAGATAGGGCTGAGAAAGACTCTGAATTGTCATTGTCAAATCAGCTATGTTAGACAACTCTACAATACATTTACCAAAAGTTAAAAGCTCAGCGTGATCTGTGACCAAGCAAACTTTCAGACCATTGTTACCCCCACTGTTTATGCAGGTATTTCCTCTCTCTCATTGGAACAAATGATTATGTGTTATCTATTAACTCAGCACTAAGCATTATCTGGAGAAAAGGCTGACTTGGCAGTTGGTTGTGCTACCGTGCAAATAAATCCTTAAAGAATGCTGACACGGAGCCCAGAACTATCCATCGTGTCATGATGGGAATTGCTGACACTGAAGCCTAGACTTATCCACTGTGCAGTTATGGAAGTCTATACTGCATGGTTGGATCCTAGGCCATTTAAGTACCATGCAAAGAGGAACCATGAAAGAGACATCAAGAGGTTTTTTTAAAAATAGGATTGTTCTTAAAGGATAAATCCCACATTTATTTCTGAGCAGACCATTGCATTTCAAAATAGATAGCTATTTGTAGGAACTATGTCTTTGAAGAAAATGCACACCCTGTTCCAAAAGTAACAGTTCACTTTTACTGTTGGGGTGGTGGGATTATTCCATTCTCATGGCACTCACTCATGCTTCGTCTCTACCACAAGAATGGACAAAAATGTGTAAATAGATCAAAAGTTCATTTAACATGGCAATTCTGTTAGAGTGAACTGATGATGATGATTTTTTTGTAAAAAAAATTAATTTTAAGCTTGAAAGAGAAGTATAATTGGAGTTAATAGTTTTACCCTGTTTGTTGCTTTTAGATGCAATTTCCTACATAGAAGATTATTAATCTTAATATGGAATATAGAAGAAGAATGAGTTAGGGACTATTAATATAGAATGTAGAATAAGTTAAGAATGATTTACATATATGAGTTAAGTTAGTACATAAAAAGTTAGTTAATAAGTAGCTTTGTCGAGGAATGAGTCTAAGTGATTGATAACTGACTATAACCGATTACCAATAAGTGATTAAAAGTGATTGTTAATAATTTAGAATTATTATAACTCATTTACTTAGAATTATTAGTATTTTAGATTATTGTTATTACTCCTTGGAGTTTATTATATTAAACTAATATAAACTATAGGATAAATTGATAAGTAATTATATTTGATTATAAAGGATTTTTATTAATTAACTAATTTTGTAGATACATATTTAGGATGAAAAGAATGTTTGGGAACAAGTACTAAGCCTGAGATAAATTTGAGGGTTTACTAGTTGTTAGTTGTAACAGTTTAATTAATGTTTGCTGTTAGGAAGAAGGGCAGGAAGCATTTTTTAGTTATTTGTAGTTTTTTTAGTGAGTTGTAGCTTTGGTTAATATTTGTAGTATTGTTATATATTGTTTGTTTTTCCATTTGCAGTGTATTGATGTGTAGTTTCTGTTATTTGTCTTACTTTGTAGTGTTATTTGTTTCTATTCAATAATCTTTTTTTCAAAAAAAAAACATGGCAATTTTGTTTTCAGCAGCAATTAGACAGAAAAAAAAACAAACTCTGAAAGCAGGGCTCCATTTTGTCCTCAGTATCACTTTCCAGTATAGAGCTATTTGTGAATAAAAGCCATTAACTGACTCAGCCTACAGAGTATGTGTTATTATCTAATTTGGGGACTTTTAGTTGATGGAGAATTCTCTAAGTTAGGCATTGCTTGTAGATATTCTTGGGGGAAGCTTATAACAGGGGACATAGTGCTGTTATTGCACTTTCAACTTCCTACGGAGTCTTGGAGTTTGCAGTTTAGGGAGACACCAGGCCCCTCCCTAAACTGCAAACCCTAGGATTCTATAGGAGGGTGAAAGTGGAATAATAGCACTATAACAATCTAATGTGGAAATGGCCATAGTTGCAGCATCATAATGCAGTGTGGAATGTTCTTATTCAGGATTCCAGCAGCTCTCCCATTTTGTTCTATGTATCTCTAACAATCAGGCGGCATTGTTAGGCCTTGTGCACACCCTTCCCTCACTGAGATTTATGTTCTTCATCCATTTTTTTAAAAAAATTATTGTTGTGCTGATACTATCCTCTCCTGCATGGATGATTCTGCTCTGTGGCCCTTTTCGCATGGCATTTCTTAAGCGAAAGGGCCCCTTGAGCGTCGTGTAAATGGGAGGAGTGGTCTGCATGATGCATTCCCATTTACGCGATGCTCAAGAGCCTCATGCGTAGCGCATATGCACCTTTTTTTCCAGCTTTTAGCCAAAAATGGTGCATGGTTGCACACCAGTCAGGGGCCTGGGGCGAACTTACCTGCCCTGCAGAGCCTCTGGAGCTGGGCCGGTTGCGCTTCCTGTCCTCAGTGCAGCCTACAGCTCCCAGGCTGCACTGTGGAAGGAAGAGGCAGGGTGTGGGCAGGGTGCTTGTGCGACCAGGAAGCTGCTGTGGAGCCCAAGCAGCAGGGATGCGAAAGCCTTCCTCCAAAGGCTTCTCGCACAGTGCCGCCCCCCACCTAAGCAAAAAGGTAAGGTGCGGAAAGGGCCTGTGTTTAAGGGATGACCTTAGGATAATTAAGAACACTATTGGTATATTTTTGCCTTTTGTCAGTGCTCAAGCAGCCATCTTATTCAAGGTATTTCTCTTCTCAAGAAGGGAGGTGCTGGACGTAATGTTCTGTCTAAAGAAATGCTCTGACAGTTCTTTCTCTCTAACTACTCTCTAAAGTAAAATGCATGAGAACACACATTATATGCCCAGGTGCAAAATAATTTGTTAAAAAAGTATTTTATTTTCTGTTTTCATGTATTTTTGATTACAAATCAAGGAAACAAAATGGAACAGAAGGAAGGGTTTTATTAGTGGTACATTAATGAGCTTAGACAGCTAGATGGCTTGGGTGAGTCACAAAACACTACAAACAGCCACAAACATAATTAAAAATGAAATAAATATTCAGACTTTTTTTTATCTGGTCTTTTAAATGTCAGTATTTATAAAATATATAATACTTATAATACATTTGCTCTGCCATTTCCCCCAACCACAAATAAAAACTCATGAGACATTACCAATGTATAAAGCAATGAGAATAAGCCAAAATTAGACAATTTTCAGGTAAGGGGAAATGTAGTTGAGATGATTTTATTACTCTGTCAAGATAGTACATCCACTGCAAAAATAGTATTTTTTTTCCCAACCAATATATACATATTTTACTTAGAGATATTTATATCATAAATCAAGTGTAAAATATACAGTAAAATATAGAAATCAGTCTGATCTTCATTTTGTTTAGTAGTGTCTGAGGGCTTCTTACTATCATCTGAAGAAAGCTATTATGTATTCAGGTTGGAACATTATGAGGGGGCTTTAGACTTGAAATTATTATTTTTTCCTTAAAATGACAACCGTAGATCCTAAGACATAAACTGAAATTCTGTATTCAATTCTATGCATTTGAGTTCAATAGGAGTTACACACAGGCTAATGTTCCCAATATTTCAGCTTGGTTGTTCTGGTGAACGCCACCAAGTGTTTTGGGATGTATTGTTCACCTACTCTATTCCTACTGAAGGGGGAAAACAGCACACTCACATGCTTTCTCTCTCTCTCTCTCTCCCTCTCTCTCTCTCTCTCTCACACACACACACAAACACTCATGCAAAGAGTTGTGTTATGTGCACTGAAATGAATGATGCACCATTCTGATCAGTCTGGGCTCTCTGTTAGCATGTGGGCACTCATGTACCTATCAGATGCATATTTCTGAATTGCATATATTTGGAATCCAAACTAATAAAAACATTCCCCTCCTTTTCAATAAGAACAATAGCAGCATCAGCAGAAGCAAAAAGTCGGTAGGTCTGATGAAATCTAATGCAATTACAGTAATTTTCTTTCTGTGTGAAATAACGTGCCTTTATATATTTTGATGCCTTTAAATCCATGCATAGGATTATCCATCTCTACTTGTTAAAAAGGTGGTGCCTATTGGTTTGAGGCAAATAAAATTTGACTTGACCTGACAGGACTAACCATACTCAAGGAAGCCTTTGGAATGCCTGCCTAGAGTTAAGCAAGTGTTCAAGAAACTCTGCATTCTAAGACTGCCTTCCCAGTTTTTAAAGCACACTTTTCTCTGTCCTTTACACTATAGGCACAGAGGGCTTTGATCCCTATTTAGCTTCTGATGGCTGCCAAGGCTATATTGGTCTTCTGGCAGATGGCATAAACTTTTGCTCTTAGGACCAATTTTAGGATTTGGCTTTTGTGAATGCTTTAAGTGTGTCGGTGGGTGGGTGGGTGTTTTAATGGTTGTTAAAGACAGCTATGTATTTAAAGAACCCTTTTAGCCATGGTACAGTCTTGGAAGCCCTAGTAGACTAAGTGGTGATGAAAAATGCCTTTCATTAATTATCTACGTGCTTTTTCACTAACTATCCTACAAGCACTGGTCCTTTATATCAGTGGCAAAGAAAAAAGTGTCAAAGGCTTGCTGTTTTTGCAGAGTATCATCAGAAAATGGGAAGGTATATCCTATTGGGTCTGTCCAGTGGTGTCAATTTGCTTAGGCAGAGAACAACTTTTTTTTTTTTTTTACATGAATACCAGGTATGGGCAAGGTCCAGTTTTGGGGCTGCATCTGGCTCCCCTCCCCTTTGTTCCTTTTCTTTTAGAAAGGAGTTCTTCTGAAAGCTTCCAGGAGTGAAAATTCACTGTTTAAACAGATCTATGGGATGCTGATGAGATTACACTTGCAAAAATGTCATACATTCCGTGGGTCTACTCTAGTTGAGAATAAACATTACACAAGAGATAGAGACCATGTATACCTCCAGATGCTGTGGGACTTCAAGTCCCAGAACCCCTCACCAACATAGTCAGTGGTGAGGAATGCTAGGAGCTGTAATACAGCAGCATCCAGAAGACTGCAGAATTCCTACCCTAGCATTACATTAAAGGCTATATCCCACCCCTTCTCCACCACTTGCTTTATTAATATAGAAGTTCAAGATTCCATTCACTCCTTGGAGTTGCTTGTTAAGCAATATAAGCTATGTCATAGCTGTAAACCCTGCTGGTTCTGAGTAGCTCTGAAAAGTTCAAGAAGGTACAGTTCCCATCACAAGATAAATAAAAGCATGCTTACTTATTTGATCTACACTTAATGAAATGTTATTTACTAGAACAAAGCCTTGAATCTTATATAGCATTGAATTATACAGAACATGTGGTGTTATATATCAAAGCCCCTTTAAACCTAACTTGTAGTCTAGAAACTCCTCAGTCCTATTCCTGCTGATATCTAATGATGGGTTGAGCAAATGATTCAAGTTCAACAGTCTCTAGACTGGGGACAACTTTTTTCAGTTTTTCCCAGCCACAAGCACGGGTTTGGAAGCCCTGATAAGGAGAGACTGATGAGAATCTTTGCAATTTGGGACTTATTCTGTACAAAATTTAGACTTTTTTTTCACAGAAGAAAACATTTGCTGTACAAGAAACAGCATTTTCTGCGCCAAACTCCCCTTCCTTTTATAAACTATATTATAAAATAATATTATAAAACAAGATTAGTTCCTGTACAATGCTATTTCCTATGCAGAAAATTCTGCTTTCTGTGAAATAAACCCATATGTGCAAAATAAGATCCCAAAGTACAGCATTTTCTGCACAGAAAATATCTGTATGCAGAAATCCTATTTTTTTTTAAATAGAAAATGCTATTTTTGTGGAAAAGATTCCACATGTACATTTTGCGCAGAATGAATCTTGAACTTTGAATAAACATTGAAAACTGCAGTTTTTGAAAACTCCTTCATAGTGGGAAGAAAATTGCTAAAATTACTTTTGGCTTTCTTTTGGAATGAAATTAGAAAAGGCTGACATCACCCCCCCACACACACACACACAGAGTGGTGGTGTCATTTCTGCCATCTACTTAACATCAGCAGCTGAAGACCAATATTCTAGAGCATATATATACTCCTGTGCACAGTTGGTGAAAGTATATAAACCAGCCAGTTGTTTTAAATTCCTTTCTATTCACACAATAAGATTGGTCTCAAAAACAACCCATTTACACTGTAGGCTTTTACCCATATAAGACAGAAAGGCACAGGCATTGACCCATATAAGTCTCAGGATTACAGGTAGATTCCCACAGCCCATACAATATTGTACTGCTGTTGCAGAGCCCTAATTTAAGCCAGCTTCTATACACTGACTATCAAATTGGACGGTACATTAATTGCAGGTTAAAAATTAATCTGGCCAGCACAACATAAAAAAAAAAATCTGTTATACTCACAATCTTTGTAACAGGTGAATAATTGTTTTCATAAAATGAGGGCAATTACTGTCTTTAAGTCACTTGAACTGGGTAGAATCATGGCACTGGCAAAGCACATGCTTTCTACACAGAAGGTTTCAGGTTTAATGCTCATCAATCTCTAGCTCAAAGGTTTAAGAGCAGGGCTCCACCAAAGGTCTTTGAGTGGTGGCCAGAAAATAAACATTAGCATGGTAATTGAACCCATGGTGTCACATAAGTGATCATAGACCTAATATATCAATTTATTTTTTAAAATTCTATTTTTGTACGTTAAAGTTTTGGGTTGTTTTTTGTTTTTGTTTTTTGAAAATGCATGCTGGATGGTACCAAATTGCTCCAGCTGAATACCTTTACCAAAACAGCAGTTTCATGTTGATAGTCATGTCTAAGCAAAATATGGCCAGTCAAAATAATAAAGAGGAGGAAGAAGGAGAGGGAGAGGGAATGATTCTCTTTTTTTAAAAAAATCCCAGCTTGCTTCCCATAGACAAGATATAGGTAAAGCAGTTTTACCAGCACTAGACTATGGTAGCCATTATTGTGTGAAAAACATGAGTCATCTCCTAATTATGCATCTGATTCATTTGTAATCTACATTATTTTATAGCCTATTATATGATAATCTGAATAATTTTGCTTCTGGCTTCACAGAGTAGATAGTTTAGAACTTAAAAGAAAATAAGACTTACCCTGTTATAGTGGCTGCTACTGTAAGAAATTAGTAGCATGGGGATTACTGTAATTATGTAGAATGTGAAAACGGATATTTTTAAGGCACAATCATGATAATTCCCATTAATGAGTGTTAATCCTCTCATCAACTACAAAGTGAACCACTGACTTAACTTTTCTTAAATGCACAAGAAAAAAAAAGCAATCATGCTCAGAGTCGTACTGGGCTTGATACTTTTTCTACTGAAGTCATTCCTTCCAACTCTTCATTCTAATGACAACAGCTTAGACCCTTTTTGGTTCAATTTAGAGGTCTTTTGTTTCAGACTTCCATAACATTGTTTTTAGGATATACGTAATAAAATGTCAGTATCCTCATTCCTAGCTATAGAACTTCAGATATGGAAGTATAGTCAATAATTCATTTTGCACCATGCTTCCAGACCTATTACAATTGTTAATTGTAAGTACCATACAGTAGATCCATGAAACTGATTTATGCACTGAGTGTGTTAATATGGAATGGTAAGCCATGATTGCAAACCATCATTTGTTTTTTGTTGAAAAAAATCTGTCTTCTTTGGACATGAACTATTTCTGGTTTGTGAAGCTGGTCATGCCTGTGGGAGCAGTCAGCTGGGAGCAAATGGATAGTGTACTCTGTTCCATAGTTCATTCATAGTAAACTAGGATTTGCTAGAATCTTGGCTTTCTGTTCCAAGTAATTACAAACAATCTTTTGATTCTTTTGAAACAGTCTTTTGAATGATGTGATCATTCATGCAGAAAAATACAAAAATACAAAAAAATACAATTTTAAAAAATATTTTAGAATCTCTTATAGAATTTTCAAATTTTTGTGTGTAAATGCAGAATCCACAGAACCATGACACTAGTTCCAAGAATTCCAGACCTGTTATTTTTTGTAAAAGCATATACTTTTTCCCATAAAAATTGAAAGTAGTTATTTTGGGCATTTTGGCCTATAGTTATATACTCCTTGTAGTGGGGCCAACAGAATGGAAAAAGCTACTTTATAGACAACTGCTTTTAGCATTTGGAAAGCAGAAGTCCCAAAAGTAATTTTTCCAAGCACTGGAAACCTATTCATCTGACACACACAAAAATGACATCTTGTGTAGAATCTGGAAAATTGTGCATACAATTAATATGTGAATGATTTTTCAGTGCCTTCTCATCAAAAAGTGAATGGATGATCCAAACAACTTCACAGCATGCAAATGATCACTCCTGTCTGGCCAATGTGTGTGTTTCTTCTACTATACAAAGACTGTTAGGAAGTATATGAAGGGTTCAGTCCATGTTGTGCCTGCTTTTTTTTTTTTTTATTCTGTGCATGTGTATGTCATGGATGTTGGTAGTTTCTTCCATCCTCCACATGATCATCCCCTCAAAACTCATCATTTAGCTCCTATAGCCCCCTGTGGTCCTTCAATGGCTGATGGAGAGAGGGGTATGGAAGAAGCATCATGCTTTTGTTCCCATAGCTAGATGCAGAATGGTTAAATCAACTACTGAGACCGGTGGAGGATGCTAGCAAATCTCAGTTGGAGATATAATCATTTTGTATCTGGCTATGGTGATATCAAAAGATACCTCCCTGATTCCGTCTCATCAATAGCCACAGAATGGAGCGAGGGCACAGCAGCCAAACAATGTGTTCAGGGTGCACAGACAACTGTTATGGCAAATGTTTTGGAACTTGGTCAAAAGATGTTAGCTTGGGCACAAAATGTACTTGCACTGATTACATTTTTTTAAAATAAATCTTGCTGCAGTGCTAGCAAGCTGTTTTCTGAAGCAGGTTGGATTTGAACTGGGAACAAGCTGGGCTTTTTTCCTTTGAAAGAAATATTATAGAGTACTGTTTAAATCCCACCCCAATTCATAAATCCCACCCCATGCAATGAAATTTCAAATATAGTAATAGTTGTAACTAGTGAAATTCTCTGTGATTATTTCAGATTACTAGACATAAAAATTTGGCATGTTCTGTATGTGTCTTTCCTAATCATTGGAAACTTTGCCTTTAGTTCCTTCAATCTCACCCCAAATAATTTAATAATAAAACTAAAAGTAAATGTATAAGTAATAGATAAATTGCACATAAGTTGTCATCTTGCAATGTAATCTATACGTACTCCTTGTAGACAGTAGATAAAATTTCTGACTTACAGGCTTCTATGGAAAACAGCATTGGCTCATATAATTTCAGATATTGAACAATTATATTTGTGTATCTATGCTGATAGGTGCATTAATTTAAATACTATCCCAGCAGAATTTCTTGCAGTAACTCATGGGAAAAGGGCAAGAGAAAGAAATGAACTGATTTTAGGGGAAGTATTTAAACATTCTCACAATATCACAGATAAGATCTTAAATCCTTTTGTATACATCTCTGTTTAAGGGCAATGATTGAGCATACTTATCTTTGTTAATTTTAATGTGGTTTATGCACACTTACTTGTGCACTGGATTTTGACCAGTGAAAAACTAAGCTTATTTAAGGAAAAAAAGTTTTTCAAAATGGCTGTCAAGAATCTGATCAGTGTTATAACCACCGAAATACAAATATGTAATAAGTTAACATTTACAGTTTCATCTACATTCATCATAAAATGTAACTCTTAAAAAGACAAATAAAATATATTTTTCTTTTTGGGCATTTCACATGTGATCATGGCATATGGGAAGGGTTGCACTGCAGTATCAGGCACTCCCAATATATTTGCATTCATTGTTCTGGCTAAAAAAGCACTGTACACATTGAGAACTCTTCTCTGTACCTTGGGAAATCCTGCTTTACTTGGGTTCCCAAATATATGAAGTAGAACTGAACACATCTATAGGATACTTCAAAATGAATGGTTATATGTTGGGGAAAAGATTGCTACTCCCATACTTAATATGTTTGAAAAAGGAAAATGGACTGATTGATGGCCAGCACTGGGCGAGAAAGTTTTTCCCAAGTTTTTTCAAATGTAACTCCTAAAATTATGATGGGGAAGATAATCCATTTAACTAGAAAAAGAATGGCTTTCTGAACGGTCATGGTTTAACAGTGGTTAAATGAAATACAAACATGTAAATGAGTCTCTTTTCTTGATCTCCAGTTGTTAAAATGAAAACCAGATTTAAGAATGGAGGCTTATGGAACCTTTATTGTGCCAGTAACAAAATAACAGACTTGGAGATTGAGGGGGGAAAAGGCTGCTAGTGTAAATGACACTTTAAAAAGAAAAAAAAACCTGAATAATAAAAGATATAAGCTGAAATCAATATACCACTAGTGGCTGTCTGCTTGCATGATAGGAATTTCTTTCACTCTTCCTGCATCCCTCTGAATCAATGTAAAGCTCTTGAGGGTTTCCTAGATCTCTGACATTGGTTTTTAAGGCAGGCAGGGGGCTTCAGGAAGGAAGGAAAATGATCTACCTCTCAGTTCTACTGATGGGTACAGTTCCATCAGTGGAGAGACAGCACTAAATCCTCCCCTTCACTAAACAGGTATGACATTGTTTTGTAATTAATTCATAATTAAAACCATTCTATGGCCATGATCCTCATGCTATGACTTCTGTGTAGTTCTAAGAGTTCAGTGGAACTATCTGGGGTTAAAAGTCTAATTTTTGTCAGAAGGAGGGGACAGAGCAAGCTTATATCAAGGCTTTACCTCCTCAGACTGCACATGAAGGTGCACCATGACAGAACACTCTTCTATCAAAAACATTCACACTGAGAGATTCAAGCATTTTAGGGAGAATGCTAAGCTATAACCATCCATTCTAGATATTTAATGTTCCATCTGTAGAGGGCTTTAGTTTTATGTTGGTGGAAGAGCAAGGGATGTCCAGCAGCACTGTGAAGTAGCACAAGATTTCCACTTTATCTGGACTTTGTGAGAACAAAGCCTAACCAGCTTAAATATTATAGGCTTGAACAGCAGATGGCTTCATTATACTTATATTTCTTTTTTTCAAAAATTGTTGGCCTAATATGGCTATACTGTGATCACTACAATAATGGGATGAAAGCAACTTAAGAATGAGCATTACTCTATGTCAAAAGGGCACAAATATGGATTTGCAAGAGTACTTAAGGTGCTTTCCTTCTAAGGAGATACAGTAGCTTCTTTTTATTGTCACTTCCTTTTTGCTCCATGGTGTAAGCATCTTGGTTGTCCTTATGTCATTGATTGTTTAACAAGAGGGTGTTACTTTAAATCCAGAGCACAGTAAGTTGTCATAAAAAATCTGGAAACAAGAAAATGACAGTTCTCTTATTATTATGGAGACTTGAAAAATGTATTAAATACCTAAGTTCAGTGTTGAGTCAGTTGTTTGTTTTTGTTTCTTTTGCTTCCACTATCATTTAAAGCACAGTCCGATTATGCCACAACATAGTCATTCATTTCTGTTTTGATTGTGTAATGATGCTTTGTGAAACTGAGATTTAATTCACAATCCTTTATGACCAGTGTCTGCTGAAAACTGCCACTTGTTTCTTGAGTTAGTTCTCGTGCTTGCTGTTCTCCAAGGAACCAGTCTGGTGAGTTTTTATACTTAGTCCCTGTACTCCTGGAAAAGTGGCAAGTGCAGAAATGGGAGATATCAAGTCGTGTACTTCAATTTGCTACTGCCAGAAGACGTCGCAATGGCAGAGGCTCCAGCACCAGCAGTAGCAGTACTGGCAGCAGCAGCACCAGTGGAAGTTGTTGCTTGACTGCTGACATACTGTGGGTCCAAACATGCCACTTTGGCAGCAAAGAATGAATGGATACAATGCAGGACCGCAAATAGATTGGAAAATTCCAACTCCTGAAAGTAAAAGCAAAAAAGAGCAAATGTGAGAGACAGAACCATCCATTCATTATAAGACATTATAGTTAACTGCCATACTGTGGAGCAGGAGTGGGCCATTTTGGGGGGGTGAGGGAGCTAAATTTGCTCCCCTGGAGACTATGGGGGGCTGCCCCCTGCTGCTCCCCAAGGAGATATTGCCCACCCCTGTGCTAGTAGAAGTATGGTAACACAGTGTTGGGTTCTAGTCAATGGCTCACTTTAGAGATTTCAGAGACAAGCTATAGAAAGCAATACAAATGTCAAAAATATCCTAATTATTAAAAGGTGAGAACTTCACAGACTCTGGGCAGCTAAGCACATAATTGGTGTATTTCACTTCTTTATAAGGTATTTGATAACTCATACTTAAAGCTGCATTGCAAACAAGTTCAAACATGTAACTAACTTTATTGTTTTTATTAAAAATCTGAGTCTAATCACTGGTCTTTTAGAGAAATACTCCACAATTGTTTATTTCCACTAATGTTTATTTTCAACATACTGGCCTTGATTGTCATTAATAACCAAGAACAGCTCATGCCAGAAAGCATGGAAACACAGGCTAAGATGCAACAGGTACTTCTGCTGAAATAAATTACTTTCTCTATGGAACTGGGAGTCAATAATTCCCCTGATGTAGCTATTTTCCATCCTCAAAACCTGTTCTAGATGGGTGGGGAAAAAACATCAGAATTGTTTTGAGGAGGTGGGGAAAACTGTAGGGGGAAGAATAACAGAGAAAAATTCCTTTGAACTAGTATTTTGGGGGTAGCATAATCTTGCATTTAGGTCTTTCTTCCTTCTACATGTCTCCTGGTCTCCCATACCACACTGAAAATTTAGTTTGCTCCTCTCCATCAACCAAGAGCAGATATAGTTAGCCAGGTCACAGCACCCATAAGAAAGCCAGAATTTCTAAAAGCTTTCTGTTGAACAAAAGCTAATTTCTACACGGCCCATAAATCATCTTAGGGGCCATAACCAATAAGAACCAAAAAAAAAAAAATCCTTGCCTTTTCAACCATGATTTAAATCAACATTGAATCATGGATTTCAAGTAAGTGAATCAGACAACATGATGAAACTAAGGGAAAATGGATTGTAGAATGGAATGTAGCACCTCTAAGAGCTCATGGGTTGGAAAATCAAAAGTGCCACATATGAATGAAACAATGTGATTTCTTTCTTGATTAAACTTTTCTCTGAATTGTTTTATTAAATATGTAATGGTAAAACTTTGTTATGGATCAGACATTCTCAGTGAGACAAGGACTTCCCCCAGATGTGTACCATAGCAGAACTTGGTCTATGATTAAAGACAATAATAGTCAATTTACAGAAATGTATACTGTTCAACTTTTAACTGGAGCTTGGTGTTCTATGCAGGCACATTTGATTGACAAACCAACAGCACACAAGACTGATTGAAAAAGCACACATTCCTCATCTGTCAGTGTATATGATTTTTTCCTGTCAGAATATATCTTACAATACAGAAAGATTGCTAGACAGCCCCTGACATACATAGCTCCATGTTGTAATCACCAGCAAATACAATATTTAGTTAAATGTAAACCAGCATTTGAGTGCTGCAATCATACATACATGTATAATACAGCTAAATATGCATTTCTTCTCTTATAAGGTATGACCAGGGAGGAAATATTAACTGCCTTGGCATAACTTTTCTCCATACCCAAGACAATACCTAGACACTTGTGCAGGGAGCAGCCTTATATTTTTTTTTTTTTAAAAAATGGAAACAATATATGGTTTCACATATCCTTGACACAACCCAGTCAATTCACAGGTTATGAGGAAGTATAGATGAGGATGCATGGGTAGCACTTCCTTTTTTCATACTCCTGAGTATTTCCGAAAGAGAAAATGTACACATCACCCCCATAGAAAGATATATGAGCTTTCCCCACCCAGAAATCATTTCATTTTATAAATTTTTATTGTAGACCAACAAAGGAAAGTACTTCTTCATAACATGGAAAAGTCTAGAACAGGGTAATGCAAAGTACTCACATAAGCATGTAATAGCATTTAACATAGGTTAATCCAAAGTACAACCACACATATGCATGTAATAAAATAACATTTATCTCCCCTGCTTTCCATCCTCCATTCCTGCCATTTCAACCTTTACTTTTCAAGCTTTTTAAAGCAGAGTTGCTTTTATCAGTTACTTCCCAGATGAACACTGCTAACAAAATATTAGGTGCCTGAGGAAAGGAAGGAAGGAAGGAAGGAAGGAAGGAAGGAAGGAAGGAAGGAAGGAAGGTCTTATGTGCCCTTTTTGGGGCTAAGCCACGTACTGTATTAGATGCACAGTGAGCACCTGAGCCTTTCTTTCTTTTTTACAAGTACAAGGGGTCAAGTCTCAATTGGGATCACTGCACACATGTTGGGAAGGTCACACACAGGTACATACACACACGGAGTCACGTTTTTCTTCTAAATTTGCCTATCTTCATGAGGAAGCTATATTTTGGAAAAAAAGAATCACTAGAATCAATGTCATTTTCCCTCTTGTAAGCTCTGCATAGGTAATAGGAAAGTTTCAGCCTCTGAGAATAGGAACATTTTGATCTCTGCTATCTGTGTATAGTGGTCCTAATCCAGATCAAGAATGTCCATGTTTCCTTACAAGTGAAAAAAAAAGGGTGGGCAGGTAGGTAGGCTTGGTTTCGTGCTTTGTTTGTCACATAGCGTTTACTTTAGCCCTTAGCGTACCTAGATTCTGGCTGAGCACAGTCTGCTGTTATCAGGTGGTTTGGAAGCATGAACAGCATCAGCTGTGTGAAATAAAATAAAATGAAATAAAATGTGCTTCATAATGCCAGTTGGGTAGTTCAGTATTCACAGCATATGTTAAGCTCTGCCAAATCACTAAACTGAAATGCATGCTTAATGAACTTCTGTATCATCCCTGACCATCACATTCTATTTCTCTATAGAAAACCATGAATTACAATCATAGGTCTGTTTCCAAGAGTCATCATAGCTTTCATTATCCTGTATTGGTTATCCACTATTCAGGCACCAAGGGAGAGGAGGTAAATTATTCAAGCTAAGTATGTATGTGGGTGGTTTTATCCTCATCAGGTGTGAGTCAGCAGCTGGTAGTAACAAGAAAAGGAAATGATGAAAGAAATTGCCCAGATACACTCAATAAATGAAACACCAGAACAGCTCCAGCTACTCAATCATTCAAGGACTGATTAACAAGTTGACATTCCAGTTCAATTCATTATGTGAATTGACCAAACTGTGACAGCAGAAGTGGGAATCATATGCCCATCCAGGTGATATTGAACTGCAAGTACCATCACCTCTAGCCAACACAATAAATGATGAGGAAAGCTGGGAACTGCAACCCAGCAGTATCTTGATGCCTTTGTTGTACAGTAACTAAGACTGGCCAAAATTGGTGGAGTGATTTGTGAGAATGCCAATAACAAACTAGTTAAGCAACCTGAGAAAGTATGCTTAATTACAGAGGTTTTCCAGGTATTCTTGAACATTTGACTTAGCTTATTTAAATTGATTTTCAAGTAATACTTTTGCATATAGTATTATCACTTTTGATTACAGTGTATATATCTCCCCCACCCTTCTGTTTGGGTATGTGTGTGACACTTTTCAGCTAATATATTCCACCTAAACTTCAGGAAGAACTTCGTGATGGTCAGAGCTGTCCAGCAGTGCAAAATCTGCCTCAGAGTGTGGTGGAGTCTCCTTCTTTGCAGGTTTCTAAACAGAGTATTTTGATGTGGTTTCCTGCATGGCAGGGGGTTGGACTAGATGGCCCCTGTGGTCTCTTCCAACTCTATGATTTTCTCATTTTTCTCCTGTGTAGTAACAATGAACCAGAACAAACTAGGAAAATGCTGAAGTAATTCACCTATGTTGTTGTTGTATGTCTTCTAATCATTTCCAACTTATGGTGATCCTAATGTAAACCTATCATGAGGTTTTCTGGGGCTGAGAATATGTGATGTGCCCAAGGTCACCCAGTGGATTTCCATGGCTGAGCGGGGAATCAAATACTGGTCTTGAGGATTGTAGTCCAAGACTCAAACCATTATACCACACTGGCTCTCTCACCTATGTTAGTTTTCTCATGATAAATAACTCTGTGTTCCCACTGATACTGGTAAGGAACATAGAGATAAAGAAAACAAAGATTACTAAGGCATCAACTACCATCAACAAGTCAGTTTACTTTGCATCCTAAATTAGAGATGGAAAGAATGTTCACTACTATTTGTTTCCAAGCCAAAAAATGGTTTGTCCAAAGCTCTGGAAATCCAATCAGGAGGAAAAACACAGTTGCAAGAATTCTGTGCAATCATCTTGTGGTATTTGCATACCCCAAAGTATTTCAGGATATTATTCTGTGCAAACATACACAGGGATTTTTGTATGAGTTTTGTGGGGGTTGGTAAAAAAAAGATGTTTATAGACAGCAACATTTTTTTGTGCAGGAGTGTTGTTTTCTATGCAAAAAAAGATCCCAGCAATCTTGCACTACAAAAATCTTACATACCATCTTGCACAAAACAGAAAGGGAGCATATACCCCTCTGCTGAAACAGCTCTACTGGCTGCCAATCTGTTTCTGGGAAGAATTCAAAGTGCTGGTTATGAACTTTAAAGCTATATGGTTTGGATCCAGACTATCTGAAAGACTGTAATCTCCCTATATAAGTCCAGTTTTAAGATCTGAAGGGGAGGGCTTTGTCTTGGTCCCATCACCATAAGTGATACAGTTGATGAGGACACAGGAGAGGGCCTTCTCAGTGGCTGCTCCCAAGTTGTGGTACTCCTTTCCCTGGGAGGTCCCTTTGGGCCCCTCCCTCATCCCACCCCTTCCCCACTACCAAGTAAATTAGCAAGGACCAACTGTAATAAATTAATGTCCAAACATTTTCTTGTGCTTCCCTTGAACAACTATCATGCCCCTGCAGGGGCCCTGCCCCCCACTGCTTTAAACTTTTCCTTTTAAAAACATGGACTAACAATTTAGCAGCAGCATCAAGCATTTAGAGAACTGAACCATATAGATTTTGAACTGCTCCATTTCAAAAGGGACATAATAAAGCTGGACAACGAAGGAAAAGGACTGGCTCAGTGGTCATGAGGTTGGAATATTTTCCCCACAAGGAAAAGCTTAAGTGTTTGCAGAGGTTTACTTTAGGAAAAAAACATGACTGGGGGCATGGTAGAGGTTTATACAATTACATATAGTGTGGAAAAAGTGGATCGACCTTTTATTCCTGTATTTCATGATACTGTAATTCAAAGTAAAGCAATGAAAGTGACTGGCAGCAGATTCAGAAGAAAAAAGAAAACTTTTTTTTTTTTTGGACATACCACATAACATATTGATTGGATTGTTACATGACCTGATGCTAGCCATCAAGTCAAGTAGCATTAAAGGGGCTTTAGACAAATTCATTGATAATATAGCCTACTAACATTTGTGATCGCTGTAAGAAATCTCTTAATACTAGCTGCTGGGAGAACAGCAACATGTAAAGGTTATCGACCTGAATCTCTGCATGAAGGCTTCCCAGAAGCATCATGGAATATTGTGAGAAGCAAGATACTAGACTGGATGGACCTTGGACCACCAGCTCTCTTCAGACTTTAACCCATCAGTTGAAAATCAAAGAAGAACACAAATACTTGTTAAATAATTTTTAAAAAATGAAAATAATTACACATTTATTGATTGATTTGATATGTTTTTGGGATCCAAGGACCCCAATTTTTAATCCATCTTTCTATCTGGTTTAGTTAAAGTATACTTTAACATTTAAAATTATATTACAATTTAAAATGCACTTAATTTAAAAATAGCTTTTAAAAAACTCAATAATATTCATAACTGTTAACAACTAAAAAATTAATCATGCCCACTTTAACATTTATTCAGCTTCCCAAAGGGAAAAATCTTGCCTGTTGGTGGAAGGACAGCAGCCTCCTTCAGGAGAATTTTTCCCACCCCATAGTCTGGTGGAAGTCATCAGTTGAAGACCTTGCCTCATGTCTCTACCAAACATACCATACCAAATGTGGAGGAAACCCAAAGATAAGCTTTCCAGCAGATCTCAAAGTCCAGGCAAACTTGAATGGAAGAACACTAATAACTAATAAGGCCTTAGACCTCCAAGGTGCTGTGTGGGAGGGACTGCCTTTACTGGCTTCCAGTAGAGAGAAGCCAGATATTTTTACAATCATGGCTGGATGATGGGTGCTGGGGCAGAGCCAGAGCATATTTAAGGTCTTCCTGCCACTTTGTGTCCTCTTTGGAAAGATAAAGACAAGCTGTGTGCTTCGCTATGTTTGGTGACACAGCTTTGAATGGTAGCAGTGGAGCATTTTTTGGTTTATTTGCTGTGCAATCTGGCCAGTGACATTTTTGCTTTAATTTGATTTTATTTCAATGCATTTTTTTTTAATCAGTTGAATAGTAAGTTGGTTTTGTTTGAAATCAGTTGTATTTTAAATTGGTTATATTTTAAGTCAGCTTTGTTTTAATTTGATTATATTTTATATTGGTCGTACTGTATTTGTTAGCGTATAAGACTCACTTTCCCCCCCAAAAAATACTGCTTGAAAATGGGATATGTCTTATATGCTGGTGTGTCATATATGTCAGAAAATAGTATTTGCTGGCATGTAAATGGGGTGAGTCTTATACGCAGGTGCATCTTATACGCTGGCAAATATGGTATTTTAAATCAGTTTTATTTAATTTGGTTGTACTTTAAATCAGTTATGCTTTAATTTGATTAACTTAGTTTCATTTTCATTCAGTTTTACTTTAATTCAGCTGTACTTTAAATCAGTTTTATTTTATGTTAGTTTTATTTTAAGTCATCAGCATATTAATTTGGTTTAAACTAATTGAGTTTTATTTTAGTTGGGTTGGAGGGGACTTCGAGAGAACAGGGATCAATTCCTTGAGGCATTTAGGGAATAGTTAGGCCATGAATACTGTGGCAGTCCAGTCAAACCACTTGGACCTGACTGGGTCTGCAGTGCCCTTGCCCCTGGTTTTCACCTTGGATCTGATTGGGCTGGTCAGGCTGATTAGGCTGGGTAAGCTCTGTTACTCCACTGGAAAAACCCTATCCCAGGGTCTACAATTTTGATATTAAAATATGATTCAATGTGCCTGAGAGGTCACCCGGATTGGCATGTCGGCAGCAATGGTCAAAGATCGAAAACCAGGTCAGGCCAGTAAAATCCCCAGTCACATAGCCCCAGGAGACCTCAAGCTGTGCAAATCCACAATAAACAAAGGGTCCTCCACCCCTGAGAAGATGACTTGAGGGGATTAATGTGTCTGCCCCAAGTTGAGCGAATATTCCATCAGGCGAGGGCCATTTACATGAATTCACACCACAAACTAACACAGCCAAAGATCCTGAGACTTTGGCAACACCTTGCAATCCCATCACACAAAGGAAATTACCATAGTGGAGCTTTGTTATCGCTCTAACACCTATTGTTCTCCCCGGGAAAGGATTAGTCCTCCAGGTACATTTTCCCCTACAAATAGTCCCAGGTTTTCAGTGGTTCTTTGGATCACTCCCAGTCACCCCAGCAGATTGTTGCTCCGTCCGTTGAGTGATCCCCTCAGCCCTCTCCATGCTAAGCCCCACTTCTCCGCTGCCTTACCAAACCCAGGACTTCAGGAAAAAGTGCAGTATTACCCCAGCTGGACCCCTCCAATACTCCCCTATCCAATTTCCTCTCTTTTGTTTCTTAATAGCTCTTGGGTGCGTGGGTGCGTGATTGCATTGGTGTGTGAGACTTGCATTCAATAAAATCATTTATTGGACATTCTTGTTTGGTTTTTGGCTTGGCATGACCCCATAAAAACTGAGTAAAAAACCCCCGCTAGGTTACCCTGCCTCTCGCATTGCTATTGCTTGTGCTCTGGCTAGTTTCCATTCTCCATCACATGAAGCACATTGACGTGTCCTCCAAGGGACCCCAGAAATCAGGGTAACAGCTCTACTAAGCCTCAGTTAGGCCAGGTGGGCCCTGTGTGAAGCTGATGATTGGTCTTGTAGACCATGATAGCCTCCAATCAAGCTATGTAGGTCCTGATTTGGCCTTGTAGACCTTGATAGGCCCCAGTTAGACTGTGCAGCCTCTAATAGGCTCCTGGTTGAGCCTGATTGGTTTCAGGATTGAAGTGGCTAGGTCTGTTTGGTAGATTTATAGTTGGATTAGGAATCCTGTCCCAGTCTTTAGATATAGTGCCTAAGAAAGGCATTGAGAAGGGGCTAAGGTCCCATTAAGAAGTGACTTACCAAGCATCTACCCCTTGAATTATTATCTTCAGTGGAGGAAGGAGAGGGAGTGTACCTGCTGCAATTTTTTCCAGGCCGGAAGTGTTAAAAATGGGTGATGATGCCTTTGAGAGGAAGAATCAGTCAAAGGATGGTGTGGCTACAGTGGGAGATGGAAAAGAGATTCTTTCCTATAACCAGGTGAGAAGGAGGGAGGACCCTGAGAATGTTCAGTTGGCAATGCTCTGGCAAGCGGGCAGCAAACCACAAAACTGTTCTGGGAAAAGTTATGAATGGCTTTGGTGAGTTTGGAGTAAGTCAGGGTAGCGGTATAAGAAGAGTTGGGCCTGTGAGGGATGTATTTCCTGTGCAGCGTTCCAGTACAATAGGACAAACTAAGTTGGTCTCTTGGCATGGTTATTCCCAGGCCATTGGAGCTCCATATTGCTTGGACAGGGACTGAGGAGGTAGTACTGTGGAGATGTGGAAGTGCCAGATCATTTTCTTCAGTCACCTAGGACAAGATTCTGTGTGTCGAGCATGTGGATGTCAAACTGCCTGGTAAAAAAAGGAAAAATTCGATGGGCTCTTCTTCCCCACCCTAGATCCCAGGGAATTTTATTAAAGTTTGTCTCTCAAAAATGAAGAGACAGAGGTTGTTTCTGCCATGTTGAAGACTTTCCCTCTCCTATCCCCACACCTGAAGCCAAAAGAACATTAGGACTTGGCTCATAGCTAGTTTGAAACAGGTCTTGTGGCACCTTTAACACAATTATTTTATAATGGTAGGTGATAGGATTATATCCTACTAGAAAGTTCAACAAAAATCAGATTTAAACAGGAACGCTGGTTTGGTCTGTTTAAGGAGCTGCTGCTCTATCCACAAATCCTATGGAAAGGCCTAGTATTTCCAAGGGCAACAGAAGAAGTGCCTGTTAGCACCTCTAGATGGCTACAATTCTGAAATAAAGAACTGAATAAGATTTGCCTCATGACTCTGAGGATCTGGGATATCCCCTAGTGGATGGGCGGTTCCTTGCATTGTAATTTCAGAGCTGTGAAAGAAACTTTAGTCATTGAGATGCTAATGGTCATCATATGTGCTACCAGAATTTTCAGGTCTTTGGCTTGGCAAATGTCAAAAACTTGCACCTAAGCAGTTTCCTACAATTTGGGCATGTTAGCTAATGTTCTGCCCACTTTGACAATGTATTAATTCAGTATCTAAGTTGCTTGTTGTTTCTCCCTTTTCTTTGCAGGTATGTTTTATTAATCAACAAGCATGGCTTCATTCTCTGTTCCCTAAAAATGAGGATATGGTGAAATTATGTAGCTTCTCAGTTCCTTATGACACTTATGTAGCAATTTAAATGACGTGATTGTGGAATCTTGTCATCTTTCTATAGGATGACAGCATCCTGCCAGTTTGGTAGAGAAGCATGTATTTTCAAACAGCTGACATAGTTTTCTTCTTAGACAGTTGATTTTAAGGTGTCAAGATAATGTGGAATATTACTGAGGGTTAGATATGCATTCATACTTGTATTCAAATTACAGATAAAACATCTCCCCAAGAGTTTTTCTCACATAATTTGTTTATGTGGAACAGCACCTTTATAGTTATTTTGGCAGGAGACTTGCAATGAGGAGACAGTACAACTTTTCTTGTTCATGAGTTCCAGATCCACTGTGGGAAGAGGAAACTGTTGACTTTCTCAACCATGGGAACTCTCTAGTTTTCCATCTTGTACGAGTCTGTTTTTCCCTTTATCAGAGGGTCCACAGATAGCTGCTATTGGAGCAAGGTTTCTACATACCTCCCCGTTGACTCACTGGTAGCTACAGAAAATTCTTATTAACCTCCATTTTACCAAACCACTGTGATGTGCTTCCCCACATCCTACTATTAACTTATGGATATCTACAGGGAGTTCTTGTTAACTTATATTTTACCTAAGCTTTTATTTTCTACGATCATTAGTACAAAGTATTTCTGTCTTTCCCCTATTGACTCACTGTTGTCTATAAGACAATCCAGTCAACTATTGTGTTGATCTTATGTTCTACAGGCATACACAGAGAACCTAGTAAAGTAATAATTATCTCTTGAAAGTATCTCTTGAAATATTTGTTGGGTCCTATGTATAAATGAAAATAGGTTGTTTGTGCCACATTGATTTTAATACTGTTACTGTTTAATTTGTTTACAACCTCTTGGTTTTTGGGACCACATGTCATTCTATTTGGTTGTAAAATCTATCAGTGCATTTAGCTCAGGTTAGTCAATTCTAAGGCCACACGGGCTCTAACAGAATCTCTAGGCTGTGAGCCAGATTATATTCTGGTTCTCTATAGTAATTTCAATATTGGGGGGAAATAGAAACCCAAAAAGAGTTTCTCACCTCAACTCACTAACCAATAAGATTATCAGATTTCTGAAGGCTGGTCTTTGCTTTTAGGATGCAGGGGTACTGAGACAACACAGACAACTTCAGAATTCACAAAACATGAGAGAGCTGATCTTGGAAACAGGGCCAAGTATTAAATAGATGGAAACAATTATGTCCTTATATTCTTAGGGCTGTGGAGTACTTGGTCAGTCATTTACACATCAGATTATAAGACTATTTGTTCCATGTAGCATCACTGACTGCCCCTTCTTGGTGCCTTGCCTGTTAGTAAGCTGGTCATTTTGTCTAAAGAGCACCAGACAGACCACTGGAGTTAAAGGATATTATTCTTTTGGGGCAGCAGACTGTGTTAACAATTCACACCTGTAAGACTAATCAAAGAGAGGCACAGACAGAGGTGGTGTTAGGTGTTGTTATGATCAGGATTTGTCCCCTGTTCGTGATCAGTAGAGCTACATGCAGATTAAGGGATTTAGGCCAGGTTCTTTATTTTGTCATGCTGATTTTTCACCCCTTACCTCTGAACTATACAGAGTAGACAGCATACATATATCTGAGGAGGGTAGTGGGTTGTTCCTGGGGTACTTGCAACAAGGGATGAGGGCCCTTTTGGCCAGTCTGGTCTGGGAAAAGGACTAAGCAGATGCTTGTTCCTTGTCTGTGGCAGGTAGTGAGGGGAGATATAAGAGTTACAATGAACACATTGACACTCTTTTAGTGAAGGGGAGGGCTCTGGAACTGCCTCTTTAGGTCCTGATACCTTGGGAGTGGGGAAAGAGACTACCTGTCAGGACCCTGGCACTCCAGGACTCAAGCTCTGAGTCTGAACCAGAGGACTTCAAAGCCATGGAGCCTGCTGCACAGCCCACCCCAGAGGCTGCCCTGGACACAGAGCCCTTGGCCCCAGTAGCCCCAGCAATGGAGCCAGGGGCTGCCTTAGACCCAGAGATTCAAGAGCAGGTGCCTACTTACCAGCAGCATCGGGAGCAAAAGAGTGCTCTCAGAAGGTCAGAGCATTTAAATAGGAAACACCAAGCAATCAAGCTCCAGCTGAGGTAGCACCTGGGTGAGGGCCTGCTTAATAAAAGCACTCACTCAGCCTTGGGTCTTTGTTGGCTCACAACTGTCCATTTTGGGTGTGCCTGTGGGCTATTGGGGACCCTTGCCTTGTTTCCTGAAACTGCCTGACCGGCTGAGGAACAAACTCTGTGGTATGTGGACTCTGTTTGCTGTTTTGCCTGGCTGTGATGTAACAGCCAGGGAATATCTTTGCTGCAGAAGTCTCTTTAGTTTACTGCTGCCTTATCTACCCATTGCTGAAGTAAAGCCCTTTGATTTATTGCCTGTCTGCCTTATCTGGGAAAAGACCTATTAGCTGGCTCTTGGCTGCCTACCACGCCTTGGCGTTGACACTACCCTTGAGGCTGGCCTGGATGTCTTTGCTCTCACTTAAGCCCTGTGACTTGTGGGTGGTGTTCCTTGGGTCTGCCTTCCAATAGATGGCCCTACGGGAGCTACCCAGCTATTGAGTTGCTTTAGGGGAAGGCCAATGAAGAAGTCATGGAGTGATGCCTGGCCTCAGCTGATCCCACTGAGGTTGCTCCCTTCTCTTGTACCTCTCCAGGTTCAACTTGATTCAAGTGAGTTCTAGGTTAAATAAAGTTGCCCCTTTCAGTGCAGTTCTCTGTGTTTGGTCTTGTTATTCTATGGTTGGTCAACGATACTAAAGGAAGGAACTAATTCCCCACCAATCAGGATGTGCTTGTCAAAGCCTGGTGTTTTACATTTTGGTAAATAGGCAAGATATGGACTATATAAAGCACAGACAGCTTTATTGAAAAAAATATTAGGCATCAGTGTCATCAAGGGTCTTTCTGCCACTTATATACACAAGAGGTGATTGCCTTGGAAAAACAAACTTGACTTTGATTAGATGTTATTTTAAATCTTCAGGCAGCAAGGGACTTTCCAGGTTTTCCATTTAGAACAGAACTTGTGGTACCTCTATGTAAGCTCTATTTTTCTTGAATTCAGGAAAGCTAGTAAATGCTGCTGGGGATGCATAAATTTCACATGAATAACTATACCTCCTAGGAATTTAGACAGAGGAACAGTAGATAAATGTGAATTAAACCTGCATTCAGTGAATGTTATTTTTTTATTTTCAATCAGCCACACATGATTGCATCACAAATACAGCCCTTAAGCAAAAGTTTGAACATCATTCAAATAATATGTCTAAATTCTGCTAACTTCTAGTTTGCTCAGGGGAGACTTTCACAAACAAAACAGGCATGTACGGAATGCAAATATTCTTGCTGTTAGATGATCTGTGAGAAAAGTTCCTCAATATTGCAGTGCCCATGAGAATTGAGTTGTTGGGTAAGCTAATATTTGCTCACCTCTGCATCATTCACATATTACAAAATGGCTCTCACTGTCTCAAACTGTCATGAAGGAAGAAAAAAATAGCCCATGGTTATTCTTTTGCCTGTTCTTTGAGAATAAAATCTTTGGCCTAAAGCTGATTGGTGTTCCCAAAGCGCGTAGATAGATTAAATCAGTTTCTTAATGTTAAGTCAGCACTTAAAATAAATCCTGTTGCTTCAGTAAATCTAGTCTACTCTAGCTGGAGCTAGTGATTGGATTTAGGCTATTTGGGTTGTGGCATGTTTTTATCTCTTAGCAAAGTAGCATAATGTCAGAACATTTGTGATCATAATCCAAAAGATTAAGTGCATAAAGACTCTCCTATTTTGCATATACAAAGTATTATGTATCAGGACATGGTGTATAAACACATACACACAAACATTGCATGGTCGTATCAGTACATGTACAAGCAATTTAGTACTTGTTCTCTTCACTCCTGAATCGCAAATGCAAGTACACTTCAGTGTTCTGGCAACTACTTATACACAGAGAGCATAAGCATATTTAGTAATAATCTGAGCCTGCAAGTTACTCATTTCTGAATTTTGGCTTTTATTCTGTATGTTTCTTTATTGAGTCTGAGAGCTAGTGATTCCAGTAGGAATGCAAATCCTTTCCTATATCATCCTTGCATGAAAGAACAGCAAGATGATGATGATGATGAGTTGACATTTCAGGACTTTTTAAAAAAAAACGATTTCTAAAAAACTAGCACTTTTCTATACAAAAACTTTTTGATGCAAATGCAACAAATCTCACAGTGATTGACTGTTTTTTGATGGGAGTTCTCAACAAGACACCCTTTCTTTCTGAGAATAAGAACATCTGTGAACATTATTTGTCTCTCTAGATTGAGGTAATAGCACTATAATGTCTCTTGGTTTACTGAAAGGCAATATAATGTAGGGTTCTTTCAGTTAATACAAAACTGTAGACATGAAGTACATATGTATTGTACTGTGCCCGCTTCACCACAGTCTTGCCATGCCCATCCCTATCAGTACTCCATTCTGAAAGTTTTTGAATGCTTGACTAGGGCTCTTACTATGGGGGCAGGTGAAGGACAGATGAGACTGTGTTCAAGAGAACATTCTTCCTATAAAGCCATATTCCTTATCCTGTGATCTTTCTCTTAGTGAAGAGACACATTTCTGCACTGCTGAAAATATCTTTGCTTGGACAATCCATACACACAGATTCTTCTCGCACTCAGTCTTGAAACCTAGTTGATCCTTTAATGGTGAAGGTGCAATTACCTAAACCAGAAAAGAGATCTTTGGCTCTGAAGTCAGTATCTCCCCCTTCCCTTCATGTAGACCATATGCTTTCCTTAAGCCATCTGAATTCTCAGCACCAGCAGAGTGAATTCTTAGGTCTCTGCAATACTCTCTAGCTGGCTGGGAGCATAACATATACACATTCATTGGACCCTAACAGTTTTAGAATTTTATGAGGGAAATCAATTTGATTTACCACAATGGCATTTTGCCCTCCCTTTATCTTGCCGTCCGTTCCTCTCAGTTAGGTACAGTGTATGTTCATCTAAAAACATACCACTGTTCCATTTTGGATGCTTCACAGATGGCTGTGTATAGTGTAGGAAAACTGGAAGGATGGAGACAAAATAGAATAGGTTCAGAGAAGCCAATAGACATGGTTAAAAGAGTGGTAAACAAATCCTGTAAGAAAAGCTTGAAGGCCGATAAAGAAAATGGATAGATTAAATGAACATTTAAAAGAATTTGGGGAAATGACAGGGTTACAAATAAACTGGGCTAAATCAGACTTAATGTTGTTTAATTATACTAAGGATGTCGGGTTGCCCTCCATATTATAGTAATGGGATATGTAGTAGGTTTTAAGTTACCTGCCTGCTTGTAACAAAGGTATGGGATCCAGAGACCGTTAGATAAACAAAAGCTAGGAATGTACTGATAAACACTGCCAGGCTCTCACCACTTCAAGGTCTCTAGAGGGAGGGAAGCATCTTGAGATTTTATGCTTTTGAATGTGCTAATTTCCTTTAGTCCCCTAACTGAAGTCCCGTACGATGTATCGCACCCCAAAGAAATAATGTTTCTATTTGTGTGTGTGAATTCAGTTCCTGACAGAGTGAGAGGACACAAAGTTCAAATTCTACAACACATACCAAAAAACTGAAGAACTCCTGGAAGAGGGAGCGGTTGGTGGAGCCACCGAAAACCCAAGTGGTGAACAAGCTGAATCCAATGAACAGGACCCTAGCGAGGCCACAGATGCATGAGCCAAAGCAAGACCCTCGCTTCCTTTAACCATCCTAATAACAGGGCAAACTTGGGCCTGGGGAGAGCGCTCTGACACGGTTCAAAGACAATGCTGCTGAGCTACGAGATGGGATACTTCTATGAGCAAGACAAACCTGATGAAGCAGCATCTAGCCAGAGAAGGAGAAGTGGAAAGACAACGAGAAGAGATATCCAGACTGA
The DNA here is from genome assembly GCA_948474755.1 of Ctenosaura bakeri. Lineage (NCBI taxonomy): Eukaryota > Metazoa > Chordata > Lepidosauria > Squamata > Iguanidae > Ctenosaura > Ctenosaura bakeri. The sequence continues at coordinate 219,581 of CAOLHI010000145.1, read as the reverse complement.
AAGCCCAGCTAGCTGACTGGAGAATCCTGATGGCCCAGCTCGGGCGTGCCCAACAGCAAATGCCCGCAGCAGTGGTTCCTGCAGCCACAGCCTGGGCACCTCCTGGGATACAGGCACCAGCAGCAGTTCCTGCAGCTGCAGCCCCAGCATGTCAGGGGCATGGGCCCGGCTGGGCCTGTCGCTGCCCCTGAGGCTGCTGCGGCTGAGGGGCCTTGTCTGGAGGCCGACGCGGCCGACGGGTCGGGCCTGGCAGCCGTGGGAGAGGCTGCTGGGCCTGGAGCCACCTACCTAGAGGCTGCAGGCCCCGGGCCTGCTCCCGGGGCTCTGCCCACTCGCGGCCCCGATCCGTGGGAGGCCTGGGAGTCTGCCTGCGGTCCCGATCCAGAGGAGGCGACGGGCAGAGAGCTCACAGCTGTGAGGCACAGCCCAGCTGCGAGCCCTCAGCCACATGGCCATGCCTGATTGGTCGGCCCTCAGCCACATGGCCACGCCTGATTGGTCGGCGCCTGGCTTGGAGGGCTATTTGAGGCAGGCGCCGGGCTGTGGAAGGCACGGAGCAACAACCGTCGGTCAACTGTGGTCCTGCTGTCTGTGCCTTGTTCCTGCCCTCGCCTGAAACCAGTCCTCCTGTTCGCCTTAGTGAAGTAACCTGCCTTATGTACTTTAACAGCCTGTGTTTATTTCTGTTAAGACTGCATTAAAGCCCTGCAACTCTAACCAGCTCCCCTGCCTCTGCCTGACCACCGCCTGGCACTGACACAGCACTCCCTGGGATACAGGCACCTCAAGTGGGACCCAGACCCTTTCAAGAGATGAAGGCTACATATGATGGAGATGGGGCAACCCTGACTTATTTCCTCAGTGTGGCTTCCAACTACATGGCTGACTATGAAAACAGCTTCAACGATGATGCCGCCAGAGTAAGATACCTGAGCCAACACCTCAAAGGTGAAGCAGCGGAGTGGGTCACCAGTCTGTTTGGCTCTTGAGCCAAGGAAACAGCTGATCTCCAGCTGTTCATGCACCATCTCAAAGAGAGGTTTGAAGACCCTTTCATACAAGAACAATCCAGACACCAGCTCAGAAAACTGCATCAAGGGAAAGGAACCATTGGGGAACATGCCCATGAATTCAGAAAACTTGCTGCCAAGGTCCCGGAATGGAAGGATGACATACTCAAGCAATTTTTCCAAGATAGGCTGAATCCCACCATTCTGGACATTGCCTTTCGCAAGAAGACCCAGCCAGTCTGTTGAGATGGATGAAATTGGCTGGGGAAGTAGAAAGCATACTGGAAAGTGTCCAACTCTCCAGACAAAGACAAGCCCAAGAAATCGGACGCCGAACTCCAGGATCCAGAAAGTCCACTTTCCTGAGAGCGAAGAAAAGAAGAAACGACTGCATGAAGGAACCTGTTTCTTGTGTGGAAAAAGGGGCCACATTGCCAGCGATTGCCAAAGCCAAAAGAAAGCTGCAGAAGAAAAGCCTGCAACCCCTTCCACCAAGCCTGCTCCACGAAAAGCCGACACTCCAAAAATGCAGACCAAATGCCCCACCAGTGGAACCTCCATTCAAGCTGGCGATGGCAAGGACAGTCCCTTGACTACCTCCAGTTCGGACACTGATGAGTGGGACACAGACCAATCTGCGAATGTAAATACTGCTAAAACCCGTCATGTATATGTTACAGTTACTTTACAAGGAACAGATGGAAAGTTAAGAATATACCAGGCCCTGGTTGATTCAGGCTGTACCACTAGCTTACTGAACCCTATGGTGGCCAAAGGACTTGCAGTATACTTTGAACCCCTTAAGAAAGCCATCAAATTATCTGAAATGGACGGCTCCTCCATGGCTGGGGGCCCCATAAGGGAAAGGACCAAACCTATGCCTGTTCAGGTGGGACATATACGGGGGCACTTGAAATTCCTAGTACCAGACAAAACTGGATTCCAAGTAGTTCTCAGGTACGATTGGCTAAAGAGACATAACCCCCAATTTGACTGGACCCAAGGATTACTTAAGTGTGCTACAAAAGACAACCAAATGCCAGACTTGTCAGCACCCAATACAGCACTTAAACTAGGCCCCGAAGACCTGCAAAAGATCCCACATGAACACTGGGACCTGCAGAAAGCATTTGAAGACCATGAGGCAGATAAACTACCCCCACATAAGGACTTTGATTGCAAACTAAGACTGGTAGATGGTGCGAAGATCCCGAAGCCCAAAATCTACCCTACGAACAAAGAAGAGCTAGAGGCTCTGAAAAAATTCCTGAACAAAATTTTGCAACGCGGATTTATCAAGCCTTCCTCTGCTCCCACAGCCAGCCCAATATTTTTCCACAAAAAGAAAGACGGAGGAGACCCAAGACTCATTGTGAATTACAACTTAATCAGGCTGTATTGCCTAATGCGTACCCAATTCCTTTGACTGCGGATATTATGGCTCAATTGATTAAGGGTAAATTCTTTACCAAACTCGACCTCAAAGAGGCTTTCCAGTGGATAAGAATGGACCCAGACAGTGAATGGCTAACTACCTTTTTGACACCACTGGGAAATTACCAATGGACAGTGCTTCCTTTTGGATTAGAAGATGGGCCTGCAGATTTCCAAATGTTTTTCAACTCAGTTTTACAAGAATTCCTCTACAATGGCATTGTAGTTTATCTAGATGACATTTTAATCTACTCAGAAATGGTACAAGATCACACTGCACTTGTCCGCACTGTTTTACAGAGACTTATAGATAATGAACTTGTGGTGAAATTCTCTAAATGTGAATTTCACACCCAAACTTTTGACTATCTAGGGTAGCGAGTTTGCAACAATACCCTAAACACGGATCCCTCCAAACTTGATACCATTTTGAAGTAGCCAGCACCTAGAACCAGAAAACGACTACAACAATTCCTTGGCTTTGCCAACTTCTACCACAATTTCATTGATGGGTTTGCCACGATTGCACTCCCACTAACTGATCTTTTAAAGAAGGCTCCCGATACCAATGGAAAACCATCCAAATGGATCACCTGAACAGATAAATGCCAAGCTGCAGTGGATCCACTCAAGTACAAATTCACCTCAGAACCCCTTCTACTGTTCCCGGACACCAAAAAAGAATTCATAATACAAACCGATGCCTTTGATTTTGCTATGGGAGCAGTACTTCTCCAATACAACAACGAAGGACATCTGAAACCCTGTGCCTTCATCTCCAAAAATTTCTCCAAACCCCAGTGTAACTGGCCGATATGGGAAAAGGAAGCCATGGCCATCCACTTTGCCCTCACCACTTGGATAAATTTCCTCAAAGGCGCAAAACTACCCTTTCAAGTATGGATTGACCATCGCAACCTAGAAACTCTAAAAACCGCTAGAAAATTAACCCCTAAACAAGCACGATGGGCTGATTTTTTTCCAATGCTTTAGATTCAAGATTGTTTTCAAACTAGGAAAAACTAACACTTTGGCCAACCCTCTATCCAGACTGCCTTATCACAAATTTCCTGACCATGATTCAGCACCCAAAGAAAGAACACTTTTTACCCCCAACACCCTTGGATTACAGGTTATGTCACGTGCACAAGAACGCGCCCACAACTCTATTTCTTCCATGATTGACTCTGCCTTTCAGCAAACCATAAAAACTGCTTACACATCTAACACCTGGCTACAAACCAATCCAAGCTCAATTGTTTGGACTAACATTGGATCTAAACTTTATATACCTCCAAGTTGCAGAAATGAAGTTTTAAAAGGATATCACAACTCCAAACCCGCTGGCCACTTCGGGTTTCTTAAAACACTCCAGGCAATCAGAAAACTTTTCCATTGGGCAAGACTCACCAAATGTGTTCAAGGCTACATTAAAAACTGTCCTGTCTGCAACACCTGCAAGACCCCTACCTCTAGGCCACACAGACTATTGCATCCACTTCCTGTACCCTCATCCCCTTGGGATGTTATTTCTTGGGACTTTATTGTGGGACTCCCCAACTCCCAAGGCAACCATGTCATCTGGGTTGTAACGGACCACTTCTCCAAGCAATCTCACTTCATTCCCCTTTAAAAAAGTCCCTACAGCTGAAAAACTCACAGACCTTTTCACCACCACCATCTGAAAACTACACAGTCTACCCTCCACCATCATCTCTGGCAGGGAGCCTATCTTCACATCCAAATTCTGGACTGCACTGCTCAAAACTATCATTATTACCCAGAAACTCAGCAGCAGCCATCATCCCCAAATGGATGGACAGACTGAATGCGTCAATCAAACCCTGGAGCAGTATCTTCATTGTTTTGTCAACTCCAACCAGAACAACTGGGTGTCCCTCCTATCATTCGCTGAATTTGCCTACAGTTCTGCACTCCACTCTTCAACTAACAAATCTCCATTTGAAGTAGTCTATGGCATAACACCGAAGTCTTTTCCCCCACTTGCTGACACAGCTACACAAAACAATCCTCCTTCCATAGTCACCTGGACTCACAAAGTAACAGAAAACTGGAAAGCAGTCTGTTCTGCCTTGAAATCCTCTAAAGCCTCCCACAAACACTTTGCTGATAGGAAAAGACAATCCAACCCTGCTTACAAATCTGGGGATCTAGTCTACCTATCCACTAAACATCTAACCTCTGATAGGCCCTCCAAAAAACTCTCCCCTAAATGATTGGTCCTTTCCCATTCAAATGGCCATTAACAATGTCAGTTTTGAACTTTCATTGCCTACAACTTATAAACTTATCCACCCTGTTTTTCATTGCAGCTTACTCAAGCCAGCCACTCTGAAGACTACTTCGATGAATGATTCCAGAATCCACAACACCTCCGTGACCAACACTGATTCAGCTTCCTCCCCTACATAACTACTAATCTTGGCAATATCATATTCCTGTTTACTATATCTTCTTTCTGCTCAGTACTAACCTTCTTCTCCTTACTGCACTGCATTTCCAACTTTAGCGCTTAGTTTTGTGGGGGGATGGGCAGGATGTCGGGATGCCCTCCATATTATAGTAATGGGATATGCAGTAGGTTTTCAGTTACCTGCCTGCTTGTAACAAAAGTATGGGAACCAGAGACTGTTAGATAAACAAAAGCTAGGAATGTACTGATAAGCACTGCCAAGCTCTCACCGCTTCAAGGTCTCTTGCTAGAGGGAGGGAAATGTCTTGGGACTTTATGCTTTTGAATGTGCTAATTGTCTTTAGTCCTCTAACTGAAGTCCTGTATGATGTATCGCACCCCAAATAAATAGTATTTCTGCACTGTACTATTTGTGTGTGTATGAATTCAGTTCTTGAAAAAGATGGAAGAGCAAGATTTTTTAAAAGAAAGAAAAATAGATATTAAATTAAAGGAAACAATGAAATATTTAGGAATAAATATAACAAACAATCTACAGAGATTAGAGGAAAGAAATTATAATAAATTAAGACAAGAATTGAAACAGAAATTAGAGGAATATAAAAATATTAAGTTATCATGGTTTGGAAGAATTGCATTAGTAAAAATGAAAATATTACCTAAGATCAATTTTTTATTTAGGATGCTACCAATAGAAATATCAAAAATAGAACTGAAAAATTGGCAATTACTAGTGAATAATTTTTGTAATGGGAATGAGAAAGTGAGGATCAATAAGAAATTTTGGTACAAACCCCAAAAAGAAGGTGGATTGGGCCTCCCAAATTTAAAATGGTACTATAATGCAAATCAATTGAGATATATTATAGATGGAGTCTTGGGAAAAGGGGAATTAGAATGGTTAGAGATGGAAACAACAGAAATTGAGAGGAGATTAGAGAATATCTCTTTTTGGAACTTTGGTAGGAGAGAAATAGAAAAAATAGAAAACCCTTTTTTGAAGAATATATTAGAATTTTGGAAGAAAAATAAGAAAAAATTAGTGACATCTATTTCACTATTAACCCCAGTAGTAATGATGAAAAAATTTCCAAAGAATTTGAGAGACGAATTAGAGAAGGAATTAAAGAAGCAGAGAATATATAAGTTAAAATATTGGATGAATATAATTATGAATGAAGATAAAATAAAAGAGATATTGCAAGGTACTAAGATGTCATAGTTTAATTATATTCAATTAGAGCAATGGACAAGGAATTGGAAAAATAATATTAAAGATATTAGAGAATACACTAGATTTGAACAAATGATTAAGCAAAGAGAGGGAATGGAGGAAAATGAAATATTGAAGGGTACCACAGGTGAAATATATAAAATATTGCCAATATATGAAGATGAATATCTTAGAAAAATATGGGAGGAAGAACTAGCACAAAAAATAGATATTCAAGAATGGGGAAAGATTTGGAATCAGCGTCATGTAAAAAATTTATACATAAGGATAAAAGAGAATTATTATAAATTGGTCTGGAGATGGTACGTAACACCAGTAAGGTTAAACCATATAGATAAGAAACACTCAAGGTTATGTTGGAGGAGTTGCCAAGAAATTGGCACATATATTCATATCTGGTGGAATTGTGAAGGTGTACAGAAATTTTGGCAAATTGTGTTTAAAGAGATAAAAGAGATAACAGGAACTGACTTACAAGTATGTCTGAGTATAGCATTATTATCTATATTTGATAAGGTTAATTGTACCCAGGCAATGAAGGATTTAACTACAAATTTATTAACTGCAGCAAAGTTAATTATATCAAGAAAATGGAAAATGCAAGAGGATTTTCAAATAAAGGATTGTGGAAAATAGCAATTAATGATATGCTAACAAGATGAATTAAAGTCAAAAAAGGAATAATGAAAGGGAATGGTTTTGAAGATATATGGAAGATATTTGTGGAAAAAGTCCTAATTAAAGAGGGAAGTATCACACCTCCACAAGGAGAATTACGATTTTGGAAAGCAGAGTAAGCTGAAAGATAATTGGTTTGGGGGATGGGTTTACACTTAGTGTTAGGGCTTACATTTAAGGTTTAATTTAAGGTTATATTTAAGGTTAGAGTTAGTATTAATATGTTCAGTAATAGGATCATATTTAGTAACAGCAATAGGTTAAATGTAGTTGAAAAGGATAGAGTTAAGAATGTAACAAAAATATATAAGCAATATGATACATAACACATGGAATAAGTATATGATGTTAAAGGAGTTGGAAAGAAATAATAATGTAAGCTAATAATGTAAGCCATTTCATTGTAATGTTTTCTTTTTCACTTTTATGGTAATCATGTTTTGTTTTTGCTTTTTTCTTTTATAATTAATAAAAAAAAAATTAAAAAAGAAGAGCTTGAAGGAACTAGCTATATTAACCTGGAAAAGATGGAAGAAGGACATGATGGAACTCTTCAGATAACTGATGGATTGTCATACAGAAGAGGGTTAAGACTTGTCCTCTGTTTCCTAGAGGGTCAAGATTAGCTCTAATAGGCTTAAGTCACAATGGGCTAGATTTCAGATGAATGCTGGGAGCAGTGAGAGACTTAAATTCAATAACAGCTTGACAATGGGAACAGCAACCTTAGCATAGGACTCTTCCCCACTAAAAAATGTTTCATCTTTTGAAAATATTCCATCTTGGCATTTCTTGAATTAAACAGGGAGTTAGGCTAGATGGCTTATAAGACTCCTTATCTAATTCAGAAATTCTATACTGGAGAGTGAAATATTTTACCCGTTGGCCTGAATCCTGTTGGTTAGGCCCAGCTAGGGAGTGTGTCTTGTTATACTGCACATAAAGACAATAGTCTCACCTTTTGTACTTCTCCCTCCATTGAAATTGTTGTGTTCTTTACTTGCTCTAACATTCATCTGAAAAAAGGAAAAATATTTAATTCTTGCTTTTACCTTTGCTTCAATCTGCTTAGTATCTGGATTTTGGAACAAAAATTTGATCTTGCTCTTGCCATCGTCTGAAGACCCCTTAAGCTGGGAAAATTTGTACCGCCATAGTACAGCCTAAAACAAAACAAAACATAAAGCATCAGCACACAAGACAAAGACAGAGGAAAAGTTCTTCCTGGAAACTTTTTAACCTACCAGTGATATAAAATTTAAACAAATACAGTGTGCTCTGGTCTGAAGTCTCTTTGATCATAAAGACATATTATATTTTGACAGTGTCTGGTTCAGAGCAGTCAGACTGCATTTGTGAAATGTTGTTTGAAATCCTTTTAGCTTCATGTGACCCTGGTGTAACAACAAAAAGAAGAATAAGGAAGGGAGAAAAAGAAAATAGAAGGAGAAAATCCCAATTTGTACTATGTCAAAATGTGATAAATAAAGCCAGGCTCTGTCTCCCAAATACCTTTTATTTTATTTCAGAATATTTCATTTTCCTACCATGAAGTGAGCCTCCTGATAACTGTCATTTTGGAAGTGTTGCCAAAAATGACCTGATGAAGTTAAATAAATACAAGTTGAGCAGGGCTGCAGAAACTTTGGTAGTTTTGGTCTGCAATACCCATCAGCCCCATGATCAATATTATGATAGTTGTAATCCAAAACAGCTAGAGGGCAAATGTTTTCCACTGTTAAAGTATTTTGATGATGTTGACTGTGGAGGATCACCTGCTGGGTTAGTACTTTCCTTTGAGCCATGTCTATCATATTCTGTCTTTATGATCCATAGCTCTTGCATGTATATCTAATCATGAGAGATCTGAGCCTGAGACAAATCTGAGCATGACAGATACATCTATTAGGTCATATGGGGCATTTCCACTGTATCAATGATAGCTGGAAAAAGGATTTCGAGGCAGAGTGTTGTATCACTGGACTCAGGTTCACATTTTTTGAATGATGGCTTGTGCTTCATGTAGCTCTTGTAAACTACCTGTCATTGTAAATTCACAGGCAAGGACAAAACATCCTGTTTCCTTTAAACAAAGTAGCCCATAAAGAATTATGGATTTTACAATCTTGTTTGTTAAATGGATGCCTCAAAAGAGCCATATAGAAATCATCACATTATACCTATTATCTAGATTCAGACATTTCTGCAGATGTAAATATATGTCTCTCTGTGTTAGGTTGATAGAAACAGTCAAACCACGTACAACTAACAGGGGAAGGGTATCTGACTGAGTTGCAGATATTCAGCAGAATGTCCGTCTGTAGCCAATACACTTACAACTCTAAATGCATGGGGATCTCAGGATACTGAAGTCATGATGGTGCCCTTCACCATGATCTTGCTTCACCCTCTGTGCCTGTACACAGGTTGAATGTCTATTGCCAAGTGGCAATTAGCTAAAATATGCTATGCTGTCTTACAATATTCATTCAGCACATACCCACTGGCAGCAAAATTCATTTTTAGAGCTCTGTATTAGCCAAAGGTAGACATGTTCCTTGGCTCATTAAGTCATTTTCACTCATTTTCCTAGTCCATTGGGACAAATCATCTAGAGTGACTCAAGCTTATCTCATGCTCTGTGCAATTTGGCTGAGTCTTAGTATCATAAAGCACTGCAACCAATCTTGATCCAGCCTTGGCACTTAGACCCCTGAAAAAAAAAATAGCAGCTCTGTGAGCTGAAATTGCTCATGGTGTATCAATGCTATACTTTGTAACCACCTTAATTGCCATGGTTTCACCTTCTGGAATCCTGTGATTTGCACATTGGTAGGATACTTGGAATTATCTGATGCACTTTAGGGGACAGCACTAGAACTCTCTAGCAGAGAATTCTAACTACTTCAACAAATTATAAATCCCAAGACCAAAGACAGAAAGTTTACCCTATAAATGATTACTTAGACTGATCAAAATAGATGTTATTTTTTAGCACCAGAAAAAGACATTTTATATTTGCAAAGTTTTTATTAACAAAAAAAGCTTCAGGAATTGAAATTTGTTGCCTTCCAGATGTTGATGGACTGTAACTCCTACCCTCTATCCTTATGCTGGCTAGGGATAATGTAAATTGTCATATGTTCCCCACTGCAGTTTTAAGTAGTTGAGTTACTGTCCTCTAGTCTGCTTTTATTTATTGTATTTTACATGCCGTTCTTCTAATTGGTGTATTTTACAACTTTACTGCAACCCTTTCTATTTTACAATACACCATCTGGAGAGAAAATTATCTTTAAAGAAAAGGTGCAGTGTATATATTTACAAAGCAAGTTAACAAGAAGTGTTTTCCTCTTATGCAAATAGGAAAAAAAATGAATTGTGGAATCCGTATTTGCTTCAGGTCACTATTAATCCTAATATGAAGAAAGCAAAGATGTGATGCAAGAAAAACTTACAAAATTGTCATGCTGAGACACAACACCTGGTTCAACATTTGGTCCCTAGAAGTAGGTGTGTGCCTATGGGAAGAGTAGAAGTAAGGCAAAGTGGTGATAACATCCTTTTCTGTTAATCTGAAGATAAAGTACTGATAAGATTCTATAAGCTCACCTAAAATATTTTCAGCAAGTAGCAATAGCAGCACTCCATGTCAGTACATTCTTTCATTAATTAAGTATACTATACACTGGGTCAGAATATTTTTTGTAAAAGTCACTTCTTGCTCTTGAAAAAAAGAACTTGCTAATACTTTTCATCACTAAAATATTCTAAAATGACCTCCCAAGAGTAACATTTTTGAATTAACACTAAAATCTTAATTACATTATAGGGTACTGTCATTCATTAGCACAATTTTGGTTACCTTGTTTTCACAGGTAACAATGAACGATTTTCGTAATTTTCTCTCTGCTCCATGAGATATGAGGCTTTCTTTGCAGATTTTTACTTTAGGACTTTGGAAAAATTCATTTCCGCTGAAATACTGCATGGGAGTCAAAGTATTTTGTTCTAGACATATGTTCTCTTGCGCACAAATAATTGATTTTTTGCACAGAAAATATGTTTTCTGCCCTAAAACACATCTTCCGCACAGAAAAACCTCCCACCAAGATGTATATTTGCACAAATGATTTATGTTGGAACTATTATCCTTTATTTCATCAGGGTGAAATGGTGGTGGTGGTGGTGATAATGATATTTACATCCTGTCTTTATCCCAGTCCAAGACTCAAGGTAGTTTACAACAGGTAATACATAACTGAAAATTTCCAGCATACTGAAGTTAAAGAGAAATTAAATTATAAATATATATATAAATATACACACCCATACAAAACAGCTAAATCAGACACCATTAAAAGACATCAACTAAAAACCCAACACATTATATATGGCCCATGTCCCCATCGGAAAAACAAAAAACTATGGTCTGCTAGAATGAAAAGTTCCTCATTTGGACATGGAAAGACAGTAAGGAGGATGCCAGTCTAACCTCTCTGAACAGGAGGTTCCAGAGTGTTGGAATATTCTTTTTTTTCCATTAAAGATGTGAACATTTATAAGTATTCTTTGTTTTCCCATTCATTCTGCCATTGTCAGTCTTCCCCATTAGTAACAGTATCATGATTTTTTCTCCATTTTATACATAAGCAAAACCATCCACATCTATTCAAACTCACACACACAATTTAAAAATATAATAAAATGTGAACATGGGTAAAATTAATCAAACAGAAAGAGAAAAGAAAACTGTGTATATAAAACACACATCAAGGAAAACTGACTGGACCCGCACGTATAACCATAAGACATGACTGAAGGGGGCATTTTTACTTGATAAACATGTCCTCTTTAGGCACTAGAAGTTTATACCATCTGGATCAAAGAAATTCAAACAGCCTCAGATGGTTGGAATATATGGGGTGAGAAAAGCAGACTTGGTGTGATAGGCTACCTGTGAGAGAGCAATGGTTAGAAATGTCATTGTATGCTAAGTTTATCTTATAAATGATATAATTGTATGAGGATATTATCTTACACAGGATATAATTGTGTATAATTGGGTACGGCATATGAATGAGGTCCAGCAAGCAACACTAACAGGAGGCACTCATGGTTTCTTTCTGCTGTGAAGCCCAGGTAGCCCTTGTTAGACATCCAGGCACTCTGGTACCTAGTCTTTCACCACTAGTGACTACTTTCACAGCCATACTATAGCAGCTCAAGAAAGCAGAAAAAAAAGAAAAAAGGAAAAAAGAAAGCAGGACACTGACATAGTGATATGGGATTGCATGCTTACAAGGCTATTTGTGGCTAGATCAACTGAAAAATTGTCTTTCTTCATATATGTCTAGGAAGACTAAGACTGAGTCAGGTACACTTTGGGGGCCAGATGGCCTCCTCCAAGAATGTGAAGGGCTGTATTGTATTGCTGTGGCTGCCATTTTGGGTGACTAGAGCAATACAGTGCAGCCCTTCATATTCTTGGAAGAGGCCATCTAATCCCCAGAGTGTGCCTGACTCAGTCTTAGGCCCTTTTCGCACAGGCATTTTCTCGCACAACAGCCCCGTGAGCCTCGCGGGAGTGGGAGCGTCGCTCCGCAGGACGCACTCCCATTTCCGCCGGGCTCACGGGGTTGAAGCGGCGCGAGCGCGGGTTTTTTGATTTTCGCTTCGCAGCGAAAATCACCCGTGCTCGCACAATGCTCCCCAGCGCCTGCGCGCACTTACCTCTTGTGCGGAGCGTCGGGGAGCCGGCCGGGTCGCGCTTCCTTCCCTCCGCCCCTGGGGAAGGAAGGGGCGGGGCGGGCGCTAGCGCGACGGACGCGACACGTCCTGCTTCGCGCGCACGCGTGCGGGGGGGCGGACACGACAAGCTCCTTTCTCGCGTGGGGGGGTGGACAGGACAGTCTCCTTTCTCACGCGTGCGGGGGGGATGGACGGGACAGGCTCCTTTCTCACGCGCGCGGGGGGATGGACAGATGCGTGAGCTGCTGCCGCTTCCCCGCTCGTTCCTTCGCCTGCGGAAGGAAGGAGGGGGGAAGTGGCAGCCTCCCGGAGAAGGCTTCTTGCGCGAGCCGCCCTCCTCCGTTGCGCGAGTGCCGGCGCTGCGAAAAGGGCCTTAGTCTTCCTAGGCATATATGGAGAATGATAATTTTTCAGTTGATCTAGCCACAAATAGGTGATATCACATAATTCCTAGTTGTTTTTAAGGCCTTGGGGGGTTATTTTTTTGAAGTCCTCTTTTGTGGTTTCCCCCAAAAAACAGTACTTTAAAGAGGAAGCTGCCCAGGGGTGGTTTTTCCCCCTGAAAAATTTGTTTGGGCCAATTTTCTTTCTTGGAATGCTGGGACTTGAGGGTTCTAGTGGTGGTAAAGGCAGCCAAAGGGCCACACAGGAATTCCCAAAGAACTGAATGCTGCCTATGCTCCACATAGTTCCCATCCTTGCTTTAAGATCTTCATCAGACACTCCCTGAGTAGGATGAGGTGTGGAAGTGGTTGCTGAGGTGTGATAGGTTGTTGCTAGGAATAAGACACTCCCCAGAAAAGTTCACTTAGTGCTTAACCTGATGTGGTTTGTTGTGCCGGAAGAAGAATATTCTATCTTCCTATACCTATGTGTCTTAGATTCTATATTGACGTTTGTTTCCACTGTGATACTATGTTGTGTTTATGTTACAGCTTTTGTTTTATGTTTCATTTTTTAAAACTTATTTATCATGTCAGAAAGGGAAACTGAAAAGCACAAAACTCTTATAATTGTGCAATGTTGCTCATTCTAGTTCCAGGATACAACTTGTAGTTACAACATAAAGAATACTAAACTGATTTAATGAGATCCTTTCCTCTCTAAACTCTGTAGTATTTTGATTATCACAAAACTTCATATTTAGCAGTCCAGATTCCAGCATATACTGTATTTCATGCAGTGTATATAAAGTCAAGACCTGCTTCTTAGTAAAAATGTAAAGAATGAACCAAAATATTTGGGAGCTGTATGTGTGCACAAATGAGGAAATATTTTTAATTTGACATTTCCCATCTGAATTATCCCCAGCATCAACTTTCTACCTCATTTGTTGACACTCACTGGCATGGTTTGGACAAAAAATTGTAAAGTACAGTTTATAGTTAAATGCAAGAGTCTCTTGTTATCTCACTGGAAAAACCCTGTCCTGAGGTCTACATTTTGATATTAAAATATGATTCAATGTGCCTGAGAGGTCACCCGGATGGGCACGTAGGCAGCAAAAACCAGGTCAGGCCAGTAAAATCCCCAGTCACATAGCCCCAGGAGACCTCAAGATGTGTAAACCCACAATAAACAAAGGGTTCTCCACCCCGAGATGCCAACTTCAGGGGATTAGCATGTCTGCCCCAAGTTGAGCAAACATTCCATCAGGCGAGGACCATTTACATGAATTCTACATGAAACTAACAAAGCCGAAGATCCTGAGATTTTGGCAACACCTTGCAATCCCATCACACAAAGGAAATTACCATGGGAGAGCTTTGTTATCGCTCCAACACCCATTGTTCTCCCTGGGAAAGGATTAGTCCTCCAGGTACTTTTTCCCCTACAAACAGTCCCAGTTTTTGAGTGGTTCTTTGGATCCCTCCTGGTCACCCCAGCAGACCATTGCTCTGTCCGTTGAGTGATCCCCTCAGCCCTCTCCATGCTGAGCCCCACTTCTCTGCTGCCTTCCCGGACCCAGGACTTCAGGAAAAGGTGCAGTATTACCCCAACTGGACCCCTCCAATACTCCTCTATTCAATTTCCTCTCTTTTGTTTCTTAATAGCTCTTGGGTGCATGAGACTTGCATTCAATAAAATCACTTATTGGACATTCTTGTTTGGCTTTTGGCTTGGCCTGACTCCGTAAAAACTGGGTAAAAAGACCCCACTAGGTTATCCTGCCTCTTGCATTGTTATAGCTCGTGCTCTGGCTAGTTTCCATTCCCCATTACATGCAGCACACCGAGGTGTCCCCAAGGGACCCCAGAAACCAGCGTAACACTCTCCTCTGCCAGTGCAATCATTTTCAGTTTAATTACAATTTGTGGTTATATCCTAATCTTAAAATCATAATTAATCTTAACCATAGTGTAGTGGTAAAGCCAGTTTCATATGTCCAGGTTGGCAGGATTTGGCTCCTCAGAGCATGAGCCAAGTGCTATCTGTGAAGCAAGGCTTCGCCGCAGCAGAGAGTCCCAGTGAAGCAGAAAAATTCCAAAGGCTCATTAGTTAGGCTTAGAGTACTGATTTATTGCCACACTCTAAGGTCATTTCCACATGGGCTTAAAGAAACGGTGCACAGGGTCCTCCAGGAAGGACGTCTGCTCCTGGGAGTGGACTGGGTCAGACCTACTTACTGTAGATCCGCACCTCAGCCCGCTCCCGAATGACCCGAAGTGGTCGTCCAGCGTTCTTTTGAAAGACCACTTGAAAGAGGTCTTTCAAAAGCATGGAGCGCGCCACTCCGTTCCTGCACTCTGGTGCAGAATTGTAGGTTCGCACCAGTGCGAGCCTGCGATCTGCCAGGGTTGGGCTTTAGGCTGGCGAGCTTCAGCGGTTGGTGGAGAGCCTCCACCACCCAGAAGCCACCATTTTCGTCCCCAGAGCAGTGTGGAGTGGCGGCCATGCACTGCTCCGGACCAGCCTGGACCCAAGCGTCGAGTCCAAAGGTCCAGTAAGTACCGGCACGGGGAGATTCACTCGCCCCATGCAGAAATGGCCTAAGATAAGGCTTAGCAAAAACATGCTTGCTTTCCAGCAATTAGACAAAGAGGAAAAACAGAAGATAATGGAGAAAAATCAGGCAGCATCTCCTCTTACAATCAGTATACTGCCAATGGCATGACAGGTCCAGCTAGGGCAACTGACTGGCAGCTGGTCAAGGCAAGCACCAGCCTTTTTATGCTACCTTGTCACCCTGAAACATGTGGGTGACCCAATCAGTGCTCTGGCATGTGGCCTTCTCTAATAAACAAGACATAGCCATAACGATCCTGCTGGCCTTGCACCTGCCTGTCTGGCCACACCGCCTCTTCTCTCTGCCGTCCACTCATAGGAAAACTTTGCCTGCCCAGCAACAACCTTGACATTAGAATTATGCCATAATTCTAAGCTGGATTGCTTTAATAAACCATAATTAAGAATAACCAGTTTGTCTGGGCTTTGATACAACCATAAAAGACAGTCAAAAATAGAAGTGGACCCCTCTGATCTTGTGGCCCTACAAGTGGAGGAGGTGGGATGGGGAGAGCTAAAGAGCTGGAGGAAATGACTGTAATCCTTATTATGCTCCCATTATTTCAATTCCCTTCTCTGGTTTTGTTTTTAGGGGAAGAGCTATCTGATCATCATGACAACCTCCCAAAACATCATGTTCTAATTCTTGTTAGCAGACCATGCAAATATACTTTTACAAATCAAGTTTCCATGTTACAAATAAATCTTTAATAACCCCCTTATAAAAAAAAAATCCCCTTAGCAAAGCAGGGTTTGGATGCCTATATCTGGAGACATACAACACATCAGCCATCACTTTTATGCTACTTTGTTCCAGTCTAAAAGAAAAAGAAAATAAAGTGTGCCAGGTGTTGTGAGGAATAATTATTATTTCTTAGGCATTTTGCTTGATATGGCTTGTTTGGCACAAATGATTTCATTTTAATTTGAAACTGACAGTTTAGCTTTATGGTAAATTAATGACCCATTTTCAAAAATATAGAAATGGATGAAGCAGTTTGGCTAACAGAGCTGACAAAATTTAGAAAATGAGAATATCCTTGCCGAATCACAGTAACATTTCTATAGATTGTTTTTAGATTACACTTTCCAGAATCACCCAGCCCAACAGCACTGTTAGCCATATTGGCTTGGGGAGTCTGAGAACTGTAATCCAAAATCAACATTTCCAAGCTCTGCTGAAAGCATCTAATATAGCAATGTTACCAGCAGTAGGCAGATTAAAGACCTTAGGAATTCCCTAAATGACAGTGCTTTATCACTTGTCCTCAAACAACCAGTAATCGTAAGCAAGATGTGACTGAATCCGAACTATCACTCCTCAGTCACATTAATCCCACACTTAATATTTCTATGTTTCTGTATCCAGTTTTCCTTCTGGGGGAAGAACCGGGGGTGGGGGACTGAACAAAAGTAAATGGATGCTTTCACAAACATTTCTAGCATTGATGAGAACTGTTGAAACAGCCATGACAAATACTATATCTCAGAGGTGTAGGATGACATATTGCTGTGTTCTGATGAGGAGTTAAAGAAGATAGTTTCTCTCTTCTCAGGAAAAAAATGGAAAAAAAATGAATCACAATATGGCAACAGAAAAAAAAGGCCTCAGAAAGAACAGGTTGCTTACCTGTAACTGTGGTTCTTCGAGTGGTCATCTGTGCCATCATACACTAGGAGCTTTAGCGCCTGCGCGGTAGCGTTCGGAAACTTCTAGAGCTTGTTCGCTTGGCGGGAACCCCTCCCCCACGCCGGTACTGCGCATGCTCCTCCCGCCGAGCAACGGTCTCTCCTCAGTTCTGTCGTCCGCCGTAGAACCTACAGGGACCTGAGAAAGAGGGGAGGAAGGGCGGGTGTGTATGATGGCACAGATGACCACTCGAAGAACCACAGTTACAGGTAAGCAACCTGTTCTTCTTCTTCGTGGTCTCTGTGCCTTCATACACTAGGAGACTGTGTAGCTTACCCGTCGGACGGCGGGTCAGGTCCTACAGCACGGAAGCCAACACCTCACGTCCAAACCGGGCATCTCTGCGCGACCGGCAGTCGAGCCTGTAGTGGCGCACGAAGGTCGATGGTTGGGACCAGGTCGCCACACGGCAGAGTTCATGCAGGTCAACTCCTCGCAGGAGGGCCGCAGAAGTAGCCACCGCTCTGGTGGAGTGGGCTCGAAGCAGGACTGGCGGAGGCTTCCTCGCGAGCTCATACGCCAGTTGAATAGTCCGTACCACCCACTTGGAGAAGCGCTGGGTGGACACTTTAAGGCCCTTCCGACGTCGCCCATAGCAAACGAAGAGATGCGGCGTCTGTCGGAAGGAAGCAGTCCTGTCCATGTAGAAGGCCACGGCCCGACGCACGTCCAGGGAGTGGAGGGACCGCTCCAACGGTGTCGTCGGGTTCGGGAAGAAGGCAGGCAGGATGATGTCCTGGTTGAGATGGAAACTGGACACCACCTTAGGCAGGAACGAGATGTCAGGTCTCAGGACCACCTTGTCTCTGTGGAAGACCGTGAAGGGCTCATCGGATCGAAGAGCTGTGATCTCACCCGCTCGCCTCGCTGAGGTCACCGCTACCAAGAAGGCAGTTTTCATGGTCAGGAGCCTATCATCCGAGGTCGCCATCGGCTCGAAGGGCGGCTTTGTCAGCTGCGAGAGCACCAGCGAGAGGGACCACGGCGGTAGCGGCGGCGATACCGGCGGGTAGAGATGATGAAGTCCTTTCAGGAACCGCTTAACGGTATCGTTCCTGAAGAAGGCGGAGGCAGCCGATCGTGGCGGTTGGTATGCCACGATCGCGGAGAGATACACCTTCAGGGATGGAAACGCCAGCCCCTGTTGCCGGAGGTGCAGGAGGAAATGCAGGACGGTAGAGAGCCCCGCGGGCGATACCGGCTCACTCCTCTCGTTAGCGAAGGTCAGGAAGCGTCGCCATTTATATTGATAGTTGCGACGGGTGGATTCCTTCCTGGCCGCGACGAGGACGGTACCGAGCACGGGATCGTAGTGCGATATCCTCCAGGCATGGAGGGCCAGGCGCGGCAGGTCCGGATGGAGGACTCGGCCGCCGGAGTGGGAGAGCAGGTCCGGTGTCGGTGGCAACCGGAGCAGGTCGTCTCGTGCGGCTTGTAGCAGGGGTGCGAACCAATGTTGCCTCGGCCAGTACGGGGCTACCAGGATCGCGTCGGCTCGGTCGGCGAGGATCTTCGATATCGTCCGGCCGAGCAGCGGGAACGTCGGGAACGCGTAGAGGAGTTCCCCGGTCCACGGAAACTGGAAAGCGTCCCCGATGGAGGCACGATCGTGGCCCGCTCTGGAACAGAATCGGCGACACTTCGCGTTTTCCCTGGTCGCGAAGAGGTCGATTGAAGGTTCGCCCCAGCGGTCCCGAATCAGTCTGAACGCCTCTCCGGAGAGAGACCATCCGTGATGGGATGAGGTGTCCCTGCTGAGGGCGTCTGCCGTGGTGTTCTCCTGCCCGGCCAGGTGAACTGCCACGGGATGCGTATGCAGGCGAATGCACCATTCCCACAAGTCGAGTGCAATGTTGAGCAGGGTTGTGGAGTGAGTCCCTCCTTGTCTGTTGATGTAACAGACGGCGGTGGTATTGTCCGTCAGAACCAGGACCGTCCGCCCCGCTACGACGTGGCGGAACGCCTGTAGCGCTTTCAAGACGGCGAGCAGCTCCAGCGCGTTGATATGGAGAGCGGTCTCGTCGTCGGTCCATCTGTCGCGGACTCTGAGATCGCCGCAGTGGGCACCCCATCCATACAGGGAGGCGTCGGTCGTTACCGTCACCTTCGGTGTCGGCTGTTGGAAAGGCATCCCTGACATGAGATTGCGTCGCGACTGCCACCATCGGAGGGATGAGCGGACGTCTTCCGGCAGCTGCAGTCGGAGTGTCTGTTCGTCTCGCAGGGGGTCGAATATGCGGACGAACCAGTGTTGAAGAGGTCTCGCTCTCAGCCTGGCGAGATATGTCACAGCGGTCGTCGCAGCCATGTAGCCCAAGAGCTGCTGGACGCTTCTCGCAGATAACGTCGGGGCCGTACGAGCGTGAGCGGCGGCCCGGATCAGGGTTTGGGCTCGAGACTCTGGTAGGTACGCCCTGGCGGAGGTCGAGTCGAGCGTCGCCCCGATGAAGTCCAAGATCCTCGCCGGCTCGAGGTGGGACTTCTTCGGATTCACCCGTAGACCAAGGCGGGTCAGGAGTGACAACGGAGGGTACCGTCGGCTTTCGGTACCGTGAAGTACCTGGAGAAGAAGCCGGTGGTCTTGGCTTCTTGCGGGAGCTGCTCGATCGCCCCTTTCTGGAGGAGGGACTGGATCTCTTCCAGGAGGTCCGGACTCGATGGCGTGGAATAGTAAGCGCCTCGAGGCGGAATATCGAGAAACTCGATGGCGTAGCCAAGACGGACGATAGAAAGCACCCAAGAGTCCGTAGTGACACATTGCCACTCCGCGAGATGTCGAGCCAGAGTCGGTCGGTCTCCGAGCGCTGATGGTAGGCTGAAGAGTGGGTATTGGTAGGTCCTGCCAGGCACGTCAAAACCGAGACTTTGTCTCGGAGGAGGACTTCTTGGACGAAGCCGGGTGTCGTCTAATCGTGCGTCTGGCCGATGAGCCGGAGGATGGTCTCGACTGTCCAGACTGGGCCGAACGCTGGAACGACGAGGTGGAAGATCGTCGCCAGGATGGGCGGAAGGTGGAGGCCCTGCGGGCTTGCGTGGCCAGCTGTAGCCCGATCTTCTTGGCGGTCAGCCTCGCCTTAACGAGATTGTCCAAAGCTTCATCGGTGGACGAATTGAATAGGCCCTCACCGTCGAAGGGGAGATCTTCAATCCTCCTTCTGGTGTCCTCCTGGATGTCGGCCGGCCGCAGCCAAGCATGGCGGCGCAGGCCGATGGATCCCGCCATGACCCGGGAGGCAATCTCCACTGCGTGCCTGGAGGAGGCCATCTGCTGCCGAGCGATGGAGATGGCCTCGTTGAAGATCACGGAGGAGGCTTGGCGGATGTCCTCCGGTACCGCCTCCATCGCCGGTTGCAGGCGATCGAGCACCTTTTTCAGGTATGCCGCGAGGCAAGCCTGAGTGTTGGACAGCCTGATCTGCAAGGAGGCGGCGGAATAGAACCTTCTTGCATAGGCGTCCAACTTCCTGCCCTCTTTGTCCGGCGGGGTGGTGTGTTGCCTGCCGGAGCCTTTCGTCTGTGCCGACTCGACCACCACAGAGTTCGGTGCAGGGTGATTAAAGAGATAACCGGCGTTATCCTTCTGCACCCTGTAGAGGTGTTCCAGCCGCTGCGGTATCGGCTGAGCCGAGGCCGGCCTATCCCAGGCGGCCTTCACCAGTCTGGATACCCGGGGCAGGAGAGGCAGCAGGGCCGTGGCAGGTTGCTTCCCTTCAAAGACGGAGAAGACTGGATCGTCGTCCTCCGGCTCCGCATTGGCGATCTTCAGGCCGAGGGTAGTAGCCATGCGGAGCAGCATCGCAGAGAACTGGTGGACGTCCTCTGGAGCAGAATCTGGGATCGGGTCCCCGAATCCCAGCGGAGGAGACTCCTGGGAGGCCGCCTCAGACACCTCTGATTCCGCACTCGAGTCGTACGACTCTGAGGTCGGTGAGTCCTCTCGCCGCTCGCTTTCCGGCTCCTTCGCAGTCGCCACAGGTGTTGCCTTCCTAGGCTTCTCTGCAGCCGGGGCGGTGGTAGTAGCAGCGTCCCGCTTGGGCTGGCTGACCACTGACTTCACCTTCTTAGTGGTGACAGGGGTAGTCTGGCAGGCTGACGTCGTCGTAGCCCACTCAGTCACCACCGACTCTGTAGGGCGCGTCGCCGTTGCCGTGACCCTAGGAGGTGGCGATATCGCCCGATACCGAGGTGAAGGCTCCCTCGCCCTATGATATCGAGGAGAGGGAGAGCGGCTGAAGGAGCGGCGGTCCGACGGAGATCGGCTTCGGTGTCGACGGTACCGAGCCTCGTCCCCTCTAGGCAAGCGCGATTCGCGCTGTCGACGAGGTGACCGGGACCTCTGGAAGGTCTCCCAGCGACTCGGGCCACGATGGTACCGATCCCGGTACGATGGCGAATGTGACCGATAAGAGGCCGGGCGCTCTCTCCATTCAGATTCCCTCGCGTACCTGGCCACGTAGGACGCCGAGGTGTATCTGGAGGCAGACGAGCGAGGTTGTTCCTCTCTGTCTCCCTAGGAGGCAGCGAGGCCACCGGACGCTCGGAAGAGCGGGACCGGGACCGGAAGGAGGTCGAACGCCGCTCCGGAGAAGCAGAGGGCTCTCTCTGCTGCAGGTCGGCCGACCTGCGACGGCTAGGAGGGCGGTGGCGCTCCTCCACCAGGGTTGGAGGGTCTGCCACAGGCGAGTCCGGGCGCTGTTGGGGAACGTCCTCGATCTCATCATCCGAGAGATCGACGGACTCGCCTCGCCCTTTGGAAGGCTGCTGAGTAGGAGGAGGAGTAGGAGGTTGAACGTCCCCAGCCGGGGAGCGCTTCTTCTCCTCCTCCTTCTTCTTCTTCTCCTTGCCCTTGCCTCCGTCCGGAGCAGGGCGCTTTTTAGCAGGCGTCTCCGTCAGGGGAGCCTCAGCCTTCCTCGCCGTCGAGGATCCTTTCACTGACTTGGCAGCCGCCGACAGCTTCGGGATCCTCGGTAACGCCGAGATCGGCGTTTTCGCCGGTACCGAGCCCGATACCGACGAGGTGGACGGAACGGCAGCCGCCGATACCGTCGATGGCGTGGTCGTCTTCTTGTCGGCCATCTTGGAAGTGGAGGTCTCGTCTATCGCCCGCAGAGACTGTTCCCAACAATAAGACCTAAGTCTCGCGGACCGGTTGCGGAGAGTTTGGGGAGTAAAATCCCGGCAAATTGGGCAAGTCCGAATGTTGTGGTACTCACCCAAACAGAAAAGACACTCCTTGTGGCCGTCGTTGAGGGCAACTTTGCACCCGCAGGACACGCACTTCTTGAAGAGCGCGGACATAAGACGAAGAACGCCAAACTGCGAAAATCCGAAAAGACCAAAAGCCGAAGGGGGAGTCCAAAAGAGAGGTCAGAGACAGTCCAAAAGTCCGTAAAACCGTGAAAACAGCAAGCCAAGCACAAAAGTGAGAGGAACAAACCAAAGAACCTTCCGTACGCGACGGCGGACGAGAAAGAACTGAGGAGAGACCGTTGCTCGGCGGGAGGAGCATGCGCAGTACCGGCGTGGGGGAGGGGTTCCCGCCAAGCGAACAAGCTCTAGAAGTTTCCGAACGCTACCGCGCAGGCGCTAAAGCTCCTAGTGTATGATGGCACAGAGACCACGAAGAAGAACCAAAAATTTGCATATAGTAGAAAAAGAACCTTTCTTAATTTTCTTTTGACACTATTCACTAGAATCACTAAAATGCTTTAGTGAATTAGAAAGTGGAGGAATTGGCAGTGGCTTGAAATTTGAAAATGGAATAGGTTGTCACTCAAATTTTGTTAAGGCAAATGCAAAATATATTGGCAGAATTAAAATACACAGCTGCAAAGTCAAGTATAGGACACAACTGGAGGTCTCCAAAGCAACTAAGAAAACTGCAGTGGATTGAAAAAAAAACTAAGAGGCCATGAACATACATACAAGCAAGTACAAAATCATAACAGTAAGATATTTGTGGTATCCATTTACTTCCCATGTGGAATCCCTACAAACTTCTGATCAAATTTCAACAAAGTACAGTTTTCTATATTTTTATTCCAACATAAAGACATACCATTATTTATGATATACACCTTATATGATCCTTTCTTTCCTTAGACAGGTAACTTCTGTTGAGGCTGGGTTACATTAAGCTGTTGTATGAAACATCCTTGGTAAACAAAGAATTATAGTCAGAAATTTCTTTATTGACCTGGTTGTTCTCTTCTGTTTTCTTCATTTTAACTTTGCTTCAAAGTAAAATAAACTATCATGGGATGACTGCATCAAACCTGAACCACACTATGGTCCTTTCTGCACCAGGCAATTAGAATGGGGCAGTGCGTCCTCTCAGAGGTCATCTGCACCTTGGAGTGGACTAGGAGTGGACTACTTACTGGAGATCCGCACCTCAGTCTGCTCCAAAACGACCCCAAGAGGTCCTCCAGCGTGTTTTCTAACAACCGCAAAAAACGGGTCTTTATTTTCCTGGAACGCGCCATTGTGTTCCTGCTCCCTTGTGCAGATTCACAGACTCGCACCAATGCAAGCCTGTAATCTGCAGAGGGCGGGCTTTAGGCATGGTGAGCTTCAGTGGTTGGTCCATGACCAACTAGAAGCCACCATTTTGGAAGCCAGAAGCTGCCATTTTGAAAGCTGGAAGTCACCATTTTGGATGCCAGAGCAGTGCAGATCTATAGACCTCGCACTGCTCCGATTTGCCCTGGACCAAGGAGGAGCCCTGTGGAAGGGCTTCAGGGACAGTTCGCATTGCTTCGGACCCCAGAAGAAGCAGTAGGTAATGGCACGGAGTGATTCTCTCACCTCGAGCGGAAAGGGCCCATGTTTATCCTACCTTTCATGCAATATAAAGTGTAATGTCCATCCTGAGGAGCTAAAGCATCCCATAATTTTTGGTCTTAAAACTTCATTCAAATAATTGAGTCATATTGTTAGATAAGATTTCTATTGTTCTGGGAATATATATGACACCTGGTCTGGAGGGAGCTATACTTCCCATGAAATATAAGGTATTCAGCTGGGATGCCTCTGGATTCAGAATTTTGTCATTTGTACTATGTCCTACTGTTGATGAAATGGTCAAACAACAGAAGTAGCTAGTACTGTGTTGTCCTTGCTTTATGTTAAAAGAAGTACCTACTTAAGGATGGGTTTACTAGCTACTTTCTAGTTTTTTCTGATATAAGTCTGAACTGAAAGAGTTGGTAGATAGTCCATAGCTCACCAAAAGTTCTGTTCCAAGATGTTCTTCAAAAAGTGAGTGTGTCACTAATAATCTCTACATTTCCCTGACATCTGTCAGAAACAGTCATCTTATAAGGAGTGTTATTCTGATACATGCAAGCCATACAGTGCCATGTACCTTGTCGAACTGATCACATTGAACTGCAGTTGCAAATACCCCAAATATTTGTCCCACTGGCATTCAAGCTCAACCCACAAGACTTCACTTGAGTTACGTTGCAGAGCAGCTGTGAAGATTCATGGAGTAAAAATATCAACAGCTGAGCAAAATCCATCTTTCTAGTTGAATTCTGCTGCTGCCAAAACCCATCCCCTTTGCAGTGTCCTCTTAAGTGTCATCTCAAAATTTTCCAAGTCTTGGAAATGAGAGCAAAAGTGCAAATCGTACATATAAAGACCTCAGGGAACGGATCATTTCCTGACTGATGGGAGTAATTCAGAAGACCTCCCAAAGCTTGGAGGCAAAGATATTGTTTGAACCCTGAATTTGTCTGCCAAAGGTCATGAAAACACCTTGAAAAGACCAAGTTAAATATGAGACAGATTCTTTTTATACACTGTCCATAAACTTATTATTTATTTATTCAATTTACTAACTACATTTATGTCCTCCCTTTTCCATATTGAGCTCAGAGCACCCTATGGGACTCATTAGAACTGCACCCTTATCTTGCTCACATCCTTACTGTTAGTCACACAGAGTGAAGTGAAAGGGCTTGCCAAAAGTGTACAAAAGGGTTACTTTGGCTAGTTAGGAATCTTACTTCTTCAGAAAAGCTGAAGGATCACATAACTCCTCTGCTCCTAATGCTTTCGTATTTCCCCGAGAGGTACCTTGCAGAATCTTAAGAAGAACTCTTTGTGGGGTTTGGACAACTTTGAGCTATGACTTTTATATGATGACCAAGGAGCTATGGCTATATAGTGGAATAAAATTTAATTGAAAAAATGTATAAATGACCCATGGTCTTTCCATTTTTGTAAGCTTTATTCAGCTATTCATCAAAGACTTTCCTTTATTAGTCATATTGATAAGAAAACTGCACTCCTCAAAATTTTATCTTATACCACCCACAGTACAAATAGTAGTGTGTGGTTGTGTCCAAACAAATGTATTTTTCAGGTTGGGTAAATATGTGAGACAATTATCTGCAGTGTTCTCCAAAAAGGCCTGCAGCATGTTTCTGTTGGAAAAGAAACCAATGGAAAGGCACCCACTGATTTCAGTGAAGAATATATCAGGCTTGAGGTAATCATGATAATATAAGAGATGATGGTATATCATGGGTCTGTCAAAGCAAATTACTTGCTTCAGGTGAGTGAACAAAGTAGGATTTTATAAGGCTAGATAAAATATCCCAAGGTCTGAGGCTAAATTTAATGACTTCTTTTTCTGCTCGGCAGTGGATAATTCTCCTACTCCAGTAGTATTACATAGAATCATAGAATCATAGAAATGTAGAGTTGGAAGAGACCACACAGGCCGTCCAGTCCAACCCCCTGCCATGCAGGAACACCCTCAAATCAATCCCGACAGATGGCCATCAAGCCTCTGCTTAAAAACCTCCAAGGAAGGAGACTCCACTACACTCCGAGGCAGCAGATTCCATTGCCGGACAGCCCTGACTGTCAGGAAGTTCTTCCTGAGGTTCAGGTGGAATCTCCTTTCCTGCAGCTTGAATCCATTGCTCCTTGTCCTGGTCTCTGGAGCAGCAGAAAACAAGCCCCCTCCTTCCTCTACGTGGCATCCCTTCAAATATTTAAACATGGCTATCATGTCACCTCTTAACCTCCTCTTCTGCAGACTAAACATACCCAGCTCTCTAAGTCTATCCTCATAGGGCATGTCTTCCAGGCCTCTCACCATTTTGGTCACCCTCCTCTGGACTTGCTCCAGCTTGTCAATATCCTTCTTGAATTGGGGTGCCCAGAACTGGACACAGTATTCAAGATGGGGTCTAACCAAAGCAGAGTAGAGTGGTACCAGTACCTCCCTCGATCTAGACACCATACTCCTATTGATGCAGTCGAGAATTGCATTGGCTTTCTTGGCTGCCGCATCACACTGCTGACTCATGTTCAGCTTGTGGTCTATGAAGACTCCTAGATCCCTTTCACACGTACTGCTATCCAGCCACGTGTCCCCCATCCTATATTTCTGTATTCCATTTTTTCTGCCTAAGTGTAGGACCTTACATTTCTCTCTGTTGAATTTCATTTTGTTCGCCCTGGCCCAGCTCTCCAATCTATCCAGGTCATTTTGAATTTTGATCCTGTCCTCTGGCGTATTAGCAACCCCTCCCAATTTGGTGTCATCTGCAAATTTGATGAGCATGCCCTCTATTCCTTCATCCAAGTCATTGATAAAAATATTGAACAGCACTGGGCCCAGGACAGAACCCTGTGGCACCCCACTAGTCACTTCTCTCCAGGATGAAAAGCAGCCATTCGTGATCACCCTTTGGGTTCGGTCGGTCAACCAATTACAAATCCAAATAACAGTAGCCCTGTCCAGCCCACATTTTACTAGCTTCTTTGCAAGAATGTCATGGGGAACTTTGTCGAAGGCCTTACTGAAATCAAGGTATGCTACATCCACAGCATTCCCTTCATCTATCAAGCTAGTAACTCTATCATAAAAAGAGATAAGATTAGTCTGGCATGACTTATTTTTGAGAAATCCATGTTGACTTCTTGTAATTACTGTGTTGCTTTCTAAATGATTAGAAACTGACTGCTTAATGATCTGCTCCAGTATCTTTCCGGGTACTGATGTCAGGCTGACTGGGCGATAATTATTTGGGTCCTCTTTTTTTCCCTTCTTGAAGATGGGGATAACATTTGCTCTCTTCCAGTCTGCTGGAACTTCTCCTGTCCTCCAAGATTTCTCAAAAATTATAGCAAGCGGTTCCAAAATGACCTCTGCCAGCTCTTTTAATATCCTAGGATGCAATTCATCTGGCCCTGGAGACTTGAATTCATCCAATGTGGCCAGGTATTCCTGTACCACCTCTCTACCTATTATGTACCTCATTTCTCCTGCTTCCTCCCCTGCTTCCCAACCACCAGGTTGAGTGCTTGTATCCTTCTGGGAAAAAACGGAGGCAAAGAAGGTGTTAAGTAGTTCTGCCTTTTCTCTTCACCCTGTGAGTAACTCGCCATCTTCTCTGCGCAGCGACCCTACTGTCTCCTTCTTTTTCTTTTTGCTGCGGACATATTTTAAAAAACCCTTTTTATTGTTTTTAAATAAAACTTAGGCCAGCCTAAGTTCGTTCTGTGCTTTAGCCTTTCTGACTTCCTCCCTACATCTCCTAGCTACTTGCTGAAATTCTTCTTTGGTGGTTTCCCCCTTCTTCCATTTCCTATACATGTTTCTCTTGACTCTTAGCTCAGCTGAGAGTTCTTTAGTCAACCATTCTGGTTTCTTCAGATGCCTTCCATTTTTCCTCCTTATTGGCACAGTTTTAGACTGTGCCTTCAGTATCTCCTTTTTAAGGAACTCCCATGCCTCCTGAACTCCTTTCCTTTCACTATTCCTGACCATGGAATTCCAGCCAGCAGCTCCCTAAGTTTACAGAAGTCCGCTTTTTTAAAATCTAAGATGAGTGTCTGGCTACCCTTATCTTCTCCTTCCCACTGAATGCTAAATTCCAACAGGGCATGGTCACTCCCCCCTAAAGATCCAACCACTTCTACCTCATTAACAAGGTCATCCCTGTTGGTCAAGACCAGATCTAGAATATTTGACTGCCAGCATATATCGGGGTAATTGAAATCTCCTATTATTACTGTATCTCTCCTCTTTGAATGTGAAGTCATTTGGTTGAGGAAGGCATCATCAAGGTCCTCAGCCTGGGTTGGAGGTCTGTAGTAAACCCCCACCAGAATATCCCTATTGTTTCTCGCTGCCTTAATTCTTACCCAAATGCTCTCGACCTGGCTTTCTGGGTTTAAGTCCTGGATCTCTTCACAGGTGAAAACATCCTTGACATACAAGGCTACTCCTCCTCCTTTCTTGTTTGGTCTATTTTTACAAAATAGGCTATACCCCTCTATTCCTATATTCCAATCATGAGACTCATCCCACCAGGTCTCAGTGATGCCTATCAAATCATATTCATTTTCTTGTACTAGGAGTACAAGCTCATCCTGCTTGTTTCCCATACTCCTTGCATTAGTGTAGAGACACTTAAGTCCCGGGCCCTTCCTGCAAGTCCTGTACTATTGTTTCTAGTCCTCCCGCCATTGGCCACTTGTACTACTTGTCCAGTATCATTTGGGCCTTTTTCCCCTGTGTTCTCTGAGTCCTTGCCCTAAATAATATTGTCTCCCTCCCCAGTGGATCTTAGTTTAAAGATCTCTTAATCTTCCTTGCAAGACTGTTTGCAAAAACATTCCTGCCCAGTTTTGTGAGGTGCAGCCCATCCCTCGCCAGAAGCCCATGGTCATGGAAATTCAGGCCATGTTCCAAAAACCCAAACCGTTGTTGGCGGCACCATGTGCGGAGCCAGTTGTTGACCTCTACTATCGCCCTTTCCCTATGTGCGGCGTATCCTTGAACAGGGAGGAGAGACGAAATGACCACCTGTGCACCAAGGTCCTTAAGCTTTGTCCCCATACGCTCGTAGTCCTTTGCAATGTGGTAAAAGCTGCTCCTCGCAGTGTCATTGGTTCCAACATGAACCAAAATGAGGGGCTTATAGTCAGTGGGTTTGACTAGCCTGGTTAGCCTCTCCGTTATGTGGTTGATCCTGGCCCCAGGAAGACAACAGACCTCTCGATTGAGCTTGTCCGTTTTGCAGATTGCTGTTTCAGGTCCTCTTAGCAAAGAGTCCCCAACAACCAGAACTCGCCTCTTCTGAGGCTTCCCCTGGGCTCCTCGATAAGCGTGTTTTACTAGGACTGCCTGAGCATTCTGTTGAGGCTGGGAGCGTTGATCTAGTTCCTGTTGCTGAAGTTGGATTCTTTCTTGTTGGCATACAGTTCCCTCTGCGTAGTGCTCCTCATTGTCTGTAAGTCCAAGTACATCAAAGCGATTGTGTAGGTTAAGAGTCTCTGTTACCTTTTTGGTCCTTTTACTCCTCCATGCGACATTTGCCCAAGCCTCCGTTTCCTGGCGCAGTGTACTGGCTTCCTGATCTGGCAGCTCCTCCGTGTATTTGGATTTCCGGTAGGTCTTCTCTTCCCTATCCAAAAACTCCTCCCCTTCCCTAATAAGGTGGAGATCAGAAATTCGTGCCTCCAGCTGGCGAACCTTCTCCTCCAAGAAGGTGACCAGCTTGCACTTGGTGCAGGTGTAACTCGTTGAATATTTTTGGTTAGGGCACTTGTGTTAGGTTTCCTCTTTGCAAATATATTAATAGGAAGCCCTAACTTTGTAAACAGTCTTTTTTCAAGTTTTCATGTCTGGTGGAGACTTATATCAGAATAAATTGAGACAAGAGATTGTAGAGAAAGGAAAGACAATGAAATAAACTGAGGCTGTATTTTGTTTTGTTTTTGCTCCTGGCACTGCAAAATTACTGTCATCTCATTGGAATAATATCAATTGTGATTATTTTCAGCAACAACTGGATTGCATGCGCACACGCACACACATATCTACCCAATGAGTCTGGAAAAAATGTTGTGGCTACAACTTCCAGAATCTCTCATTCAACATGGCAACTACCTGTGCTGGATAGATTTTGTTGTGCTCCAGAAAGTAAGTTTTCCAAGCTTTGCCACTGACCCACTTAAAACAGTCTGTGGTCAGGAGCCTATTTTCATTTATATGACTTATGTGAAGGAGCTGGGTGCAGAAGCAGGTTCATATTTCTCCTGAATGCCTAATAGGCTGCCATTGTCATTTGGGAAGTCAAGGGCGGTGGTATTGGTGAGGAGCTTTGCTTTGCTTCTAGTATGATGGATCAGTGCTACTACCTAACACAATTCCAAATATTCATTTTGCAATCTAAAACTTTCAGTGTATCCCTTTGTGTTAAAATAATAACATTTTGAATGCCAAGGACTTCATTTCAACAAAGAAATTCAAATAAATAGCTGTGTAGAGAAAAAAACAGAGGTTGAATAGGCATCTGTCAAGTGTGCTTTGATTGTGTATTCCTGAATGGAAGAGAGTTGGACTGGATGATTCTATGATTTGCAGCCATACTCTGCAAAGTGAGTCATCTCATCCTCCATAGAGCCTTAGTTTAAGCTGAACCAATTACAAATTGAAATTGGACTCTAAAAGGCATTTAGATCTCTTGACTGTAGTGACTGCTGTTCTAAATGGGCAACACTTCCGTAAAATCTAGAAACTGGCTGGGTGCTATGGAACCATTCTAGGTAGAGTTATCAGGCCTCTGAGCCCCTCTCAAAGTCTCCAAGAATTAATCTCATCCCAAGCTGCTGGTGAGGTCTAGAAACTGGCTGGGTGTCCTCCTTAACCACCCCTCAATACTCTCTCCCAAATGTTTTAATTGGTGATGCGTTGAAGAGACTGTCAGAAACAGATTCGGCTGGAACTTTGTTCTTCCCCTCTGTTTCCCAATCTGAAGCCAGCAGCAGAACTCAGCTTGTAGTTTTACAAGTTGCTCAAAACAGGAAAGCTGAGTTGGAGGGTTGAGAGCACATGCACACCTTTGAAAGTGGAAGTTAATTTCATAGCGTGATGCTGTGTGCAAAGAGTGAGCAGTTCTCTAAGCAAGACCACCACTGCCATGGTTAAGGACTCAGCAAGACTGTGAGAGACAGCTGAGGAAAGGAAGGCAAGGTTTATGGATTAAGTCACATCCTCCCCACTTCATTTTATTATTGATTTTCTTTCCAACACCTTCTGGGCTGCTCTTCCTCCCCCCACCCAAGGCTTCTCCCTAACTTTTCAGTTCCAGCCAATCAAACATACCATTTCAGTTTCTGGGAAAGTTCCTCAGACTTTATAAGCTGCAGTCCTGCTGCCTTCACTGGATGTGGTGATCAAGCTATCTCTCTTCTTACTGTCATAAGCTACTGCATTGGGATGAGCAAGCACAATGTTCCATTGGACAGATGGCTGTGTTGGTAGATGGGGTGAGTGAGAATCCCTTCTATCTTACAGTTGTTAGTTTTTCCTCCTCCTTCTCTCCCACCAGAAATAACTGGAATAGTTATGTTATTACTGCTTGTTATAATGAAACTGAGCCCTTCCTCCCAGTTTTTGAAATTACCTCCCACCTCCACAGTATCCAACCCAGTATGCTTGATTTGTTTTCTTTTGCTGCTTCTTTGCAGTGGGAAGATTGGGCAACTCAGAATGTATGGAAGCAGGGGATGGGAAGGGCTGCTTGTTTCTATTGCTTGTTTCTATCCCAAAGTGTGTGTGGGAAGCTGTTTTCCCATTATACAGTCTGGAGTTTCTTCTGCAAATGAATTGAGCTTGTGAAGTTTCACATCTAGAATGCAGAGGGACCAAGACAGATCAGAAACCTGGACTTCTACAATTCACAGTGTTCCTTGCTTGGGAGAGGGTTGGATCAGTTGCATAGAGGTGGGGGGGTGATGGGGGCAGTTCACCCCAGTGGCAATTTTGGGGGGCATCCCTGCTCCTAGCCACGCCCCCATGCACCGAGACCACGCCCCTGTGCACTGAGGCCATGCCCAACACACCACGGCCATGCCCCCGCATTGTAGTCCCGCCTCCCTTGCACATACTCCAAACTCTGCCAGTGGGCTGGATTCATTCCCTGGAGCTATTTTCAATGTAATTAATCCTATTTAAAAATTATGAGTTGCTTTAAAAATAACTATCTATTTTATTCAAAGTCTTCACTCTTGACAACAACAGCAACCATTCAAAAAAAAAAGTTCAAACATATTATGGCTGAATAGTAATTAAAGGTATGATTGCTACTTCTGTCATGGATTCTACATGCAAATAATGATTAAATCATAGAATTCCATAAGCCATTGGAATATACATGAGTCTGTCCTATATGTTACATTGATATCAAGTGTTTTTTGTAAATCAAACACTGGCAAGAAATTGGAGTCTGAGATGTGGAAGAGTTGCAATTACATCACAGCTACAATAGCTATACAGTGCTTAGAACAGTTTCCCCTTTTGCTTTACGAGTTTAATCATCTCATCTCACATATTAAACCATAGCCAGGGACATTTTGTCTATTTATATGCACAACAGAGGGCGAAAAAAGCAGTTTACTTAATGCCATCACCAGGAGTGCCCCGTCTTTAATTTGAGGTGACAATGAGGAAAGAAGGAGACCTCCCTCCATTCTTTTTCTGTAGCTAGAGATAGGCAAAAAAATCATTATCAGAGAGGATTTTGGGGGAAGAGGAATTCTCCAGTGTCTGAAATTAAAATGTAACCTAGAAAACAGCTCAGAATTGTTGACTTTATAATGAGTGTGTGCTGAATTGCCAAAAGTAATATTATGAGCCATGGAATTATGACCTTTAGCATCATCAGAAGTTTAGTTCAAAGACGAACAACTTTTGAGGGTATAGAGGCCATTTTTGCCATCTCCTGGCATGCACCCTGACCTTCTCCTTAGAGAAACAATTTTTAATTCCAGAAAATCAAAAGAAAGGCCATCCTTTCTTTTTTTCCCCATCCTAAAAATGCCTCTTGCAGCACAAGAAGTGAAAATCTGGCAATTCTAGAACAAAGCTCTTTTTCTATCAAAAACAGCATGCAGTGAAGTATATTTTGAAACAAATCACATCCTTGAGAGGCTTCTGGAATATGATTCACTGTTTTGAGGATTAAACATTTTTTCTGGGGTTGGAGTCTTGGAAGGGTCTGTAAGGTCCTAGAGACACTACTAGTAGCCCTTGTGGTATGCGTGAAATTACTTTGCCCTCTTACTATACAATTTGTAGTTTCTGGTATTTTGGGTTATAACTTCCTGAGATGCTCAGGTAGAAAAAGAAGAAGAAGAGAAAAACAAGGAGAAACATGCAGCAAGGAGAAGAAGAGGGGGCTGTAGAAGATCATCTGCTAGGTTCCTCCATTTCAAGAACAAGAACTGCAGGACCATTTTGAGGTTTAAGGGAAGAACATATAAAATAATTTGAGATGTCATAAAATGACTTAACTCTCAATTCTGAAACATCATCTTGCAAACAGAGCAGTAATGTTACATAGATGACTTTTCATGGGCTTACCTTTGTTGCAGCATCAAAGCATACAAAACCCATGCCAAAATCTATGGTAAGCCCCATAAGATGACTCTCCAAAACACAGGCATATGTCTTGCACTAAAAAGAAAAAAAGAAAGAAAAAGAAAAAAAAGTTAAAAATGTTAAGTTGTACTTTGCTTAACTGTATACTTTTTACAAAATTCAGGTAAGAGGTAAATTTTAATAGTAATTTGTGTTAAATATATTATCAGCAAATGGAAAGCAACAGGAAAAAAGGAAGACCACACTACAAGTGGATTGACTCAAGGAATCCACAATCCTGAATTTGAAAGCTCTGAGTATAGGGTAGTTGATCACTGAGGATCTTGGAAGTCTCTCATTCATAAGATCACCATAAGGGAAAGTTGACTTGTTAGTAAATAAAATCAATAACTGCTCAACAAAAAATGCAATAAAAGGAATATCTGATAAGTGTACCCTATCATGGCTAATGTATTTATATATGGACACCTGAAATATTTCTGTAGATAACTGTGATATTTTCTTTTAAAACTGTTAAATTTATAGAGTGAAAGTTAATGAGGCTATTTGAGGGAATTTATACCAAATTATACCATGTACTTGAAGGACTGGGACTTAGGAAGGTACCTTTTGTATTGTAAAAGCCAAAAATATGCCAGCGCTCCTCCTTATTAAGACACTGCTCTGAACTTTATCCCTGTCAAGGTCTCAGAAGACATTAGTGGATCAAAGCTTTCAATGTCACCTCAGTTATTGTAAGTTAACAAAAAAAAAGTGATTACCATGAGTATTATTGCTGCTGAAAACTGGAAATCATGATGAAAACAACTTCCACTGCATTTGGGATAACTTCTATGGATTCAGTCCAGACTTAATCACCTATAAAGTAGCTCACTGAAATCAATGTGACTGTGGTTAATTATGACTTAGACCCTTTTCACATCTTACCTTTTCTCGGTGCTGAGGTGCGGGGATCGTGCAAGCAGCCTCTTATGAGAGGCCCTCATGTCCCCACTGCTTCAGCTCCACAGCCACTGCCTGCTAATGAGCAGGCAGTGTTAGAGCTCCTCCTCTTCCTTCTGCAGTGCAGCCTGGGATTTTCCCAGGCTGCACTGGGGCAGGAAGCGTGAGTGCCGCAACTCCGGAGGCTCCACACGCACAGTAAGTGTGCACAGGGCCCTGGAACAATGCACGATCATGCACCATTTTCAGCTAGAAGCCGAAAATGAAATAGTGCATGATCGGTGCCTGCCAGCCCCAGCAGCATTGCACAAATGCAAAGACATCATGTGGACGGCTCCTCGCAATTGCGTGACACTCCAGAGGCCCTTTCGCTTGGCAAATGCCATGTGAAAAGGGCCTTAGGTAACTCCAATTGATATCTGTGGGTATACTCTAAGTCTAATTCTGACAAATATGACTGAGTACAAAGCCTCACATGTACCATTTTTTAATAAGAGAATTCTTAATGTTTAGTCACTGTTTATATTATATCTTTATCTTAAATAAGTTGGCAGATAATGTATATTTAGTACTTAGTATATATGCCATCTTGTTTAAATAATGTTTTATGAATGCTGTGATTTACATTAACATTCTCTTTGATATATATGTTACTAAAATATTCATAACACATTAAAAAAGAAGACAACTGATCACAGAATTACTTGGGAGGCTGACGAGATCAGACTACTGAACCTGAGCTCCATACTGGATAACAGATGCAGTACTGGGAACATTGCTTTGTGAGCAGTTAATGCTCTGCCAGAACATCTCCCAATGTTGTGGTAATAGGAGATGGGGCAAAGTAAGTGTAGTGGTGAGAGTAGCAAAGAAACATTTCTCTGTTGCTTGAATGAAATCATCACAATCCCATCCAGCACCGCAGTTACATGCTTTCAGGACCTATTATATTCTAGACCTCAGAATACCCAGGAACTGAATCCACACACACAAATAGTACAGTGCATAAACACTATTTATTTGGAGTGAGGTACATAGTACAATACTTCAGTGAGGAGACTACTGGTCAAAAGGAGACACAAAAGATTAAGATTCCCCAGTGTTCTCTCCTCCATTTCTTAGAGACCTTGAAGCTGTGAGAGCCAAGTAGCGCTTATCAGCACATCCCTAGCAATTGTTTATCTAATGGTCTCTGGTACCTAGGCTTCTTGAACTACAAGTACTCTGTTACATTATACCGGACTACATATCCCATTACTTAATATGGAGAGCATCCCGACAGGAACCCTCACAATTCTGTAGTAATGCATTTGCAAAATACTTTGTGGAGAAAATCATTCAGATCCATTCTTATTTGGGCTCTAAGTTGAAGGCAGATCCTTTGATGGATGAGTTTCAATGTGTTCAACATGATGACGTGGACAACTTGCTTTGAGAACCTTTATCTCTTAAACCCATATCCATCCTGGCTGATTATTCCTGCCAGAGAAGGGCTGATCAGAAAGTATAAATACTTCTTTGAAAGGGTTGTGTTCCAACTCCTCTAAAGAAGCAATTGTTGAAGAGACATTCTCAGGATCTTACCACTCTAGATAATTATTGTCCACTTTCTAATCTTACTTTTTTCAATAAAGTCTTAGGGTGAGACTTGGTGACAGGACAGAAACCGGTTAGGTGAATAGTCTACACCAGGAACTGTGTCCCTGTTAGTTGTGTTGAATGCCTCAGCAGCATTCAACACTATCAGTCATGGTATTATTCTCAGCAGCTTAGCTGATATAGGACTTGGGAGAACTATTTTGCAATCCTTCTTGGCTGAACTTTACAAGATGATGGTACCAGTGGACTGTTCTTCATCTTCCTGGCTGTTAGCCTGTGCAGTCCCACAGGGCTAATGACTGTCCCATATGCTTTTTAACTTCTACATGAAATGGATCCAGTTTGGAGGTCAGGTGTTATCATCATACTGATGATTCTCAGCCTTATTCTTCATTTGCAATAAATCTTATCTTCCTATTCTATTTAAAAATATTTTAATATCTCAGTATCCTTAAACAAATGCTAATCCATTGTATTTCACAAGAACTGTCCTAAGATGGGGTGGTGGGTCTTCTTCCCAAACCCACAATCCCCAGAGCAGGGGATTTGCAGTGGACACATTCATTAAGAATTAAATTATATTTGTTCAACAGTGAAAAATATTTCAGGAAAATTGTTTTGAGGGGGGCTACAAGGAAAAACAGTTGCTTGGTTGCAAGCCTTTGCCTCTACTTTCTTTGAATGAGCAGATTCACAGCATTGTTTCCAAAGACCTGGAACTCATCAATCACTGATAAGTATTTTTTAAGTCTCCTTGTATGCATTTTCTAGATACCACTACTACTTTATTTCATTTCTTGGAAGTGGGTGGTGAAGTCTATGTATTCATTTTCAATGTAATTGCTCATTATAGATGGAAAAATGAAGTAAAAAAAATTCTTAGGCTTCTGTGGTATCTTGGTACTATTGCCCTAAGTAGTATTTATGCTTTTTTGAATATAGATCTGACTCTTCATTAGTGGCCATTATTACTACAACTATTTTCACAATTTGGGTTACAACTGTAAGATTCTTCTTCATTTTCCCCAAATAATGTATGGAAGTAGAAATGTACTTCCATACACTATCTGGGGAAAATAAAAAAGAACAAGTATTAGAAAAATTGTTGATACTGGCCAATTACCATCTTCTACCTCTGAGTATTCACTGCCTAAGGAAACCCTATGAAAGTCATGGGAACAACCTATTAGTCAACAGATGACTTGAATACACATAAATACATACACCCACAAATTGCCAACAAGGAGTTAACACAGACCTTCTAGTCACACATTTCCAAGAAATGTTTGACACTGAAGATATTCTCTATTTTTAGTTTTTCCCCTTCACTGAAAGTCTGACATTTTGATTTGTGCTGATAAAACAAAACGGTAGAACACTGAGATTCAATTAGTGACAAATTTCATTATTCAACCAAGCTACCCATTTGAAAGTACGCCTCTGGCTCACAACGGCAAACTAGTACTGCTCACCGTATATACTGTGCATTTTCTGCTCAAAATATCATTACCAAAATGTTTCAAAATGTGAAACACATAAGTGCTTGAAAGGCCAACCTATTCACAAGAGAAATGCTCATGAGAAATGTTATCCTTTTAGATTTGGGACTAAGCCCTTGAAGTCTTTGTAAGATCACCAAAGACCCTAGTTGAAATGTAACAGAGCAATATCTTGCACTGTTGAACAAATATAATTTAATTTCTAATGAACGTGTCCACTGCAAAGCTGTTCCTGTCCTTTAAAATATAGATCTCCCTTCACTAGACAATAAAATTGATACAGTATTTCTCCCCAATTTGCTCCTGAGTCACTGCCCCAAATACTGCAATTCACAGCTAACATGATCTCAAGCAGAACGGGAAAGAAACATAGCAGGAATGTGCTGACTCTAAAGTGGTGCTTCCAGCATCTCATCTCAGGGACAGCAAATATGAGTCATGGAGCGAGGGTACAGCCAACGTTATGAGTCTACAAAAGCTTTCTAGAAGGCTCCATTTCTGCAAGTTTCCACAGACACATCCCCATATGTAGATTGATTAGGTGTGGAACTGAACATGGGGATGGAAAAATTAGGTGGGGTGGCAAATGAGAGTATTGCCTACTCAAATGGTAATTCTGCTTGACGAAATATTCCTTCAGTGAAACTTATTTTGTAGTGGTTAATGACCCAACCCTGCCCCCACACCTATATTGCTTTTCTCAACCTACTTGGTACATCCTAGATTGAAGAGAATCTCTCCAGAACACAATCTCCGAAGCAGAGTTAATTTAGGCACTGAGGTGAGAAATCAGTATTACTTTCTTAACAAGGCATCTTCCATGAATGTACCACTTTCCTAATTCTCCTTCCTATCAAAAAAAATGGTCAACAGAAGTGTGACGCATCTTTCCCACACAGACTTTTGGAACAGTAGTGCTTTGAAATAAGGGTAAGAAGATAACGTCAAAGAACATAAAGACAGCTGTAATGGAACAGAATAAAAGATCTGTCTAGACCTGTGTTCTATTTAAAGCATGGCCACACAGATATCTATGAAAAGTGCAAAATGAAGACACAAATGCAACAGAACCCTCTGATGAGGACCAATATTCCCAGATAATCTAAGTAGTACAAGAACACATAGGTAATTTAATACTCCTACACATTCCTTTTAGACAGCCATGGGTATAATTTCAGTTGTGAAGCTCACAAGTACCATTTCTTGTTGAACACACGGCTTTGGTCTACAGTATATAACTGTGCTAATACAATTACCTTGAGGTCATAGTTTGCAGTATTCTGAATTTGCTACCTCCATATAGACGTGGAAGGGGGAGTTCCATATTTCACACTATCCTCCCCACCCCACCCCACCCCGGTTGAGTGGTACACAATGAGATATTTGTCCTGGAAAGAAATCATACTGGAGACATGACACGCTTTGTGTTTAGAAATATGAAGGTTGAACATGGGGTTGTTGTTTCCTGTTTTTCTTTAGGTTTCACTGAAATAACATATCTGTTCAGCCCCATGGGTTGTAAGTTGCAGAGTACAATAGGATTCTATCCCACATGCTGTTTAATACCCATATGAACCCTCTGGGTGAAATCATTAGGAAATTTGGAGTTGGGTGCCATCTATTTCTCTTTGTTCATCTCAGTTAGGTTTCTCCTAGTAGTTTACACACTTAGAGTTCACACACTCCCCATGTCCCCAGATTGCCCAATTTTTAAAAACTGATTTTTCACCCAAAAAAATGCCAAATGGGCCAAAATTACTGCACAGTTCTTCCCTATGCAGCCTCTTTATCCACAGTCCAAAACCTAATTCCCCCAGCCCAATATCTTCCAAAAATGAAAACAGAAATGGACATCACTACTGGTTGCATTGACATGCTGATATAGCCTGCCAGGAGGAACAGTGGTGAAAAATGGCCCCTTTTCCCATCTGCAGTAGCCCACTGAGCTTTATAAGAACCACATAAGGCCGATTACAAAATAATTGCATTTACCACCAGTACATTTCCAATTCAAGTTCAATGTGCTGGTGATGACATTCAAAGCCCTGACTATTTGGGAAGCAGCACCCCTCCCTGATACACCTATGTCAGCATTGAGATCTACCAGTTCAGCATTCCATTGTGTCTCATCAAGGGGAGGACTGTAATATGAGGAGACATGCCAGACAGTTATTTCTGCAATTGCACCTAAGTTTTGGAATTGGCATTGGAAACCAAATGGCAGCAACCACAATTTCAGCATCAAGTTAAAATTTGGCTCCTATTAAAGTTTTTGCAAGCCTAGGGCCTGATTAAGCTGTGTACAGAATCAGGTATTTAAGGTATTCTAAATTCTTTATACTTGCTTTTAATCTTTTGTTTTGTTTTAATTTTATAGAGTTTTAAAGTATTATGTTGTCTCTGCTTTACCCCGAGATTTCTTAATACAGGCTGGAGTATAAATAATTTGACAAAGAAATGAAAAGTGGCCAATATTGATTACTCAGAAGCCATCAACTCCATCTGTGCGCATTTAAGAATGCATGTTTGAGACTTTAGCATTCATTAAAAACACTGTAAGCTATTAGGCCAAACAAATAAATCTAACTAAATAATTTCCTCTCTGGCTGCTACGATAATATTCTTTCTCTCTCTTTCTGGCCCAGCTTACATACTGTTTTTAAAGGCTGGATTGACTACAGCTTTCCTTTTTTTTTTCTTTTCTCCTCCTCTAGATGGCATGACTACTTCACTACACAGACAGTAGCAACATTCTTTCTTTAAAGTGTAGATGCCAACCAAGTCACATGACATTATTTTATACTGAAATGCATTTAAATAAGGATTAACTATCTGGAAAATGGAAATAGCATGATATTCCATTTTAAAAACACTTAAGTTCTGGTACTGTTTTAGAACATGGCCCACAACAATAATTTTAAGTTTGAGAAGGAGTGCTCCTTTTTTTGAAAGGATGTCATTCTCACACACCTGCACAGAAACTGACCAGCAACAGATAAGGTATTCTGTGTTGATGCGGGGGGAGGACTGAGAAGTTCAGCCAGCAATGAGTCCTATTCCTCCTTCACTAATGAGAAGAGGACATGTATCTAGTTCACTAAAGGTTGCTATCATGCTCATCCTCTGCAATTAGTAGTGATACCTGATGGAAAACAATCTGAATTAAATGGGACAACACAACTCTGGTGCCTTAAGATCATCTTTATAGTAGGGCTTGCAGCTCATCCCTTATTGAATTAAACATATTCAATTTTGTCTGGAAGTAAAGAGAAAAAGCAAAGCACATACTGATACTGACCCAATGTGGGAGGCAGACAGAGAAAGAGCTTTTCCGTCTTTTATAAAATCTCTACAGATGAAAATGCAAAGGATGGATGAATTGAAAGTTGTCTTTTATGCCTCCAAAAGACTTTGTTTTTAAAAAAAATCTTACTAGACAGCAAATAACTGGATATAGTTCAGACATTGGAGAGTTATGTAACAGGTGAATCTGTCTTGGTTCTGTAGATCTTGGCTGTATAGTTCTTATGTCTGGACAAGCTATGCATTCTTGGAGCTTCTAAAAGTTAAAGAAAAAGGCATCTTCTAGAACAGCATGTGATATGGTATTAAGGAATGAAGCAGGAAATCAGTATTAATGAATTAGGCTTAACTATACAGATCAACAGGTCAAAAGAATGCAGCTTCTCCCTTTTTTCTTAAAACTTCAGGGGAAATGATAATTCGAAACAAATACAATGAATAAAATACTTTAATAAAAATGATCTGTAATATGCTAATATACATACCTTCCAGTAAACAATAATTACTTGAGCCTCAAGGTCAAAATAATGTTACTAAGGTAAATAATCATCAATGGAATATTGCAGTCAGACATATTTGGGGTCTGAGTAATTTACAACCATCTTCATGTATGTTTTATAATGTGTTTTTAAAGAATTAATTCTTAATGTGATTAACTCATGCACAGGAATAGTTCCTTCTATTTCCATATCTTAATGCTGTAAAGCAATTAAGATGCGATGAGTATTTGTCAAGAATGCAAGTTTCATCAATGTTTTCAATTTTACAGAGCCTTTTTAGCCTGATTTAAGGAAGCCCATCATTATGGTGTATATCTTCATAAATCTATTTGGATCTCTCTCTAAAATTCCTGGTCAAAATAAGTGCTCTGGCATAATTTGTTGGAGCAGCAATGTCAGTTCCTTTAACACATGTGGCAGCTGATTATGGTGATGAACCCTGAGACTGTGAGAAAGGTTTGTTCTAAACTTATTGGCCATCCACCTCAATGTTCTAATTTAGCAGTTCAATACCTCTACAAATGCTGAATTTACTCCATCAATCATTCCAGCTAAGGGTCATTCTCTTGTTTTCTTCAGCTACAAAGCTATCACTGCCAGGCACAAGTCCTAGCAACAAACAGTGAAAAGTTAACGATTATAACGGGCTTTAAACTGTTGTCTCAAATTGGTAAAGAGAGATTAATGTGTCCCATAGGTTAAAAAGGGAAAAGGTCAGTTTCTAGCCTCTTGCTCTCTTGCTCTTAACCAGAAGTTTTATTTCACCTACGGTTTCTTTGCTTACCTTAATTAATCCCTTTAGCTGTGAACCTGAAGAGAATAAAATGAAGAATACTGCCAAGGGAGTACTTAGTGTCAAAGTTCTTAGTATAAACATTAAAAACTTACCACCTTCCATAAAAAGATCAAATCATTTGCTTTTCATTATTGATTCTGCACACTGAAAGCTGGAATATATTTCTCCCAAAAGGATGGTTTCACCATATAACAGGTAACTCAATATTTAATATTTCACTTCCACTGTATTCCAAAAGCACGGAATCCTAAAATTGGGTCTGTGAATAATTTAGTTGTTCTGGTTCAGGAAGAAAGCCTGAAGCACTACATTCTGAAACCCACCAATATAAATTGCATTATAGCTTTGTAAGAGATGTTAGCACTAGAAAAGAATTTTGCCGTGGCAAATACTTGGAGACATTTGGCTCAACGAAAAGGAACCAAGAACGAACATAACGAAAAGGAACCAAGAATTATTTGATAACAACTATTTGAAGATATAGAAAGAGATTAAAAATGATATGGAAAAATGGAAAAATCTAAATCTATCTCTCCTTGAATAATAAATGCTTCAAAATGTCCTTATTACCAAAACTTATGTTTCTTTTTCAGAATTTACCAATAATAGGAAGAGAGAAAATATTTAAAGAACGGGAACAGGATCTTCAAAAGTTTATTTGGCAAGGAAAAAAGCCAAGGATAAGATTTAAAACGCTTCAGGATGCAAAAGAAAGGGGAGGATTTGATCTTCCATCACTGAAAATGTATTATTATGCATGCTGTCTAGATAGGATTAAGGACTGGATTCAATTAGAGAGAACAACCAAAAGACTTCAACAATCATTGCATCCGGAAGACACTGTTAAAGGTTTGGCTACAAATAAATTGGAAATATTATACAAAACTTCCAACATGGGCTTCACCACAAGAAGCGTATAAAATTGCTCCAACAAAACAAGGAAATTTATTAACATGTCAAGACATATTGAAATGAAAAGGGGATAAACCAAGAATGTGTACAGTGGAAGAATTAAAGGCTGATGGGCATGAGTTAAATTGATTCCCATGGCGACAACTAAAAGAAAGGTTTAAAATGGATCAAAAACTGTATGGATTTGAGAGAAAAGAGAATGAATTGGACTTAGTGATGAAAGGAAATCAAAAGAAAAGAATTCTGAAATTCTGTAAACTATTGTTGAAAAGAGAAATGGAATCAGAATTAGTTAAAGATACAATGGTTAAATGGGCTTGGAATATGGGACACCTGATCCAATTAGAAGTTTGGGAGAAAGTATGGAAAACTGATACAAATTTACCCCAAACTTAAATTTAAGAGAAAACTTTTACAAAATGTTACATAGATGGTATATGAACCCAGAAAGATTGCATAAAATAACTAAAAATTGGACTGCGAAATGTTGCAAGTATGACGAAAAGATTAGGTCCTTTTTTCGTATGTGGTGGACTTGTGGAAGGGCAAGAAAGTTCTGGAAGGGGATACACGATGAAATTCAAAGAATCTGTAAAATGAACTTTGAAATAACACTGGAATTTTATTTCTTAAATATGTTAGGACAACAAAGGGAGATTAGAAGTCATCAGAAGATATTGTTATATTTGATAACAGCTGCAAGGTTGACATTTGCACAACATTGGAAAGAAAAGAAAGATATTGATTTAGGAGAGTGGAAATGAAAAGTTCTGGATATGGTAGAGACAGAAAAGTTAGCATTTTCAAAGTCAGCCTTTGAGGCCCCTCCCTAAACTGCAAACCCCAGGATTCCATAGGATGTTGAAAGTGGAATAATAGCACTATAACAGGCTAGTGTAGAAATGGCCAAGGAAATCTATACATTTTGAAAAACACATACATGAAAGAATCCACTCATTGAATAGACATAGAGAACATGAGGCTTACTGAAACCACACCAGACCTGTGTCTAAGAAATTTTTTT
Organism: Ctenosaura bakeri; assembly: GCA_948474755.1. Taxonomy (NCBI): domain Eukaryota; kingdom Metazoa; phylum Chordata; class Lepidosauria; order Squamata; family Iguanidae; genus Ctenosaura; species Ctenosaura bakeri. The sequence goes on along the minus strand of CAOLHI010000145.1, from coordinate 175,355 downwards.
TAAAGATGTTGTGGAAAAGATAACTGATGTATCTGGCCAAATGTTAACATTTTTGGTTTTGTTTCCAAATAGTGCTAGACTTTCTTGCAATACTCCCTTGCATTTCTAATTTATGACCTTATTATTAGATGAATAATCATATAGTTGCACATCTCAACTGTGAAAAATACAGATCATTCAGTTTACCTTACAGAATAAAAATAAGTATTAAGAACTCACATTGCTCATTGCCCTTGACAATATCACTGGTTAAAACTGTGTTAACGACTAAACGTGATCACAAAAACCTACCATTTAAACCAGGCGGCACCCAAACTGAAGGGTTTCTGAATTGCTTCAGATTGGGGTGCTGGAAAACTGCAACATTCTCCCAGTTATGGGGTACATTGCATCACCAGTCTTAGCATCTCAGTGATTTAAACCATATCCAAAACATTAAAAAATATAAAACATAAATGGTAGATAGAAGCAGCATATTAATATAAAAGTAGAAGGAAAAAACACCTACGGGTTATAAAATTAAACCACTTCTGTAGGTGTACTACCATCCAGTGAGACTAGAACAGCTATTTAACTTCACAAGAATCCAAGGAAGGAAAAGGTGAGGCATGTCACAGTAACTTGCCCAAGTCATCTTGCACTTGTAGTCATGTACAGTTGTAGCCACTGGTTTGTTTCCGGGTACAAATCAAAGTGCTGATCATGACATATAAAGCCATATATGACTTAGGTCCAGACTGTCTGAAAAACCATAGCTCCCTATCTGAACCAGTTAGAGCCTTAAGATCCATGGGAACAGCTTTCTCTCAGTCCCACCACCATTACATCTCATGAGGACATGGGAGAGAGCCTTCTCAATGGCTGCTCTCACCTTGTGGAATTCCCCTCCATTGGAGGTTTGGCTGGTCCACTCTCTGCTCTCCTTTTAGCCCCCTTTTTTCTTGTGGGGTGGTGGTGTTGCTTTATTTTTAACTAGTGTATGATTTTTAATGATTTTATACTGTTTATAAGCTATTGTTCTAATGTGATTGTTTTACATTGTGTTTACATCTTACTGGTAGGTTTCAGCTGATTCTTTTTGCACGCTGCTGTGGGTCCCGTGCTGAGAGAAAGACAGTACAGATAGAGAAAGAAAGAAAGAAAGAAAGAAAGAAAGAAAGAAAGAAAGAAAGAAAGAAAGAAAGACAGACAGACAGACAGACAGACAGAAAGGAACCTATCTGTTGTATATCCTAATGAAACATCCTAAAAATGAAGACTATGTCTCCTCCCCCACCCATCTTTTTTCTTCTCATAATTTGTTTGCTTGCGAGGTTAGACATAGATAAACGATCAAGACCATGATATTTTGGTAACTACTGTCTGAAAACAGAGACAGAGTTTTAGTCATGACATAAACCTCTCCTTCAAAAAGGAAAAAAAAAAAATTTTGAAACATTTATCAGTCCGGAGGGTGAAACTGCCTGTCTGGTTTTAGGGGTATTTGTCTGCGTCCGGAGTGGGCAACTTCCACAGAGCAGGGACCATTTTCCAAGTTGGCTGATATCTTGAGGGCCACACACCTAAAGGGGGCTATTGAGGAGTGGGTCAAGTTTAGTCAAATTTTCTAAGATATGAAATTGACAAAGATGGATATAAGTCTTATAAAATGTGCAAAATAGGTGAATATATGTTTATTTAATTCTACAAATACGAGTTATTTTCATTGTATCATCATTAAAATTATTAAAAATTAAATCCCCCACTGCATGAAGAATGGATTGTTATTTGAAAAAAATAAGTACTTTTGCATTAATTACAATCACTTTATGATTAAAATGAATTCACTCTAGAATAAATTAAGTCTATTATAGATTGATTTTAATTCATTATGGATTCTTTCTAACAAAATAAATCAACTTGGGAAACTATGATTTTAACTTAGTGTGATAAACAAAGAGTAGCGGTGGCCATAAAACAGTAAACCAAAGGTTTCCTTTTCCAACTGACCAGAGATATGCTATGAAAAACATTGAAATGTGCACAAAACCAAAGTTTCCACATGACTGGTAGTGGAATAGGTAATTCACTATGTGAATTCCATTGAGAAGTTTGTATTTAGAATGACAATTGACAAGGTAAAATGCTATGTTAGTCAACCGTAAGTGAATATAGTGAGAGTCAGTTTCATGTGGTAGCTTGAGTGTTAGACTACAACCTTGGTCCCTGCCTGACCATGGAAACCCACTGGATGACCTTGGGCACATCACACATTCTCAGCCCAGAAAATCCCATGAAAGGTTCACTTTAGGGTTGCCATAAGATGAAGCACACAACATACAAATGAATATAGTGGTTTGTCACTGAAATTTAGCATCAAACCACACCACCAATTTTCAGTGTCATACGGAGTTTTTAAAACTGAATTGAGGGGCAGAAGGAGGAAGCATAAACAGTTGTTGGGGGCCACAGTTTGCCTACTGCTGTCCTAAGTGCTATGCAAAATTACTAGATGAGAATGAAGGATGTTAGAAGATCTAATTTTTCAATTCATTTTCATCCTTTAATTTTTTAAATATACAGTCAGTCCTCCACATTTGCAGGTTTGACTTTCACGGATTTGCTAATTTGTGAATTTCTCCAACTGTGTTGCCCCACCCCCTTTCCCTCTCCTTTCCCTGACTTGGTTTAGACCTTGAGACCCATTCTCCCCACTATGCCTCAGCCTGCTTCCCACAGACACACACACACATTTTGATATTTATGATTTTTCCACTTTTGTGGGGGTCAAGTGTCCTACCCTAGCAAATATGGAGAGCCAACTATGCTGTTTTTATTGGTATTGTTTCTTATTTGTGCTAAATAATAAACAGAAAAGTGAAGAAAATTGATATAACTGAAGTCTGGACAATTACTTTCATGCAGACATCATTCATTCTGACTGAAAAATTCCTCTTTCTCTGATATAAGTTTGAATTTCTTCATCAGGTTAGTGACATAGATCAAGCATGGAGGTTAATCAGGAAAAAAAAATCTCTGCTGTCTCACTCTGTGTCAACATCCACAATAATTTAGCAGAACTGAACAAATAAAAGGCCAGAATTCAACACTGCTACTTGCCAAATCAGTTTGCTTCAGCTGCAAAGACATCAAAGAACTAAACTTTTTCATGAGTATTTTCAAGGCACGGCATGCAAAATCAGCACAGTGAGCCCTGGTTTTTGTTTTTGTTTTTTAAAATGATGATTCCTGAAGGAAAGATCATTCATATACCCCTAGCAATATGTTACATACTTTATTCTTGTGTGGCTTCAAGATGTTTCCAATTTGTGGCAACCCTAAGGGTGACCCTATCATGAGGTTTTCTTGGCAACATTTTTCCAGAGAGGGTTTGACATTGATTTCCTCTGAAGTTGTGCGTTTCCATAGTTGAGCAGGGATTCAAACTCTGGTCTCCAGAGCCCTAGTCCAATGCTCAAAGCACCACACCGCACCAAATTATTGCTAAGCTGGGCTTTTCTTTCAGAAAATGTTCCCATCAATGTACTACCAGCACGAGTATTGTCTGTCAAGTAAGCATCACAGATCTTTTTCTTTTTCTTTTTACCTGTATTCGCTCCACTTCTAAAAATGTTGCTGAATGGAAGGCTTTTTCCCATAGTATGAGGTCACTTTCTAATTCCACAGAAAAATAGAGATCCTCTCCTGTTTCAGACTGGACACCAAAGCAATGTTTTCGCCGATCCAGCAGGTCACTGTCCTGATGAAAACCTGGAGTTATATAATCTTGCATACATCAATTAATATTTCTTACAGTACAGACCCACATATTAGATGTAGAACAACACCTCTGCAGAACAAAGTACCATGTAATTTTGATACCCTGTATGAACTTCAGCTGGTATTCTGTTGGTTTGTTCCAACTAGAGTAGATCCATTCAATCAATTGTTGAATAGTAAGTCAACATGTAAGTAAATCCAGTGGACTCAATGCCTCTACTCTAGTCAAGATTAAAACAGAATTTAGGTGAATAATTTCAATATCTTAATGAAACAGAAACAAAAGTATGCTTTCTTCCCTCTTTAAGCAGTGGAATACAGGTTTCCTAGAATGCAATGTTCAATCTCTTATTAAGCCAGTCCCCAATGTTACAATAAGCTCTAAAGTTCTTTAATAAAACTTCTGAAATGTGAAATTTAAATGCGTATTTATGCACAGGATAGAAATATACATTAAATGATTCTGCACTGTGCTGAATATAATATGATTGCTTTCTATCAAAAGCACAGCTAATTAAAAAAGGACAATTCAAGCATTACTAGTTTTTCTGTTATTCTTTAGAAATGAGTATCTGTCATCAAGTTTTTGGTATCTTGAATCAAGACACTCTAGAAATGTGTGTGTCACCTTGCTTGACAAGTTCTGTAAAATAGTGCAGGTATTTTTCAGGTTCTAATATGAAAAAATTGGAGAGGTTATTCCAGATGCAATTTTCATACTCTATTAAGACTTTTTAAAAAGCTAGTTACATTTAGATGGATAACGAACCATCAGGCGTACAACATATCTGTTCTGGAAATGATTCAATTACTCACCTAGACCTTTCCCAATAAGCAATTGTAATTGATTCCTAAAATCAATTGACTGCATTCTCTTGTCTAATTAACTCTCAGATAAGACAAGAAGGATTAGTCAAGAAACACTTATAGTGGATGGTCACTAACAATGAAATTCCCATCCTCAAACTTGTATCTGCTTGCCTACAACTCAAATTCAATATCATTTTCCTAACAATCTTTGAATCATTTTGGGATAGGTTAAGAAAAAAGGAGCCCAATGCACCATCTTGCCTATTTTTGTAGAATAATGCTTCTGTGGTCAGACGACATGGACTGCTTGTAGTGGTTTGACCCAACGCATTATGTTCTTGCTCATCATGGCTTAGTTGGTTAGCGGAGGAGGTTTACCTCGGCAAATCCAGGGCATACTGAATGCTCAGTAGTATGAGGGTTAGTCCCTATTAGGTTTAAAGAGATTGTGATCTATCTGAGAAAAAATCCTTCTTGAATCTTCAGGTGGCAAATATCCGTTTTGGGACAAGATGCTCAAAAGGATGGTAGAGACTCAACTACAGGCAAGATCTAGAGTTTGAAAGAAAGTCTTACACAACCTCTTAGTCTCTTATTAAGCCACTAATACTATCTGAGGCAACACAGAATTCTATTAATGTGACAAAGATGGGGTATAAATCAAATCAAATTAATTAATTAATTAGCTCATGGTATCTTCCTGGATCAACTCTGTGGATTTGGAAGTGTGAAGATCATTTTATATTGATTTACTGTCTATAGGACAAATTCCCGAAAAATAGCACTGTGCCAGTTCACTGACAGTCTCATGGTGGAATGCTCAAGACATCAAACTGTCTCCAATGCTACGTGAAGCCACAATGGAAAGAACATTTGAAATTACTCAACAAATGGTAAAAGAAATATTTCTTTACTGGTGAGAAATCTTGAGAAGAAACCTGGACTGAAAAGACTCTTTGGAATCTGAGACTTATTCCAAACAAAATCCACACATGGTTGCTTTGCAGAGAAAATAGCATTTTCCAATGCAGCAAACTGCATTGTCTCTGCAGGAAACAGCATTTTCTGCAGAGAAATTAATATTTGTGCAAAGATTCATTGCATCACTGGAGACCACAAAACCCCAATATTGTCTATTCCTCTGGTAATCTGGTATGCCAAGCATGCCCACTTCTGAATAGTTAACAGCCTCACCATACATTAGTGATCCATACATTAGTGATCTGGAGAATGAAGTAAAGGTGGCCTGGTGGTGCAGTGGTTAAATGCCAGTACTGCAAGCCACAAGGTTGTGAGTTCAATCCTGCCCGGCTCCAAGGTTGACTCAGCCTTGCATCCTTTCATAGGTTGGTAAAATGAGTACCCAGCTTGTTGGGGGCACATATAGAAATGTTTCGAAATACATGCTATTTGTAAGTTGTTCGCCGCCTCAATCCATATGGAGAGGCAGGATACAAATAAATAATAATAAAAAACTATGTGGGGTGACTATTATGGCTGGTTTTCAACTAATATTTTATGCAATATTTTATGCAAAAGCTAGGTTACAGACTGGGATATGCCTTATCACAGTAATTCTCATCCTTTGGACCTCCCGATGTTTTTAACTTCAACACCTAGCAGTTCCAGCCTGTGCAACCAATGGTTGGGGTAATGGGAGCTGAAACTCAAAACATCTGGAAAGACAAACATTGAGAACTCTTGCATTATGACACTTATATTGCATCTATGCTAAAGGATCTACCCTGTTTGCCAGACTGCTGCAGAGATAGGTTCAAGGTATTAACTATACAAAACCCTATAGAATTTAGGACCAGTTCACCTCAAGGAATTCTTCCCCTGCAGCTTCCCCTACAGTCTTCAAGGAATGTTCTGTGTTTGTCCATTGTTGCCTATGGATTTCTCTTTGGCAGAAATGTGATGATCTCTTCCATGCTGCCATCAGCCCAGTGGAATGATTTGCAGTGCTGGCATGTTTTAGGAGCTTACTGAAAATTATCTTTGACTTTGCCTCCTTCCTATTCATATACTGTTTTGAACCTCTTTAAATGCTACATTATTGGGTTTTTTAAAATCAATATGGCATTGTTAATTACTTCAGACTTGTATAAAACCAAGGCATTATAGAATTATTTCTAACAAAATGAAAAAGTAAAACTGATTACTTTTGATTTTAGTTCCTATGCATATATTTGAAAGATAGACTTTGACAAAGAAATTTTAAATTGAATAAGAAATCTGATATTTTACTCAAAAAAAAAAAAAGAGAAAAGATTATTTCTTTCCTTTGAAAGTGTAAGGGAGAAAAAAATAAATAGAAATTAAATAAGCCATTTAGGACAACTGTGAGGCATTTTCCTTATATTCCAGAAGAGTATAATTCAACTTCTCTTCAATCAAGAAAATGCCGTATTTAATGACCTGATTAATTTAGATCTTCATGTTACTATTACTAGCTAGTTAGCTAGCTAGCTATCTTACTTTAGGGGAAACTACACTAAAAGCTATATATTGGTGAAGAAAACGAACAAAAAAATTTCTGACAGAAAAACATGTTCATAAAGAAGCTATAAAGTTATGAACTAATGCAGCAAAGGAAGGGAACCAACAAAGATCAGAGCAACTAGGAGAAAACCAAATGGAGGGATTCAGTCATCCCTATTTAGTTCCTAGGTTCTTTTTCAGACTACATTTAGCATTAATTTCAATTTTTTTTTAAAAAAAGAAGAAGCTTGACTCTTGTTGAGGTGATCAGAGTTTATTTGTGATAACAGTAAACAAGCTGAATAATAAATCTCAACCTCCTTTTAAGGGAACTAAATTTTATTCTGAAAGATCATAAACCTGCCATTGCCTCCCAACCCCAAATTCATCTTGCACTTTCCTGTTACTTTGAAACATTTATTTCTCTCATCCTTTCAGTTTTATTTTTCAAGTTAGACTGGAGTCCTAGGAAGCACTGTCATTTAGGTCTCTTTTATGAGTAGCTTGGGCATGAAAACTTTCATTTTATTCCATTAGGAAAATAAATTTGAGATAAAGGCAGCAGCAAAAACTCACAACAGAAAAGAAGAGGTCAGAAGGTAAAAACAGATATTGCCAAGTCATTATTCTTAGCTTTAAATATTCCCTTCCCCCTGCTATCCATAGGATTGTAAAAATAAATCAAGAAGCTTAGACTATTCTAGACTCAAGAGTCCAAGATTCAAAACTAGAGAAATATCTAAGAACTTTAGTGTCCTTACATGCTCAGTGTGTACCATTAATGTTCCTAGTGTTTTAAAAAATGGTGGATACAAATTGTAGAGCATCAGCAAAAAAAAAGTCACACAAAGGGTTGCACATCATATTATACAAATTTCCTTTCTTTATTTACATTAGTATTTATATTTCAGCAACAAAGCTCAGGTCTGATTATAGTTGTCTATAATCAGCTTTTTTGCGGGGGGTAGTTTTAAGATTACTAAATCTACTCGTGTGTGAGTCAACCTCATGTATAAGTTGAGGGCAGGTTCTTGGACCAAAAATCTGGATTTTGATATGACTCGTGGGTAAGTCAAGGGTCATTCCACAGAGGAGGGGAAGTACCAGCATTACTTCAGGAAGCCAGCTTCCCCTGGCTGCCACCACTGCCAGCATTTTCCCACGCAAGCATTCATAAAGAGCTTTCACCACTCTATTCCAAAAAAGAGGTGGTTCTTTTTTTCTTTAAATAAAAATGAAGGGACAGTATTAACTCTTATCAAAAACCGCTAACAAATATATATTTTGTACCAAATAAGTACAAAATATTATAGATTTTATATATCCAGATGATTAACTTATTTACTGATAAAAGCTGACATGATCTTAGGTTCTTCCAAATGAAGGAAGTCAGCACTCCTCATCACTGCCCTTCCACTATTATCCAAAGATTTAGAAGGTCAACAGAATTTTGTGTGACATAACTGACTCAAAGTTGTCTGCCCTTTGCTAACCCCTTAGCACCATTTTAGCATCCTATTTTGCATGTATTTTGCAAGTATTAACATTTTTAAAAGTGTGCCTACATTATAGAGTCAGTGGATATCAGCCTTATGTCAACTAATATGGTTCTGATAAGACTGTAAATGGAAGCCAGCATGGTGGCCCATGACTTTGGGAAAACAGAAGCTGAATCACTGTTCAGGAATAGAAACCCACCAAATGATACTGGGCAAACCTCAGAAGAAAGAAATAGCAAATGTTCTCCAAATCAATCTTGCCATTATAAAGTTGCCATATGTTGGGGCTGAATTAAAGGCACATAACAACAAATGCCATAAATTATTTTTCTTCTGTTCAGTGTCATGGCTCAGTTAGGAAATTCACACACTTGCCTTCTCTAGTCAATTTCAACCTCACTCTTGATTTTCGTGTCAGGTTTAAAATCAAGCTAGAATAGTTACACACACACACACACACACAAACTGCAGTTAGAAACAAACAACAACTGTGCCGTTGGAGAACTCATGAAATGGCAACCACATACATGAAGCTTATTAATATGATATATACAGAGAAATTAAAAATTAGCCAATTTTAAGATTATATACAAGTGTCTGGGTAAAGGACCAGTTAAAGCCTGAAGTACTGTCAATGGAGACATAAACAAAAAGGGCAAGGAAGTAAGTTGAACAAATCCTGCCTAGCAGGCCTTCCTTTGAAAAAAAAACGTTGCTGAATTCAAAAGTTGATTCTTTCACAGACATCTGGTTGTCTTGTGAGAAAGATCCAGTAAACTGATTGGACCATGTTAAGTAAACAAAGTCTGGTGAGGGCTATAAAAATAGAGAAAGTACAACATAATATGGCCAATCTGTTTAAAAGTAACTGGGCCAAAGATACTGAGCTGAGCTAGAATAATCTGCTAGCTACAAGTTAGCCTGGAGTCCTAGGAAGCACTGTCATTTAGGTCTCTTATGAGAGGCTTGGGCATGAGCTACCCAGGATGGGTAAGATTATGTTTTTCTTTTCTGATTGTTGCTGTTTATCTTCAAATGAATTCTAACTTATGGCAACCTTAAGGCAATCCTTAGGAATTTTCTTGGCAAGGTATGTTCAGAGGGGATTTGCCATTGCTTTCTTTTGAGGCTGACAGAATATGAGTTGCCAAGATCATCTGATGTATTTTCACATTTGAGCTGGGATTCAAACCTGGCCTTCTTTATGGAAATATACAATGAAACAATGCCTGTATAAAAGATCTATAGAAACAATAGAGAAAAAAAGAAATAATAGAGACAAACATCTAAAGAAATGAGTGTCCAAGTTTTCATATGCATGTCCAAGTTCTGATGTTTTTAAAAATAAACTGAGGGCACATAAGAACACTGCAACTTTACCTTGAAATTATAAATATGTTTATTTCATTGTAAGTTATCCTGAGATCTTCATATATTTCTTAATAAGAAGAAATAATAAAATGAATAAAAATGTTTACTCCTCCTGTGTTCAATGGATTCTCTCCCTCTGTAGAGGGACAATGATTTCTTTTTCATGAAAAAATAGCTTTGCAATCAGAAAATCATTACAAGAAATCCCAAACATGTCATCCCAAGTCCCCACTGCCAGTTCCTCCCAGGGTACCTCACCTACATATTTTTCTTCTGTCCACCTGCTAAATAAAATATGCAGTGGTTCCTTCTTATCTGACTTCTTGCTATACAACTAATTACTGGATAATTACAAAGTGTCATCACACTGTAAAATTCTGTGAATGAAGTAGAATCATAGAAATGTAGAGTTGGAAGAGACCATGGGGGACATCCAGTCCAACCCCCTGCCATGCAGGAACACCCTCAAAGCACTCCCGACAGATGGCCATCCAGCCTCTGCTTAAAAACCTCGAAAGAAGGAGATTCTACTACACTCCGAGGCAGCATATTCCACTGCTGGACGGCCCTGACCGTCAGGAAGTTCTTCCTCAGATTCAGGTGGAACCTCCTTTGCTGCAGCTTGAATCCATTGCTCCTTGTCTTGGTCTTTGGAGCAGCAGAAAACAAGTCCGCTCCCTCCTCTACATGGCATCCCTTCAAATATTTAAACATGGCTATCATGTCCCCTCTTAACCTTCTCTTCTGCAGACTAAACATACCCAGCTCTCTATCCTCATAGGGCATGGCTTCCAGGCCCCTCATCATTTTGGTCGCCCTCCTCTGGACTTGCTCCAGCTTGACCATGTCCTTCTTGAATTGGGGTGCCCAGAACTGGACACAATATTCAAGATGAGGTCTAACCAAAGCAGAGTAGAGTGGTACCAGTACCTCCCTCGATCTAGACGCCATACTCCTATTGATGCAACTGAGAATTGCATTGGCTTTCTTGGCAGCCGCATCACACTGCTGACTCATGTTCAGCTTGTGGTCTATTAAGACTCCTAGATCCCTTTCACACGTACTGCTATCCAGCCACGTGTCCCCCATCCTATATTTCTGAATTCCATTTTTTCTACCTAAATGTAGGACCTCATTTTGTTAGCCTTGGCCCGGCTCTCCAATCTGTCCAGGTCACTTTTTTGATCCTGTCCTCTGGTGTATTAGCAACCCCTCCCAATTTGTTAATGTAAGGCATTGGCATTACAAAGCTCCATACAGTAGTGCCTCAGTCCAAAATATTTCATGGCATGTATTCAATTACTCACGGTAATTGTTTTATTTACCTTGGGGTTTTTCCTCATTACTCAAAAGAAAAAAAAAAGTGACAAAAAGTGTTTTCAGTTGGTCCTCCCCCAAATCCATCCAGGTGGTGTCCAGGCTGAAATTCTGTTTAGTTTAAGCAAGGATGCTACGTTATGTATATCACAGCTACAACCTGCAATCATTTTTTATCAAAAGGAGAGATCTGGATGTCTTTCATGCTAAGCAATTATAGTACTTACATGATTATACGCAAACTGCCATGGTAACATATTACATATTCCCTGGATTTACAGTTGAGGGAGAGGTATTAGAATTCTCACCCAGAGAGCATCAGTGCCTCACCAAATTGCAAACCCTAGATTCCACTGGATATTGCCATAGCAGTTAAAGTGGAATCATAGTGCTGTTACTGTGTGGTCTGAAAGGGCCTCTGACTGGTTAAAGCCTTCCTGAGCCCTTTCTTGAGCTTTGAAAGTTCATTAAAAATTGTTCACACTGCTTCAAATACGTCTTTACAATTACATTGGTAGAAACAAACTCTTAAAAATATTAAGGATAGCATTTTTAGACTGCCAAATGATTTGCTAGCATTTGACTGCAGAGTACTAAATGCTCAGCCTTGAAGATCCAGCATTGACACTGTGCATTTTGTAATTCCATGCAGTTGGTTAAAAACCATAAAGTGTGATACTAGTGGCATTAGAATTCAGCATACTGATCTCCTGGGGTAGAATATCAAGAAAGTGGAGACCACCTGATCTAAACAGGGTTTGCTCCTGAGTTCAGCTCACTGGTTGCATAGCTACGGGGACAGGGCAGATTGCACAAGGGACTATTGAAACATTCCCCCATGTTGACACAGTGCATTTATCTGAATTTCCAATGAGAATGATTTTGTAACTTTTTTTTAATCAACCATGATGCCTCTCTTTCCTTTAGTGGTGTGCTAGACATGCTTCAGAAGAGAATTCTTATCGCTTCATGTCCTGTTTCTCCTCAGCCAATTGGTGTGAAATTTGCCTTTATAGAAGTCTCATTATTGTGTTCAGTTAAGCAAAGAGGTATTGGCATTAGTAATTGTTGATTGTTGCTTAAATGACTATTGCCAAAGGGAGCCACTGGAGATGGATGGATAGAGGGAAAGGAGGGAGGGAAGGAAAGAGAGCGTGCTAAATGAAGGAAAGGAACGGGAATGAAAAAGAGAAATTGGGGAGCACATTTGAACAGGGAAAGATAATGCTACAGGCAGAAACCAGGGAGCACATTTAGGATAAAAGGATGCCTATGACTCCAACAATAAATGGACATGATGCAGAGCGACTGGCTTGGCACTAATCATTGCCTCGAGTCCAACTATTTGTGTGATAAGAATTACTTATGCACACAGCACATCCAGGCTCGGGGCCTTATCATGCCTAAATGACACTGACTAGATATTGTTTCAACATTGAATCCTTTGAAGCAAAATTAGGATGGAAAAGACTATGATCCTGAAAAATTGCTTCATAGCTTAATGACAAATTACCAGTTTCAAATTTAGTGTAATTGGCAAAGATATCTAACATTTCCTGTTGAAATCAGTAGTGTTCATTTATTATCATAATGTTGTGGTAAAGCTGATTTATTTTCCTATCACCAGATGCCACAGTCAAATAATCTTGGGCAAATGATGACTTTTAATTCAGCTCTTGATGGAAGCATTAGCCAAATAGTTGTTTCTGCATACATAAACCCAGAAATAATGCACCGTGAAGTACTGTTGCTTGCATGCATGTATAGACAAATGTATATTAGCTTTTTTAACATTTGCCTTAAAAAAATATTATTCATTTGCTGCTCAGCATATAAGTATGTTCATTTAAACACAGTAAAAAAATGGCAAACCCTAGGTTATTATGTTTTTGTAACATTTAAGAGCACAGATGGCCAAAGAAAATAAACATTAAACAAGAAAAGCTGCATTTTCACAGTTGTTATTGGTGGAAAAACCCTTTTGGTTGACAGTATACCGCTTTTATGAATTACAAAAATGATTTTAAAAAGTGGAAAGGGTTCTTTCTGAATTAAATGTATATTTTGATCAAAGGATTTCATTCATTCAAATTTCAAATGCAGAACATGAAATTATGGTTCCTACAGTCATTGGTGAAAGTGCTCAAATTCACAATACAATTTTATGCAAGCATCAGTAACAAACTTCCTCCAAATTTGTTTAATAAAACTAGCAGAATGGGTTGTCTGCTCTATAAGAAAGGTTCCCAGAACTGTCCTCAGCTGGCCCTCTGGTGTGTCTTGGCCCACAATGGATAACTTGTACCAGTGGGTAACACCAGCACATCAGTGAGTGCCAGATCAACTTGGAGTTATCATTTATAGTCCTTCTCCTGGGCACTCTGGAGATATAACAGGGTTGTCCGGGTCTCATACTGAATATATATTTGGGGTATTTAAATATGAGGAAACTTTGAAAAGTGCATTTCAGATATTCTGAGGGTCAAGTACTAAAAAAGGAAGGGTCCAGTGCAGCCTTGCTAGAACACTAAGGTCCCTAAGTGTGACAGTGGTTGTCAGATGCTAAAACTAGCCTGGAAAGGAACTGCAATCCAAGTCTGTTTAGAAATTAATCCCTTTCAATTAAAAATCCTTCTCTCTTGCATTAGCTGTATAGTGCTAATTCTAACTGTTAGTCCCATCTTGAGCCGATGCATTGAATTAATGGAAATTTGGTGACTTCCATTGATTCAGCTGATTGATTCTAGTTTGGACTAATAACTGAATTTAGGTCATGGGTTGATTATGATTGCCTGATGCTAAAAGAAAGCAGGTGATAGATACATGCTTTCAGGGAGAGGAGTGAAATCTGTGGCTGCTCATATGTTTTGGACTATGACTCCCATAATTCTTCTCCACTGGTCATACTGTTTGGGGCTGATGGAAACTACAGGCTAAAGCATTATGAAGGCCAATGGCTCCAAATCCCATTCAATATCTTCACTATTGATTTACAGGATTCACTCTCACACTGAAGACAAAGCTTCACAACTGTATTTGGCCTATATTAACTTCTTTCATCACATTAGAAGATGTTTCTGGAAATGTCAGTCCCAGACCATTATCCTGTACCCACTTAATTTCAGGTGTTTTTTTTTTGTTTTGTTTTGTTTTTCTCTAGCTGTAACTGAAGCAAGGATGGATGGCAATGCAAGAAGAGTGCATAATGAAACTTCTGGACATATTAGCAATGGATATGTTAACTGGAATGTTAAAAGATGGTTCAAGGGCTGAATATAGACAAACTGGGGGAAAAACTGAACCTTGCTAAGAAAGTTGGGGAGTTTTTTTTAAACTTAAGATTTAATTACATATGGAGAATTATAAGGTGTAAAATATGTAAGTTTAGATATGTAAGTACAGTGTAAAATATGTAAGTTTATTGGTAGCAGTATTTTTTTTTAAACTGAATAGTAGTATAAAGTGATTATGTGGTTCTTTTTTATCAAGTTTCTATTTAACTTAGAGGAAGGTGACTTAGTATTTCAAGCTATAACCATCAACTTGGGGGCTGGAAGTTAAATTAATTAAATTAGTATTCCTTCTTGTAATGTGTTTAGTTTTCGTTTGCTGAGTAGTTATTTATTGTTTGTTATTTTTGCTGTGTTTTATTTAGACATGTGAATTGATATTTTGTTGGTTAATGTTTGTATTTTGATGTAGTTTTGTGTGACATATCCTTATATATTGTGAGAGAGAGAGAGAGAGATATAAACTCTTTGTGTTTAATAAACATTATTCAATTAAAAAAAGGATGGCATTCTACTCTGTGAAAACACCCATGTTATCTACCTATGGCAACCCCACTTTCCTTTTCTAAAAATTGAACTCATCCTTTATTCTTCATACCTTGAGTATCTTATACATGATCTCATACACAGAAAATGTTCTTTCAGCTCGCGTCCAGTCCCACGTAGTAACCTTGGATAAAAACACACAAAATATAACTGCATACAATTATTTTGAGAAAACAATTAGGCTTTTGATTTGCATTCCAGGTTGTTATTTTGATGTCCTCATTTTTGATAGATCAGTTATCTCCTGCTGATAGTAACATAAGGTCAAAAATCCTTAAAATATAAGTTTCAGAAGGAGAATGTAAGCATATTAGGCACTCAGCACATCTTGCTTGTTCTAGTAGTCAGTACTCGACATCAAAGATAGTACTGGCAAACTACTGGCTGCTTGTTACAGGAATACTATAATGGTTCACTCGCAGAAAGCACGTCCATTGGATTTCCATCAAATCATCCTCCATTTCAGCATCTCTCAGTCATATACCATGGGCCCTCCCATGCAGCAGCATCCTCTTACTCTCAGAAAAGGTTTTTCAAGGAAATGAGCAAACTATTGAGAAAGCCATCTTCTGCCCATGTCCTTCCATCTGTTTCTACTTGTTTTCAGGCCTACGTGTATGAACTAATAAAGTGTCTAAGGACAATCCTCCCCAATCCCATTCTATTGAGAATGAACCAGCAACAAAATGGCTCCTCAGATATAAATTAAGTCAAAAAAGTTACTTATCTCTCATAATACTGAGAAAGGTCCTATATTTTCTCATGTTCACAGCAATCATAACTTGGAAAGTTGACTGTATTTCAGCTAAAAACACAGGTAATTCACAATACAGTTGGGTTTCTAAATTTACAAAGAAATCCTGCTATTGGGCATCAGTAAGATTCATTGTCAAGTTAACTTCATTCAGTTTCATTAAGACATCTACCCGTCACGTGGAAAAACAATATATGTAAATGATACTTACTGGAGGTGCTATAAATTTATAAAGTGAGGAACCTCTCAGTGCTAGGAACTTTGGTGTATACATTCGGTCCTGAAGAGAATCTTGTTCCCGTTCTTCTGTCCAGCCCATGTAGACTATCTAGCAGAAACACCAACAGTTTTGACTAATTGTGCTCATATACTGCTTCAATAACACACATGTTGGATATCGATTTAACATGACATCAAATAGTCTGTTCAATCAACTGGACATTCAAGGAGCAATTGAATCCTGTGCATATATGACCCAGATTGCAATTGTCCAAACACTCTTAGATAACTGCTTTCATCATGCTTTTTCATTTCTTTATTTTGTAACTATATGAAATACACACTAAGATAGGCTAGAAAGAAATTTTCTCTGCGTTTGCCAAAGGAAAAGAAAGTCATATTTACTTTGAATAGTTCAGTGAAAATGGTGATACAACAGTTAAGTTTATCCTGGCTTCAACTCCATCTTGCTGATGTGCAAATTGTATGATGCTATGCTTATTTGGGGGGGGGGGAACCAGTTTTCCAAATGATGTTCATACGGATGCCACATTATAATCGTAGTGAGGCATGAACCTGAGGCAGAGGACTAAGCAAGATGTTTGTGACTGAGGGATTACAAATTTTTGTCTGCTTTTGAGTCCTTCTGGAAATGAAAACATGAATCAGGACAGCAGGAAATCTGCTACATCTGTAAATTGCCTTCCCAAGTAAATCCCCTGGCAACACAGTTGGAGAATACAGTGTGTTGCTGATTTATGGTAGCCATGATTAAGATCTTTATTGAAACCATTTGAGGATAAGTAATTATGTTCCTGCGCAATTAGAGGTTTTCTGTCCTCTTCTTCCTACTCAGCTCAGCAGCAGCATACAAAATAGAACAGGCTGTTGAGTTCCTGTGATCAATAAGAAGACTGTTTCCTTTACCAGGTATCTTGTATGAACTATGTCTGGCCTTAAACATATCTTTTCTACCAGATCCATCAGGAATAGACTCGGTATCTGTTTCACTAGATTGTTATATACTGTAGGACACTGGCCCCTTGGTGTAAAGTGGCAGAAACTTGAACTGGTGGTAAAATCCTTCAGAACTTTCTCAAAATGTACTGAGGGAACATTCCTTGACAAGACAATTAAGAACAGCTGGTGTGATACTGTCTCTATATATCACATACAAAGAGCAGATGTAGGATTTAATTATCTGGACTGGCTTTGTCACAGGAGGTCTGTAACTGGTGGATATTGTTCTATTTCTTTTTATTTTTTTATTAAAACAGGTATAGCCCATCCTATATCCAAGGATATCAAGGTGGCATATAATAAATTAAACAGTTTAAAACATTTTTAATAAGAATAAAACTAAATTTAACATTTAAAATAATTTAAAACTAGTTGAAACAGTTTAAGACAATTTAAAACCACAAACATGTAGCAGATTTGGAAAAAAAAATATTTAGGGGAAAAGTCTTTAGGGGAAAAAAAAACTTTAGGAGAAATCTTTAGGGGAAATCAAAATCTTTAGGGGAAAAATCTTTAAGGGAAATCTAAAAATCTAAATATTTAGAGGAGAAAATCCCTATGTTTTTATTTGGCACTTGAATGATGCTAGCGATGGTGCAATTCAGGCCTCTTAAGGGAAGGGTATTCCACAACTGAGGTGTCACAACAGGGTAGGTTCTCTTCCAAATCCTCCCACAAGGTATTGCTCCCACTGGTGGAACACATTAACAGGTACAGAAACAGTCTTAAGGATTCTAAGTAATATCATACTGAGTGCACTTACTTCCTGCAGTTCTCTAGATATTGTTGAACTGTAGCTCCTAGCAATAGCAATAACCTTGTTGGCTACAGCTGCTAGAAGTTGCAATCCAGTAACATTTGGAAAACCTTATTATTCCTACTTCTGCCTTACTGGGTTATGATGCATCCTGACCCCTGTGGGATTAACAGTGCAAAGTTGGACGGTCCCACCACAAAGGTGTTTAGATTCAGGACCCTTGTAGAGTATTTAAGGGCAGTTTTTACATTCGGAAGGCTAGCTATTATGCTGAAGTACTGGCCACTTTCTGCACTAAGAAGATAGCATAAGTTATGTACATACTGGCTCACACATAGCTTCTCCTAAGGGCTTGAGGTTATGAGACTCTGATCTACCGATCAGCACAAACAAAGCTAACCAAGCATGAGTGAGGACCAGAGAGATTTAATTTGTTAGCAAGAAGTGTTGTTCATTCAGAATATTCTTCTCCCAAGACTTGATAATATTTCATAAAGTTTCCATCACTGTCATTCATCAAACAGCATAAAGTAATTTGTGCGTGTGTAGATGTATTGATATTTCACACTGGACTTTGGTTTTTCAAAACTAAAGCAATCCTGAAATTTAAAAGCAGTTGTTCTTCGAGATACTGTTCCCTTGTTTCTCTATATCATGAAAAAGAATTAGATTGATTTTACAGACACTTGTTTATTAAAATTTAACACAAAAACATTTATGATTCAGGCTGCATAACAGCTGTCAAATTTTAAATGCAAAACACTGCAAGATATCAGAAGCTATATTCCAGGCCATATCACGCTGCATTGCAAGACAGAAATTTAACGGAGGTGGATGTGGTCCTACAGATTTGCTTAAGCTGTTGCACAAGGGGTTTCATACTATGGAAGCACAAAGTGAATCCTAGCCTGTCTGTCTGCCCATGTAGCTAAACTGTCCATGTACCTAAATTCCACTTTATTACAAAGCAGCAAAAGTATGATAAATAGTTCCTAGAATGCACGTGCAGGGTAATCGCTGTCTTCAAATTCCACATTGTACAGTGAAGAGGAATGGAAATACAGAGAAACATATTTTCCTCATTTTTAACGTGCCTTTTTCACAAAATGTATCTCTCTGTGATTTCACTCCTTCATTGTACAACTCTGAAGGTATTCTTCCTTAAAGGCTCCATTCATTCTTCCTGTTTCTCCTTATTTATATTGGTAACTTCTTCCACAGAACCATAATTCCATCTGTCTTTCATTCTGGTTAGCTTAACGCCTTAGCCCTTGTCCCCAACATAATGTCCCAAATATTATCTCAATTGCTACTAACATGTACTTCTAAAAATTGTACTGTATTTTAATCTTATTTCGAGAGGAAAATATACTCTTGAAGAGAAGCTGACATTGAAGAATAGTTTAAATTCAATTCCAGGCAATAGCTTCCTTGTTCTTTCTACTTTAATCTTTACTCCCTTTCTGCATTTCCAAGGTGACATGACTTCTAGCAGTTCAGAAAGTTTTGTTGTTTGAAATCCAGCACTCCCACTTCATTTCATACATTTTCAACTCTCTTTAGTTTTGCTTTCCCTTCTTTTTACAATTCATGCCATTCTTTTTTCTAAGCTGTTAGTCTCTTTAGACCAGTAAGACAGGTTTTTGATGTGATTTACATGACTAAACATTCCAAGTCCCACCAGCTTTTCTCTATTCAACTTGCATAATATAATCTTGTTAGCTATCTTTTAGACTCTTCTCAAGCCTATCACCCTCCCCATCTTTCTTTGAATATTTATAAACTGCAAAAAACCATAGCAGATTATTGATCAGAGAAAAATAAGTTAAGATTTTTCCCCACATCACGAATATCCCAAATATATCATTTCTATAAACCATCAGTATGCAGGGCTTGAAGCAAAAGGGTAAGGGCAGCTCAGTATTTTAGCTCATGATGCTTCGGGTACATTTACTGTACAGTAGAGTCCTGTTTATCCGACGCTCGGTTATCCGACCATCCGGATTAACCGACGTCGCGACGGCCTGGTGGCGTGGCTGTGGGCATTTCTGCGCCCCCAGACACACCCAGACATGCCCCGACACGCCCCCAGGATGGCGGCTGCCACGGGCGTCCAGGTAATCCGACCCTTTCGGTTATCCAACGCTGTGGCTGCCCGTTTGGGTCGGATAACCAGGACTCTACTGTATTTAGACTTACTCTTTAGTTAAATCTAGACAAGAGGCCCAGATGAGGACAGGGGATGGCCATTGAAAGAACAATGTGCTTTGGTGCCTAGAACTCAGTTGAAGACATTTGAGGTTTAATTGCTGTCATCATATTCAATCTTATGAAAGGATAAAGAAGAACATGCGCTAAAGGACAATCTCCTGATCTGTGGAAGGATTTCTGATTTTCTTCTTCAGGTGCTAGGCAGAGATAGGAATTGTCTGGTGTTTCACATGCCCTTGGATTTCAGCTCTCAGCAGCCCTAGTCAGGAGAGCTGAACTCTGTGGCAGTTTTGGAGGATCCTCATGATTCCCATCTGGGTGCTATATCCACTTTTCAAGATGGTTCAGCCATTGAGGTTTTGTGATTACTGATTTTTTTTTTTATCTTGATGGAATAGCAGCGAAAGAGAGGGATTTGGCTGAGGACTCGATGGAATGTTCACTTGGTGATTTAACTCCCAGAGAGCTTAATTCTGTTGGTACCAAATTACTGAAAAATGGGGCCTTTCAACATCCTAGCAACATGTGAACTTGGATTAGTCTCTACTACATATTCAAGACCTGAGTTTTTGGCTAGATCCCATCTCTTCCCTTGTTTCCACATATCAAATCTTGTTGTGAACTTTAAGCACTGGATGATAGGCAGAACACTTGAAAGGCGGACCCTTACTGTAAAATACCATGCAATTTTTTAAAAGGCTTTTTTTGAGGGGGGAGTCTGGGAGCTTTAACTTTGCCATCCCAAGGGTTGTATGTGGCTAATTGGCCAACTCTGCCTATATCTGCTTTAAGGCAACTAAGAGGATTTGACATTAAAGACTTTATTAATTACATCCATTTTTAAAAAATGCACCATCTTATAGTCTTTCCCCAGAGCAGTTGAAATTTTGAGGAAACTGATTTTAAGGCTTCTCTAAAAATTTTGAAATATCAGATGTCTTGACAATATGTTTATTTGTATTCTTTTTTTAAAAAAAACAATCACAGCAATTAAAAACAAATGTGTAAGAAAACCAATAAAATATAATGATATAGCAACCATTAAAAAGCATTTTACAATCCCCATAAAACAGATTGAGTAGTTTTAAATGCCCAGGCAAACAGAAAAGATCAGCTTCAGGCAAGTTGCTACGTCGAGAAAGCTTTCCTTCAGGTATTAGCTTGGTTCTGAATTACAGTTATCAACTGAAACACAGTATTTTAAGAGAGACCATAATTACTCATGGGTAAAATGATAGTAATAGATCTTGGGAATAATGCCTCTTTTAACATAGTTTGTAATAGCAGATCCAATGTTGATGACACATCTCTGTTTTTCCATCTATTAAAATTTCCCTAATAGTTCCTCTGATCAGTCTGCCACGTGATCCACTGTGTTATATACCCAAGCATTTGGATTGCCTCTGTTTGACAGTGAAATACTTATGTGTCATTATTCTGTCTCTGAATTATGAAAATGAACAGCTTACTTCTATATTCAACTCATTTATAAAGTCTAGTAGTAATGGAGGAACAGACAATTACACGATTGAGGCTAATACTTCTTTCCCATATGAAATCCATTATTTCTGCTTTTTTTTTCTTTCTTTTTTTTGAAATACTGCAGTTAATTTCATTTGTCATAGTAATTTGTTCTTTATAGGTCCATCCTCACAATCTTTATAAGAAGTGATTTCTTCCTGGATTAGTATTGGTAGGACCAATCTGGATGAAGAAACCTATTTTCTTAGAACAGATTTTCTTTCATTATTTTATTGTATTCAACATATTTTAAAATTTACAATTAAGGTCTTTGCACAGATTACAGGTAGCAAAGACCAAATTCAATGGAAGGGTTTGAATGAGTATTCCTGAAACTTTGAAGACATTTATTACTGTGCAAAATTAAGATAAGTGTAACGGCCATTGACAGATAAGAATGCTTACATATCTTTATCTATATCAGTCCATAGATACATAGCTGTCTTGAACTCTGCACTTTCATACACTTTAATATGGTAATAATGGTTTTATTATACCCATTTGTTTTTGTGAAATAAATTCAACATACAAAATTTAGATACCAAAAAACCTACACAATGGTCTATATTAAAATAATTATAACTAAGGCTTATTTTTTAAAAGACACATATAGGATTGCACTCATTTCTTTTAATAAGACTTCACCATGGCTACTTTAACTTGGATTACATTCCTAATAATGAAAAATGGGAAGCAATATGGCCATGTTCTTTACAATATTCTTTACAGATCATACTCCTTCTTCATGGAAAGCAACTTGTAAAATACTATTTTACTGCCTTGCTGCATTATTCAAATTTATTTCCAGTTTCCTGGGATTTAACAGGCTATGCACTTTAATTAATCTTTCTGCTAATGACTAATTTATTTTGAAAATTCATGCTGCTGACAAGGTATAGAGAGACATTTCCAGTAAAGTCAATTTGTTTAACAGTTTGATATTAAAGTAAATAGCTTTTTAAAAGCATAAAATAATTTCTACCTTCAATAGAACAATTAAAAAACCATATTTTATTGCATGGATTGGCAGACAGCAGGATTAAGAGACCTTTATTTCCCCTAGAACCCTGAGAAATGTCAGAATATTGGCACAGAATTCATTTGGAATTAAATAATTCTCAGCAAAGGATTTTGTTGGAAGTACTAGAATTAAACACAGCTCTCACTCTTTACACACACAAAAATCTCCACTGTTTACTTCCAACTTTCTTTATTTCAGCTCATAATGGATAGATGTGTGTGTGCCATTTTAATGGTGTTACCGTTAAGTAACTCAGAAGCAGAAATCCTTAGTGTTGTATTATAAATCATCCAGAGGTGTATCCGTAGATGCAGATCCACTTCTTACCTACCCATTTTTGTCTAGAGGTGCTCTGAATCTGAAATATTTTCATTTAATGTCTAGAATCTGAAATATTTTCATTTAATGTAAAGAGACAAACACACACGCAGCTAGTCATCCAGCAGTTTAGAGTGATCTCTGAGACCTCATACTATGAGTCTAGCTGTAAGACTCTGATTCTGCATTGTTCTGGAAGATAAACACTATAGCGAGCTCAATACCACTTGTTTTGAACTAAACATGAATATGCAAAATCTGTACAATTTGGACATCCTAGAAATACAATGATAACATAGGGCTACACTGTTACAGCGCTATTATTCGACTTTCAACCTCCTATGGAATCCTGGGGTTTGCAATTTAGGGAGGGGGGTTTAGAATTCTCAGCCAGAGAACTGTTTGGCCTCAGTAAACTACAAACCCCAGAATTCCACAGGATGTTGAAGGTGGAATCATAGCACTATAACTGTGTAAGGCGAGAAGACCCCATAATGTCAATAGGATATAAGCTTCCCCAAATAAGATCTTAGTTTAAGCATGGCTTTTGTAGTAATTGCTTGCTTGCAATACTGTACCCTGTAGGCTTTCATTGTCATAGTATATTCCGCTTTAGTAGGTTAAGCACTATTTTTTTAATATATATATATATATATATGTTGTAACAGTAGCCATGGGAACCCATGGAGCCTACACATTGGAATGGTTGAGGAGCTGTCATTTTTTCTTCCTCAGTGAGCCATAATCCCCCAATTCCCAGCTTTCATTTAAAAAAAAATACTCAAGCTGTTGTAGAGGTTCAGATATAAGGAAAATGCACAACTATCATTTTCTCCACTTGTTCTGTGAGCAACTAGCCTCACCTCGTGGTGTTTCAATTTTTTTTAAAATCAAGGACTTGCATCAATCTGTATTTTTCCTGACTTTTTAAACAATTATCCTATCAATTCATGCAGATAAAATCCACCATTAGCATATGCTTATTGGATGAAACTTACTATTTATTTAAAGTGTTTCGTAGTTATTTAAAGTGTTTCCGTATTGCATCCCAGCCCACAAGGGCTCCCAAGGCAATGAACAAATAAAACTAATTAAAACAATACAAAGATAAAAAACAATAAAATAAAAAAATATTAAAATACTCTTTGAAAACTCCTAGAAACAGTCTAAAAACAATCTAGTTTTAAAACAGCTAAAACACTGTGGCATTTATAACAGTGCTGAAAAAGCCTGGTGTTCTATCCGTTTTGTTGAGGGGACTTAAAGTACCTCTATGATAAATGTCTTCATAAACTAACTATGCACCTCCCAAAAGAAAAGCATTTAGCAGAAAATTCAAGTATTACAAACATTATTTTGTCAGCTGATGTAAACAGCGGCTGCTAACAATGTGGGAGGGGGGACAGTTCAGATATCTCTGAATATCCAGCCCTGATAAAACATAGCTACTTCTCCTCCTTTCTGCTTCTCCTTACAATATATTCTCCAGTGCTTCTAAAATGAAGAAGATCATCCTAGAATACAGATACCCTTTTCCTGGCAAGTCTTGCAAAATTTTCAACAATATGATATTGATGGTGACACTAGAATACAGCTAATACATTCTTAAGTAATTTACCCATCTGTTTCCCTTCTTCCTCCTCTTAAAGTTTTTAAAACATGCCCTAAGTCAAAGTAGACTTTTGATGAAGCTCAAGTGCCTTTTGTGTCCTTCAATGAAATTCCTTCATTTTGCTCTTTGCAAACTACTACATCTCATTTAGTTATCAAACATTTGTGTCCAAAGGAAAGGAAAATGCATGGGTTATGATGCTGCTTTGCTCACTGCTTTCCCCATTTCTGTGAACGTTCTTGTGCTCACATCCATTTTATTATATTCAGCCCACAAAGAAAAACTCATTTTCATCCATTTTAATGCCTGTCTTGAACTACTGTATTTTCTGGTTCTTCAAGTTTTGGTGATTGTATTCTCCAGTGATTGTATTCTCATTGGCACATTAGTGTCTATATGAGTTGATATACTTCTAGGTTCATACAATTAAATGTTTTTCACCGCCTTTTAATTGGTGGATATTTCTCACCTATCCTATAAATAACCTGCATAGCAAAATAGGCACATCTCTGAGAAAACTCTACTTGGGAGTAGATTCACCACTGATATTATCCTATTGTGTTGCTTTCTAATTTGCTCAATGGCTTAGACTCTTAGAGACATCCTTTGACAGTCAAAGCTGGACTTCACAAATTCTTTGACACAAGAGTTTCCCATACTTTCTGACTAAGGATTTACCATGCTGTGTGGAATGTTGTGTGTTACCTCTCATCCTTGCTGAAAATTCACAGTAGAATGTTTTCTACCATGGAAAACATAGTTATGGAAAATAAATTGAACTGTGACTGCACAGGTGAAGGATTAATTTATTGTTGTGGAAGTACGGATTAAAGTAAGTTTTTGCTAAGCCTTCTGGATACTGAATTTACTTTGGCATTATCAAATTCATGGCTAATGGTAGAAAGGTAAATGACATCCTCCAAGAACTTGCTACTCATTTACATTCAGGCATTGAAGAATTACTGAGGATCTAGGAAGACCTACTTGTTTCAAGTTAATTTCCCCTATTGTCTTGTCTTTGCAACTATTTAATTTCTTGGCTGGACAATCCCTGCTCTGCTGCTGACATTTTGGCTTCTAAATTTAGTCAACTGTGCACATCCTAATTTATGGCTTAAAATATCTGTCTTCTACTCTATTTTCAACAGAGGCTATAGACCTGCTCTTACATTCACCTTCATCTCTGATATTACTTTGTGATTATCCCTCTTCTCAGTGTTTTTAGCCAATCTATCCTATTTCAGTCTATCCACACTCATGTTTATCTGCTTCATCAGTTATTCCTTTCCAGTATTCCTCATTCAATAATGAATTTTGCCACACCCTACATTTAAAAAAAAAAAAGGATCAAGTTTGGGGGAGTGGTCTTGTACAGAAGTCCAGAAAATTGAAGTCTGTGGGTCACATATGACCCTTGAAGCTCACTTTTGTGCCTTCTGAGGTTTTCTGACAGTCCACTATCCTCCTCTATTTTGGCATGGTTTTAAAGTGGTTTTCCAGCTGAAAAACACTGAAAATTGCCCCAAACCATGTGTAGATGTGGCAGTTTCCTTTCTACCACAGAACACTCAACTCCAATGCCTTTTTTTTTCATCCAGAAGTGATATGATATGGTTTCAACTGGGTTGAAAATGGGTGCTCATCCCCTGTATAATTGCCCAACCCTCTTACAAGAATACAAAATGCAGCCACCACACTGAAGTGAAGAAGCTTTTCATGCATCAATGCTTGGATGGGAGAATGCTCAGAAAATTCATGCATGTCACATTGGGTTCTATAATGGAAGAAAGTGGGGTAAAAGATCCTGGGCAAATCTGCCTCAAGCCAATAAAGATACAGAGCTTTGCAACTGATTATTGGAAATGAAGAAAAACTGATAATGAATTCTTCTTTATTTTCCTTCTGATATTTTAGTGCTGGAGTCTGTGTAAGAAAATAGTTCTAGAAACACAAATATCTCACTTAGTGAAACCTGAAAATGCATAGGTGTAAGATAAAATTGCCAGCATAATTATACTACAAGTGAACAAGTCTTTATTATCTTTTTAAAGAAAAATCAATATGTGTAATTATAAAGGAGAAAAAAATAATTGAGGAATACAAATCCATTTTCAAATTTTGCACTAGTAATACATGTACTTAGCTTCAGTGCATACTGTACAGATAGTTTCTATTTCATCCCTTCACATGACCACAGTGAGAGCCTAAGAAAATATTGAATATTAAGAGCCATATCCCTACACCAAATAACACGGGATGATATGAGCTCCTGAACTGGTTCAGTTAAATCATCTTTTGCACTTATGACAATAAAATCTTTTATTTATATATCCTTAAAAAACAATGCATCCCACTTTTTTTTCAACATAAATTCAAAGTGGTTTTGAAAAAAAAAACTTAAAATACAATTTAAAAATATCAAACTACTAAAATCAATTCCATATACTAAAATCAAAAGCAGTTTAAACTGATTCCATACTATAAGTTTCCTCACAGTACACTAAAATGCTCAGACAAAAAGAAAGAAAAACGAAGCATAATTTTAATAGCTTGCCTAAAGTTTAAAAGGGGAATATAAGCTTTCCTGGGCACCATGGTAGAAAAAGTTCCACTTCATCCAAATGTGCTTCTGAAAGTGGTGTGGACACAATATAAGGTATGGAGATTTTACAGATTATATTATTTATAAACAGGATTATGACCTAAATCTGAGCTACAAATTTCCTAACAATTAGAAGCTGAATCAATTCAATGGCCTCAAATTATTCAGGTGACTCCTTCAATTTCATGTCTAACAGAGAACATGGTATATAAAACACTAAGCCCTCTGAAGAGATGCTTGTTACATCAACGAATAGCATTCAAGGCTTCCATCCAAAATCTACGACTCACTGATTAAATCCACCTGTAGTTCTCATAAGGTATTAAAACAGTCTGAGAGATAGATTGAAACATAAATATAACTGAACAAATGAGGAAACAAATATGGAAGGAAAGCCTTGTGCATTCTGTCTCAACATATATTAAGGAGAATATGATTAAGTTCATTCACAGATGGCATTGTACCCCAGTGCAGTTATTATATTCCAGTGCAGTGGATTTCAAAAGATCTTAGCTCTAAATGCTGCAGATGTCAGGAAAACCAGGATCATACATGGACATATGGTGGGCTTGTCTCTTGATTCAACTATTTTGACTAGCTGTGTTCAAAGAAATATGTACTACTTACTACCAATAAGCTTAAAGCTGATCTAACAGCAGCTATCTTACTACTATTTTGGGGATCCAATGAATCTATCCTACAGAAAGAGCCAATTGGCTTTTTCTGCCTAGTGGCAAAAATAGAACTAGCATGACAATGGAAAGATGTAATGAATCTGTCTCTTCCTCTTTGGCAAATGAGATGTTGGTCTCATTCGTCTCATTTTACAAGCATGAAAAACAGTAACAACCAATCACATGATTTATTCCATGCAATTTTGGCCCCCTTTCTTAATTATAACAGCAGTAAGTTTTGTCAGCCAGTTTCACACAGCAATTTGTAGTTATTAAAAACTGTAATTAATCTGTGTGATGGTGGAGAAGCTGTGTTCTATGTTTCTTGTTGTGTTGATTTTAAGTGTCTTATTTGTTTATTTATTTAATTAATTTGTATTCCACCTTTCTCTCAATAACAGGACATGAGGACATCTGGGTTGGATACAGAGGGATGTGGCAGTGCTCCTTAATAAGTCCTGCTAAGGTGACATGTACTCAATGTGGCTGATGCTGGTTTAAGATTTGGCAACCAGCAAGAATTGTCTCCTGGGTACAGGAAGCTCAGAGGTGCCCCTGTGATCCAAAAATCCCCAGCCCAGACACCGAGGGGACCCCATTAAGGTGTCTCTGGAAGTGCAAAGAACTGAAGAAGATCAAGCAGACAGAGTGCCCAGCCACACTACAGTCGCCACTTACGGCCTAACAATGTCCAGTCCACCTTTTTAACTTCTTGAGCAAATAAGTTGGCAATAAAGGAAGCTCTCCAGCTGTTTTGGGATGATTTACTTTGATGTCACTACCTCTATGAATTAATTCTGAGTTCCAAAGTTTTTTTTTCCATCCACCCCCCTTTTTAATTTTTATTTACATTTGGAATAAAGAATACAAAAAAATCCCCCCTCCCCGCTTCCAACCATCTTTTTTCCAGTTGAATCTGAGTTTACATTCCCTACATACATTGTTTCTATTTAACAATCTTACACTATTACTTTTAACATTGTTACATTGCAACTTATGCTTTATCTTTCACAACATTAGTTTACCTTATCCACCTTTCCAACAATCTTTCCTTATTTCTTCCCTTTCTTATTCTTTTATCCAGTTCATCACTTCTTGCCATTATCTTTCAAAGCCCTGGATTGGTTTATTTTTAAAAAGTTAACTTTTCTATCGCTACAATATCCAGAACTTTTAATTTCCATTATTTTATATTGATATAATTTCTTTCTTTCCAATATTGAGCATATGTCAATCTTGCAGCAGTTATTACATATAACAATGTCTTCTGATGAGATCTTATTTCTCTTTGTTGCCCCAACATATTTAACAAATAAAATTCTGGCTTCATTTCAAAATTTAAACCATACATTCTTTGAATTTCACTGTGTATTTCTTTCCAAAACCTTTTTGCTACCTTACAGGTCCACCATATATGAAAAAAGGACCCCTCCTTTCTATCACATTTCCAACACTTTCCATTCCCATTTTTTGTTATTTTTTTTCAATCTTTCAGGTGTCATGTACCATCTATGTAACATTTTATTAAAATTTTCCCTTAGATTTAAACTTGGTGTAAATTTTACATCTGTCTTCCATGCCCTCATCCATGTATCCAACTCAATTGGATGTCCAATATTTTGAGCCCATCTGACCATATTGTCTTTAACAATCTCTGATTCCATTTCTCTTTGAAGCAATATTTTATAAAATCTAGAAATTCTCTTTTTCCGGTCCCCTTTCATCAATACATCTAATTCATTTTCGTTTCTTTCCATTTCCCCTTATAATGACAAACAGAGTCTAGACAGCTCTGAAATTTTTCTTTAAAGCAGACTGGTTGGAACACAGATAAAACACTTATTTCAGTACCTTAATTTGTTCTAAGACATTACTAAGATTTTAATTTTGAGAATAAGCAGACTGTGCAAAAGGGCCAGCATATCTTATCAGTAAGATAAAGCTCAAGGTCACTGCCATGTTTCAGACAGGAAGAGATGACTAACTGAACTTTGAATAACCTTACTCACAACTTCCAGATAGAAGACAGTCAAGAGTGAAAGAGTGAAAGTGAAAGAGAGATCGAGTTGTATTGACACCAAGTGGTGGAGTGGTATAATTTCAGCTAGATTTTTTCTGTTCAGTTTTCTATTTTCTATTCAATTGAAGGACCTGTCAAATGTGAAAAGGATTACAACTAGAAAGCAGGCACAGCTAGCAGATAAAAGAAGAACCTCTGTGTACTGGGCCAATCTAGGGCAGCAGATTCAAATAAGATATTTTTTGAAGAAATAAAAATACTGAGATATGACTTGAATCAAATGAGGATAGAATTTAAGCAAGAGTTAAAAACAGAATTTAAAGATGTAAGAAGCTCCTTGAATAAAACTGGAAAGAAGATGAGGCAGGTTAATGAAAAAATGGGTTTAGTAGAAGGAAGAACACAGAAATTGGAAGATGTCACTGGGAAATTGTCAATGAAACAACAACAGACAGTGGACTCAGTTACACTGTTGCATCTGAAAGAATGGGAAAGATGTCTTCATATTAGGGGTATACTTGAGAAGCGGAATGAAGACACCTGTGCAAGAGCCACAGAGGCACTGGCAGATTTCTTGGAGATTAGAAGAGGAGACTTCCTCTACGAACTGGATAATGTACACTGTTTGGATTCTGTGATACCCAGACAGAGAAATCTACCAAGGGGCATGATGGTTTATTTTTTGAGACAGAGAATAAAAGATGAAATCCTTCAACAACACTATCTGAACAAGCTTTAAATTAATTGGGAAAGAGGTGATAGTCTTCAAAGATATATTCGTAAGATTTCTGAGGTGATGAGAGCATACCGTACATTGTCACAGTTATAGACATGTTTAAAGTTAATTTCTGATTTTCTGAAATCAAGGGTAAATTTCGTAAATCCAGATATTTGTGAACTTTTTCTTTAGATTTATCTTTATTAGATATACAAATTTAAAAACAGCACCACACAGCATTAAAACTTCAGTCCTAGTCAGTTTGTAACTAGGCACAAGGCACAAAAATGTTTTGACATGCCATGGAAAGAGATCAAAGATGGGCCCATCCTCGCCTCTCTATGGAGGGAGTTCCAAAGTCTGGGAGCATCCATTGAGAAGGCCCTCTCCCTTGTTCCCATTCAGCAAGCCTGAAAAGATAGTGGGACAAAGAGAATAGCCTCTCCATATGATCTTTGATCTCTAATGGGCTCATAATGGAAGATGCAGACTGTATAATGTCTAAAAGGTCAAAAATAGCACTTTGAATTGTGTCTGGAAATGGAAAAGCAGCAGGTGGAACTGTTGCAGCAAGGGAGTTGTGCACTCCCTGAAGCCTGATCCAGTTTGGTTAACAATCTGGTTACAAGTCTTTGGGCCAAATGAAATTTCTGAGCACTTTTCAACAGCAACCTCACATAGGTTACAATACAGAAACCCAAGTGGGACATACCACCATGGCCAGATCCACATCTCCAGTTGGCGCAATAGTTTGAACTGTGTGAAAACACTCTTGGTCACTGCTGAAAACTGGGCCTCCAGGCTCAGAGTGGAATCTGTTTTTTGACAGACCAGAAATACCCCTATCTTTTCTGGATTGAACTTTAATTTGTTTGCCCTCATCAAGTCCATTACAGCTGCCAGGCACTGGTTTAGCACAGGAACATCTCTGTTGTTTCCTCCATCACTCTGCTTCCCAGATTATGCTCCTATGCTCCTGTACAATTGGAAAAGGTGGCAGTTTTGAGGCAGCTCTGCTATTGAGATAGCAGCCTATCTTCTGGCAGAACAAAGCCAACATGGGCTGTAGTGGGAAAATATTCCCAAGCATTCGAGCTACATTCCAATGACCTCTCCCCAAGTTATGCCAATTTTTCATCTGAAAGTAAAAGGTAAATAAAAACTACTCTCATTTGAAGGTATAGCCAGATGAATTCAAGGCAACTTCTAGCAGCTAAACATTTCATAATATTTTTCTTCCTGATAAGCATAGAACTGATCTTTTCAAAAATTGTATTTCATGACTTCAGAAGTAAACGATGTAAAAGACAAATGAGCCTGGCAATCACTGGCAGTGAGACAGGTTGGCATTCATATTTAAGATTAGAAAATAGATGGAAAAGCATCTATAGACTTGGAAATGAGACTGTTGGAAGATTATTTGCATCTTAGAAAATTTCTTCTCATTTGTCTGTGTGTCCTAGGCCTTCTTTGGAGTTACACTGCAGAACCTATTTGGCAGTAAATTTAGCAATATGACTTTCAGTTTCTCACAAATGTCCCATCCACCAAAAACAAAAACAAAACAAAACCACACAGTACCTTCATTCTAAGTGTATGTCTATTGCATTTGGCAGCAGTTAGTAGATCACTGCAGTGTCAGTAACCCATGATATAAAGGAAGTATACCCATGATGTAGTATCTTTATGATGTAGGAGAAGTACTGTAGAGATTTGCTTCCAGCATCTTTTACAGCAAAAATCTAAGAATATTGGCTCAGAAATGAGAATGTGTTCAACATAGTGTCTTCAACATTTGTCCATTGCTTCCATCATGAAAATGGGGATACGAATATGTATAATTTATATTTAGGAAATTTCAGACAAAAATCTTCCTTTGTATTTTTTCCTGCTCCCCACAACTCCTTTTTATCAGCTGCCTTCTTTCTCCAGCTCAGGTATCTGATACATTCAAATGTCATCCTCATTTATGGTGTACGTTCAGAAATTACTGACAAAATGAGGTACAATTAATGAAGAGTGAAATCCTAAGTAAGTTTACATAGAAATATTGGGGAGGGGAGAAGCAGAAACCAAACTGATCTGAGGGATTAGAGCATAATTCTTTTGAATTTAGAGGAGAGAAAAAAATGAATGAGGGGAACATTAGATATTTACGATTATGCATGATATTTACAATTATGCATGATATAAAGAAACTACTAAAGAAGAGCCACTCACCTTCTATACTTGCCAGAACCTGGAGTCATCTAATAAAACTGACTGGCAAGAGATTCAGGACAGAAAAAGGAAGGACTTTTACAGTGCATAATTAATCAAATTCACTGCTACACGATGATCACTAGCTCAAATGGATTTCAAGATGGATTAAACCAAGTCATGGATGATAAGATTATCAGTTGTAATACCTACTAGTTACAATGGCGATATGCAGTCCCAAGGATCAGAAACAGTATTTTTTCTAATTTCAGCTGTGGGTGGGGTGGGGGTACTGTGAGAAAACATTATTGGTTCTCTGTCATTCTTTCATGTTTTGCAGAGGCATACAGTGGCTGGTCATTGGCCTATGCCAGCAGTGCACTTCTTATATTCACGAATGCTCATTCCAAGCATGTGTACAAAGGACTGCAGTTGAATTTCTCACCAATATGTGTCTTTTAGGGATGGGCCAACTGAATCCTCGAATCTTGGGCAAGGATTCAAGATTCTCAAATCCGAATCCCTGTGCCAAAATAAGCATAGCCAATCTTTTGACTTCACCAACCAAATAGTTTGTTGGAGACTGGGATGCCTGAAAACCTGGGAGACCAAGACGCCTGAAAACCTGGGAGACTGAGACACCTGAAAACCTGGGAAACCAGATACACAAGGGAAGATGGCAAGTAAGGAAGTTTTCCCTTGGAGTAATAATGGTCTTTGCTAACAATTTCAGAAATTACATCTAAGGTTGTATTCTAAGATATTTAAATTGAACATTTCATATTTAACTTCAGCACTTGACTGGAAGTTACAGCCTTGAGATTTCAAGGACAGCTGAAAGATTCCTTTGCATAGCTCCCTTGCAAAGCTGTTTCAGACACAATTCTGGTGTTTTTAGTTTGACAAGGTGTCACAGACTTTTCTGCCAAAGTGTGCTCGTGCATCATCAAACTATAAACCCCAGGATGCCAGAAGGAGCTATGCAAAGAAAATCCAGTTTTGACCTGAATTATCTCTCTACTGTAGTATGTGGTCCTGTTTACACAGGCAGGAAAATGTGGGATTAATCCACATTTTCCTGCCTGTGTACTAAGGGCCTTCATGTCATTTTCAATCTGAGGAGATCCTGAGGCAAAACTATGACAATTGTCCTGGCTGGATTTCTTCAGAGGGAGAACTGTTTGCCTAGGCCTTTGCCTAGGCTTTTGCTGAGGCTGAGAGAGAGTATCTTGCCCAAGATTATCCTTCTTTCCCTTGCTTCTTAAACCCTTTTTGAAAAAAGGATTCAAAAGATTTGAGATTCGTGAGATTCGTGGATTCCCACAACCTTCCAGGAATTCGGATCCGGATTCGGAAAATTATGAATTCATCCCATCCCTAGTGTCTTTACATTATAACAGTCTTGAACTTCAGTAGTTAAGGTTCTGCAGAATTCCAGTGACATAACTGAGACTACATCTGCTTATGCATCTATAAGAGAGGTTCCTTAACTAAATAAATTTATACTGAACTGTATGGAATTTTTCAAATAAAAACATGCAAGAATGGGAGATAATGCAGAACTGTGGAATGATACAGCTGTATGCAGCTATAGACAGACGCATTTAATATTTCAAGAGGTATGGCTAAACACATAGAAGAGGACTGCCCTTTTGGAGAGGGGGAAATGTCTTGGAGTGCTTAACAGTTCAAAGACAGGGGTAGAGTGATGGGAGGTAGAGTGATGAGAAAAGATATGTTTATTAAATTTCTCCATACCAGGCTGTACTCTCTGTTAAATCTGCAAAAACTCTGCTAGAAAAAGAAGCTGACAACTCCAGACAATCATGTTCATTTCTACTTGAAAATCACATCCACCAAACCACATAATCTGTCTCTAATTTTGGATCTCACTTGACAGACTGAAATTCCTAGGAAAAGCTGAAAGACTATCATCTTTACTGTGCACCCTCATTCACAAGCTGTTCTGAGTTTTCTGGCAAAAAACAAGGTTTTTTGTTTTTTTCGTTAGCTTGCAATAGGTAGTGGTAAGTAAAGTTAATGAAAGTTTTATGACTTTTATCTCTTTCCTTCCCAATGCAGCAATCGACTTTAGGTTCTAAGCACATTGTAATTATTTTTAATTATCTGTAACATTTATAAATTGTTTTTTCTTCCTCTGATGAACTCAGAGTCACATTTTATCCTTATAACCACCTTGTGAGATAAGTCAGGATGAGTGATCATGACCAAAAAATGAAGGCAATGCACTGTCCTTAAGATTAATTATACTCATGACCAAAGCTCAAAACACATGCCAAAACTCCTATACAAAAAATCCAAGTGGATAAAATGCAAATGAGACTGTTTTCTTAAAATCCACTAAATAACAGACACAGTCCAAACAAAGTTAAATTCTAGTACTCTGAAATATAGTCCACAATGCCTTGTATGCATTGGCAGTCTCCCATCCAAGTACTAGCCAGGGCTGACCCTCCTTAATGTCCAAGATCAGACAGGACCTGGTGTCTTTAGGGTATTTACTCCTGAATTATTATTTTTTTTAGACCACCCACATTCACCCCACTGAAAAAACAAGAGGTATCTAGACTGGTATCTAGAAACAGACAATTTCTGCAGGAATTTATTTGCTTCTACAAAGCATAGTAACACAAGGAAGCAGGAAATACAAACATGGGTAGCCCTCTGCTGCCTCAACTTAGGACGCACATTCTGATGGTAAAACACAGACCACAAGGAAGTGTTAGCCAGACAACACAAAACCGAACTGTTTTGTCCAAAAGGATATGCATACATTATCCTCCTGAGCGCAATAGTTCTTCAGCTTAAGCCAAACAAAACAGAATTAAGCAAACTGGAAGTTGTCCATCTTAGAAAATGTTTGCCCTACCAATTCAGTATGACACAGCCCAGACCTTTGAAAAGCTACTTCTTGCATTACATTTCTTTGATGTCCAGCCATCATGGTTCTCTATTGCCTAGCAGATTTCAGACACTGCAGTCCAACAGAAGTAATTTCCCCAAGCTTTGACACAGACAAAGTGTCTTCTATTTTTTCCCCTTCTGGCAAGGCTTGTGAGGACAGGGCATTTCCCCGCTAATAGGATTCATATGCAGATATACTGCCCACTGCATACGCAGTTTAGATCCAAGTACTGCTTCCAAACTTCTTTAAAACAGAAAATCCAACCCAAAAATAAAATTTCAGGGGAAAAACAGGTTTCTCCCCCAATGGTTCTTGTGAGATATTCCTGAAAGTGTTTCAAGGATGACAAAACAGTACTTTTTCAATTATCACACAGCACATATACACACACACTACCAGTTCCTCAGCTTCTAAAATGCTGACATCTCTAAAAAGCTACTTAAAAGAACAGTAAAAAGCACATGCACCTGTTCCTCTCTACAAGATTAGAAAAGCATTGGACAAAGGCCCTTTTCGCACTTTTTTTTTTTACTCAAGCACCGCTTAAGCACCATGCAAATGGGAGCGCCACTGCGCATGACACACTCCCACTTGTGCGGCGCTTACAAGGCTGGAGCGGGGCGAGGGCGTATTTTTTGATTTTCGGCTTGAAGCCGAAAATAGCCTGTGCTCGCGCAATGCTCGTGCCGCACTTGCGCACTTACCTCCGTGCGGTGCATCGGCGAGCTGGTCGGGGAGCACTTCCTTTCCCAGCGGAGCCTACAGCTCCCACAGTGCCCTGCGGAAGGAAGGGGCACTCGTGCGACGGTCGCGTCATCATGAAGCGCCCTGCGGAAGGAAGGAGGGGGAAGCAGCAGCGTCCCAAAAGAGGCTTCTCGTGCAAGACGGCCTCCCCCGTCGCAGGAGAAGGTAAGATGCGAAAAGGGCCAAAGTGTGGCCCTTCAGATTTTTTTTGAGTAGAACTCCTATTAGCTCTGGCCAGCATACTAAATTGTGGGAACTGCAATCCGACAAAATCTGAAAGTTTACCTAACACTTTGTCCACCCCTGCTCTAGAGGGTGAATGGTAACCTCTAATTTGGGAGGGGCCAGATATGGAAAGCTGCAAATGAAGCAGCATCCCTGCTGCGTATCTGTACACTACGATGAAATTATCTTTAAAAAGACCCTTTAATATACTTTCCAAATGACCCAATTGGGCAGAGACAGTCTCAACTCATGCTCTGTCATCCCACTTTTTCAGTTCCATTTAGAAAATCAGTTTGTCTCTCCTCCTACCACCTTCCCCCTTCATACTCAGCTGCTGAAAACTGATGTCAAAGTACAAAAGTCGTTTGTACTCTACTGAATCAGTGGGGGAGAGGACAGGAGTGGAGAGAGAGCCCTTCCCAACAGGCTCAGACAAAAGCAAGCTGCTGCAATCTCTCCTAGCTTGTTTCTTCTTCCTCATTAATAACTTTTGCCATCTTGACCATGACAGAAAGTGTGCATCAGTGTGCAAGAGCTAGCTACTATAATTAATGAGCATTGACACCAATGGCTATAGAAACTAATGTTTACTATAGGAACTCCATTAGAGAGAGGAAAGCTCCCTAAGGATGCTAGGCTAAGCTAGAACAAGAAGACTAAGTTAATTTTACTTTTGGAGCAGTGAAAGTGCAAGGAAAAAAAAAAGAATATCAGTCCAAGAGGTTAGAAAAGATAGATAGATAAGACATGAAGAGATTTTAGGTCACTTATTAATCCTTTCACTGCTGCTCTTTTCTAAAACCCATTTAACTCTTTAAACACTGAGCATTGTTGCATTTCCAAAAGAACCCACTTAGATTATATTTGGCCACACATGTTCCAGTGTTCGTCTACAAAATATTGGAGCCTTAAAGCACCAGGGCACTCTGAAATACTTGCTCCACTCAATGTGGAGTGCAATTACTCCTATTAGAATTAAATTAGAAATATATCCTAATTC
The DNA here is from genome assembly GCA_948474755.1 of Ctenosaura bakeri. Taxonomy (NCBI): domain Eukaryota; kingdom Metazoa; phylum Chordata; class Lepidosauria; order Squamata; family Iguanidae; genus Ctenosaura; species Ctenosaura bakeri. The sequence goes on along the minus strand of CAOLHI010000145.1, from coordinate 137,738 downwards.
TGTTTGATAGATGTAAATCCATTTTTAGCAATTTAAAAATATGGAGATACTTTGGGCCAAAGTCTGCAAGATCAGGAGGTTCAAAGACTATAACCTTTATAAGGTAGATGAACCTAGAGATGTATGTACACCATATTTCACAATCTGATCAATAACTAAGACTTTAAATTGCATTGATTTAGGGCTCTGGTACTTTCTCATTCCCTGAGCACCCATAATAAACAACATGACTGTTGTGTTTAGCTATATATTTGGAAGTTTGGGGCACTAGGTTGAATGTATTCATTATTACTTGACAGTTCTTCAATACTCTAATATAATGAGAAAGTAAAATAATGCCAGATTCCCCTGCATATTATATGAAGAACTTGAAAATTGTTTCTGTTCACTAACAGAGACTGAAAGCTTAACCATTCTGCAATAAAATAAGTATCAAATTTAAGTGCCTTGCTGGATTTCTGTCCTCACTGTTAACATTTTTTTTTAATAAACATGATCCCCAATATTAGGTAGCAGATATTGTGTGGTTTTAAAGGAGATGTCAAAGGACATTATTTATGTGACAGTTTTAACCTCAAATAATGACCTCTAGGTTTCTTTCTTCCGCTAATGTATTGATATCTTTCACCTCAATGGAATAAAGAAGAGCCAGACATACATTTTCACACATAATAGCTCCAAGTGACTAGTAATTGTATATGTCTGCCAATACCATGGATTTCATTCCAGAACTGAGGAATTGTTCTTATGCCAACAAGCTTGGCATATCAATTTAACAGTCACTAAATTTTGATAATCAAAAGAAGCCCAACAAGCTCCAAAGGTAGTGCAGCTCTCACTGGAAAGATGAGAATGTTAATGCTTCTGGAAGATTATAAAGATATGAATGACACAACTTGGGCCAGATCAACAGCACAGCAACCAGAGCATTAGTTAGTGAACATTATATTTATGGAAGTGTTGGAAGCTTATTTGAACTACTCTTCTTCTGGAATATCAAAAAAAGAGTGTATCAAATCTAGAACATTCAAATGTCAAAAAGAGAACTGTTGTGTGCCTTCAAATCATTTCCGACTTAGGGCAACTCTAAAGTGAACCTATCATGGGATTTTCTTGGCAAGAGTTGCTCAGAAAGGGTTTGCCTTTGCCTTACTCTAAGGCTGGGAGACTGTGGCCTTTTCCGCACTTTGTTTCTGCAATGGGGCAGAGTGTCCTCCAGCAAGGACATTTGCACTTGGGGGTGGACTGGGTCCGGACTACTTTCTGTAGTTCTGGACTTCAGCCTGCTCCGGAACGACCAGAAGTGGTTGTTTGCTGTGCTATTGAAAGACCGCTTAAAACAGGTCTTTCAACAGCGTGGCACACCCCACTCCATGGCTGTGCTCCAGTGTAGATTTGCACCAGTGCGAGCCTGCAGATCTTCCAGGGGCAGGCTTTAGGCTGGCGAGCTTCACCAGTTGGTGGAGAGCCTCCACTAACGGGAAGCCGCCATTTTCGTCCCTGGAGCAGTGTGTAGCACGGGCACGCACTGCTCCAGATCAGCCTGGATCCTCCGAGGGAGCACACCAGTCTGGTAAGTAACAGAACAGAGCGTTTTCTTCACCAAGTGCAAAAAAGCCCTGTGACTTGTCCAGGGTCACCCAGTGAGTTTCCATGACTGAGCAGTGATTCAAACCCTGTTTCCAGAGTTGTAATCCAACACTCATACCACTACATCCAAACAGCTCTGCAAACTCCAAAGAGAGAATATCAACTGTATAAAACACCTTTCTAATTAAGAGTCCTTTCAAAATGGATTCACTTGGACTTAAAATACTTGTATAATAAAATATCTTGAATCATACTTTAAACTAATGCCTCTGAACTTATATAGTTCTATAAAAAATAATTTTCACATAGACTTATTTAGCATTTTCATTCATGACAAAAATTATTAACAATTCTGAGATTACACAGGAAGTCAACTGGGAGTGCATATGTGCCTACTGAAGTTAATTTCAAATGACCTTGCATGTCATAACTGGTCATAATTTTCTAGTATGCTTTTGGTTATTTTCAGTAGTTTATGTTATGCTGCATGTGAGTGTCAATGCTAAAAATGACCAGTGACAAAGAATGGCAAAGTTCTTCCCTACACCCCCAAAGCACACTTCATAGCATGCTAAAACTATTCACGCTTCATGGAAGTTTCAATATCTTTTAGACAGAAGAGTATTGCCCAAATAAACTACTTTGCCATGTATCAGCTATTGTATCCATGTATCAGCTATTGTATCCATTGTAGTTTTTGATGTAATTTAGGGACAAAGGCAGCCTTGGTGCCTGGTGGATGACATATACCAGAGATCAACACAGAAATACAACCTTCTTAATTATCCTGGAACTTTTTACAGTCCAATGGGGGTTTCATCCCAATGCAAATGGCAACATCACATAAGAGATTTTCCACAGGACCACAAAAGAGGGAAGAATGATCCCTCCACATCTGCTGGGATCCGGTAATTATCACCCAGTATCCACATTTATGATTCGACATTTCTCAAAAAGCTACCTGTTAAATTCAAATATCGATTTGGGCCCTAGGAAACATGAGATCAAATCTAATATCCTTTCCTTTCTACCTTAAATCTCCAGCAGCTCACTTAATTACTTTCCACTGATTTCTCAACAGTACACTACACTTGTATGCCAACAAACATGGCAAGCATTACAGCTTGCCATCTGTTGGAAAGCCCACTTGCCAAACACGATTCTAAACATCCAGTTAACAAACTGGCAGCCATGACCATGTCTCAACTGTACATCTGTTTGTGAAGATTAATAAAGTGAAGATTAAGAGAAGAAGTGGTCCTTGATACTTCAGGAGCAAGTCTACTGTGCCTAAAAGCTTCCAGAACATTTGCAACATGCATGGGAAACATCCCAGAAAGCCAAAAGAAAGCTATGAAGTCTCACAGACTGAAAAAATAAGGATGCTAAAAAGAATCTAAAGTAGCAGTGAATGTGAATTACATTACATCTTCCATGTGCTTGTTTTTCTTTTTACAACTCCCTCTTGGGAATTATCTCTTTCCTTAAACAAAAGATAAGTAAATATGCAATAAAAGAATCTCAGGCTCAGATCTATGCACAAATAATCAATGTTTAGTTGTGCAGATAGCTGACAGAGCAATATGCAGGAATTATCACAGCATAATTGACACCCCAGCGTGCACTTCTGCTTAATTTAACAGCAAGAATCCAGCTCCCCTATGTGTTTTTATACACACTTAGCAATAGTTGTTTCAGCCTAATGCTTCTCTTCTCATAAGGAGTCTGATCACTATGTTCTTTGACAACAGATGGTGAAAGGAGAGATACATTCTAGGTTACAACAATTCAATAATGGTTAGTCAAAAGAAGCTGAGTTGATGATTTTGAGGAGGAACAGCTATGGACAATTTTAAAAATTAGAGTCAAACACAGAGCCAAATATCTCTCTATCTATATATTGCATTACATGCATGCTTGTGTATGTGGGCACACATACACAATTTAGGTTATTTGAATCTATATACAGCAATTGATTTGCTTATCTGTTTGTATCTATTCACAATGCATGGTGGAAATCCTCATGACAATATTTTATGTGACAGCTTTTTCAGCTGAAGTAGAATATCCTGTTTAATTTTACTTTATGTGACAGCTTTTAATTTTACTTAATGTGACAGCTTTTTCAGCTGAAGTAGAATATCCTATTTAATTTTACATGTTTTCAAAGAGTTTTGATAGAGTATCGAACCAAAAGTTATTATTCTACATTGGAAATATTTATGGAGCATCTTCTTCAGCTCTGATATTTATTAGGTACAACCAGAGTCTTATGACAGAATCCAAAAAGATACTCTAAGCCTACTGGCACCTCAAAAAATTACTCCTTGCAAATTACACAACTGAGTAAAAGTCTTCTTAATGAAGATACCTGTTGATAGGAACTAGACCAACATTCCTTCTTATATCCTCTCCCCTTCTTTCCACCTCCTTCAGGGAGATAGGGTCTTTACAATCTAATTATAAATTCAAATGGCTTCAATGCCCTGTCAGGAAAACATCATTATTTATCTACAGTAGAGAGGAGGGCTCTACCTGTGCAGGCCATCTCACAGCAGCCAGTGATCATTACATCCATGTTCATTACTTAAGACAATTTTACCAGCCTCTGCTTGCTTTGTCTGGATCTATCTGGCCTGCCCTACTCACTGCGCCCATTTCCCGGGCAGTCCACAATGGAAGGCAACAACTTCCAGAAGTAATTGCAAACATCTATCCATTTGCAGACAGGACAGATTCTCTGAGCGGTTCTTCTCACTCAAGAAGTAACATGAAATTCCATTCTTGTTTTTGGCTTGTTATCATCTAATTCATTCTGGGACATAGCAATCTTGGCCTCACCAATGCATGAATACTTTGTCTTTCCATCCCATATGTGTGGCTTTTTGCTTGCTTTGAGAAGGACCAGTATATCAAGACTTGGAGAAGGACCTCAAAAAAGCTTGGTCTATCCCATTTTTGTAGTCATGGAAGGATCTTCTCAGCAACCCTCTGCTTGTTCATTTCTTCCACTACTTGCTGCAGCCAATATTTTTCGTCTGATTTTCTTCCTTTGGTGATAAGGAAAGGAGATCTTATCCTAGCAATAACTAAAAATTATGTCAATGCTCAGCTTTAAACAGAAATAAAACTTTTCATATTTGTTTGGTTTTGAGCATTTTGGCACTACTCTTCTGAAAGCTAAAAGGGAAACTTACTATAAGTTCAGAAAGTCAAAGTTCAATTCACTAATAAGTAATATTTTCTTAGTTCACTGACTGCAGTCAGTAAGGGGTGAGAAAACTCTTATTCTCATCATTTTTATCTCCCCAGAGGCTCACATGGGTGCCAGGCATTGGAAATAAAGAAAATAAATTGTTTGGCTATTTATTGGAGAAGAAATACATAGAAGAGTTTCTCATTAAATCCAGGATGACTGAGCAGTTACAATGCTGGATGGTTCACAGAACAGGTTCTTTTTGTTTCCTTCTTTTCTTTTTCAAAAACTGAGGAGGCCAAGCAAAGAAATTTAGAAGGTTGGAGAGGGTGAGCTTCTAAATCTGTGTACAACAGTTTGTACAACAATTTCTCAGATTAACCTGGACAACTTCTTGAATTCTCTACCAGTTACTATTGATTCTATCTCATCTCTCCCAGGTGCTGACATTTTCTGTCACCAAGAAACAGCTGCTCAGAACTGATGTATTCCAAGAACCTAAAGCACAGCTGTGTTTCTTGTCCCAACTTGGCCAGCTAAATATAGAAGCTTTCATATGTCACTTTGACATTTTCTAATGGAGTCTACTTCCTCTGAAAGCAATGGAAATGTCTCCTCTCCCCCTGGCTTTTTAAACATTTTTTTTTTAATTGTAAGCTTTGTATTTGAAACATGACAATATTTGATAGTGCTTTATAAGTGGAGTAGTTGTTGCAGGATTATTGTGAGGTGCTTATTACAATATTGAACATGGTAATAATAAATTCTACGTTGTTATTTAAAATGTTTTTATATTAGATTTGGACTAGAGCTTTTTTCTCTGTCCCTGATTTGCTTTTGTTTTTAAATGTGTAACTGTTACTGAATCTGAACATTAATGGTCTAGGACAAACCACAAAGTCATATAAACAAAACACAGAATAGACTAAGTGGGCAGCAATTTTTTTTAAATCCTTACAACTATTTGATCATTAACAATTTTTGTTGCATTTTATAATTTGTTACATTTTTAATCTCACCCATAATTTGAGATCCCTAAGTAGTATTCTCATAAGAAGATGGTGTGATAGGGTTAGTTGATGATCGGTGCAAGCTTACCCTGTGAGTTCCACAAATAGCTCGGGATTTGAACCAATAAGCCTCCACAGTTCTAGCCTGACAATCTACCAATGACATTACACTAACTACAAAAACAATGCGAAATACAACACTTTCTAAACATTGCTTTACTTCCACAGTACTTTGAAGAGTTGTTTGCCCATGGAAAACAATGAGAACAAATCTCCCTCTCCAACATATACCTCATAGTGTGATATCATTTTCTATTCCTGCTTTCTCCTTCATTGTCAAAGACACAGTCACATTAACAATATCACATTTTCAGCCATTATTCACAGAACAAATTATGTGCAATGCAACATTGCTCATGCTTATTTCTTGCTCATGCAAGAAACTTGCATGCAGAAAAAAATTAAAATATTTATTCTACATGCAAGACTATTTTACACATATTTCTAGATCTCAGCTGCCCTTTCTGGTTGCTGGAGAAACATTTAAGCATGAAATGAATGTTCTCATTCCTTTCTTGTTCTTCTGGTTCAAGTTTCATTTAAGCTACGAAAATAAAAAAAAAATCCTGTAATTAGGGCATATGCTATTTTCGGCAGCTTACAACACCCTCAGTTCACTTCTGTCTTCCCCTACCCGTTATATTACATTACCATTATGTTTGCAACCAGTATTACATCAGTGTAATCATGATGGGACTATATATGAGATGCATCCAGATTCTGTTCATTTAGTATTTTGCACTCCTGCACACTGCTAAACCACCTGCACAAATGAATGATGATATACCCACATTTACAATCACATCAAGAAGGCTTTTTATGATTTTGTCAATTACATATAAACAGAACACCACAGAGAAAATCCCTGAGGCATTCTATCATGCATTCTACCAGGTTTGCTCTTTTCCAAAGTTTTCTCAATGGTCATGAAGGAAATAAAAGCAATTTGTACATACCAGGCACTCTGTACAAAATTCAATTTTTAAAAAGAAAAAAAGAAAATATGAGCAGGGGAGAATTCCTACTGGGTTGGCTGTCATTTGGAAACAAAACCAGGCAATCTAGAACTCCAGAATCCAGAGTGGAGTTAGAAGCATTCTTGGACAAGGTGATATCTTAAGCCCTATTTGCACGTTAATCACATAAAATGAGCCTACCTGTGTTATTACAATATAAGCAGATCTTACGTGTAAGTACAGTAAGGTATCTTGAGTTCCAGTTTTGGTAAAAGGATCAGGTATCAAGAAAGACAATAGCAACAGCAGCAGCAGCACGGGCTGCAGGGGAGATGCTTTCTAGATTTCAGGGCTTCCTAGTATCATGTGCAGGGCTAGACATCTGAACTGAGGAAACATATATATATATATATATGCACACACACACACACATATACATATACAGCAGAGACAGGGCTGGGGAGCCCTTTGCCATTGGTCCAGGATGACTCTATTTCTTCACATAATTCATGTACAATCCAAGTACAAACTCTCCCTCTCAACTGCAAAGCTAAATATATGGAAAACACTAATATTCATCAACCAATTTTCTGTTTATACAGGTAGCTGGTGTTTTCTGGTTTTCTTTTTTCCATCTGATGTTCATGGGCTACTTACTAAACTTGTTACAATTCTGTTAATTCATTGCAACCAAGACAGAAAGAATAAATAAGTCACAATATATTGAGGGTCTTTCACTGAACACAGAACAGTTGTAAACTAGAGTTTCAAAACATGTTTTCCACTCTTACCTGCTGGTTTACGGGGAAATTCCTATTGATTTTTTTAATCTGCAAAGTTAAATAAAGGAACAGATTAATAAATCAGCACATCCAATTATGTAGCTCATGTTGCAGGACACTTCAACTGACATTGCAGTATACTTTCTGGATCCCCTACTGAACATACTTGCTGCATAAATTTTGTCCATATATGTAAGGAGTTAACCACTTCTGAATGATGTATGTTGATTACAATGTTCACCAAATCTTTGTTTCCCTAAGTACCTTACTAAATTTTATGTGCATGTTTAATTTTCTTCTGTACTTCTTTCAAGAGAAAAATGAAACATAAAAACATATTAAAGAGAAAAATGAAATATAAGAACATATTAAAGGTTAGCAAAGAGTAGATAAGTGAGTCTATAAACTAGCTTCACAAGTAATTTCTATAATGCATGTATTTATAGCTTCTGAAAGCTAAATTTCACAGAGTATATCATAACTAAGCTCATCTCAGATCTAATGAATAAGGATTACCTTCAGTGTTCTGGGATTCTCATGAGGATCCAAGACATTTTGCTGCGGAGCAGCCAACAGTTCCCTTCCTCTACAAATTTAGATAGATAATAATGCCTAAGGCCAACCAAGGTTTTTCTTGGGGTGGGGGAGGTAACTGAGGAGGAAAATTTCACAAGCACTTCTTTTGATCTCCCTAAAAATTCAATAATAATAAATTAATGACCAAGGACTGACAGTGTACTCATGATGGGTGATTGCTTCACTTTGCCTAGTGGGAAGCCCAGCCCTAACTTTCATAAATGACGCTTTATAAGCAGTCCCTGGAGATGTTCTTTGCTCCAAATCCAGCCTAAAATCAATTGATTTTCAGAAGACTGTGAACAAACTAGAACACAAATATTATACTGCATTTACTATGTGAGTATATTTTACAAAGACTGTAATAGAAGTATATTTGGTTATCTTTACCTAACAATATTTCACAGCACATCTTGAAGCTCCTCATATATATTAAAGCTTATAACCACTGGAGTTTGGCTGAATTGATGAGTTGCTATCGTGAAGATGACTTCCAAAATTTTAAAGACTAATCAAATAAAGCCATACAAACTCTTGCTGTAAACACATCTTTTGATGGCCTTCTCTCCACACTGAATTGCCATAATACAGGAATACCTTCACTAAACAAGTCAATGTGTTCCTGGGCATTATTTCTTTAACAGAAAATTTGATACCAGAAATAATAACATGGGAAGAATAGGTATAGATTCCTTTATCATGAAAAAGACATGAAGTTGAACATGTCTCAGTAAAACTTCATCTACTCTATAAAAAGATTTTCATGGTTTGCAATTTGAAAATTAAAGGCCTCTGCATATATGGAGAAAAAGAACATGGCAAAACTTTTTGGAAAAATAATTATAAGAGAAAAAAGTCTGCGCTAATCTCTGATGAGTCAAAACAAGGATTGCAAAACAGAAAACATGGGGGAAAATAAAACAGAGCAACTGTTCTGCTGTACTGTCTGTCTTTCATGGAAGATGTCAAGTGCAATGGTGGCCACTTGATAGCATAACAGTGGTAATCCACAATGCTGTGTTTCTGGGATGACCTAAATCAGCTTGCAGCATTGGCAAACTGTCAGTGTATTGCCACAGGTCAGGAGAGTGCAGTGGCTCAGTAGGTACTGCGCCTCATATAAATGCTTGCACTTTAGCAGAAGATATGACAGTTAATTTCTCAGATCAGGAATCAGATACATTACAGAGTTCATTTACTGAATATTTTATTTTTAATCTAAATATTTTTGTACCATAATAAAACTTTTTATGTGTTGCTTCCACCAACATATCATTTTCATCACAGTCATAGTATCATCAACTGAAATACATTTTTTTTTCTGATGAGAATTCTCTGGATTAAATTTCAGTTTATTCGGTCTCATCCAGTCAATTACCAGCACCAGAAAACAATTTAGAATAGAACAGATTCCTTGGATTTAGATGTAAATTATCTTTCCATCTAGAGTTGCATGTCATCAGCATACTAATAACACTGAATTCCAAACAATGTTTCCAGCACTTTCATGTGCATATTAAATAGTGCATATAAAAAAAAATGAATCATGATATACAACTTATACCAATGGCCATAGGGTCAAATAAGAGTCCCCAGCACTACTTTCTGAACTGGCCAGAAAATATTGGAGTTACTATAAAATAGTGCCACCAAGCCCATCCTGAACAAGTGACCCAGAAGGAAACTGCGGTTGAAGGTATCCAAAACCACAAATAAGCCAAAGCCGAATTACAAGTACCTTTTGTCCATTTTCCAGTATAGAAATTACAACAAGATGATTAAAGGAATCTCTGTCTCACAGCCTGGTTTGCAGTCAGTATGTTCTATCTTCATGACTATGACTTGGGACCAAGATTATCTGATTTATCATAAATAGGGTTGGGCCAACTGAATTTCCGAATCCTGGGCAAGGATTCAAGATTCAGGAATCTGAATCCTGGTGCCAAAATGGCAAACTGAATCTTTTGAATCCACTAACCTTGTTGCTTTTCTAAATTGGTGCCTCTGGAACCCACCAAAAGCCTAAAATCACAGCATAAACTCGCACGCACCGGAGGCTGCCTGTGGTCGCTCAGGCTGTATGCTTGCCCGCTTGGGCTGCCTCCCTCTGCAAGATAATTATTCTCTTCTTCTCTATTCTTTTGACTTGAGACTGGAGGGTAGGGATTGGGACTGGACTAGAGGCTGGAGTTGTTGTTTTTTTCAGAGATCCTGAGGCAAAGCTATGACAATTGTCCTGGCCAGATTTCTTCAGAGGGAGGTTTGCCTTTGCCTAGGCTTTTGCTAAGGCTGAGAGAGTGTGTCTTGCCCAAGATTATCCTTGTCTTGTTTTTTGTTTTGTAATAGTCAACCCAGGAGATGGCATCATCACACCTGGAGCTATTTCCAAATTACATGTAATTCTTAATAAGAAGTATATGGGGTATATTTTCCTAAAGTGAAAACTATTATTTAATTTGTTTTTCATTAAACTAAGATGTCAAATTCTGCTTCAAAACACTTTCCAGTAGAAGTGCTTTCTTTCCCTTGCTTTTTAAACCCTTTTTTAAAAAAAGGATTTGAAAGATTTGAGATCTGTGAGATTTGTGGTTTCACAGAACCTTCCAGGATGCAGATTTGGAAAATTCTGGATTCGTCCCATCCCTAATCATGAGTATCATTTAATGTTTGTAGTACATAAAATCTAGTAAGATATTTTTTTTTCATAGAATTCTTAGAATCATAGCACTGGAAGGGATCACAAGGACCATCTAATTCAATCCCTGTCATGCAAGCATATCTTCAAGGCACTTCTGAGAGATAGTCATACAACCTCTGTTTAAAGGTCTCCAAAGAAAGAGAAACCACCATTCTCAAAGATAGCCTGTTGCTCTTACTGTCAGAAAGTTCTCCCTAATGCTTAGGTGGCACCTGGTTTCTTGCAATCTGAATCCGTTTGTGTTCTAGTCACTGGAGAAGCTGAAAAAAAGCTTGCTCCATCTTCTATATGGCATCCTTTCAAATATCTTAACAGATATTCAATAAACAAATATTCAAATATTTTAACAAGGAACAAAGCTCTACAGAATCAGTATTCCTTTATTTCTGTTTTGGTATATACATTGCAAGCTTAAAGTATAAAATACAATACAGTTAGTTTGAAAATATTATATCCTAATAGATTGTTGTATCATAATAGAGATGCAGCATGGGGTAGTGGTGTGAGCATTGGACTACAACTCTAGAGACCAGAGTGTGAATCCCCGCTCAGCTATGGAAATCTACTGAGTGACTTTAGGTATGTCATGCTCTTTGTGACTTAGAGGGAGGAAAAGGCAAACCCTCCTCTGAACTAACCCTGCCAAGAAACCCCAATGATAGGTTTGCATTAGGGTCTCCATAAATCGGAAATGACTTGCAAGCACACAACAATAATAGAACTTGGTGTAGTGAGGTGTGTGTGTGTATGTGTATGTTTTCACATCATCTGTTGACTTGCAGCAACCCCATGAATTTCATAGAGTTTTCTTAGGCAGGGAATACTCAGAGGTAGTTTGGCTAGTTCCTTCCTCTGAAATAAAGCTTACAGCACCTGGTATTCACTGGTGGTCTCCCATCCAAGTACTAACCAAAGCTGGCCCTGCTTAGTTTCCAAGGTCAGACAGGATCTGGCACCTTTAGAGTATTGAAGTACCATGCCTTTCCCCAAAAACCTGGGATTCACAAGATAAAAAGAAATGCACCACTGAAAAGTTCCTCTTCTTTGAACTCAACAGGCTAATGGCAGGCAATTCAGAAAGATCTTCACTAACAACCTCAGATTGTGACCAGGCTGATGGAGGACATGATCCTTCATGCAACATGGGCTCAAACAATGTATGACTTTGAACACTGAAGTCAGCACTTTAAACTGGACTTGGAAATGCACTGTCAGCCATTGCAGTTATTGCAGCCCCATTAATGATCATGCAGCCATATTTTGCACCAACTGAGTTTCTTAACTGTTTTTAAAGACAGCAACATATGAAAAAACATTATTGTACTCCAGGCTGGATATAGTCAGAAAATGAATAAATGGCACAAGATATCTGTAATCCAAATAGAGTCTGTTGAGATCTGAGATTCCAGTATTTTTCTGCTTCCAGCTTTCCTTTCCCCATTTTCTTAATGGGATTGGTAAGGCAAAGATTGGTGGGAAAGGCCCAGATAACTATCTAAATAACCATTACAGAGTTGATTATTACTAATGTTCAATCAGTTTCTTCACTCTCAGAAGAACTACAAACAGACGGCCAACAAACATAGCTTAGGAATAGAAAAGATTGAAAGCTATTTCAGCTACATATAGAAAATTGTTCTGATCCTTTAGACATCTGTTAAAGATCTGGGAAAATAAAACCTCTCTTGCCACATGGCTTGAGTGTCTCCTGAGGCTGTTCCTACAAAACTTCTAATGATAAAAGGGCTTTCTTTTTAAATACTTGGAAGTTATTTGACAAGTTTCCCCAATTTTAAGCTTAAAGAAAAAAAGAAATATTATTAAAATATGATATTGTCAATTGAAACAAACCAAGAAGCTTGGAAATAGGAATTACCATTTTAAAGAGTTCATGTAAGTTCACTTTCACCATCTTCAAGTGAGTATTGGTAGTCATCCTTTGTTGTTGTTGTTGTTGTTGTGTGCCTTCAAGTTGTTTCCAACTTGCGGTGGCCTTATGGTAAACTTATCACAGGGTTTTCTGGAGCTGAGAGTATATGATTCAACCAAGGTCACCCAGTGGGTTTCCATGGCCAAGTGGGGAATCAAACTCTGGTCTCCAGGGTCATAATCCAGCACTCAGATCTTTATACAACATTGGCTCTCTTGTTCATCCTTCACTGGAGCCAAATTTGCAGTCCATGGTGAACTATTCCATAGGTAACTTTTTTTTTCCAGCAAGTGCCTTAATCTTTGAATGTGATTTGTCTATTTCATCTAGTTCACTCTGTAATAATCTGCACTGAAATTTGACTTTTTAATTATATTGTCTATTACTATCCTAATCCTAGCCTATTCAAATCTATATTTTAAATAAATATACCTAACTAAATTGTGCATTTATAATTGTCATTCTCAGTAGACCTCTGTTTTTAAAAAGTACAAGTTGAAATCTTGTGGCATTCTGCAGTCTCATGGCCCCATTGATACCATTCACTGGGAAAACTGAAACACTGTGCCACAAATGTACATTTCAGATAAACAGTCTAGAGGTATCCCATGAGTAATGATAATGCAAGCCAAAGAGTGGTCTAAGAGAAAACCAATAGGCACACTTCCTCCATCCATTCCTTCACATTAGTAACCTATCAGTGTGGCTCTCTCTACCTATTCCATCCCAAAGCCGAACTGGAATCCTGACCAGAATGGATCCAAATAATCAGCATCTTCCACCATTATCCGAAACTGAAAATCGAAATGCTCTAATACTTTTACCCCATATGGTAGATTTGATACTGGCTATAAATCATCAGGTCTAAGATGGGTTGCTTCAGCAGTGCCTTGCCTCTTTAACCTAACAGGAATCACTATTTCCTTCATGGAAACATTTGTCCACCTTCCCAGCCATAAAACCTGAAAACTATCCATAATATCAGACTAGATGGACTCTGGCACTGGCAGAAAAATGAACAACTTTATGTACAAAACATCCAGCAAATTAGTCACTGTGGGATTTTGAAGTCTCAAGTAATTGTTTTCTAGAACATAATCAATGAAGCCCATGAACATATAAAAAGAAAAAAAAAGTACTCTGGACAAGTAGTTGGCACAATAGTGGCAGAGAAAAATGTCAATATCACTGCAACATGATAATTAAAGATACATTCCTCTAGTCATTCATGTGGTCACCTTATTGCCCTCAATTCCCCAGAATATTTGGGAACTGATGTAACCCTACTAGTGGGTTGAAGTCATTCAGAAATAATGAGAATCTATTTAACTGCCTAATTCCAAATAGAGACCAGGACATGGGGAGGACACGGGGAGGATTAATTTGGCTAAGCCTGCAGAAAACTTCCTAAAATACTTCAGATTGCTGTCTGGATTTGCTGTCTTTGCTTACCATCTCTGCAATAGCCACAAGTACCTTAAAGGAAAGTATCTGTCCCTACTAACCAACACATTACTGCCCGCTCCTATATCATTATTCAAATAAGGAAATAGATAGATCCTTCTCTCTTTTTCCACTGAATTTACAAAGACATCCCTGTGTGGAATAGAGGCAGGCACCAGGCTAGGGAATTTTGGCGGGGGGGCATCTTCCCACTAGAGGGAGCCAGAAAGCAGGTTCTGATTAGGCTGAGAGCCTGTCTCACAGACTGAATGAGAGGTACAATCCATTATAGCATGTCCTCTGTCCACTACAGGAAAAGAAGCCTTTCTACTAGCTTGAAGTTACCGGTGCCATGTTGACCACATACCAAGAGAATCTGCTTTGTGGTTTGGTGGAAGATGGATTTTATTGTAACAGACTTCAAAACATGGATTTTTATTGTGCAGCTACAAAGAAAAAGAAAAGGTGCTTTCATATTTTATTAACTTATTACAAAAATCTCAGACACTAGATGAATGAAGTCAATAGCACTCTTCAAGCCAAGAGTCAAGAGCCTTCTCCTCACTGAAGAAAGTTGCTTGCTCAACACTATTAATTCAGCAGTTAACAACCAGTAATAAATCTAGACTCATAATGATCAATACTGTTTATTCTTCAGCTACATTTAAAAACTTTTGTTACTCATCAAAAGAAAAGATCAGCTGAATGATGCAAGACTTTCAACTTTAAATGTATGGTGGCAGAAGGATCTTTTATTTTATTTATACTGCTCTTTGAATGTCTTTTTAATTGTGTTAAATGTTTTCAATTTGGTTGTTTAAATGTTTTTGTAAAACTTTTATTATTTTGTTGTAACTTTTATTACAAGCCACTTTGTGTCCAATATAGAGAGGAAAGGCAGGATGTAAATTAGTTAAATATTTTTTTAAAAAAAGAATCTAAGGGTCAATCTACCTGTTACTTTTTATTTTGTACTGTAAACGATTGAATCCATATCAGGATGCTATTCCTAACACTTTGCCTTTGCCCCGCTGTGGCCTCAATCCAGATCAGCCCCCAAGCACCTGAAATTTATATTGCCAGAAAGTGATCCACAGAAATAAAGAGCCAAGTCTCATTCATGGCTATTTCAATTAGAAAAACACTACAGATAAAATTTATTAAAATGTGTGTGGCTTTGGGTGTCACTTAGTAAAACATACAGCAGTTCCATTTCTAAAGAATATATTTAAGGTGCCAGAATGGCAATTAAACAACAAAAAAGTTATTCTTCTAAACAACATTTTCCACTTTTCAGTAGGCTATAGATAGCAGCTACTGTTATCTGTTGTGTGACAGATTAAATGAAAGAGTAAAATTTGCAAAAATCATGCAAAGCTCATTATATCAAATAGATATAGTGCAGTATATGTGTGCATGGAAGCAAATTTTTGTCCCTTTGAAATATTTTTTGCAGAAGTATTGCTTGATACAGAACACTCAACTGAAGATGACTTACTAATACTCTCTTCATTTTTCTTTCATGCTGCTGTTAAAAGTGTCCTTGAAAATACCACGCTACTATTTTTGGTGAATGATAAAGTGAGGAAACCTTTATTTGTCATTCCATGTGGCACTTGTAGGTGATAGATGATGAGTATAATTCTATATGAAATCCTAACTTTGCGTAAGCCCTTGCTGTCCCTTAGAGTATTGATGACCTCTACCAGGAAATCTAGACTTCCAATCACGACAGTACAAGTGGCTTACAGTCCCTAAAATGTTGCCAGAAAGCAGGCTGGCACTTTGGCAAGAGAAGGCATTTTGCAACTGAGTCTTCACTCCCACCCCCATTTCACACCCCTTGTTTTAACTTTTAACTGATAATGCTTTCTACACAAGCTAACATAACAAGTATAGAAATTATTCCTCCACAAATTATTCATTCCTAATATATGGGCTAGCACATATCAGCACTACTGTTTTTTTAAGGATCGACCAATCATTTAGGAACATTGTTTTGAACTATCAGCCAGCTTTAACTGTCACAAAAACTTGATAGAAGTTTTCACACAGAATGAAGATATCTATCTTCTCTTTGACAGTAAGGACAACAGTTTACAAGTAGGTCATTTTTTGTAAATCCACACACTTGAGATGCAAAGCACTTCTGGCCTGAGAAATATTTAATACAAAAATAAAATACAAAACAAGATTCATCCAGACTGTCCAAAAGCCGTGGGATCTGGTGGTCTTGTCTGTGTCTGGGTAGCATCCAGATGCCCTAAACATTCATCTTATTTTTTGTATCCAGTGTGGTGTGGGCAGGCTTTCCTCCTAAACTGCACATTTATAGAGGTAATGAAAGTCAGAGGGTAATTCCCACGGGAAAGGGCATGACCCCATTTATTCTGCCACCAAAATTACTGCCAAGATTTCCAAGGAAGAACTTACACAATGGTGCTGGATGTGGAAATTAACATCTGCCAGTTTAGGAACTTCTCATGAACCAAACAAAAGCAAACCCACACCTGAGCTGGGTTTTTTTTAAAAATTCACAGCTGGTCCTGGTATTTCACCCATCATGGGCCAGGACAAGAGGTACACCAAACATTAGAGGGGGAAAGACACCTCCGGATCTGTATAGTGAAAACTCCTGTCAAATCTCAAGGTTTTTGGCCAATTTGGATGAGACCAAAGCTGACTATCTCATGACCAGATTCCTCTGATGGTAGAATGGGAAAGTATGGGTCCTCACCTACTCACTGGGCTACTGTAGCATACCTCTACTTTGGTTGCTTCACCAGCAAGCTGTCTCCCACTCTCCTCAATGGCTCACATTGCAGTGCTTAACGCATCCACATCTCCCTAGTTAGATGCTCATGCTGCCTATCCACTCTGGAATATCACCCCTTATGTTTTTTCCTGCCATTGCAAGGAAAGATCTGGTGGCAAGAGGAAGCAGTGACTACCTGCTTCATTGTTGGACAGCCAGCATTCATCCCACTCGTCACTGCTTGTTCTGAGGAAGATATCCTTCTCAGAGAAAGGCACTGTGGGTGAACTGACTCCAGAAAGTCCTTGAGCAACTATTTTGCCATAGCGGCAGTTAATATTATTTAAATACACTTTGAACATCCTTTAAACAGTATTTGCTAAGGCAGTGGAGCAGATACCATGGTACCTACAATGCCTCACTCTCAGGAAGGACAAAGTGTGACATTGAATGGCCTGATGTTTTGGGAAAGCTAGGGAAAATTTAATTGAATAAGGAAAATTGGGAGGAAGAGGAGGAGGAGGAGAAGAAGAATTTCCCACTTGTCTGTTACACACTGTGCACCAGCCCAGGCTCCGAATTGAAAATCCTGGCCTAATAACTTAGAACCACATAGATGACAATGCTGAACATCAGCTGATGCTGATTACATTGTAATTATTCTAATCATTCATCACAGTTATAAGCAACACTGATAAATTTGCTCTTTCACTGAGGAAAATTATTTAAATAAACATATACTATGAGAAAAGATTCAGGTTTAAAACACCTACCCTCTTCATGTACAATTACATACAGGATTTTTTAAAAACGATCTCAAAAATCCAGCTGCATCACTTAGACATGCCAGCCAGTGTACCCAGTGAACTGAAACATCTGTCATCAGACGTTTCCACTATAATGACAGTACAACTGTAACTTTCATGGAAGAACCTGCTGCATATTAACAATACAAGCAGCCTGGAGAGTCCCACAGATGACCTACTAGACTGATCAAATGCACATCTGTTTGCATTTCATTTTCAGAATTGTTTTTCTTCTCATTTCTAAGGGAGCTAATATCTCACTCCCTACTAAAATGGATCAAATTTGCATGTTTCTTCTTCAGGGCATTTTGGGGTAATGGTTTTTAATATGCACAGATATAATTTATGTGCCAGAGTGTTAGTGTGTTATTGGAGTGGGGACTTAAAAATAGAGCATGGTGCAGTGGTAGAGATGTCCACCTAGAATTTGAGCATCTTGCTTGTCATGTTCACCATGGCGAGCAGGAATCAGCTTCTGGCAAATGAGATAAGCATAAAGCTTCCAGTCAACCTGAATTTTAAATGGAAAGATGTGGGACAATGTTCTCCCCCAGCCCTAAAGGTTTGCTCCAGCTCAGATTTAAGTTTGTGTACAGTTCTTCTCCACACTTGCCAGACACTTCTATGCTCCTCTTCCTCCAGCTCCAGGCTTGAAGGTAACAACTGGAATGAGTGGATTTTATCCCCCTGTCTATATTTGCATTGCAGAAAGACACCATGAAACCAGAGACAATCCTGCTTCTTGGAAAAGGATGATCTTCACAATAACATATTGTTTGGTTGGCCAGCAAGGTCATCTGCATTAGGTGAAAGCACTGCATTGGGAAATCAATTTCCGATCTTCTTGTGTTGTATGACATTTGGCACTTAAACAGCATGAAGTAGATCTTGCTGAATTTAATGGCATTGCTTTATAAAAAAAATATGTTCAGCTTGCAAAGTAAGAGCTTGGAAAGGTTACTTTTAGGACTATGACTCCCAGAATACTCCAGCCAAAATGCTTATTGGCCCCTCTAGCTGATGGATTGTGAGTTATAATCTAATAAAACAACTTCCCTGAACTCCATTCAGGATTTAACAGCAAATACGGATGAAAAAATGATGGATCTATGAACTGCTGCACATCTTTTCAAACAAGCCCAGACCAAGGCTTATTCTAAGCTTTTTCTCCTAATGCACAAGAACACAGAAAGCCAGTACCAAAAAAATGTTTCTCCCTGATCCTCCCAGCATCACATGTTATTTTTGAATGATCATGCAGTACACTTTAGAAAGTGGCAGAGACAACCTCACTGAGACACTGCCTAATGATATACCAGCACTGTTCCTGAGGAGAGATGCTATCATGGATTGAACCAGTTGAAACAATTTATAAAATGGTAAAAAGTTAGTTCAAAATCTAGTAATGAATAGCAGGATTTTTCAGGTGACATTAAACCCTGATGCCATGAAGCAAAAGGAGTCCCAGATGCAAATGACAAGTTAGATCCAAATCTGTTAGATACCTCTTCAGTCATATTTCCTTCTTGGTCCTTGATGGAGCATTCAAGTAGTTGAACTCAATAATGACCTATTAATGTCCTATTAACGTCAGATTAATATAATGACTGAAAAGGAACAGTAGTATTTTACATGTGCTTTTTTAATCTTTTTCTTAACTGTTTACTTTAAGAAATAAATCCTGTTCTAGATTAAAGCCCATATTTCTGACTGCACATATACCTATTTTTTACTGCACATTTTATTTTCCTAATGCCACCCAGTGTGTCTAGCTGCTCATTAGAATACTATCTGAGGTAACTATGGTGCAAAATTATCTTCAGAAAGTATAGAAGTGTTTGAATCATATTTATTTTGGTGCTTTCTGGTTTAAATGTTATTTCTGAATCTGTCAGGCATCTTGAAACTTTAGGGATTTCATTAGGGATTTCATTATACACTTTTTTTTTCCTGAAGGAACCAACAAGCAATTTTTGCAATTCTTGCTGGAAAATGTGCAGGAAACAGATTTTCTGCAGAGAAAATATATTTCTGCATGTAAATCTTATGTACAGAAAATGCTGTTTTCTGTGCAAAACAACTGAGTGTGAACTACAAAAATGATCATCAGTCATGGATTCTTCTCATGAAGTTTCCTTAACACTTTGAAAAACATGTTTCCCACAATTTTTCAAATATTTAAGAATATTCTTTTCATCAGTATGAAACAAAAAGATTGAAAAGGGAACCACTGCTTTGATCAAAATTCTTTTAGAAGCAGAGAACAGCAGTGAAGACTGGCAAAGGAAAACCTTTCGTGCTTCACTTTAACCTGGTCTTCAAAAATGTCCAGGAAATTCTAGGAAGGAAAACAGCTGGCAGGACACCACTACAAGTAGATACACTGAATATCTTCCATATACTTGCCTAGCCATTTGAAATCCATTTTATGAATTCACATTAATAGTGTAGATAGATTGAAACTCTTCTATTTTAATTGGTCGCATTTTAAACAAGCACTTCAGACTTGAGAGACAGGATTGTTCCACATTAAGCCATGGTTTCTGTATATTAACTCTAGTGTGGCTTGAGGATGAACCTAAGGTAATTGTATTTTAATTACTAAATGTTAGAGCTACAAATACACTGAGTGACCCAGCCTGATTCTACATAGGTCAAATGTTTAGCTGATGGAATTAATGAAGATGAATTAGTTGGTTCTTCCTAGATCCTGAGGTTATGGTATTAAATGAAGGAGATGATAAGCAGGGATAGGAATTTTAGAAATAAAATATACATAAATCATAACTTCCTTAATAGCTTCCACTTTTGATTAATGCATGGTCATACTGTGTCTTTAGCAAGTCAAAAGAGCATATAGCATGCTACAGAAAGAGATATTTAAGGCCACTTATGGCAGTCACTTTCATGGCATAATTATCTTCATGGGAAAAATGACATGGGGGACAATAACAATAACTACAACCTAGAATATGTAATCTGACCAATCTTTGTTATTTGAAGAGTGTCAGTTTCCTCTGCTGTGTAAATAATTAGCTAATAGACATTAGTTTTATTCCCTTTAAGTCTAGCAGTGTCAGTCTGGACTTGAAAAAAATACTCACAAGTCTCCTGTCTCTCAGTGGGAAACAGCTGAAAAAAGTCAACCTCTATGAGACTGTTTGTCTCTATGACATAGTGCAGCTCCTTTGTGCCAAACGTTGTATTTCACACAAAATGCATTTACTTTTCACATAGGCCCTTTCCACACAGGGGTTTTAAAGCGGTGTAGCGTGACCTCCGACAGAGGTCGTCTACACCGTAAAATGGATTGGGGCGGATTACTTTTGTGTAATTCCACACCCCAATCCACGCTAGAGTGACCGGAGGTGACGGCACTGCGTGCTTTTTAAAAACCACTTTTCATGTGGTTTTTAAAAGGCACGGGGTGTGCAGCCATGTGCAGCCACATTGCAGCGCCTGGTGTGGATTTGCAGGTGCGCGCAAGGGCGTGCCTGCAGATCTGCCGGGGGTAGGCTTTCTGGCTGGCGAGCTTCTCCAGTTGGTGGAGAGCCTCCGCCAGCCGGCAGCCGCCATTTTGGGCGCTGCAGGACGCCGCGGGACGCCGACGAGTGTGGAGCAGCGAAAACGTGCTGCTCCATGCAGCGACGGACTTACCTGGATGCAGGTCAGGTCCGTCCTAGTGTGTTTTCTCCCATTTTTTCCTCCGTGTGTGGAAAGGGCCGTAGAAACTTATATGGGTTTTTTTGCAAAAACAACAACAACAACAACACCAAAAAACCAAAAAACTTCCTGAACAGTGAAATATAACTCAAATGCACAAAACCTGCCAGAATTTATCCCAGTGGAAGAACTGAGAACAAAATAAACTAAGATTTACATCTCTAGGCTGATGCCACACCTCTGTTATCACAACCAGGGTACTGAGTTCTCTAAGTTACACAGGACTTTCTGTTAAAAGTTGAGACAACATTCTCTATCTTTGAAGTCTAATTCAGAACTCATTTTAAACACACAATTCCAGAGACCTAAACCACAACAGGTTTTGAAAAAGGAAAATTTATGGGACAACCTATCCTACAACATTTTTAAAAGGCAGGATAAGCTATCTGTTGTTTTTTTTTTCCATGCCCACCCTGAACTTGAGACTGTTTTTAAGTCCTTTATTTTTCCTCTTCTCTCCTTAAAATCCAACAGCAGTTGTTTCATATTACCTATCCCCATGCTTACTTGTATAGGAGTTCAGTTTGCCAGACTAGACAGAAATTCAGCTAGAAGAACATTGTTCTTACTCAGCATCTCAAGAGGATTCAGATGAAATTCGACTGTGTCTCTTATTGATTTGGCTACTTGGATTACTGCCTGACTATCTACATGCAACAAAGATAGAATAGTTATTAAAGGAACAGAATCTCTTGCTGTGACTCTGCAGCAAGCTACAGGTAGTCTCTGACTGTAGCTCATTTGCAATTTATAGAGCTTAACCCTAGATCAGCTGGCCCACAAGGCTTTCAAACTATATCTTTTCATGCCTGTGGAGGATCTTCATATCCTATTTTATCTTGATTTGTTTCCTTGGCATTTCACAATGGCATGGAGAATCTATCACTACATCTCAGCAAGTTTACACTTGCTGAGATACAGATAAATTGACACTATTTGCCAAGAGAAAATAATGATGAAATTCAAAACAGATTCTCAGATATGCTGTACTTCAGCTTGCTTGACTGCTTGCAGAAACCCTCATAACTATTTTGGCATTCTGACACTGCATGTCAAGTGAAACTGCAATCATTGGTGACCCAAGCTAAGTTATCTTAGACTGAAATGGTACAAAAATTGCTAACATAAACAGTATACATACCAATAGCCATCTTGCTAAAGTTAGATGAATCACAGATATTTCTAATCATACCTTCCTTTCTGCTGAACATTAATGCAGTTATCATTGCTTGTAACTATGTAGCTAAAATGTTCTCTTTGCCCTTAAACATCCCTGAAAGGCTGAATGCTCCATTCCTGCTTATGCTGTCAAATATGCAATTCTTACTGCTGCTGCTTTTAAAGAACATTATGACTAGATTACAAGTCAATTCCCCATCAGTCCAAAAGACATTATGGAAGCTGGGGGACCCAGTTACAAATAAGTAGAGCAAATTTCATCCTGACAGGCCATTAACTACAAGCATTTAAGCTTTATGACATGTCACAATAAACGCCATAAAAGAACCACTTAGCCGTTCACCTTTTTTTTTGTCCAGCCTCACGAGATACCATGCTAGCAATGGTGCATGATATCAAACAGAGAAGTCCTGGCACTGAGGAAAGGAAGTGATCTTCTGGCATAGCTAAGAACCCAAAGCTTGTTCTACTTCACTGTCTAATTTTTGTTATGAAGTATATTTGGCTATGGAGAACTTAGAACAGGGATGTGACTCATGTGGCCCTCCAGACATTGCAGGATTGCAACTCTAAGCAACTTCAGCCAGCATAGCCAAAGGTAAGGAAGGCTGGTAACTGAAGCCCAACATCATCTTGAGAGCTGCATGATTCCCACCCTGATTTAGGAAAACAATGTTGAGAATGGAGTAGAACCTACACACACTTGTTTTTCTAACACACTGAAGCTTTCATATGTCATTGCTGTGGACAGCATGAAACTGTTAAAACCACACTTGATTGTAAAAACAGAAACAGGCTGTCATTATTTGTGCTGTTTCCTCAAGCTTAAGCTGATTCATGAAACCAGAGTCCTGTTTTTTTGTTTTTGTTTTTAAAAAAGACTGAATTGCTCTCCATTTTTTTTACAAATTGGAGTATGGAAAGCAAAAGTGGCATTGCATTTTGGCACCATCTACAGATCTTATAAATACATACCACATAATGCAATAAGCAATGCATTTCAGTCAATAACAATATGTAAGAAAATAATTATTGTAAAATAAAATATTTCTTAGAACATATAGCATTGAAATTGGTATTAACTTAAAATTAACAACAGTCCTATTTGTCAAAACCATCGTGAGAGTGACAGCTTGATGTAATAACAGCACCATCATGATGAAAGAAACAGTGACTGAGCTGATTTATATGGCTTAGAACTTTGCAGTTCACAGACATATGCATGCCTGTCGTCTTTCTAGATGCATGTGCAGGAGATCAAGATACAGACAACTCAATATGCTTGGAAAATTAAATCAATGTAGGGAAAAATACTCTGGTAGTATCCAGCTCTCTTCATTTATGTCATATTTATCCCATAGGAAGCCTCTATTCTATGAGCAGTGTCTATAGAAGAGATGAAACCAGGCAGATGAAACCAGGCAGAAACCATGGCAGGAGTTCAGAGTGATGTGCAAACCTAAATAAAATATAACTTTTAAAAAATATATCAAAACTTGAAATTTAAAGATTCCTACTTTTCCAAAGGGCAAGGAGAGAGGGGATTGGAAGAGCAAAGATATCAGAAATTAGAGTTTGGTGGGTCATGGGGGAGGAGGCAGGAACATTTGCTGTGTTAGAAGGTCTACAAATGCTGAAGAAGATCCACAGATACTGAGGAAACTCAAACAGTCTCCACTTTTTTTTCTCTAACCACCTTCTAGATCCAGCCCAATATTTTAAATGAAATTAACTGGTGGAATGAAACCTGGGAATAAATGAGACATCTTGAATTCTGTTGCAGAGAACATGTTTACTATTGATGTGTTTGTTCCCCTTCTCTTCATATCTCATCAACTCTGATCTAGCCTTGTTTCCAGCTCTGCTTTCTTGAGAATTGTTGGTATCATGAGAAAGAAAATAATAATGATAGTCATAAACTGGACTATATAGCTATGGGAAAAATTAATTTTCCTTTCAAGATGCTTTCAAAATAGAATCTGACTTGAAGATAGACTTGAGTGAACTTCTCTGGGAAAGCTTCAAGCAAAGTTTATGCACAGATAATTCTGTATTTAAGTTCATGAGGCTATTATGACAGTTGGGATCAAATGTAACTGGGAAATCAGATGAAGTTTTCAGAGGGATACTTACATTGTGCTTTGTGAGGTTGGAAATGTTCGTTGCTATTGCTTGTAGCCAGTCAATACAGTCTTCAGCAGAGAGACACTGAATTATTCCACTACAAATGCCATCCACAGCAATTACTTGGAATGCATTTTGCCTATAGACACATCATAATATATCAGGTCAGGAGACAAATGCATCTACTTCAGCATTACCAACTTAATAATACTTGTAGAAAGGCTTCAAAAACATTCCCTCACCTAGCTTTTCCCCACAATAAAAGTCAGCCATAGAACTTTTACTGTTTTTCTGATTTTATGAGTCATTCTATATTTAGCTTTCATGGATGGCACATTTCCAGAAAAATCTTGGCAAAATCTGCAGAAGCAACTGAACACAGATTGCTCACACTGGGTGATCTTCTTAAGGCAAAATGCTTGAAAAACTGGCAGATCGTAGGAGTTGTAAATGTGCTTCATAGTGCTTCTCTGCAGGTTTGGTATCTTCTGACCATACAACTCAGAATCATAGTCATCCTCATCACTCTAGGGTAATTTCATGCTTTTAATATGTTACCATGATATATGCCACAACAAACAAAAAGAACCCCTGCATATATAGAGGGCCCACTGTATCACTAAAATCAACAAAAATTATTCTGTAAAAATAAATAAAAAAGAAGAAAGAAAGAAAGAAAGAAAGAAAGAAAGAAAGAAAGAAAGAAGGAAGTTTATGTAATACAATAGATAATAAACTTCCTTCCTATCCATAAAAGTATTAAAGCATAATGCTCCATATTGGTTTGCTCTACTAAATTATAAATTTTGTTTGTTTGTTTCAAAGATGATGTGCTCCAAGACCTACTTAGGTGATGGGATGGAGAACTCAGAACTGATCTGGGTAACTTTAATGATTGTCATGTTGCACTTTTCTAACATTTGGACAAAAATTAAACAAAACAAAACTCCATCCATCAATATAAAAGGAGGTTGTCCAAGTGCTCTGTCTCAGTAGCATTCTGCACATCTACATTGCCTGCCTGTAATACACTTCATACTGATTTACTGCTGTAAGATGACAGGTAATTATGAAGTCTTGGATGTTGAGGCGCTCAGGGCCCAATATTTTTAGCTAATAGTATTTTTGGCACCCAGCCAAAAAAAGGTTAATGGGTCTAAGTGGCTTCGGAGTCTTAAAGAACAGGACTATATTTCATGACCTATATCAGCTCTGAGTTTTCCAGACTAGAAACTATGCAAAAAGTCCAGTCTTTCATGATTATTTTATAGCTCCCAGTTGGACATAAGAAACCTGGAAATTCTAGTAGGTTTCAAAGAAACCACAATGTCAGTCTCTTGCAGCACAAGAAGGAGGGCGGGAGGGAGAGAAAAAAAGAATATGGCAACACTTTAAGACTGATTTTAATTTTAGCATGAGCTTTCATGGTTATAAACTTACTTCTTCAGATGCAGTTACTGTTGTTGTGCACCTTCAAGTCATGTCCCACTTATGGCAACCCTATGGCATATCTATCATGGGGTTTTCTGGGGTTGAGAGTGTGTGATGTACCCAAGGATTTCCATGGCTGAGCAGGGAACTGAACCCTGGTCTCCACGGTCATAGTCCAGTGCTCAAACTACAACACTATGCTGGCTCTCTCAGATGCAGTACAGTGTGCATTAAAGTCTCAGATTATAAAGCATATTGATATAGTTCTGGGAGTGGGAAACATCTGTATCACCTTGCCCATCCCTTTGAAAATTTAGGTTAAGAGACATGATTTACATCTTTCTGGATCTTATTACATTCTATTTCACTCCTATAAAAATATGCTTTCTTACTTGAGGCTTTAATATCACTCTGTACTGCATTTGAAGAAGTAGATTTATATCCATGAAAGCTCATGGTACAATAAAAACCGGTTAGTCTTACAGGTACTGTCTTATTCCTTTTTTCCCCCTCACCCTTCTCTCCTCCTTTTTCTGCTGGAAATATTAACAATTATTCATTTACCTCTCCACCATAGCATTCTTTGGTCCATAGCTCACTTTAAAGCGATAAATTTCTGACTTCACTAGGAAACTGATCCTCTGTGTTTAATTCTGAAATGTTTGTTTTAACATAGAAGGAAAAAAAATGCCCTAGTCCATCTGCTTAGAGTTCATTTTGTATTAGGTATAACAGTCTTCTACATCTCTCTTACCGTGGCTATAAGAAATAGGATTTGACTGTTCATTTTCAGGGGGGGTGGATATTTCTTATTTATAACATTTATTTAGTGTATTTCATCAGATCAGGTTGCAAAGTGATATACAAAAAACAGATTATACCCACATACATGTTAAATCCTAATGCAGGAACAATAATGTTAATAGCTATGATAAAAGACAATACACAAAAATTTGAAGGCAGGCTGAGATGTTATAAAATGCCTATGTAAATAAAATTCTCAATATATCACTGAAAAGATAGTAAAACACACCTCTTTAGGAAAACTTTATTAGAGACTTACAGATTCTGGGAGAGACACATTGATTCCTGATTTACCTGCTAATTGGTAGTGCTACATAAACAGTAATTATTCTTCCAGTCTGTCTTTTTTCAGCTAGAGTCAACAAAATGCACTCCCTCCAACACACACACAAGTCACTGAAACCACAATACAACAGAACACTGGCTGCTTGTCCATGGAGACTTTAGTGTTTCATAAGGTGACAATCATGATATTGTGGCTCATTGACATGAGATCTTCTTTTTGATGTTAGCTTCCTCCACTCAAGGAGATTTAAATACAGAGCACTTTCAAGCATACAGCCACTCTAAATGCATTATAAAGGTGTGGATTCATGTGAAGAATCTATTTCCAGTTCATGTTTCTTGCTGACAACTCTCTGGCATATTCTTTGCTCATTTTACAACTTGTGAAAGTATTTGTTTTCTAACTGATAGTAAATAACACATTTCTTCTGCATACCCATACAAATTTAATTCATTGAATCAATATTCCAACCCACTAACAGACAATTATAATTCTGCTCAATGCTACTGAAAATACTTTTGTTATACAAATTTTTCTTTACAAATTCCCCCATTATCCAGAATCTCAGGCCATTTCCGCATGGGGTGAGGGAATCGCCCCGTGCCGGTACTTAAAGGACTTCTTGGCTCCACGCTTGGGTCCAGGCTGGTCCAGAGCAGTCCATGGCCGCCGCTCCGCACTGCTCCGGGGACGAAAATGGCGGCTTCTGGTTGGTTGAGGCTCTCCACCAACCACTGAAGCTCACCAGCCTAAAGCCCTCCCCCGGCAGATGGCAGGCTCACACTGGTGCAAGCCTGCAAATCTGCACCGGAGCGTGGGCATGGAGCCGCGTGCTCCATGCTTTTGAAAGACCTGTTTCAAGCAGTCTTTCAAAAGCACACTGGACAACCACTTCGGATTGTTATGGAGTGGGCTGAGGTGCGGAACTACACTAAGTAGTTCTGACCCAATCTGCTCCCAGGTGCAGACATCCTCCCTGGAGAACGCTCTGTACCATTTCTTTAAGCCCGTGCAGAAATGGCCTCAGAAAAAAGTTGTACCTCAGAGTATTAATTATATTTCTTTTCTTTCATGAAAGTGGGTTTTATAAAACCCAACTGTCATAACAATAACTAACTACAATAGTAATTAATTCTTTATTGACAAATCTGTGTGGGGGAAAAATGGTCACCATTCTGGGATAAATCTGTGTTGTATACAAGTGACAGAAGCTCAGCATTGATGGTCCTTGCCTAATACCAATCTCTAGTGTTAGCAACATCATTTACTTTGTTGCAACACTGGATGCTCTGACTTTGACAAGATAGATGATATGTGACACTGAAAAGTAAGTCTCTTACACCTGAATTACAACAGAAACACCAAATAGACTAGTCCCAACTCTCTTTCTGTTCTCTTTCTGTTCAGGTAGGATCTTCTTCTTTACCAGTATGGTACAAAATGAGAGAGCCAACATGGTGTGGTGGTTCGAGCACTGGACTACAACCCTGTTCAGCCATGGAAGCATGCTCAGTGACTTTGGGTGTGTCACAAATTCTCAGCCTCAGAAAACCCCATGATAGGTTTACTTCAGGATCACCAGAAGAACACCTTGATTCGCTCCAAAAATGCAAAGACTGGGGAAATTAGCGGAGCACTGGCTATAGCCAAACAAAGGGCAGGGTAACCCAGCAGAATCTTTAACCCAATTTTTACGGGGTCAAACCAAGCGAAAAGCCAGACAATCATATCAATAACTGGATTTTATTAATAAATGTGTTCTCACACACCAATGCACTCATGCATTCATGTACACAAGGCCTACTGAGAAAGGAAAGGGGTAAAAATTGATAGGGGATTCAGTGGAGAGGGGGTAAAGGCAGTGATACTGCACCTATCTTGAAGTCTTCAGTCCAGGAAGCAGCAAGAAACATGGAGCTCAGCGAAGAGAAGTGGCTGAGGGGATCACTCAACTAACAGAATGCCAGTCTGTTAGCGTGGTGGGAGTTCTCCAAAGACACCCTCAAAAACTGCGACTACTTATAGGGCAGAACGTACCTTGAGGGCAGGCCCTCTCCCGGGAAGAACAATGGCCCCCCAAAAAGGAAGAAATGCCGCACAATAGCAACTTGGTAGCTTGCATGATTGGTTTATGCAGATGGACCTTGCAGTGCAGGGTTTACTAACGTCAGAGTTGCTCAACCTGGGGAAAACCCAATAATCCACTCAAGTTGGCTATTCCTTGGCTGAAGACCCTTTGTCAGTGTGGACATGTTTAGCCTGAGGTCTCCTAGGGGAAATGTGACTAGGGATTTTCCTGGCCTGACCTAGTTTTGGTCATTTGACCTCTTGGTCTATGTATCCACTTGGGCAACCTCTCTGACATAGCGGGCATAGTTGATATCAAATTTATAGTCCCCGGGATAGGGTATACCAGTGGGGTAACAAAATGACTTGAAGGCACACAACAACAACAACAACCCCTAAAGGAACCAGATCCTGTCTTATCTTGGACACTAAACAGAGCCAGCCCTGGTTAGTACTTGAATGGGACACTGTCCACAAATACCAGGTGTTCTAGGCTAAATATCAGAAGAAGGGAGTGGCACAACCACCTCTGTGAATTCCAGGACTAAGAAAACCCTAAGAAATTAATGAAGCCACCATAAGTCAACAGGTGATTTGAAGACACATAAACACAAACGATGGTCAAAACTCTGAATCTATAAGAAACATAAGTAAATTTTCTTATTGCAAAATCATAATATATAAAACATAAGGTCACAAAAACACTGAATAAACACTGAATGAACACTACATTATATACACAGGTGTAAACATGGAGAATGGATAAAGAATGTCAAAATATATTCAAGGTATGTAAAACAACATGCTACAAAATTCTAAATGGACAAAAAGAAACAATTCTGTGCTCAAAGTTGATGCATCCAGATACAAATAAAGTAAGGATGTAGGTGTAGTTAAAGGACTTCCAGATAGTATTCTGTTTTGAAAATTCTTCTTCAGTACTAGTGGTGCTTTAAAGAGATTCTCCCTGCAAACTGTAGAAGAAAATCTTTTCAAACTGCCTCAAAACAGAATAAACAAGAGGTCAGAAGGAAATCTTAATGGCTAACTCATAGAAGACCAATGGTATGCCAAAAGGCTCAAAACCTTCAATCTGACCAACTGGTGAGATCAGCTAGTAGGGACCAACTCACCAGTTGTTCAGTTTGAAGGTTACAAGCTTTTTGGCATTCCATTGGTCTTCTATGAATGCTTTTATAAGTTTCTTGTTTTGGTTTTTGACTGCTGCCTCCTTTTGTGATCTGTATAAAACTGTGATTCTGCTCAGAAGCATGTTGGAAACTAGTACAGATTCTTCTGTGCATGTCCTTGTGCTGTTCATAGTCCATTCCTGCTAGGAGATGGACAGCTGTATTCTTCACTTACTGCAGTTTTTGAACCAGGCTCAAGGGTTAGCACCACATACTGCTGTTAGCCAGTTATGAAGTTGTCAAGCCATCCTCGTCAGGAGTGACCACAGCTGAATTCTCTGAAGGTGGAGGAAAGGGCTACTAGTCACTGATGCTATCTAAGCCTCCTGTGACAATGATGAATTCAGGACTTCCCCTAGATTGTGAACTTGTTCCTATAAAGATGAAGCAAATGAACTATCTCCCAGACAAAGCAATTACTCGCATTACCTCTGTTGTCAGGATTCAAGCTCACTGGCTTGCAGCCAGACCATTGATGTGTCCAAACAATGTTCTAGGGCTGACATGCCTCATTTGATTTAGATGTTATGAAGAAACAAGGCCATGTATCATCAGCACACTACTGGCATCTGCCCCAGATCTTTAAATGATCATTCCCTAGGGCTTCCTACAGACTTTAAACAGAGATAAGGAGAGAATAATGCCCTAGGACTCTCCATAATATGTGCCAAAAGTCCAAACAGCCTCCTCTGTCACTCTTTACTCAGCTCCACAGATACAATTGGAATCACTGTAACAGAGAGCTTCCAAATCACATCTCAATAATAGTCCAGGAGGATACCACTGTGATAATATCAAAAGCAAAGGAACAAAGTCACACTAGCTTTGTCACTCTTTTTTTGATAAAGGGTATCCATCAGGATGAGACAAGCTGATTCAGTCCTGAAACCACAGCTGAATTCAGACTGAAACAATCAATATCCTCCAAGAATGTCTGTAAATGCCCAATCAATTAGCACTTTCCTTGGAAACAGGATGTTTGTGACTGGATGAGAGGTATCTAAAATCAAAGGCTTCAAGAAAGCTTTCTTCCAGAGTGGTTGCACTACTACCTGTTTAAGGGCAGCAGGCACATTCTATACACACAATGACACATTAACCACGCTCCAAACCCACACATGCACATCCACTCAGCTAGATCTAATCATTCAGAAAGAGCATGAATCGAAGGGAAATATGGCTGTATTTCTGCAAGCAAGTGTCCATATAATCATACTGCAATAATTGAACTGATCCCATAATAGCAGGCTAGAGATTATCTGGAGATAATATAGAGCCAAAGTGAATACTAATTACTGGTGGTTTATTCACCATAAATTTGTCTTATTCCCCTTTACAGCTTGTTCAAGTTGTTGGTCATCACTACTTCTTCCGGAAACAAATTCCACATTTTGGCTGTGCCCTATGTGATGAAATACATTCTGAACCTCTCCCACCATCCTACCTTAGTATATCACCTTAGGTTCTTCCTCAAATCCTGTATTCCAAAGCATACAACTGATATACTCATATGTGTACAAAGGACATGTACCATATCTACTTACCTGCACATATCTGATCCTGGGAGATACTGGGAGAACCGGGAGTGAAGAAGTGGGATTAATCGGAGGTCACACCATCTTTTCTCCCACCTAAGCCCTGGAGATGTAGGCCATGAAGAACATGAAAGTGTATCCTGAAAAATATTTCAAACATCTTTCAAGCTTTAGCTTTAGTATCAAATTGCACAATAAATGCATGATCCTTCTCTTTATTTCTTACTTTATTCTTGCCTATTTAAGGCAATCAGATTCAACCATGATCAAATGTTACTTTAAGAACTTCTTCATTTTCCTCAATATTGTCAGAGAGATTTTTCACAAAAAAGGACTCTATGTTCTCCACTGAGAAGATTATTGCATCAATACTTTGAATCAATAAATGCAACAAAAATCATATTTGTAAAATAAAACTGTATTGTCATGTACAGTCTGTCCAATTTGTGTAACATGTGATGCTATTCTATAGGTTGCCGCACGCAGTTCTCACTGCATGAATAGCTATATATTGCATTCTGTAAAATAGATTCAGTATTTTTTAGAAAAAGAAGAAGAAGAAATGGCAACATTCGTTTAATACAAATAACTCTATAGTGTAAAGGAAAGGAAATCTGTTTTTAGGTAGGTTTCTCCTATAAGCCCAGGGAGCAACCACGCCAAGAAACAGCTCCTAAGTCTCCTGGTTACATAGGATTTTCCAGTGTGCACATGAACTCAGAGGCAACATTCAGAACAAGTCTCAAACTGTTGCACCTTCTGGGAAAAGCTTTTACACGACACAGTTGCCTCAAGGAGGTACACATGTAAAAGAGATGGTGAAAGCAGCATTCTCACAAGTTGGCCTTGTAGGTCAACACTAGGCCACCTTGCATTATTATAGTGATGTCCACTGGAACACTTCTCTTGACCTTGAGCATGCCAGTAGAAGGAATATATTTATTTATAAGAAAGTAAATGGAATACCCTTGATATCCAAGCACAATTCAAAGTGATGGTTATGACCTATAAAGCCCTGAAAGATCATGTCTGTCTATATAAACATGTCAAAGATCTTGGAGGAGGGCTTTCTCTCAGTACTACCAGCATCGCAAACCCATCAGCATTCTCCACAACTATTTCCAGGCTGTAGAGCTCCCTTCCAGAAGAGGCTAATTTTGGATCTTTCTCTGCTTTTCTTTCACTAGCAGTAAAGGCCTTTTTGTTTAAACAGATGCTTGATAATTAAGTGGTTATGAAGAAGGGTCTTTTCTTTATGGGAGAGCGTGCTTTATATTTATCTTTACTATAATATTTTAAAATAATTTTGTACTTCTTAAATTCACAAGATTTTTGTATGATAGCTAGCTTACTTGTATTTCAAAGTCTTTTAATCATTGGCCTTTTAGTTCTATCTCATTTTATCTTTGGGTTCCATCTTTGAAGAAATGTGGGATAATAGATTAAACAAACAACAAATAAACTTAGAAATATTTCTGAAAAATAAATCTTCTAATTTGGAGTAGGCCATTTATTCATTAAAAAGCATGGAATTACCTATGCAATAAATTTTAAATGCCAGAATAAATATGAATGAATAACTTCAGAATACACTGAGACCAAGAACACAAAAGTCCAACAGTAAGCACTTATAGAATCATAGAATCATAGAGTTGGAAGAGACCACAGGGGTTGTCCAGTCCAACCACCTGCCATGCAGAAACACACATCAATGCACTCCTAATAGATGGCCATCCAGCCTCTGCTTAAAAACCTCCAAAGAAGGAGACTCCACCACACTCTGAGGCAGCATATTCCACTGCCAAACAGCTCTGACCATCAGGAAGTTCTTCCTGAGGTTCAGGTGGAATCTTCTTTCCTGTGTAAAAGCTTTCATACCACTGAATATCCTTTAGGAAGGGCATTCTAAGGAGGAATGACTTATGTCAAATTGCCACCTGAATTATGAGAAGCAGAGGCATCCAAAGCAACACCTATCCCTATTACTTTCATCTACCATGAAAGGATGTGCCGTGAAGAAGCACGCTGAAGAATGGCCAATATTTTCTAGAGGTTTTCTAAAGAGTTCACAATGTCTCTCCCATGAACCCTCACTTAAATTCATGGAAAGGATGTCATGGGAACATTGTAATTCCTCCCCCTCCAGGAAAACTCACCCATGGACATTGATCTCTCCTTTCCTCATATGAATGAATGCCAGAAATACATTTTAACTGGAAAAAGTAAAATGATGTGTGATGTATTTCATCAACCTTTTTGACTCAATCAATTAGAAACTATATATTGTAATGGAAGCACGGATTATGCTAGCCTGGCTTTTGTACTGTACCCTACAATGGTATATGCTCTTTCTTATTGTTCCATGCTATGCTAAAATCTCAGGCTTTGGACCTAGTGGTAAATTGGTCTCTGTAGTTCTGGAATGCATATAGACCTCGTGTTGTGACAGTTCAACTGTTGTGACATGGGAAAGCTGACAACATGAAAGCATCCTCAGAAATGGACTCACAGAGATCTAAAAACTGGGCACAGGAATCCATTGTTTGTAAAAAAGGAATCAAAAGAATCAAAAGAAAACCAACTATAGTGGAAGGAACTGAAAGAAAAGAGATACATGCATGAAATGATAGAGTTGTTGCCGTAAGGGAGACAAAGAACAGATTTAATTATGATGATGAAGCAAACCTGATTACGTTTTCAAAACAGAATAAGCAGGAAAACAGAAGGAAAAAGACTAAATTGCCCTGGAGAGCCAAGAAATAAGGGGAAACAAATCCTCATTGCAATGTCATGGGGAGGATGCCTTAATGTAAGCAAAATACATTAAGCATCAACCACAGTTGCACAAACACAAAGGACCAAGTCTACCAAATGAAGAAAACAGATGCATACACATTTCAAGGCAGTTCCTTTGCCCTGAGATTTTGACCTTCTTGTCCTGCGGACTGGAGAAGAGAGTTTAAGCTCTGAAATCTGACAACTCTACTGTCTTCTGGCACTATCAATGTGTGTGCAAACTTCTTCTTCCTTCTACAATGCCTGAACTGTCATAGTTATGCTGACATAGATTCCACCCCCTGATGTTTGAAATAATATTTTCATTTCAATATGTTTATATCCAAGAGAATGAAGGAAAAAGACAGATATAGATGATAAAGATATGGACATGGACATAGATGTCTTGGGAAAAGTTATCAGTGAAGTATTCCTTGCCTGAAAACAGGAGGAAGTATCAAAATGTTCTCCACTGAATCTTTCTAAATACTTCTGGAGGCAGGGTGTTATAGGATAAAGCTGTAACATTTCAGATATTTATTTGAGCTTCTGGGTCTATCAGCAGTTATGATGTATTGCTAAAAGAAGTTCGGGCAGAGTCTGAAAACTCTTGCATGAGTTTGGAGACTGGTACCATTTATCTAACATGTAAACTAGCTTTTGCTTCTGAATCATTCCATAGTTTGCTAAAACACTTCTAAGATCCTAGTTCGGGTCCGTATGTACTAATAACATTAAATAGTGCAAGACAGAATATGTTTGAATTGAATATGTTTGAATTGAATTTGGATTGCCAGCAATAATGAGCAAAGGACTTCTCTACTCCACACCCAATTTAGAATATATCCAGGAGCAGCAGATTAAAGAGAAATTAATTTAATGGATTTAATGGATAACTGTCTAATGTTTTTTTTTAAAAATCCTCTTACCCCCACCCAATCAACTCTGAATCAATAAGGCCGTAGGTATGTTCTTCCTAACAGAACTGAGAACCCATTGGTATCTGTATCCCACATAGATTAGATGTCATCCTCATTCTTCCTGCCCCCCCCCGACACCTCATACACCATTATTTCACTTTGCATTACTTATTGGAAGAAAGGGGACACAGAAAGATGTCAAGTATCCTGCATGGAGTCTGAATGTTAGTGTGGTGTGGCTAGAAGAGCTTTTTTGTGGGTGGGAAAAAGAGGCAAAAAAACTCTAGTTTTGTCCTTGGTAGTACCAGATGCAAGATTGTTATGTCTATCTATCTGCTGTATTTTTCCAGTCTTATGGGAACTTACATCATGTGAAAGCTGTTCTCTTTGTTCTCTCTTTGCTTTGTTGTTTTTGCTTAAGTCACTGGCTTTTTATGCTTCATTGCAAATGCTGTCTGAGGCAGTACGTATTCTGCAATGCTTCAAATAAACTGTACATTAGCCTAGATGCACTTTTGTGCTGTGTTTCAGCCTTGGGCAACTGGCAATGATCCAGCAGAGTTTCTTGGGGTTTTTTGCACTCTGCACATGCTCTAGCACCAGAACCTAGGTGCCCTGACAAAAGATTCTCATCCTGCCTGGCAAGGGGGCAAAAACTAAATTTAAAGATCCACAATGCGATGTCTGAGGCATCTAGGAAGGATAGGTGTGTTAATTACAAGGAGATTCAAATGACTCAGATGCACTGCACAGCAACTTCAACCATGCTGACAACAACTCCACTTGAGTCATTTAGGGGGATAGGAACAGTGAAGATACCCCAATTTGTACTCAGAGCATGATGGCAAACTCCAAGCTCTCTAGGTTCCCATCACAATTCTGATGGAGTCAGTCAGAGACCCAGAGGCTCCCTTCACATAAGCTCTAAAATGGGGCGGAAACAGTGGAATTCACAGCGTATGGATTAATTCCATTATTAAGTCAGAAGCTACCTGTATCTTCATCATAAGTGAAGGTTATCAACAATATATACTGTTATGTCATATCTACCTATCATAGAAATTGGCATATTTTGGAAAAAAAACACATGCTCATAATTTGCCATTTCATTGTATACTTTTAGCATTATTCAGTTTTAACAGCAATATCACTATGAAAAAATCTAATTTTTTTATATGGGAAACATTCAGCTTCAACTGATTTAATGTGCAATACTGACATGCTCTTAAGACTGTGCAGACACAGTCAACCATCCCATCTGGAGCATTTCCATCTTTTTGACAGGTCAAAAAATGCATTATCTTACCGTATTATTGGGATGGTAATTTAGATGTAACCCACTGTCACACAGTGGTGATGATGTGCCACTACTTTGATCACTAGGAATGCCTAATAAAAAGACAAATGCACAAACATGTATCACCATTAAAGTACAAACACCTCTCAGGCAAAATTGATCAGCTTCATGTGGAACACAATTGTCTTCTCTGCGGTGTAGTATTTTAATTTTGCTGTAAGATTTCTGCAAGGATGATCATGTGAACAATTCCAATATTCATTCACCTTTCCTATCATAGTGGTTTTTGTCAAGCATACAAGAACTCAGTGCATGTTTTATCAAAACCATAGCTCAT
Source organism: Ctenosaura bakeri (assembly GCA_948474755.1). NCBI lineage: Eukaryota > Metazoa > Chordata > Lepidosauria > Squamata > Iguanidae > Ctenosaura > Ctenosaura bakeri. Next base: position 100,268 of record CAOLHI010000145.1, on the reverse strand, counting down.
GGGAAGCTTACCTTACCAGCAGAGTCTAGCCTGAAGGATTTTAAGCAGAGGCATCCTGCAATTCCCTTTAATCTCTAATATATCACAATATTCACCCTAACTCATTGACTGGTTTCATTTACGTGTAAAGCAAAACCATGCAGACGACCTAATGGCCATTTTCCAGTCCTCTCAACCCTACATGGGACAAATGCTGGCATTCTTTGAGAAACAGAAGTAGCATTCCAAACACCTGAAGTTACTTTAATCAAGAGTAAAATAACTTCAGATGATTAGAATGCTACTTCTGTTTCTTAAAGAATGCTGGCATTTGTCCCATATAGGGTTGAGAGGACTGGAAAATGGCCATTACACCCTCTGCACGGTTTTTGCTTATTTCTGGATATTAGCCCCCTTAAGTTTCGTTTAAATGCCAAGTCACATTCCAGAGATTTAGGTGGTCTAAAAATTGGTTTTGTTTTGTTTTTGTTTGGCTGAAACATTGGAGGTGCGTGGGTTGGCCTTAGGACCACATGAAAGATTGTACAAGTTCCATCCTTACATTAAATCATTATTCAGTACATTAATGAGTAACTTTATTGGTTCTGGCAGTAAATATTAGTGCACACTCAGTGCATGCCCAACTGAGGGTGCAGCTCATTGAAATTTAGTGATACAACACTAGCTGTAAATCAAGAACCACCTTGTTTAAATCACATTTCTACACCAAAACAAGATATGTTAGCAACATTACCATACATTAGAGGAGAATCATATATTCAAGAAGTTACGTGCTTCTGAAACAAGGCATTTCCAACATACCACTTTTTAGCATATAATTACTTCTTTTGCCATCATCTGCTGAATTTGACAGCCTTAATGGGGTCTTTGGGAGGTGCCAAAATGGATTGGAGCAAGATGTATTGCCACATCACTTACTTGGCATTACAGGAATAACAGTAGCAAGCCACTTGTTCATATGCTCCTTTTAGATGCTATTTTGGAAGAGAAGAGTTTGGACATTTGACCTTCGTCTTCAGATTAATTATCACTTGTTATAATATCCAGTTCTAAACATACAGTATAATCTTATCTATAGGGTTTTTTAAAAAAACAAACAACAATTTGTGAAGCTGGCTTGTTTCAAAAATTGTAATTGACACTAGCCACATTTTAGGATTCAGACTATATACAAAACCACAGCCTGTCTAAAAAGGAAGGGGAGGTTGCACTGAAAGAAGGCTCAAGGCTTGTTTTGTCTTATTTTTGTAAGACTAAACGATCATTTAGCACTGATTCTTAGCATCGCAAGTAAAACAATGATCTGACATAAATAAGACATCATTCTTTCTCTGGCCTGATATATGACTAGAAGGAATATATATTAAGATTAAAACAGTGATTCAATTTTAATTAATCAAAAGATATAATTCTTTTCCCTTTCCTATTGTCAGAAACACTACAAAAACACATTTCAAGCATCATTTCTTTTAGAAAAAATATAATGGGCATTAATACTTTCATTATCAAATATATTATTTAGAAATACTGAGTGAGCAGTTGCTTAGAGTCCTCTGTTTTGTCTGATGCATCATAAGTATTTTTACTTAGATTTCAAATTCAATAAACATTATATAAGATTAATATGATAACACAAGGCTACAGTCCCCCCTTCCCCTACTTTTTAAAGGAGTCTTGTAGAAACACAGAAAGTCATAACGCTATTATCTGGAACTATACACTAGCATAGTTTTATAATTTAACTTTATAATTTAGTATCTAGAATTTGAAGGAAAAAGAGAGAGAGAGAGAAGAAGAAGAAGAAGAAGAAGAAGAAGAAGAAGAAGAAGGAGAAGGAGAAGGAGAAGGAGAAGGAGAAGGAGAAGGAGAAGGAGAAGGAGAAGGAGAAGGAGAAGGAGAAGGAGAAGGAGAAAGCTTTCTGTCTGATTTTTTCTATTTTCCAGTGGGAATAATCAACTTGAATCCATGAAATAAGACAAAATACTGTTCATAATGGAGTTAATTAATCTTCACTTAAACACATCAGTCTATTAAAGCCCATGACTGGTATCCAAACTGTACAGTCCATCAGTCCATATCTCTTTTCTTTCAATTGCCAAGTAAGGGGTGAAGTAGAGGCCACCCTTCTCCACCTTGATGCCATTATATATTGTGTAAAAGATAAACTGTAAATACCCTCAACAAATTATTGTTCAATCAAATAACTTTCATAGCTCTCAAAGCCAGGTGGAGTCAATTGAGAGCATAGCACTCAACTGATTTTTAGAGCAAAGATTAAAAGTGAAAGCTAACAAACAGTCAGTGACAGGAAGAAACTCTTGTTGAGAGAACAATATGCCCAGGAACAATCTCCTGCAAATGACTGTGGATGCATAGATTTGGAAACAGATCATCAAAGTTCTATCCACATGATCAGAATTTTTATCCTCTTTTTCACTTGACCTAAATGATTACCACTTGAAACTGAATGTATAAATTCATCATGTTAAAAAAAATGAGGGATGGAGAAGTCTACAAGTACTATTTTGCTGTTGACAAAGGCTAAAATATAATAAAGTGAATTTGCCTTGACACTCCTATGAATGGAGAGAATTACTTCATAGAAAGAATCATTAATGCTTACATGCACAATCCTCATTGAGGGGCAGTTTAAGAAATGCAGGCGCTCTTTTGAGAAAGGACACAGTTAGTGTCACCTCTTCTCCAGCATTCCGAAGAACTTGGACCTGAGGATTAAATTAAAATTGTAGATGTTATATGCACATACACACACACACATACACACATAAATAGGATCTACCCTTTACTCACAATTCCTCTGTTGCTTATTGAACAAATATGAACAGCAAAGAACAATTAAAACCATCTTATCATTTTATTTATCAATGTCCATTTTTAAAAATTTATTTACTCAAGGACTCAAGACAGGTTACAAAATTTAAACTAACAATTTAGGGTTTGTTTTTTAAAAAAATGTACTATACAAAGGTTTTTTAAAAAGTCAGTTCTGTCAAAAACGTATAGTTAAAAACAGTTTTAAAATTACAGTACAAAAACACATTGTATTTAAAATACAAAAAGAAAAGAGCATACAATTTTAAACAATATTCTGCTTTACAATCAAAATCAGACATCTGCCTAAATGAAAAGATCTGAAATTACTGGCAAAATGATAGGGAGGAGGTTAACTGGACCTCTACCGGGAGGGAATTCCATAGTCTAGGAGTACTGAGAATGTTGTCTCTCACGTTTTCAACAACCACAACTGTGAAGGTGGTGGGGCCAAGCAAAAGCATCCTCCAAAGATCTTAAACTTGGTCAGCTTATATGGTTTTAAGTTTAGTTTTGTTTTTAATAGTTTTTAATGTTTTTAATCTTTGCTATGTCTGGGCATCCTTAAAATTCCACACTGATTGTGTAGACGTACACACACACACAAAGAGGACTGCATTGCACAAAGGTTTTAGACAGGCCATTTTATCGAGAACACTTATTAAATTTGATATCTAGGAACCTCAGTCTGCATCAGGAAAGTTAGGTGGAAAACTACAACGAGCCAGATAGTAGGATTGTCTTTAAGCAGCATACAACTGAGCACTAAATGGAACCATGTTCTGGATGCCAAATAGAGCAACACTTTGGATGCTAAATGGAGCAACTTGATCTTGGGCTGAAAAACGAGGGGCTTGGATAAGAACATCTGTCTTCCAATCATAAATGCATCTCATTTATTCTGATTTGCATGAACAATTATCTATCCTTTTTTAAATGGCAGGGCAGAGGGATGTAGTACTTGGAAACACAGTATGAAGATATCATGCGTCACAAATATTAATGTGTGGACAAATAGGCCTTTCTACACTCAGAGATAAATAAACACATATCCTCCAGCATCCCACAGCTGAAAATCAGGACATCAGTGGCCAAGCAACCATCAGGGTGTGTTCAAGATGGCAAAATTATTGATGAGCAAGAATAGGCAAGCTAGGAGAAGCTGCAGTAGTTTACTGTTTGCCTAAGCCTACCTGGAAAGGCAAGATTTACTCCTCCACACCTCTATTCCCTGATGAGTTAATGGACTGCAAACTACTTTTGTGTTCTGAATTCAATTTGCAGCAACTGTGGTAAGCCAAGGATGAAGAGGGGAAATGGGTGGAGAACAGAAAAACTAAAACATTTTTAAAGAAGATGAAAAAGTGGGACACAGGAGGAATTAATGGTCAGGACTGTTAGAGGGCATACAAACAGTATTCTTGTCTTTCATCTTAGACAAAGTAACCGCATTCTCATCAGTCCATAGTTTATACGCAATGATCTTTCTATTGTTATATGAGTTAGCCAGTCCATAAAAATCCTCACTAGTGTAACAGACAGGCAGTCCATAAAAAATGGGGAGAGAGAGAGAGAGAGTTGCCTGCCTCTGAGCTGCTCCCATAGAAAAGGACAAATGTTTCATAGTAATTTGACATAGTGCAAGTCATGTAGGCTTTGCTGAGCAAGCCTTTCTGAAAGTAGAACACACTTGATCACAGAAAATATCAAAGATGATGTTAGTTAGAAGGTTATAGAGAGCAGTATACAACTGAAAAACAAAACTAGAAAAAGAGAGAGAAATCCAAAAATGGAAGCAAATGCCTCTACATTCTAACCATAAAAAACATATATTAAGTTAAAATAACTTAGGTGTATGTCATTATGGCTTACTAAAAAAACAACTTATTCCCTCCCTCCCTCCCTCCCTTTATTTTCTGTCAAACAGTTTCTGCAAATACTTTCCCATGGCATCTGAGATTGCCATCTACAGGGACCATCTTGCTCCACTTTGTATATGGGCAGGAGTGCTATTCATGAAAACTGTTCTAAACAGTTGTTTAAAGCAAGTCAGAAAGTACTGAAGGTTTTAAGAGAAGAATGCTTTTTACTATGGTATTGTCTCTGACAGCTAAAAATGTAACTGCAGTTCCCTCATATTCAAAAGTATCCTCCTGCAACATGAGAAGTTCTCCATCTGAATTTCCTCCCAGGGCATGTTCTTGAGAGGGTTCAGCATACACAACAGCCTAAACATTCTTACTGTTAATACATCTGTCATCTCAATTCAGTTTAGAATTCACAGAGTGCTTTTTGTTTAGAATTTAGACAGTGCCCAATGTACCTTCTCAGACTTCCTCATAATCTGCTTAAGGAAGCAGATGCCAACAATAAACAACCAGCCTCTTTGAAGAAAAGGAACAACAGGACATGGTTCCAATGTTCTATTGATATTTATATTTATATTTATATTTTAATTGGTTCATTCTTCAACATGTACTGCTTCTCTGGCAAATAAATGGTGGATTCTGATTGATATACTTCATTCCATAGGGACCACAGCCACTTCAGAATTATAACGTTATCAATCCACTTTAACTGCCATTGTTCCATCCTATGGAATCCTGGCATTAGCAGTTTAAGGAAAGACATTTAGAATCCTCAGCCAAAGAGCAATATTGCCTCACCAAATATAGATCCCAAGATTCCATGGAAAGGAACCATGGCAGTTAGAGTAGAATATAGCGCTATAACTGTGTAATGTGAATGAGCTGTCAGTGGGTCTCAGAGCATAAAAATCATTTAAACTTCTATTCCTTTTGGCTCTTACTTCAGGTATCGGAACTATACAGAAGCCAGCATAGTAATTATTCACAGCAGCCCCAGGCAGCCAAGTCAACAGTGAGGAATGCTGGGTTCAGTTCAACAACATCTGGAAAGTCACACAATTCTTACGTCTTCATAGGCCAGCGTTTACTGCGACCATTTCCAGCTTTTATTTACTATTTGCACTGTACATTGGCCATGTTCTTTGTTCTGAAACATGTACATTAAAACCTAGGCTTCTATGGATAAGCATATGCCAACTTCTTTTTCATGTGACATTTGCTATGAAGAAAATTAGTGAAAGGTTCAGTTCCAAATCCAACATCTTGTACAAAATGTACATAGGTACAAAATGTATGTAGCTGAAAATTGTTCCTTTCTTTAAATTGTTCCTTTCTTTAAAAGCAAGGATCTGACCTCTATTAGATAACTGCCGGGGTGTATCATACTAAAAATGGGTTTGGACATTCTAGACAACCTAGACAGTCTAGACAATCAAGAAAGGGCCACTGGATTGCAGCGTTTCCTCCCATGTATGTATTTATCTATCTTATATTCTACTGTTCATAACAAATCACAAAGCAGTCCACAAATTTTAAAAAAAACGGCAAAGAATTTAAACTGAAGAGTGTCCAACAAAGAAAATATCCAAGGTCTCATCAAAATGACCCTAAGGTTTGAGTGATGATGTATGTTCCTGAGGGGGAAAAAAAAGCTGTAGCTTAAAATGCTTGACACACTTCCAAAAATAAAGAGTTCATGAAGTTGCTATAGGAAAGAAGACCATTGCTCAAATTCCTCATTCTTGGTCATTAACTATGGGCCAGACCATCAGCCAGGTCATGATAGGATAACCATTGATAGGATACCAATCACTTCTTTTCAAAGATAGTATTTCATATAGCACAAAAACTATTTAGATTTCTCTGTTTTACATCTGTTGACACACCAGCGTACTCCTAATATCTCAAAGACTGAACTGGAAGAGAGACACTCAATAGTTACTTGGCTCCAAGACATTTAAGATTTGTAAGTCCATTTTGCCAACTTGAAGTCACCTTAGAAGTGAACAGGCAGCTAGCATAGATATAGGTATAATTTGACTCTGGTTTGCATGCTTCTCACTGTGCAAGCAGCATTAAGCACCATTCCACACTTCCAACCCATTTTTACAACAATCCCTCTGTATCTACTCCCTTTTTTGGAGGGGAAGGGGGAAATCTAGAACAGCCTGGCTTGTTTCTTCCAGTATCTGAGAACAGCCTACCAGCAGCAGCTCAATTGTGTCAGGTTAGAGTTTCAGCTTTAAATCAAAGCTGCTCTGAGTCAAAGTTTAGTATAAATAAGTAGAGCTTTCACCCACCATGAAGCATCTATTCTGTGCCAGGTATTCCAAGGGAAGCATGTATGCATACCAACTACTAAACATAAAGTGAGATGTAATCCTCCTTTATAGGTCAACAGTTTAAATCTTCTCTCACCAAACCTTCCCCTCTGAGCATGGAGCTTCCAAATTTGCGACAGTTGAGAATGTGTCCACATCCACTTGCAATGAACTCCAGTCAGAGTGGCTGAGGCACAGACAGCCATGCTGGACTCAATCCAGATGCCCCCTTGTCTGACAGATCGTCACTACAATAATGCCGCAGTCCTTGTTGCTGCAGTTCTTGCCTGAGGCAGATCCTTCAGGCAGCTCTTTAATATTTCAAAGATCATGTGCTCCAATCTATTGCATATGCATTTCAGAATTTAAATCACAATAGAAGTAGACCTGTGTTTACTGATTCAAATATGGCAAGCTTTTGTTATTGAAATACGGTGAGAGAAACCCCAGACAAAGATAAAGAAGCATGTAAATAAGAACTGCAAAAAAAAAAAAAAAAAGTCTGTGATATAAAAGTCTGGAAATGCTACTGTGGCTTTCTTTCATGATTTCTTCTTAGTAATGCTTGACACCATTAATACACGTCAGCCCAGGAAGCACCACTGTAATCAGGCAACTTACTTTATTTGTATTCCAAAGTCATCCACCATAACTCACAGCCCAGAACTGCTGAATACGCTGTACAGAGCCTCCTGTATCCCAAAGTGTTGCAACAGCAACTCCTTAAAACACTTACAGAAATGACAAAAGACAAAAGGTTTGATGTGGACTGAGTAGTTTAATTTCAGATGTGTGATGGAAGAGACTATATATTCTGCTTCTGCTCTTTAACATTCCTTAAATCTAATAGTGCTGAGCAGAGGGAAAAAATAAGGTTGGGGGGATGTTCATACTGCCTGGGCATGTATGAAAAGCATTCTGAATACCAAAAGTCACCAGGAACAATCTACTAAGAAAGGTTGGCACTGATGTCCATGTCTTAACATACATAGTAGGAAAGTATTTATAAAAACTCTATTAATTTTGTGGTTTGGCTTGTATCGCAAAGTTATAGAATTGTAGAGGCAAAGAGGACTACAGGGGCCATGTAGTCCAATCCATTGCTACCAAATTAAGAGGCTACTGAATACCCCAGAGGAAAGAATCAGGATTCAAAATGACCCTAACAAATTGCGGAGCTGGGCCAGACTACCAAATGAATGTCAAGACTTTAGGTTTTATGTAGTAAAAATGCAGGGAATGTACAAATACAGGAAGTGTGATGCCTGACCTAATAGCAGTAAATGTGAAAAAGAACTAGGGGTCTCCATACATTTAACCGCTAACAGTACTTTTGAGCCAGGCATTGTATACAACTGCATGGAGTCTTTATACAAGCAATTTCCACTTGTATTTTGCTCTTTTTCTTTTGCTATATTTCTTGAAGTACAACTACTACATTCACCAATTCATACTCATGTATTTATTAAAGAAAAATTCTATCTTATCATACTGAAAGATGTCTGGCCAAGATACAGCCAATAAATTATGAAGATGAAACACATTTTAAAAGTACACTGTTTATTTATTTTTATTATCATCTATCACAGTTCTAGCCCACCCCATATTAAAGGATTCCTGGGAGACTACAATGAAATCAGATGTATAGTTCAAAATTTAGGACAATGGAATTTAAAACAATAATTGTTTCAACATTCTAAAACCATATTAAACTGCTGCACAGTTTAAAAAGTTGAAGTTAAAACTTCATAGAACAGTGTAGGTATACACATTAGGTGAAGCCATTAGACTCCAAAGACTTTGATAAAAATTTAGGTTTAAACCTGGCAATGAAATAAAGTCAAAGTTGTTGCCAACCAGGGCTATTTCCGCACAGGGTAAGTAAAATGGTGCAGTGTGTCCTCCATGGAGGATGTCTGCACCTTGGAGCAGACTGGGTCCAGACTACTTACCATAGATCTGCACCTCAGTCCGCTCCGGAACGACCCCAAGTGGTCCTCTGACGTGTTTTTGAAAGACCTGATTTTTCCGGTCTTTCAAAATGCCAGCACAGGCCATTGTGTGCCTGCTCTCCGGTGCAGATTCGCAGGCTCGCAGCAATGTGAGCCTGACATCTGCAGAGGGCAGGCTTTAGGCTGGTGAGCTTCAGCGGTTGGCTGAGACCCACGACCAACCGGAAGCTGCCATTTTGGACACCGGAGCAGTGTGGATCTATGACCACGCACTGCTCTGCTTCACCCCGGACTGGACCGCCAGAAGATCTGGTGAGTAGCAGCAGGGAGCAATTCCCTCGCTGCGTGCAGAAATGGCCCACGTCTCCAATGGGAGGGTATTCCACAGTCAAGATGCAACAGATAAGAAGGTCCTCTCTCATGATCTCACATGGCATATTGCTCCCACTGTTGGGACACAAAAGAGGGCATGTCCAACAGATTGCAAACCTTGAGCAGGCAGATATGGGAAACGTGCTCCTTCAAATATTGTAGTCCCAAACCATTTAAGGCTTTAAATATCATTACCAAGAACTTGAATTCAGACCAGAAATGTATTGGCAGCCAGTGCAATTCTTTTAGAACCAATTTACATGATTTCTATAAACTGTTCCTGTCAGCAGTCTCACTGCCAACAATACAAAACCATTTAAAATAATTGAAAACAGAACAATTTAAAACAATGTACACAATATAATCTACAAAAACAATCCACATTAGTCAAGCTCTCATGTAATTTTGCATGATGAATGTAAGGCTACCACACCTGAACCTTTTCTCCCATCTGCAAGTTGTATTTGATGGCTGATGTTTCTACACAAACCAACCTATGTCAGATTACCTATCCTGGTTTACTAGATCTCAGAGAACGATACCTTCTTCAAAAGACAACTTTGGAGCAAAATCAATTCTTGCAAAGTGGAGGTACACCTATTAGCTATGCTGCTACTGCCTTATACAGTTAAGAAATATTGTTGACCACCATCCCCACCTTTTTTTTCCCTGTACATTATGGACAAGAAAGGCAGAGTGACTGGCTGGTACGCAAGAATGCAGTCAAGATACATAATCTAAGAGAGAACAAACCCCTGTAAAATGGATCAATTGCCTTTCTGGAATCTAAAAAGAAGCACATTTTTCAATGAATGTGTTCAATATGGGCCATTTCCGCACAGGGTGAGGGAATCGCCCCGTGACGCTACTGACCAGACTTTTGGGCTCCCCGGTCCAGTCCATGCTTCTCTGGAGCATTCCGTGGCCACCACTCCGCACTGCTCCAGGGATGAAAACGGTGGCTTCCGGTTGGTCAAGGATCTCAACCAACTGCTGAAGCTCACCAGCCTAAAGCCCACCCCCAGCAGATCGCAGGCTTGCACCAATGCGAGCCTGTGAATCTGGATATGGGAGCAGGCTCGCAGTGGCATGCTCCATGCTTTTGAAAGACCTGTTTTTAGTGGTCTTTCAAAAGCACGCTGGACGACCACTTGGGGTTGTTCGGAAGCGGGCTGGACTGTGGATCTACGTAAAGTAGGTCTGACCCAGTCCAGTCCCAGGTGCAGACGTCCTCCCTGGAGGACGCTCTGCCCCATTTAAAAAAACCCTTGCGGAAATGGCCATGATTCCATACCAAGCAATCCAGTGGGAGATACTCATCTCCCTCCTTCCCTCCCTCCCTCCCTCTGTGTGTGTGTGTGTGTGTGTGTGCGTGTGTATTTGTGTAATGCAGCAATTGCTACTCTGGGTAGCAACTACAAAATGCATATTAATGTTAAGTATGCCCTTCCCAAAATAGGTTTGCTAAGTTTTATTTCTTATTACTCAGATTTATTTATAAATCACTCTCAAAGTAATTTTAAAATTCAGTTTTGCATACTCAGTATAGTCCCATGAACTAAATGGATAGAGTCTTTTTTTTATTTTAGAACTTGAATGATATTTTTATCTGCTCCCACCCCCACCATGAGCTTAGCTCTCCAAAACCTTGACAGTGGCATAAAGCAAAACCCGTTGACAAATCTGTTTTTGAAGTGATGCTTTTGATCAATACTTGCAGCTATCTCAGCTTAGTAGGTAGGCTTCCCTGCCTCCAGTCTCTGTTGAGAAAAGAAAGATATTTCTGTACTGCAGTGAATTCTTTCACTGACAAAAATTAGTCTGTCACCTACATACCATGTGAAAATTTGTTTTCCTGCCTACTTTAGCCTTTCACATAATGATAGCCTTTCATATACACATGAATAATTGCACTGCGTCTCCATGCACAGATTGTAAAAGCTTTCAAAGTAGCTCTTGCTTTCTCACACACACTTTCTTTTGAAGAATCAACTAGGTTACCAAGTGAACAATACATTGGGTTATTTTGTTTTTTTTAAAAAATACCTTTTCCCCAAATATTTTAACTTTGCCATTCTGTTTATCAAAGTACCAGAAATGTACTGGATTGTGACCTGAAAAGTCCTGAACTTAAACCCTTGGCAAGCTATCTACTGTTCATGAGCTTTACATTTTCCTTCCTTGTTCTTGCCAGCAGCCATGAAAAATTGCCAGATTACAGGATGGATTAGGCTAGAATAGCCTTCTGATTGAGCTCACAACATCTTTTCTACCCTTTTCTACTCCATTCTCCCTTTTGATGCATGATCCTCAGCCACATTTCCAACTTTGACATTAATTTTCAAGGTGGCCAAAAGTTTTGATATGGCTTATGATGGTAGTTGTGGTGCTACATGTGACTATTACCAGCAGCAGAAGGCTCTTGTATGCAGGTTTCCAGCTGCCTTTACCTTCTGTATTCTAAAAAATGTGGCCATCTGGGAAGGTATGTTGGAAAGTCTCGTGCCATGGCTGTTCCTTCCACTTTGTGCTTCAGCTGAGATGATCTTTCAGGGGAACTTTTCAGAACTATCAACCACTACTACCTGTCTAATATCTTTCTTTATGGTGCACTGGAATGCCACTGTTTAGAAGCATCCATGTTCCAGTGGGCTAGCAATGGAAAGTTCTTGGAGAGAGAAAAATGGACAATGGAGGCTGGAGAAACACAGGCAAATTGCTTCTTAAAATTGTACTATCTTGGATGTGTCATCAGAGGGTAGGATGATCGCTGGGTAAAGAATTAATGTTGGAGGTGAATATATTAACTGATTAACTGACTGGTTGACTAATTGATTTTTTTAGTCCAACTATATTTTAAAGATGACCTCTTTGACACGGCACCATCATAGTTACTTTGGTACCATTTTAACTCCCACTCCTAAAGGTACCATACATTCTTCCCCCAAACTTAAACACAATCACATATTTTTGGCATCACATATTTTTGGCATCACAACAATGCCATACAGCTCAGAAATTATTGTTATTCGCTCAGCTAATGCATGTGGAATTATAGGGAAGCTGGAATCTGAACCTAATATCCAATGTACATGGGGCAGCCAGCCTGTGGTGGAGTGGAATGGGGGACACCGAGTTCTTGCAGAGCTTCTTGATTTCAAAGTAAACTGTGTAATTTCTGGCAGGATTTTGTAAAGGCATAATAATTTTTGGCTTCCAAAACCCAAAAACCCCCAAAGCCAACCAAAGCCAACCAAAAAGTCAGAAGGTATGTAACACAATAATGGTGCGCATTATTTCCCAAAGTGTATTTTGCACAAAGGTCCCAACAAACTAAGGCCACCACTGCTTTGTGTGTGCTGTGTCTGACAGAAGTGGGTGGGAGGAAGAAAGGGCTGAGAGGTAATTTTGGAACTTTCTATTTTAGCTCTGCCCATACCGACATTTGGACTCTGTCTACCCACTGCTAGCACAGAGCTCTTGAGGGAGTACCCAAATGGTATGTGCCCTCTGGTGCAAAGCACTCCCTGCTATAAACAATAACAACAATGGAGGGGAGAGAGATAGAGAATCAACCTAATTACAACACAGATTTATGAATTCCATTGTTTTCATTATAACTCAAATTTCTATTTGATAATCTGAATTTACATAATCAGCTGTCACCTGATTTGATATTTCTTACCAAGTTCACTTCCAGTCTTATCTGAATATATGAACTTGCCCTCAGGAGTTCTTATCTACCTGAAGAACACAGGAAAATGTCTTATAAATAACTGGAGCAAGGGTATACAACTCAGTTTTATCTATATTGTCTAACAGACAGAAGTCTTCCCAGTTCTGCCTAGACATTCCAGTAACTGAAACAAAGACCTTGAATGCAACACATGTGTGGCCTTCCTCTTAAGGAGTTTCCCCATTTTTGTGAAAACTGGAAAGGGGTCCTATTTTCGTCCAAATACTTGGACACCAGGAAGGATGTTTCAAGATTTGTAAACTGATAAACAGCTCTGTAAAAATGGAATTTATCAGGTCAGCTTTCTAGTACAATCTTGGGAAAATAGGAGCCTGAAATACAGTTATTCTACATTATTCAGAATATTCTTAGATGAACATAAAGATATCTTACACTCACTTGAAACAATAATGCTTGTCATAACTCATTTTTAATTTTGTCCCATAGCAGCTTTTAGTTTGCTTCCATTTCATATTCCTAATTAGGCAATAATCCCAGAGAAATCCACAACTGCCAGCAGTTAATTAACATTTAGGGTATAATTTCTATTACAACCATGCTTGCATAGATGGAAATAACTGAGTAATTATTTTCCCTTGGATATGAATCTGCAGTATCAACAACAAAAGAATTACCAACATGATATTTAATGTCTCGCTGTGCAATTATGCAAAGATCATCAACAAATGATTCCACAAACTATAACAGCTAGTATTGTGAGATACACGGTCAAGTTGGAATCCCAGATTATCTACCTTGAATTTTACTAGCAATATGTTTTAAGCTGTAAAGTCAAGTAATTTCTAAGATACACACAGAAATTGTAACATTTCTAAAGTAAACTGAGATGTTTCTCTGTCAACAAATACCAAATCAGTACCCAAATATTGACCAACTTTTCATTTCAAAATAGGATATATGACACATGGGCATTTTAAGTATTCAGTACCTCATATGGTTTTAACTGACCAATGCTGAAGAACTGGAATTTTTAGTATCTACAGCCATAGCTGGCTCATGAACCAAGCAGGGAGATGCATGATTTCAAGGGAAGGTGCCCTCTCATTCCATGAGCTGCTGTCATCTATAGTTCTGGATTCTATTTGTTACAGAAATGTAAACCAACCATAGTTTGGTAAGTACACATTAAATTATAAAATCACCTAGTTCTTCATGTACATTGTAAATATTATGTGTTAACACAGCCCAGATTCCAGAAATCTAAGTAACAGAAGAGATTTTATAACACTTCAACTGGAAGATCTTGATTTAAATATAGCTGGATCTTGTACATTAATTACACACCACACTATTTCTTTTCCTTAAGCAAAGAATTAACATACCTCGTATAAGAATATGTTTAATTTATTGTTTAAATCATACCGATCTACTATGTCTAGCTGGGATCAATTGTAAATGCAGCGTTCCATTCAATGTCCTATCATTTTCAGTCTAGTAATATTTAAAGGAACTTCTTACAAGACATTTCAAGGGATCTTGAGACTGAGAGGAAGAAGCTGGTGGTATAGGCTTTCTTAGACAAACTCCACTTCATCAGATGCATGGAGTGAAGTGCCTAAAAACAGACCTTTATAGTCAAGAATGAGCAGGTTGGATATGTGAATACCAACAGAAATGCAAAGCCCAGGATTCCAGAGGATGTTGAAAGTGGAATCATCGTGCTGTAACAGGCTAGTGCAGAAATCGCCTTAGTCTGGCTTCTCAGCAAAAGCCTGTCTGATGTGGGACACCCTACCAGCAGCAATATTACCATCAGCATAGCCCCCTGCCTCACACATACATTCAATTCCACCATCATAGATCATAGAAAGGTAGTGTCAAGGTGGTGCTATTGAAATAGCTAAAAATTTCCTATGGCTCAGTCATTAATCAAAATGCAGACTATAGTCAAGAAATCAGAAGACAAGAAGAGCTGGAAATGCACCCATGAATTAATTAGATAAGATCCCCAAGTGTACAGACATATCATTAAATACCTAAGGCAGAATCATCCAGAACATAAATCTGATTTCTTTGTATGGGTTTGAAAGATGGACAGTGATGAAAAAAATAGTAAGAAAATCAATTTGTTTGAAATGTGGTGCAGAAGAAGAGTTCTTTAGACACCATGCACTGCTAAAGTGGCAAGTGAATGGATCTTAGAGCAAATCAAACCTAAACTTTCACTAGAAGAAAAGGTGAGGCTGTCATACTTTGGACATAGCATGAGACAATCTGACTCATTGGAAAAGCTGATAATGCTTAGTAAAATAGGAGACAGTAGGAAAAGAGGGAGACCTCATTACAGGTGGATTGACCCAATCAAGGAAACCACAGCCTTCAGTTTGTCAGACCTGAGGAGGGCAGTTGATAACAGGGGTTCATGAAGGTCTCTCACAGGGTCACCATAAGTCAAAGACAATTTGACAACGAATAACTATAAGCGTATTGCATTTCCCTTTTACTACTATCCAGAAAAAAGCTGAGGGCTGAACATCCAGTTGGTAAAAAGCCACTTGGTCTCTTGATTTACTACCACCTGAAGCAACTTGGACAATTCCTGACTCAAAGAAGGACTAAATGGAAGTTAGTTCCTAACATCTTTGCTTTCAGAATGGTTCAAAAAAGATAGTGCTGTGTCAGTTAAATCTGGGTCCCTCCCCTCTCTCTCTCTCTCACACACACACACACACACACAAACAGATTGTTGCCAACACCAAAAAGAAAGAGAGAGAGAGAGAGAGAATAAAAGAAAAAAGAAAAGAAAAGGAAAAAGAAAAGCTCTACATTATAATTATAGCTGTCCTTTTTCATGTCAGACTTGGAAGACAACTAGTCAAACACGTTCCAATCACAGCTGACACAAAATGATTACATACACTAAGAAAAGAACATTGTCAATGACCTTATAAACTGTCACAACATGACCTCACCTTTCATAAGCAAGAAATATCACTTTGAAAAAATAGACAGTTAGCAACATCACTGTTAAATAGAGCAACATCACTATTAATGCAGATAAATATCACTCATACCACTTGTCCTTCCTTTGTTAAAGGCTACACAAACTAACCACACTATAATTGGAAGGGATTCAATACACTGGACTCTTATAATTGCTATTTCTGAAGATACATATTTTTTTTTCCAGACTGGAGCTGCAATACCTTGCCTTTCACGGGGCTTTAGGGCTTTTTGAAAAGGTGTGAGATTGTTTTACTATTGCAAAAGTGGTACAGAATGTGTTCCCTGACAGTCTAGGTCCACTCTGTATCACAGAGGAGAGGGAATGAATTCACAGTGGTCTAAAGGATGTGTGTCCTCCCTTGACACCCCTTTGCAATAGCACTTTTATCGCTTTCCTCAAAGCACACTGCTGGAATTGCATGCTCCAAATACCCTGGAAACGGTGACATCCACTCTTTATGTACCTGAGTACATAGCTAATCTGATTGGCTAAGCAGTCATACAAAATTTGCATATAACATTATCATGAACTGATTATGCTCATACAAGTGAGAGAGAAACAATACTAGCAGAGGAGCAAAGAAGGGAAGCATTCTCATTTCTGACAATATAAATAAAGCAGAACAACATTGGGGATTATTGCTTTTGTAAGGAGGCGTTTAACCCTTACATTTTCACCAGTGATCATATTTCCTAGCTTTAATATTGAGATGCTGGCATAGCCTCACAAAACATCTTAACTAATTTTTAGAGATTCTTCAAACCAAATATAAAGCACATAGCAACAATCCATTATAGTTAAAACTAATTCAATGTGTCACCATGAGTAGAGGTGACTGATCAGAAATGGTTGCAGATGCAGCACCAGCCTTGACCAATCAAAGGCACTCCCCAGTTTATAAGCCCCACTGAAACAACCCAGTGCAAAGCCAAGTCCACCAGTACTTAACTGTGGACCTCCCTTCAAATGATTACTACTCCCATCCAAGCAAATTGAATTCCTGTTACAGAGCCTATCTTCTGCCGTGAAACTCTCCTGTCTTGCCTGGATTATGTCTAAGTTTACAGTTATCATCTAGACTCCTTCTGTCTCCAAATACCAGTTCAGAAAATCAGTATTTATTGGGCGGGGGGAGAACTGCATGTCATTCACCTGCTGGTGACAATGTACCCCAAATTCCAAGACAATTTCTCCAAGCAAGTTCAAGTGAATGTTAAATAATTATACTGAAGAAAAGGCACATATAGCAAATGAGTGCAGATAAAGAACCCAATCATCACTTCCCTTAATATTCAGTGCAACCCAACAGTGACCTTTATTAGAATAAACAATCAAAGAAGATATATATGAGCCCAACTGTAAACACCCAGGATGAGTTTTGGCCCTTAGAAATAGTTCTTGCCAACAAGTAAAGCTAATGTTCAGCTTGTAGACTGATGGCTTTCCCAAGTGTAAATGCATCACAGAATTTCAAGGCATTGACAAGTGTTTTTTTTTTTAAAAAAAACCCTCTAAACTTGGTACTAATTAACAAACGAAAACACTCAGTAAATTTTCACACTGCCATTGATTTAAAAGGCTTGAGGGATGCTCATAATCCATGAAGCAGTGAAAAGAACAGCATGTACCTGTATGCAGCACCTTTCATTTAACATATACTCATTAGATATGGGTCAAAACTCTCTCGGTCAGGAAAATTAAGATAGAGAGAGGATGTGATGACTTGCCTTTGCTTGCATCAAATATTGTCACCAAAGCAGCAGATTTTAATTAGGCTCTTGTTTATCTTCCCTCTCTGCATTTTTCTTTGAACTGACACATAGCAGAGTTCTAGCATATTTCATGAGAAAGAAGAACAAGGTCCCCTATAAAGGAACAGTTACACCTCCCTCCCAAAATTACAGTGAATTACCTATTGTTTGTCCCAAGCTCAAACTACACACTACTTTAAACGCACAGAAAGAAGCTAAAAGAACATGTCTTATTCTAAAGCAGTGGTGAGGATCACATGGTCCTCAGATGCTGTGGGATTGCAGCCTCCATCAGTACTAGCATGGCCAATGGTTAAGAATGATGGGAGTTTCAATCCAAAATATTGGGAAGGCTGCATGATTTTCACCCAAGTTTGTGATCAGAACCAAAGGTTCTCACTTTTGTCTAAAAATCCTTTACACTATGTGAGTGCTTCTAAAAAAGAGAACATGGTTGGCCCCGATTTAAGCTCCTCCTTTTTTGAACCTTTCATTAGAGCAGGGTTGTTTTTTTCAAATAAAAATCATATGGGAAAGAGAATCTAAGAGACCTCCATCTATGTACACAAAAAGCCAATAGAGCAGGGCTAAACATCATTCACTTTACAGTAAAAAGTGGTACTAGTTGTGTACTAGACATGCAATGTAATATGTAGTTCAGCCTTCAGACACTGAGCAAGGTAGGAAGTGAGAAGTTGTGCCCCAGACATGTATTAAAGATAATCACACATTTAGAGTAAGGGAAGAAACTCATTTGGATCCTTCTAGCTTCAGAAAGATAAAAGATATTACAGATTGTGGGGTGACATTCTCATCCTTCAAAAAAAGGAAAATATTGTGGAGAACAAGTAAGGTCTAAAGCAGAAGTCTATCTCAACCCAGATACCTGAGGTCTTCCTAACTGTAAATGCAAAGAAACAAATACAGTGATGCCTGAATAGAAAAATGTGTGCTGTAGTGCCACTGAACACATTCTTCTCATTTTTCATCTAATCTTTATGTATAGATGTAGGTCACTTAACTGGGAAAACATTTTGCAGAAATATCACAGCACTAGATAGGAGATCTGTGCTCTTTAGCACCATCCAATGACTTCATGGTGCAGAAAGGATAGATGGCCTCACGTTATGCGAGGGTCTGAACTATACAGCAACAGGGAAAGGAACATATTGGGGGAGGGGGTTGGTAAGAATAGTGGCATCCAGAAAGGGAAATGATGCCTCTTTGATTTCTCTGAAGAGTCATGGCAAACAGTCCACCCCAATTCTGCTTCAAAGCAAACTTCTAATACCAACCCATCTACTCTCCAAAGGAAAGAAATTTAATTTGGGGCCGAGACAGGCTCCATGGCATCTTGCTGAACAGGGGAATCCCACTTGAGACTCTCCACTTTCTCCCATAACTTTAAGCGATGTTTAGTGTTTGCCTGGATCCTGGATCCAAGGATGTTGAACTCCAATCACCAGGTGAAAATGCCAACTGGTGAGATGATGAAAGTTGTAGTTCAACCCCTCATGTCTTAGGCTAAGAAAACAGCACAGTGGCCGCCTCTGGACTCTGGAACTTTCTTTCTCAAGAGGCTGGAACGGCCCTCTTCTATCAGTAGGCAAAACCTGTTTTTATTCTAACAGACTTTGGAGAACTGACTGTTTTTAAAGAAAGAGTTTTCAAGAGGAGGCAGAACTCTTTCACATTAGACTACAAAAAAACCCTCTGCATTTTAAAAATGACTTTTAATTGTATATTTTAAATTGTTATAATGTAGCAAATAGATTTTATTATATTTTAATATTGTACATTTTAACTTTATTGTATTTATTCTAATTTCTAAGCTGTCTTGAGTCCTGATTTTGGGGAAAAGACAGGGTGTAAATAAAGAGATAGGGAGGAAGAGGAGGAAGAGATGGAGAGAAAGAGAAAGAAGAAAGGGCTGCTGCTGCTGCAACCATTTTCTGAAGCTTTGCCATGGAGAAAAGAGAACAAATATAGTGAGGTTGACTGAGTAAGACAAGGATCAAAACTCCTTAAAAGGAACAAATTAGCACAGTCATTTCAACAGTCTGCAGGGCTTGGCAAAGTCGCAGAGAGGTGCCAGCTTCATTTTAGGATGACCAGCTTAAAATGAATCTGCTAGAAAATGAACATGACAGATATCAAAACATCTGTAGTAGCAAAATCTAAGGACACAAGAACAGCCAAAAGCCTACTTAGTTCAACATACTTCTTACACAGTACCCAAGGAGATGCTTATGGAAAGCTTACAAACAGGTGGTGAGTGCAATAGGTCTCTCCTACTTATGTTTCCCAATATCTGGCACTTAGAAGCATGCGGACTCTAATAAAAGAGGTCATCAATACATAGCCTTTGTGACTTCTAGTCACTGATGGCCACAACTCCAGAAAGTATCAGATGTTGAGAATCTGGAGCTTGGCACAGAGAGAACCAGGCAATGAGTAGGTGGATGACCACAGAAGTGAATCTTGGCCAGGGAGATTGCCCATGTACTACCAAGTGATAGCAGAATAGCTGCTCAGACAAAAACCTCCAAGAACTGGTAAGCACTGCAATTACAACACCCTACCTGCAATATCCTGTTGCTTTAGAATACTATGTCGGTGTTTTCTGCCCAAAAAAGGTTCCACAATGTTATTCTTTCTGATCCAGGTCCATTTATTTATATCAGCTTGGTGGTGATTATTTGCATGAGAATGAGTCATGTATAGGTTTAAGGCATGGCCAAAGCTTTGTAAACAAGTAGCTGCATTGGATCTGTGCCAAAATATATAACTAAGCATTTTCCAGGTGGAAGAATGTAAGTATGGCTGGCTGTGCAAATTTTAGCTGAAAAGAAATATTAATCCTAGAAAGCATAATCAGGTTAACAAGACAGTCAGTGTAATTCAACTTGCATTTCACTTCTAGCTTCATTGCCTCTGAACACAAAACAATGACACAGTAGCATGACAGTCTAGCACTGCTCTCAAAAATACATTGGAGCATTTCTTTTTAAAAAGCACTGATATCTCATTCTGCACCCACTGAGAGATTCCCTGAATTAGATTAACTACTGACTAAAGTAATCTGATCACTGTTGGAACACCAAGGCTTGATGACACAGTAAATAAAAGTCTTAGCCTCAGTTTTAAAACAGCACAGCACATGCGTATGTGGGCACACACACACACATACACACCACCCAGTAAAGGATTATGCTTCTTGTGCAAACAAATCCATGCTATTAAAGCTGATAAGCCACACATAAGAAAGCATAAAACTAAAAGTGAAGTGCAGCTCCAAGAAACAGGATTAGAAAAAGAAGTTAATTATTTACTGAACATCATATAATACAGCATACTGCTCAGAAGAAAATAATTTCATTAGGAAGCCACCATTTCCTTTAGGTTTGTTTCTGACATAAAGTTTTGCCCATATTGTAACTTTTGGAAAAATGAGTTAGAATTCCTTTACATCCACCTATGTATTTAAATCACACAGCTACATACATCATTTCTGTGTTTGAACCAAACTATACAAGATGCTATTCATGCAATTAAAAATTTCATAAACAGATATAAAGTGAACAGCCTGTTTATGGGATCTGATCAGAATAAGAAGCCCAGATATTTGAGGGCAGTGGTAGTATGGAGGCCTTGATCATCTGCCTCTTCCCCACAGTGGTCATGGTCTGGATTGGAGTCTCCATATTTGTCTGCATTATAAGAAAAGCTCCCTTCGATGTGAGCTGGAACATTTTTTTCCCCAATATAATTATCTGGTGGTAGGCAGAACAACCTGGATTCGAGCTAGTTGGGGGTAGGCAGATCTCTCTGTCTACCATACCAGAATTCTGATACTTAAGCTCCATCCTGCCACAGACTTTTTCACTTTTTAAGAGCTGTTCGCACCCTTCTTGTTTCCTCCTCCCTTCCCATTTCCTTTCTTTTGGATGACATGCACATTAAACAGTGAGCATGGTGACTGGGACTATTGTACTGATATCTGTGGTCTCTTCTAGAATTTTGTTTGTTTGTTTAAAGAGCAGAGTAAAATGCTTTAAACAAACAAATATATATGTAGCTTTCTCATCACGCATGTGAAGTACATCTTGTCTAATTGGGCCCTAACAGTTTCCTTCTCAAAGTCAAAAATGCAATTTGTACAAAGACAAAGACGAGAGAAGAAACAATAAATACATATAAAAGCATTGCACTTTATGCAGGTAAATGATGTGCCTTAATATTCTATTAAGCACAGACAGCTTTTTAAAGAAGTAGACAGGGCAGATGATATAATGGCTGCCAGCCACGACCGTTTGATTCAGAGTTGGGAAACATGTGACCCTCTGATGTTACTGGACTTCAGCTTCCATCATCCATCATCCTTGACTATACTGGCTGATGGGAGTTATAATCTGAGTGTTGAGCGCCACACCTTCCCCACAACAGACGTAGGTAGAGAACTGGGGCCCTGCTGCTGTCCTGCCCCTGTGACTGTCACAGCCTTGTTATCGGGGAGGAATTCCAAATATGTAAAGTCTCAAATTACAAATGAACAGCTCACATGTAGGCCTTGATCTTTAGATTTAAGCGCCCAAAATGGGCTGTTGGAACAGCACCAAGGCAGTCATACACATAATTAAAGTGTAGGAGGACTTAGTTAAAGCAGGTATGCCAGAGCTGTTGAAAGTAGGTAGATACAGCTCACCGGAAATAACATGAATACACACCCCAGGAAGCAACATGTTAACATGATTAAGGTTCAGAAACTGAAATCAGGGAGAAGATATACCAAAAACTAGACCATTTAGCAAGGCTTTTCTATTTACATGGCATAATGCTGAACATTGCCAAAGATTCTCTGTATATGTAACAGATGTTATAAACCAGAATGGTTTAGAAAAAGGGAGTATTAGCTCACCACTTCTTCATGCCTGCATTTTCTTACATTAATTCCATTAATCTGTTAAGGGAGAAAAAACAACATTTTGAGTAAAATGAGGAATCCTACAGGTTGGGCTCTACATGACACTAGGAATAAAATCTTACATGAGAAAATGATTTTGCCTACCTGTAGAATTGCATCTCCTATGAACAGCAAGCCTGAGAGTTCCGCTGAGAAAGAAACAGCCAGGGAGAGAGAAGAGAGGAAATATGTTTTATGTTTTAATCTTATATTTATTATTCCACTAACAGCATCAGCCTAGCAAGAGATGAATGAAACACTGAGGAAAAAAAGGAGCAAAATCATCTCAAGTTTCCCTGTATTTTCTGGACACATTGTAAAATTTGATTTCTCCTTTCTAAAAGAAAAGAAAAAAAAACCCTCCAATCTCTAAACTAAAGAATAATACTCTGATATCTCTAATTTGCAAATATGGGCTTCAGTACAGTTGCTACCTTCAACCTAAAACAGACTCATTTATTTAATGCAGTAAGTCAACATGTACCTGCATACATTCCATTGATTCAGTGAGCTTCTCTAGTTGAGACTAAACATTGGATTAAGTCCATAGAATGTCTAACTTTAAGCCTATAAAAGGTCTTGAAAGGATGACTTGAAGAGACTGCAAGTTTTTATTTTGTTTTTTTATTTTTGTGCACTGTGTGATACTTTCTAAGTTATTTTCATATTAACCTGCATTTCTTTTTTTAAAAAAATCCACAAGTAAACAGATAGCTAAATAGAAATGGATCCATTCCTTAAAAAAAATACTAAATTCATTTTTGTCTCAAAATGTGAATAACTTTTGAAACACAACATTCCAAGTAGTTCAAATTCTGATTGATAGCTACAGTGATGACCAGATGATCCTATTTTCGTAATATGCCTCACATACCATCTAAACATAACATGTCACTCTAGCATTGTCACTCCTTCCTCTGTGGGTTTTTTCCTCATATTCTTCCCCTGATAAAGACACTTTTGCACTTATATTTTTTCCTATTAGCTTAACAACCTTGCATTTACCATGCAGCTCTTTCACCTCATCCTCAGCTTCCTAAGATAATTACTTTCTACTAGCATATGCTGGCTCCTGGATGTTCTGATACATATCCCTTAATACTTTCTGTTGTTGATGATGATGCTGTGTGCTTTCCAGTCATTTCTGACTTATGTTGACTCTAGGGCAAACTTATCATAGGGTTTTCTGGGGCTGAGTGTGTGTGACATGCCCAAGGTCACTCAGTGGGTTTCCACTGCTGAGTAGGGAATCAAATCCTGGTCTTGAGTCATAGTCCAATGCTCAAACCACTACGCCATGCTGGGTCTCGCAGCTTCCTGTTACCTGGGGGGAAATTCTGCAACCTGCATAGCCACCACAATTCCTAGATAGTGTAAAATATAGCTAAGCTCATATTTATCAGTATTTTAAATCAAGAGAAACTAAAGTTAACAAAGGGAATTCTTATTTATGTAAAATGTTTTTATCCTACTGGTCCACAGTCTCCCACAGTGGCTTACATAGCATTTTTTTTTTAAATTATCTTTAAGACTGACTCTGCCAACAGGCTTAACATTTAAGAGATGCAATACAGGGAGGAAAAATGAGGAAAAGGAAACTTGCTATTCAAACGTAGTGGTCATATTTTGAATGGAGTAAAATTTTAAGAAACCACCTCAAAAGAAATATATGAACTTGGAGATATTTGTATGTAATCTATTGAGCAAAAGTTGCTGTTGTGCACCATTCAAACATTTTCAGCTTATGGCAATCCTAAAGCAAACCCATCATGAGGTTTTCTCAGCAAGGGGTTTCCCTTTGCTTTCCTCTGAGGCTGAAAGAGTGTGACTTGCCCAAAGCCACCCCATGATTTTCCACAGCTGAGGGAAAATTCACACTTTGGTCTCCCACAATCATAGCCCAACACTCAAACCACTACACTACACTGGCTCTATTAAGAAAATAATCTGACACAAAAAACTTACCTCGTTGCTCTTTGGAAATTTTGGAAACCACCACTGGAATACTATGCTCTGCTCCTCCCTATGAGATTTAAAAAAAAAAATCATATTTCTTTCAACCTAAGTTGAACTTACTAATATTAGGACATTTATTTAAAGCTTACTTCTTTTTAAAGTTTGTATTACTCAGGAAGTTTGGGAATGGCCTCTTTTACCATTCCTTTTCATAATAAGCATAAAAATGCCATCAGCTCTGTTCCTAAGGAGGAAGAAGCACACTGGCAGCATCAGCGGTGCAGAGTGTGAACAGAACAATGAGAAAATGTTGACAAAAGAATGCAAAATCACTGCAGGTTACCTCATATTTTTCCACAGATCACAGTATCAAGCCTAATTTATAGAAATAAAAATGGGCACAGTTCTGAAAGAATGGCCATGCTGGGGTCCTTTTCTTGTCATGGTGACAAGGAACAGATAAATAAAAGCATATAAAAGAAAATCATACATTTGGACACTAAAGAGAATGTGAACGTTTTCTTTGTTTCCCTCAGTTCTCTTTCCCTATTCTTACAGGTACAAAAGTCCAAAGAAAATGAATAGGAATCAGGAACAAAAGAAGCAGAGAAAATCTACAGTAGAGAACAATAGGTGCTCCATAAAGGGGAAAAATGAATGGAAAACAAAATAAGGTAAAGACATAGGTAATCTTTCTGAAAAAATGCATTTATACTTGTTCACCTTTTTTTAAAAAAAAATGACTTCTTTAGCAATATCCATCAACAGCAGAAACAGATTTAATTCTTTAGGCCTGTTTGCCCTTTCCACAAGAAAGTTGTATTCCTCAGTCCACATGACTACTTCACCTAGTAGGCTTCATCACTTTGTGTACTAGAAAAAAATATTTCTTGATGGCTTGTTCATATTGCAACATCACAACACCATCACGGAGAGCTGTTACACAAACCCAACACTGAAGGCATGGCAGGCACCTTAAAAATGATTCATAAGATCAGATCTGAACAGCAGATTTCCATGTAAACAGGTAATATTTTTATCTCAATATTTGTTGGCTTTTTTAGTTTCCATATTTTTTGAAACAGAACTGTGTTAAGGGAACCAACACGTGAATAGGATTTGGCTGCTTAATTTATTGTGTTGGATATTGTCAGTTCCTAGAATGAACCAGTTTTATCTCATAACAGCCTGTTTGGAAACTGGGTAATATCTGAATAAAAATGGTAGCAATAGTACTTTCCTGTTACAGATCAAGACTTCACTTTTGAGACCTTAGAGACACAGAACCGTAGAAATGATATTAGGGTTCAGGTAGAAGCCTAATGTAAATTTCTTGAATCAAGCTTTCTTGATATCTCGAACATCAATTTGGACAGCAAATAAAGGGGAATTGCTACTAATTAAAGAATACTAGGGTTTGTTTGAAACCACTGGGGACACCATTAGTGTTATTCTGAAGTTGACCAAGTAGTCAGTGTTTGACAACCCCACCTACAGGTGAGGCAGTTAAGAGAAAGCACCAGTTAGCTTGGTCAAAGACCAGCACTCTATGATGACTTGCTGATTCTCCATGTGGTATAAGTCCATAGGAAATTTAGCCGAAATGTTGAGATAAGAAAGGAAGAAGGAAGTAAAATTTCAGTGGAAATGGACTCAAGAGAGACACTTTGTTGTGGAAATTTCTGTTTGGGTGAAGTCATCTATTAACGAATCTATCTGTGAAAATACAGTTTAAATAGGAAATTGCTGCTAAGAAGGTCTTAGAAAACCAGAAATAAAGAACTCAGAAAAACTAATTTCTTTAATAAAACAGTGATATTTTCTGATTTGCTGAATATAAGAAATTATCTATTAGGCCTTGCCCATACACAGAAATTGACAAATTGAAAATTAATTGTAGATTTCATCTATCTTCTCCTGTATCCATGATCATTACGTTTTCAACTGTTCTTAATGCTATTGATAATTGTATTTTGACCTTCTACATGGTTTGACTCATGTGCTTTTATCTATATTTGTTTTGATCTTTGTAAACTGTCCCCTTAGTGAGGGGGAAAAGATAGCATATTATTGATACTGATGAAGAAGATGATGATTCCTCTTTACCTAGTACTTCCTTACATCTGATGGTTCTTAAACTCTGTTTAAATTAAACCAAAAAGTAGATTTGAATCCAAACTGCCTAACATGCCCGGTGATTTAAGACATCATCAGACTGATGAGACAGAATCTTTCACAAGCCCTTGAAACTGACAGAAACCCCTTGGAAGTATGAAGTGTGAATATAATTTTTGGAGTTTTTCCAAAATAACTACTCTCTTGTGTTTAAAAAGTAGTGGACTCCCCTGTTGGAAGAAAAGTAGTATTAAATTTAAATTATTTCATCATGCCTTATAATTTTGAAACTTAGTAATGTCATAAAAAACACTGCCATTTTCAAAGTTTGGAACTCCTTACTTAATTGTCAGTAAATACAGAGATATTAATGCCTGTGCAAAAAGTAAAGCCATGTAGTAGACTTGAAACAAACACACCCCATTGTAACTTCATTGTTACAGAATTTGGACAACAGTGAAGATAAATCTAAACATATTGGACTATTTTAAGAAATAGGGGTGGAATCCAACAGAGTTGTTCCAATGACATAATTCCATCAGGGGAATCATAATTTCCCAGACCCCTGAAGCTCTCTGGCCCTGATGTGTACTCTTAAAACATGTTTCAGAGGACTGAAAAACCCTCCAAAGCAGCTTTTGAGATTGCATGGAGAGTTGCAGGAAGGGGAAACAAAATCCTGTTGAGCAAATGAAACATCTGCTATCATGATATTGGATTTAGGCCTGCATTTCCCTTTCAACCATTTCCTAAGCACTGTCAACGTAAAACAATAGCATGTTCACTTGTTTCACAAATCATATTCTAAACAAAGGTATTTCTGGGAAGCGTACATGAATGCTGTTTTGCAGAGATAGAAAATAAATTTCTTCACTACTTTTCTATACTGAGAGAAAATTTTGTTCAGTGGAAAGGAAAATGGAAAGAGATGTTTGCTCCTTTTATGAAGTGCTTTGGAGACAAAGTATAACCTTCAAAATTCTCTTTCTTTCTTTTCTACGTTTCCTGAGTTTACCTCAGCTTTGAAGAGAACATACGTGTGGATTCATAGTTCCACCTGGTGACAGAGTAGTACAGTATTTGCTGGCATTTAAGACGCACTAGTGTATAAGACGCACCCCATTTATACACTGGCAAATACTATTTGCCAGCATATAAGACACACCAGTGTGTAAGGCTCACCCCATTTTCAAATAGTATTTTTCAGGAAAAAATGAGTCTTACGTGCCAGCAAATACAGTATTTTTCAGGGCATTTCTGCACTACACAGTTATAGTGCTATTATTCCACTTTCAAGATCTGGTTGAATTCTGGGGGTTGTAGTTTACGGAGGCCAAAGGCACCCCTCCCTAAACTGCAAACCCCAAGATTCCATAGGATGTTGAAAGTGGAATAATATCACTATAATAGTGTAGTGCAGAAATAGCCTTAGTCTTATTAACAAGGAGCTGTGACATGAATGCAGAATTACAGAATTCACTCATGGAGAACTCACTATACTGGGTACCTGCCATGATAATTTAGCCTTCATTAATAAGCACTTAAAATTAAAGTGCTGCTGAACAAAAGATCAGAGTATGTAGCTGACTATCCTTTATACACGACTGTATAAAGTTCAAGCTGGATCTCAATGGGACACGGCCTCTGCTTGTTCTCCCAGTAATGGGGAGGGGGAGTCTAGTTGATTGCCTATTGTAAAAGTGTACAAACCCTTAATGAAACCTTTCAGAACTCATTGAAAGTACCGGTAAGAATTCAATCAAGCACCTTTTCATCTCATTAAACACATTCTCTAAAAGATAAAAGGTATTTCTTATACAATATAAGAAACAATAGGAAAAACACACACTACCTTTATACTTAATCCAAATCCTCCTACCGTCTGTCTTCTAATAGTTACAGTTCTTTCCTGCAAAGGTAAACCAGGTTCAATTTGGATGTAGATTAAATATTTCCTAGGAAAATATTCACAATTATAGCTTGAATGGGTTTTTCTTGGCCTAGGCATTCAGTCTTTATAATGGAGTTCTGGGAACTTTGTTCTCTCTTTGTTCCACATTCTAGCATTGTGAGGAGGGAAAGAGAAGCAGCTATTTTTGTTTTCCTAATTGTAAAGTGACAAATTATAGCTGCTGCATCATCATCACAACAATAGAAAAAGAAAAATATTCAGTTAAATAAAAGAAGTGCCAGCATGAGTTGCTGAATATAAATACTTCCTGCTGTATAACTACTCTTTACAAATAAGCATACAGAAGGCTAAACTGACTCATCTCTTAAAAATAACAAAGCGCTCTATGTGGGAGCATGGGTGTGTATGAGCCCCTCTCATATGTTTCAGGATACAATGCAAGTTCATCCCTATTTGTGTAGGGATGCTTAAGGGTTGGCTGAGTAGCTCTGAGAAGGCACATATCAGCTGATTTACTTTTTCCATATAATTAATTATATAAATATAATTAGTTGCCATTCACTCCTAAGGCAGGGGGAAGTAAGTTTTGCACTGGGAGAAACAATTAAATTAGTTATAATTACTTCAAAATTTGAGTGGTCTGAGATAAATATTGAATGGTCTGAGACAATGTTAACTAGTATATCCAAAGCATGGAAAAGTTCCAGGAGCTGGAGTAACTCTTCTAACTGTGTGCATTGTAATGACAGACATTGTGGTTGCATCCATTAAAAACAAAATTTAGTTATCATGTTCACTCAGTAGTAAATGTTGTTTCCAAACGTTTCCAAATAGTCAATATTGTATGCAAAGAACCTGTCTTTTACACCTAGACTGATGCCATTATTTCAGGATCTCATTTTAATTCTGAAAGAAATGAAGCAAAGTGTTCAAAAGATGTCAACTCAAAAAATTGCTCTGGTGAGAAAAGTAAGGCCCTTTCCACACCGGCCTATTAAAACGGTGCAGAACGACCTCCAACGGAGGTCTTCTGCACCGTGGAGTAGACTGTGGCGGACTGGTCGCGCAGCGTGCTTTTTAAAAAAACCCGTGTCGCTCCGTCACTGCATTCCAGTGCAGATTTTCAGGCGTGCACTAGTGCATGCCTGCAGATCTGCCGGGAGTGGGCTTTAGGCTGGCCAGCTTCTCCGGTTGGTGGAGAGCCTCCACCAACCGGGAGCTGCCATTTTGGACAGCGGAGCAGTGCAGAGCGACGAGCTCGCACTGCTCCTCTTCCTGACGGACTCGCCTGGATGCTGAAGAACTCCGGTAAGTCCCGTTTTTGCACGGTTCCTTTCCCATGTGCGGAAAGGGCCTAAGTCTCATCACCAGACTCATATGAATTAGCTAATGGGCTTTCTTTTAATTTGAACATAATGTACAGTCAAGCTAATCAAATGGAGCATACCATTTGTTACTTTTTACAATAATATTCTGACAATATAGGTTGTAACACTGGACAGAAAATTAAAAATGTTATGCAGGCATGCACAGATTATTTAAAAGTCAGCAAGAATAGAAGCAATAGATGTTCTAGCATGTCAAGGGAATACAATTGGAAAATGATAGATCTTTTAATAAATACAATCAGATTTATTATCATCATCATCATCATCATCCTTTATTTATATAGTGCCATCCATGTACATGGCACTTTACAAATTTAAAATACAACAATTACCCTAAATAAATACATAATAAAATGAAGATATACAACGAAAAGGATCCAAGGTATATGGAATTACAACCAGTACAACATATGGCCCAGTAACATGGAAGAGCTGTCACTGACTAAAACCAATCACTCCCTTGATTCTTCTTTGGTAGAGCCAAGGAAGCATTATTCTAAATTTACATACTTGAACAGCATTCTATGGCCAATAAAAGCAACACAGCCACAACATGGTGTTCTGAGAGATACTAAAGAGAAGCAGCTGCAGGGCATCTCTATTTTATCCTATAGTATACTGCAAACCAATGTTAGAAATATTATGCTAATATGTAATGGGTGGCAGAAATGCCACTATTACTGTTCTATCACTATATGCCAATGATACGGATAATGGCAATATGGATCCCAGTACTACCATCCCAATGTCAAGGAGAAATCCTGCCACCAATAACCAATATTTCACTTGCTAATCACTGAAAACTGGCATGTGAAGAGGAGGTTCACATTCTTTACTTTAAAAATTGCTTATCAGATAATGAATTTATTCAGAATTATATATTTCCATAGCTTTAACTAAAGGTGTATATATCTATATCTATATCTATATCTATATATATTTACCACCTTTCTGTTGACATAAGGCCCAGTTATGTCTTATATGCTTAGTCCTAAATCCAATATAATACCAGTGTGTGTGCGGGAAGGGGAATCCCCATGCAGTTGTACAGGCTTAAAATGTTGTGAAAAGAGTCATGCAAAGCAGTTGCAAAAAAGTTGTATATTTGGCTGCATAACCAGCTTGTGAAAAATTTTGTGTAACCAGTTGCATAACTGCTTTGAATGACCACTCAGATGAGAAGTTGACAAAGCAGTTGCAAAAAAAAGTTGCACTTTTGGTTATATAACCAGTTGTGAAAGAGGTTGTGTAATCAGTTGCACAACCACTTTGATCAACCACTAGTGCAATAAAAACTGTGGAAATGCTATGATAACTGGCTGTATACTAGCGTAATAACAAAACTGGACACAAGATCTGATATATTGCATGCTGTCATTTTTACTTTTTAAACCCCTACTTATAACATTAAATATGTTACTGTAACTTTTTAATAAACTATACTAAAAGCTGGTTTCCTAATTAACTGTTTTTTTTAATCCAATTACTATATAAAGCTAATAGTTTTTTCTCTGACTGAGGAATTATATGATTGGATACTTCCAGACTCCTTCAGTCTTCACTTTGGTTCAGCAACTGCTGACGGTTCAAGTTGTAAGCCTTCTGCTGACACCAGTCACAACATCTTCAAAGCTACTTGCAGAAATTCCCTTTCCACACATGCAGATCTTCTCCAGCAGTTTTTTGAGCAACAGATTATAGTCATGGCTTGGTCTGGTATGAATTCCTCAGGCTTTTCTTCATTCTCTTCTGGCCTCTCCTTCTGTCTTCTGACCTCTTGTGCAGCAGTCAACAGCTGTTCTCTCCCAATTTCATCAAGGTTACTGGCTGAACTGAATTGAACCTGATGTAATTTTTTCAGCAGTCAGTTGAGGTTTTTATAGTGAATCCCATGGTTTTCTATACAAAAGAATACACCAAGGATTTTCTATACAAATAGAGAGCTATGGAATGTTCACCTTAACACCCAGATTTTACTAATTTGGTTTCATTCAATTGGTATATAAGTTAACTCTGTTTTTATAGGGGCAGGTAAGAAGAAAGCATGTGGCTGGCCTTACAGCTATCAGATCATTCTCCATAACCCTGAGACATAAAACTTAGCCCATAGGACTCATACAGTTATGCACTGGATACTCTATGCAAGACTATCTGAAATCTACTGACTAAGTTGGCATGAAGGGTTAGCGCTAGCCTTAAAGCTTTCCATGAGTTTAGCACATCAGGGGGAAATGTTTATTACTAATCCCAGAAAACACAAGGGAAATTACAGAAGCATTTTTTCCACAACTCTTAGGAGGCCCATTTATACTCTAGCACAACTTTGATTGTTTTCAAAGCAAATCAACTTTAGCTCAGTGGTTCTTCATCTCGGGTCTGTAGAGTTCTGTGAAGCCTTGCTTAACAAGGATGCAGCACCAGGGGAGTGTGTGTGTGCACAAGTGCTGAAACTGCTTCCCCATTTCCAAATAAGGGAGCAGCTCGGCATGCACACATGCCTGCCCCAGTGTTCCTCTATGCCCATACCTCCCACTGCCATATCCTTGACAAAAGGGACACAGCAGCAGACATGTGCACACATCCAAACTGGTCTGTCATTTGAAAATGAAGGAGCAGTTTGGGAACAAGCACATGCCTTCTGCAGTGTCCCTCCGTGCTCATGACCCGCTGCTGCCTTGTCCCTGGCAAAAGAGACATAGTGACAGTGTGTGCACATGCCCAAACTATAACTCTGGAGATCAGGGTCTGAATCCTCACTTGGCCATGGAAGCCAACTGGGTGTCCTCAGGCAAGTCATATTCTCTCAATCTCAGAGAAAGGCAAAGGTAACAAATCTTGCCAAGAAAATTCCATTGATAGGGTCATCATAGGCCATTTCCACACGGAGTATTTGAAACGGAGCAGTCCGTCCTCCAGGGAGGATGTTTGCACCTGGGAGCGGACTGGGTCCGGACTACTTAATGTAGATCCGCACCTCAGCCTGCTCCAGAACGACCCCAAGTGGTCGTCCAGCATGCTTTTGAAAGACCAGAAAAACCAGGTCTTTCAAAAGCACAGAGCGCGCCACTGCGAGCCTGCTCCCTTGTGCAGATTCACAGGCTCGCCCCAATGTGAGCCTGCAATCTGCTGGGGGTGGGCTTTAGGCTGGCGAGCTTCAGCAGTTGGTCGAGACCCTTGACCAACCAGAAGCTGCCATTTTCGATGCCAGAGCAGTGCAGAGTGACGAGCACACACTGCCGGAGCAGCCTGGACCAGACTGGGGAGCCAGAAGATCTAGTAAGTAGTGGGAAATGGCCATAGTTGCCATAATTCAGATTTCAAAGGGGGAAAATATGACAACTAGAAAAAAACCTTCCTCTGTCAGCAACACTTTGTTATTGTTTGCCTTCAAGTCACATCTGACATATGGCAACCCTAAGGTGAACATATTACAGGGTTTTTTGGGCAAGATTTGTTCCGAGGGGTTTGCTTTGCTCTGAGGCTGAAAAAATGTGACTTGTCCAGGGTCACTCAGTGTCTGAGCAGGAATTTGGATTTTAGTCTCCAGAAGCCTTTAATAAATAAATATTTGAATATTTAAATCTAAATTTAGATATTTAAATCTTGAAGTAAGCCTTGGGGGTTCCCATCAATTATATTTACAGGTGTCCTGGTAAAGAAAAGATTAAGAATCACTGCTCTAGCTGACCTCTAGTCTGTTTCACTATCGACAATTCCCATAAATAGCAGAGGGCAACATGAGGTGAGAGTTAATATGAGAATTAATTTTAACCCCTGAGTCAGAAAGAGAACAGAGAGAAGGTTTAAAAAAATCAAGATCCTTACTAGATTGCAAGAAACATTCATTTATTTATACATTTATCAAATTTCAATCTCCCAAATGGGACCCAAGGCAGCTTACATTAAACTAGAAAGATACTTCTAACTTCTAAAAACATGTACTTACAAAAATTGAAAAAAAATTAAATTTCACAATTATTAAAACATGATTAGAAACAGTAAAAACACTTCAAATATATTTAAAACATAATTTAAATAACAGAGAAAGAGATTAAAACAGCATACCACTTATACACACATACTACAGCTCCATAATTAAAATTCAATGTTCCAAAGCCTGCCTTTCTGCCAGCAGAAAGGATGGAGAGAAGGGGTCAATCAGACCTCCCATGGAAAGGAGTTCCATAGTCTGGGAGGTTCTCTCCTGGGTCTTCACTAATGAACATGTGAAAGCAGTGGGATTGAGAGAAAGCTCTCCCCTGCAGATCTTAATGATTGTGATAGCTTATATACAAAAAAACAGTCAGATAGTCTGGGCCCAAGCTGATTGGGGCTTTAAAGGGCTGGCACTTTTAACTCTGCTTGGAAATGGCGCAGTAGCCAATGCAGCTGTTTTAATCGACAGTCACATGATCCCTGTAGCCATTCACAGTCAACATTTTGGCCCCACTGAAGTTTCTGAACAATTTCTAAAGGCAGCCCCACAAAAAAAATATATTACAGTTTGTTACTGTAGTTTCTAGCCCGAACTTGGGGGGATATTAGATATCACTTCGATATCAATAATTTGGCCTTCTTTACCCATTCCTCTCCATGTGCCGCGAGGTCCCCCGGACAAGCTCGCATACAGGCACGGCCACTAATCGCTGTAATATTCCAAACAATACAGGCTGGCCAGAAATAGCCGTCCCGCCGCTTTAGGAGACCTCAAAGGCAAGTACTCTATTATGTATGCACGCTACTTACAAAGAACTCCCTGCCCTGAGCAGGCAGCTTGATTAGACGAATCCTCATCTGTCAAGCACTCTGCGTTTGCATACTGTCTACTGTACTGTCAATTCGGACTTAACCCAATCATGCTAAATTCTGACCTTTCAGAGGCTTTGTCTCCAGCCCAAAACTCATTGTTTTCCCCAAGTACGGACTAGCCTAGAGCCACATTTTCCCCTATAAAAACCCCTGACTTTGAGAGCTTCTTCGGATTGCTCCCGACTTCCATCCAGCCTTGCTGCCGCTTTGCTTGGCGAGCCTTCCCTTCAGTCCCACGTACTGAGAACTCCATACCTCCGAACTTCTGCTGCAGACTACCCAGGCTTCAGGACAGGTATAGTATCACCCGAACCAACAACTCCTCTTAAAAATCCCTCTATCCCACTCCAACCTTTATTTCTATAGTTATCTGTGTGAGTGAGCTGCATATACTGTTTGATTATATTTTAATAAAGACCATTATTATTATTTCACTTCTGTTTGCTCCTTGACTCGGCCTGACCCCGTAGAAAGTGGATAAAAGATCTCGCTCCGTTGCCCTGCCTCTCGTATTGCTAGCTTGTGCTCTTTGACTAATTTCCCCAATTTGTATAATTGAGAGCATATTTAGGTGTCCTTCACGGGACACCCATAAATCAGGGTAACAAGTTGTCCAAATGGGATGTAATCAAAGCATGTGTCACTGTAGCTAGATCTGACTTCTTGAGGAATAGGTGTAGCTGGTGCACTAGTTTTAGCTGTGCAAATGGATTCCTGGCCACAGCCTAAACCTGGAGATCCAGGCTCAGATCTGAGTCCAGCGGCACACCCAAGCTGCAAGATTGAGATTTCAGGGTGTGTGTAACCCCATCCAGAACATGTTGAAGTCTTATTCTCTGATTGGCCCTTTTACTGACCAGGATCACCTCTGTCTTGTCTGGATAAAGTTTCAGTTTGTCCAACCTCATCCAGTCCATTACTGACCGCAGACACTGAGTGTTAAACAGGCATTTCCCAGCACCACCTTCTGAGTCTAGCCCTCTAAGAAAGACTGGTGCTACTGAAAAAACAGTGCCCCTGAGTCACATCCCAGAGAGGTGTCTCAGAATGATACCATGGTTGATAGTATCAAAAGGCACTGAGAGGTCCAGCAGAACCACCAGGGACATACTTCCCCTGTCTAATCCCTCGCACAGGTCATCTACCAAGGCAAATTGTGTCTGTCCCATAGCCAGGCCTGAAGCCAGACTGAAATGGATCTGGATAACCCATTTCATCCAGTAATACCTGGAACTGTGAGACTACCACACACTCCAATACTTTGCCCCAAAAGCGGATATTGGAGACTGGTCATTAGTTTTTATTATGGTGGGATCCAGGGAGGATTTTTTTCAATAATGGCCTCACCATAGCCTCTTTTAGAAAGATCGAAACTTGCCTTGTTGTAGTGAAGCATTCACTACCTGATCTGAAGGCCCTGCTGGGGTGTTTTCAATAGCCAGGAAGGGCACAGATATATGCATATGGTGGCTCTCACTATTGCAAGTGTTCTGTCCACATCCTCATGCTGCACAAATTGAAATGTATCCAGTAATACTGGACAATCAGAGGCCCAGTTTATATCCATCAGACCTGTACCTACTATAGCATCCAAGTCAGAGTGGTGCAAACTTTTCATTCCACATTACTTAGTGGTTTGATATACTGTTTTTGTGGAGCAGAGTGTAAAGGGCTTCTGACAACTCACAACAGCTCCACTGGACAACACTGTGATGATGCAATGGTGGCAGTGGAGAAAGATTTCTTTGCTGCTACCATCCCACGGCATAAGCTTTCCAATTGTCTTTAGCCTGTGTTTGGTCAGACTTGCTCCAAGTCTTCTGCCATCACCATCTAGTCTCCATCCCACTCATTTCATCACTGCCAGCAACCTAGTTAGTGAGGGTTCTCACTTGGCTCCACCCTATGAGAGGGGATGCTTAGGAACAATCATGTCTACCACCCAGATCAGCCAAGACTTCAACAGGATCACCTACCAAGGCAATAAGAAACTATCCAAGCTATCAGGAATCCATCTGAATCCTTAAGCTTTGTGAGGTAGAACACATTAATAGACCTCCCACCCCTGAAGAGGCTCTGAGGTTTGGTGAGAATAAAACCAACCAGGTAGTGATCTGTCCAATGGAACTATATAAAGTTCCTCCACACCCAGATCACCATCACCCTGCCCTGCACAGTAAACTAGGTCCACAGTGGCCATTTCCGCACAGGGCGGGGGAGTCGCCCCGTGATGCTACTCACCGGACTTTTGGGTTCCCTGTTCCGGTCCATGCTGCTCCGGAGCAGTGTGTAGCCACCGCTCCACACTGCTCCAGGGATAAAAATGGAGACTTCCGGCTGGTCGAGAGTCTCGACCAACCGCTGAAGCTCGTCAGCCTAAAGCCCACCCTCGGCAGATCGCAGGCTCACACCAATGCTCCGTCTTGTTTTTAGCGGTCTTTCAAAAGCACGCTGTACTTGGGGTCATTCCGGAGCGGGCTGGGGTGCAGATCTACATTAAGTAGGTCTGACCCAGTCCACTCCTAGGTGCAGACATTCTCCCTGGCCCGTTTTAAAAACCCCGTGTGGAAATGGCCAG
The DNA here is from genome assembly GCA_948474755.1 of Ctenosaura bakeri. Classification (NCBI taxonomy): domain Eukaryota; kingdom Metazoa; phylum Chordata; class Lepidosauria; order Squamata; family Iguanidae; genus Ctenosaura; species Ctenosaura bakeri. The sequence goes on along the minus strand of CAOLHI010000145.1, from coordinate 62,747 downwards.
TGTGTCCTGCAGTATGGGATATTACTTGGGATGGAGTCCTAGTTGTCTTGGAAGACACGAAGTCCTGAGCTGCTTTTGACAGAGAAGTCTGCATAGATGTTGAAGTTCCCCAACACAACTAGCTGTGGGGACTCCAATGCCACCATTGAGGCAAACTCAGAATACTTAGGAAGGGAGACTACTGAGCAGCAATAGCACACCAACAGAATCCTTATTCTGTCCCAGCCACCCATGTCACGCATTTCAACCCAGCAGACCATGGGACAGAATATCTAATAAAGAAGATGTAATCCTGATACACCACTGTAATTCAGTCTCCTCACTGCCAGGCCTGGCCTGCTGCTCACAAAACCCTAGGTAGACAAAGCTGGCAGAGATTAACCCTTCCAGCTACTTTCAGCCAGGTCTCCATAATACAAGTCAGTTCAGTATGCTCATCCAAAAGCAGGTCCTGTAGCAAGGCAGTTTTTCCTTTTACCAACCTGACAAGGATGTTCCAGTCCTTGCTCTGGCGCCATGATTTATTTCTTGGTCATGTTTTCTGGAATTTGTCCAGAATGCTTCTACATACAACTGGTATATTATCCCCTTTTATAGCTAAGCACACCCACAGAGCAAGCATGAAAGGACAAGCTGACTGGTAAAACAAACACAAACTGTCTATTCCGAGCTCCTAATTTTTAATTGTACACCAAATAAGGCAATATTTATTACAGAACCACACAAAAATCAGTCTTGAAAATGGTTTCTGATAGCGATCAAAAGAAAAAACAAAAACAACTTGGCACTTACAGCAAGGACATTTCTGTGTGCTTGTAAGTTTGCATTTTTTTTCCATTTAGTACATGAGGAGGATTTATGTACCTAGGACCAGCTCAAGCAATTTTATCACTCTTGAATATTTCTGCATCTCCTAATGAAAAGCAGGAATAAATTCAGAAAGTTCAATACACATAATATCATCAGTTTGGAAGCCACTAAAAAAAAAAAAAAAGATACTTACACCAGAATAAAAAGGTTCACCAGACACACAGATCACATCTTGTTCTTGAATTGTTAAAATATCTTTGGCTAAGTGCAGCCGCACTTTGAAAGGCTCCTGGTTACCATCCTGCAGCAAACAAATCCCTGTCTTTGTCTTCAAAGGGAGAAAAAGGGTTCTTAGTTTCAAAGCTACATTCCAAAAGTTCATGTTATAAATACATGCACACGCACACACATATACAAATACTCTCTTTCTTATCTTTTTTAGTTTTAAACTGGGATATTTAGTAAAGTATTAAGAGGTACTAGTACATTCTAATCAGTCTATGAGCTTATCAGCTCAACTATCTACCATAATCATAAATAAATAGAAATACTGTACTGAAACAATTATATGGGCAAAGCGATTACTGGTTACATTTTAATGAACTGGAGATGGTTCATTTAATAAAATCTACTTATGCATCTGGTCTCTGCAAGCAAGTAAAAAAACAAGCCCTTCTAACAATCTAAGAGACTCTTGCTTTTAACATAATTATAAATTAAAAAAAAAACCTCTCTATAGAATATCAAGGCATCAAATTTAGTAATCAGTGCCATAGTACACACAGGTTCAACCTTGGATGTAACTTAATACAGTGTGTCACCCGGGGACTGTACATTAATCTTATAACCTCCGTTTAATCTAATTAGAAGCATTAGGATTACTCATGAGCCAGGGGCTTAACTTGGATCACAGCAGAGCACAGAAACCCCATGAAGGATTCCAATCATCATGCTTTATGATTATAATCCAATAGATTCTCGGAGTGCAGAGAAAAATTCATTTCAAGTGTATTTCAGATCACAGCCTGTGTCAATGAATTAATTAACTAAATCCATCTGGTCAGTCTGGAAAGAAACATTCCATGCAAGGACAAAGGGTATATACCCTTACAATGTGCGGGTCTTAGATTCAAGGCTATCTCATAAGGTCAAAAGGATTGTTTCCTTTTTGTCTTACTTCTGTTTTCAAGACAGTCAATTTCTTTCTAATTCTTTTAGATATTTCATAGTCATCTATCACACAGGTATAATGTTTGTCGTCTGAATTTGGGCTTTGATCCTTTTCCCCATAGTAAATCTCAGACCCTTGAGTCCTGAAGGATGTTGTTGGCTATCCATTCACACCTGTAAACAGGCTCAAGACTTTTCTTGAGTTTTGGCTTCCTGCTGTTCCTGAAGAGCACAATCCCATGTGCCAATGTGTTTGTGCCATCAGTATACAAAACGTATCAATTAGTTTCCATCCTGGTCCTACAGTACTATCCAACTGGGAAAAAAAACTTGGAAATGTTACTTTTGGGACTACAACCTCCACGTTGGCTGGGACATTCTGGGAATTGCAGTCCCATTCTGGGAATTGCAGATCTCAACTAGAAATAGCCATCATGAGAGTTACAGGGAGAAACAAGGAATTACAAGGAGAAACTCAGAAGGAGCTGTCAGTTGGCATCTGTCATTTACTCAAGACAAGGGATAGGGATATAAGCAAGAGAAGACTTGAGCCTCTGCTCTAGACTTTGATAGCCATTTCCTCTGGTTACTGACCAATGCTTCAGCCACTCGTGGCAAGCATGACTCTCCCATAACCTCTGTGACCTTTCAGCTAGGTATCCAGATCGAGAGTGGCAAACACTCTTCCAGTACTGAAATGCTATGGCTAACCTCTGGCAAGTCACTTCATTGCTAAAGCAAGTCAGATAATGCTCCAAAGCACAAAACAATACACTGAAAAGTTGTTTCTTTGTTCTTCAGGTTCCTGATTTATGAAATAAGGACATCTCCAGTGGATGAAATCTGAGATAAAGGGCAGGGAGCAGAAAAGGAAATGCTGGAAAGGCCATGTACAACTTACATTTCTATTCTACTATTATAACTCAACCAACCAAAGTCAGTGGGAATGGGGGTAGGATGGGGGCCAGGGAAGATTCCTACAGATTCACAGCTAGGAACATCTCAATAGATTCCAATTAATTTGAAGGCAGCCTAAGGTAAAACCATTTTTGAGGAATTGTTCAATTGTTTATATAGTCATTTTGCTTTACTTGACTGCACACTTCTGACTTGGCTGATTACCCCATAAAATCTCTGGAGAAGCTTTACCAAGAGTGCTGGGAGGAAAAATTAAGCAGCATGTAACCATACAGTAAGACATAATTAAGCATCATGATAAAATTAAAATAAAAGTCATCACTGTGATGCAAATGGGCAGAGTTTATTCACAGTTTGAACAAGAAAGTCAGGCATGGAGGGAAAAAAGGCAAGCTATTCACTGAGTGACTGACTACACATGTGCAGAAAAATCTAATTTGCATGGAAACCTCTTAAAAATGTAATGAGGTCCTAGTAAACTTTGCTTTACTGTGCAGAAGCTACTGCTTCATAATACCTCTTTAAATTAAACCCTCAGTTAAATTACATCTCTTCCTGTCCCACTTGAAAGCAGCATTGATACACATAAATAGGACAGCCTTTGGAGCTGAAAAAGGGGCAAACTTATTTCAGATCCAATAAAGCCAAGCAAACACATGCTTGTCTGAAATTTGGCCTGTTTAACTTTTTGATTTATACGTTATTTGCCACAATCTTCAGCTTCTGAAAAGCTCAAAGAGCACTACAACTGTCCAGGCTTCCAGTAAATAATCTGCATCATAGAAGAAATGTGTCTGGGACCGCACAACCCAGAGCCTACTTCTCTGTCTTCACTCCACAGTGGCTGCTTAATTCAATAAATTTGCAAAGTGTCATTTACACAACTATACCCTATTATCTGCTGGGCTCACTGCTCTCTTATAAGAGTGATTGTTCTCCTGCAATAAATGCATGGAAGGGAGAACTTTATCCATTGTTCAATTTCCTGCTTGTAATATTGCAAAACTGAAAAATAAGAAGAATAGCAGATTCTCAGCCTCTGTATTTGTAAAGATACATGTGATTCCAGTGGGAAGGTGATAATATCACCCCCTTATTTCTTCTGGATTTCAAGTTCTCCCACTACCCTTGCCTATCTCTCTCGTGCCAAGAGCACAGAGCTTCTCTCAGTTCCTAAACTCCATATTCTCTTTGGTCAAAGCTAAGAGAATGCTTCAACCTGAATGACAATCTCTCTATGTTTTGCTTACATAGGCTAACACACAGCTATAGACTTACGACCTGAAAATATCTCTCATTGAACACAACAGAACTAGTTTCTTAATATTAGGGATGTAACTCACTACTAATTTTCTTCTTGAGGTAAACAATCCATAATTTTAGCATTTTTCTTCTCTTCACTGTGAGAAAGTCTTCAAAAACCATACCATTTTCAAAGCTTTCATGCAATTTGGGACTTATTTTGTGAAAAATTAGCAGATGGTTGTTTTGCACAGCCACTTTGCACTGCAAAGAAAACTTTTTTTCCAGTACAAAAAATGATGTTTCTGCATGGAAATATTTCCTCCAAAGAAAAGCAGTTTCTTGTGTAGAAAAAGTAAATTTTCCATGGAACATCCTCTACTGCAGCATTCCCTGAACAGGAAAATAGTGTTTCCATGAAGAAAAATAATCTTAGTACAGAAAAAGCTGTTTCTTATGCAGAAAGTGTTCTTTGCCGTGCAAATTGAGGATGTGCAAATTCTGTGTAGAATAAGCCCCAAACTACAAAGATTTTCATCATTCCAAGATTCTTTTCATCAAGTTTTCTCAATACAATAAAAAACATTTTTTCATCTTTTTTCAAATATTTCCAAATATTCTTTCCATCCCTACTTAATATAGATGGAAGAGTCTACAATGTAACACTATTCTTCCCCACTATTTTTTTATCTTGTGCTTAAGAACTGCATTCCATTTTCTTTCAAAATATACCTGATATTATATTTTATTTATTTATTTACATTATTTTATTTATTGGATTTTTTACCTCACCACCCATTCCCAAAAACAGAACTTGAGGTGACTAATAATAACATGACATGAAAAAATCACCTGTAAATTATGACACATTAATTAGTGCATAAAATATCCAAAACAATTAAAATGCATTGACAAAGGGAAAAAAAACACAGAAACTACACAAATTGAAACTTCTATTTGTGGTAACCTGGCTTAACTACTAAAGTTTTGCTAAATAAAAAGATATTTTACTGCTACTAGAAATACAACAGGGCCCTTTGGTAGGGAGTTCCTACCAAGCCTACAAACAACCAGTGAGAAAGCTTCTCTCTCGCCTCTATCACATGCCCCTCTAAGAAAAAAAGGCATACACCTGAAAATCTCAAAACTCAAGCAGAACATACTCCCTTCGACCAAGCTGTAGACCAAGGCAAGTTTAATACATTATCACAAAGCATGAAAAACGTTATCACACTAATGCCAGTTGAAAATGGCATTGTCGTTCCCCAGGATACGGTTAACTATTTCATTATGTGTTGAGCATTTTTTTATTTATTTTGGTATTTGGTATTTATTTTAGTTAATGATTCAGTGTTTGGATATAAAGTACCAATAAAAAACAGATAGGAAGACACAGATAGGAAAACAAAGAATGAAGTATTTGCACATTAATGGTCCAGTCACTAACACTGGAATAGCATGGGGGAGAGCAACACATGCATGTGCACACACAGTATGTTGCTCACTTGGAAATTGTTACAACTAGAGATATAATATTGGATGAGTTAACTTCTGCTAAAGTAATCTTTGTGAGATCTTTGGCTGTATAGCACTCTTGATATGTCTTCCATGTCTAGGCTCAGAAAGTATTCCTCCCCTCTTCCAAATCTGCTAGACTTTTTGTTTGTTTGTTTTCACTAAAACAACACATTCCTTGTTATATTTATAGTTAAAATACAAAGTACACAATACTCTTGTGTGCGTGGTTTTTTAAAAAAATCATAAAGAATTGGCATTACCTCTTCACATGCAGTCCTGAAATCCATGTGCTATGGCACCAAGAGATGTGTGTCTAAATGAGAGAGAAAACAAAACAGGCTTTATTACAAACAAGAATGAGTGACTCTCTGGTATAAAAATGAATACTTTCCATGAAGCATGCAGATCTGTAATCTTGAAATAGGCAACTTGAGACCACCCAGATGTGACTGGATGTAAACTTGTATCAGGATAAGCCAACATAACTTCAGGTGATGGAAGGTCAGAATTATAGACTTTAAAAAAAAATGCAGAGGGCTACATGTTGGCCATCTCAGCTGAAAAAGAAGAAATGATAAAGAACTTACGACAGCATTTGATGACTTAAGGAAAGAACGATAGCTCTGATGTAGGATGCTATCTAGTTTCAGTCATTACAAGTGAAGATAAGCTTTTTTTTCAAATATCTGCCAACATACCATGCCACTCCAATTCATAACTCCTTGGTTCTGAGATTTTTTAAAAAAAACTTTTTTAAAAAAACTCATATTTCTCACACATTAATGTAAATATGAACATATGAAATGGTGAAATGTTCATGATGCAAGAAGTAGAGAACAAGGGCTGCACTAAACATTTTATTAAAAATATATTTAGTACAGTCCTCCCTTGACATTTGCAAGGCACGTGCTTGTCCCCCTCCCATTCTTCTTCCCATTCCCTTGCATTCCTCACCCCAGGCTTGTGAGGCCTGTGTTTAAAATGGATTTTTGTTTTCCTTTTGGGTGAGCAAAGTCCACCCCCCCCCCATTGCCGGAGGTGTGTCCTCTCTGCCGCGTGGCTGCATATTCTGCTGTGTAATGATCGCTGACTGGTCAGTTGTTCTTTTCACTCTTATCTCTCCCTTCTGGGAGAATCTCCCTTCTCAAGATGGTGACCAGAAGTAGCTAGAATGTCAAGTGTTCCACTCTTCTCAGTTTGAAGAGAAAGTACCAGTAAGCCTTTTTACTTTGTCTTTTTCTTCCCTCTAGGAGCACCAGGGCCAGAGGCAAGGGAGTTGGGGGGAGCTCACAATAGGAATGGTGGAATTGTGTGTGTGTGTGGGGGGGTTCCATGTTTTTTCCACTTTCACATGGCTTCTGCATCCTGAACTCTCGTGAATGTGGAGGGGCCACCGTACATTCAAATAACAGCAGGAGGCTAAGGTGAGTAAAAGAAAGGTGAAAAACCTATTAAGATGGGGAGAAAACAAAGCATTCCTAAAGAAGAGGGAATAAAGGAGCACATATGAATCCTATTCATCTTTGAATAATTGGCAGCAGCAGCTTTTAGTTTTTACACTCCTCCTTCCCTCTCCCCTTTAAACGAGCTATACTGGTAGGAGATATAGCAGAGATCTGCTCTCATCTACAGCTGTTTTCACTGACCATGATGGTAAAGGATAAAGTATGTTTTGGAGCAGCATCCATTTGGATTAGCCAGCTTTATTGTGCTCACCGTCATATAAGCACAATAAAAGATGCTGCATCATGATGTATTTTCTTCTTCAGAAACACTAAGTGCAAAGACAATTATCCATTAGGGGGGATCATGGCTTTCTTATGCTAGTAAAATCTGTTTTTAGAGGATGAGTCTATGAAATGGGAAGAGATGCTGCTGTCAGTTGCCTGCTACCCCAAGCTGTTGACAGCTTCCAAATTTGTATAACACCACAAAACACAACAAGGCTACACATCAAAATGTGTCATGGTAACTTCTTAATACAAAGAACTGCAAACAGTTTTCTTAGCAAGATTCTTCAGATTTGCCTTTGCTTTCCTCTCAGGCTGAGAGAGTATGACTTGCCCAAGGTCACCGAGTAAGTTTCCATAGCTGAGCAGGAATTTTAACCTGTTCTCCAGAGCTGTAGTCCAACACTAAAATCACTATACCATGCTGGCTTCTCTTATAATCCCTTACCATTGGCCATATCAGCTGGGGCTTCTGGGAATTTTATTGGTGAAAACATTTTTGGTGGCAAAAAGTTGCCCACCCCTGCTCTAAAGTACAATGAACAGAGGTTTAAATTAGAACTCAACAGCTGCAAAAAGGGCGGTGAACTTCATATGACATAGTGAAACTGGATGATGAAGGCAGGCAGGCAGGCAGATAATTTGCAGGTTTAGAAACTGAAATAAGACAAATTCAAGCTGACAGACACTTATACTTATAGCACAAATCTTTCCCCATTAAATTAGATTAAATGAGGATTGTTTTTAAAAACAAAAGAATACAGAACACAAAATCTAGTCAGTTTTTTTTTTCTAAGCTACTACAACTGAATCTGAAGGCTAACAAAATGAAATTCAACAGAGAGAAGTGTAAGGTCCTACTCTTAGGTAGAAAAAATGGAATACAGAAATATAGGATGGGGGACACGTGGCTGGATAGCAGTATGTGTGAAAGGGACCTAGGAGTCTTCATAGACCACAAGCTGAACATGAGTCAGCAGTGTGATGCGGCTGCCAAGAAAGCAAATGCAATTCCCGGCTGCATCAATAGGAGTATGGTGTTTAGATCAAGGGAGGTACTGGTACCACTCTACTCTGCTTTGGTTAGACCCCATCTTGAATACTGTGTCCAGTTCTGGGCACCCCAATTCAAGAAGGACATGGTCAAGCTGGAGCAAGTCCAAAGGAGGGCAACCAAAATGGTGAGAGGCCTGGAAGACATGCCCTATGAGGATAGACTTAGAGAGCTGGGTATGTTTAGTCTGCAGAAGAGAAGGTTAAGAGGGGACATGATAGCCATGTTTAAATATCTGAAGGGATGCCATGTAGAGGAGGGAGAGGGCTTGTTTTCTGCTGCTCCAGAGACCAGGACAAGGAGCAATGGATTCAAGCTGCAGGAAAAGAGATTCCACTTGAACCTCAGAAAGAACTTCATGACAGTCGGGGCTGTCCGGCAGTGGAATACACTGCCTCGGAGTGTGGTGGAGTCTCCTTCTTTGGAGGTTTTTAAGCAGAAGCTGGATGGCCATCTGTTGGGAGTGCTTTGAGGGTGTTCCTGCATGCCAGGGGGTTGGACTGGATGGCCCGTGTGGTCTCTCCCAACTCTATATTTCTATGATTCTATGATTCTATGATCTTCTTCATGCTACACCCCTGCTCTGACCCAACATCAAAAGTGAGATATATCTCTTTACTAGTAGCCCCACAAAGGATAATTTATTGCTGAGGTAGGGGAGAATGCACAAAATATTTTAAATATATTTATTTTCCTTCATGTCTTAATCTTCTTTATTATGTCATCATCAATAAACTGAGTGGATTGCACAACATGTGGCTCTCTGTGGATAACATTAGTTCATAGACAACTGAGCAATTAGAAAATTAAATATGCTAATCCATTGGTGTGGATTTTGCATAATTTTTCCTCTGATCACAAGCAATTAATTTTTATTTAGCATATTTGTTTGACTTATAGTTGGTAAACAAAAGTAAAAAAAAATATGGTCCATTAATTTTTCATGCTGTATCAATATCTCATTTTTTTCCCAATAGCCAGAAAAGCTGGAACTAAAATATTTAGTAAGGAGCAAAACTCAGCAAAGTAGACATAGGCTGAAGTCCTTTAGCCAATTTCTTGGAAGTAAACTCCACTGAACTTAATAGAACATATTTTCCAATTAGATATAAATATGCTTAAAACTATGCTTTAGTGTGGTTATTTGTTATAATCAAAGAAATAAAAAGCTTTACTTGGAAATTATACCTATTAGAATTCTTGTATTTTTTAAAGACATGACAACTGAATAACAGCTTATACTATTTAGCTTTTTTGTTGAGGAGGGTGAAGGCACATTATTAATTTTAGCATCCCTAAAGAGCTATGTTCTTAACTGTGCACTCCAATACATTTCTATTTAGAAATAAGTTTCATGGAGCTCAGCAGTCTTACCGCAAAATTACAGTCTAAATATATGTTTTTTCTAGGGATATTTGCCTGAAAGAAGTAAATTACAACTTTCAGAATAAAAGGGACTGTATTCATCTTGATTGCCAATCTGATTTAAATTTGATGGATTCATTACATTACTCATTAACTGCATTCCACAATGCAATTAATTTCTAACAAGATTTCTTTTTACTGAAACATACAACATGAGAACACTTTGTACCCCACATCATTACTTTGCTCTTACTGAACAGAGGCAATTCGTGTGAGGAATTTCTTAGCTGTGTTCCTAACTAGAGACAAACTAAACTCTGTTTTTGTGTGCTGAACCAATGACCTGTAGTTTAAAGTGAACATGAACAGATTACCTTTCTTATTATATGAACTGAGAGAAAGTTGTTGTGCCCTTGGAGTGGACCTACACTATGTAAAAAGATTAGCCTCCTAATTTTTTAATTTTTGTTTTTTCATTTTCCTAATTATAAAGAGAAATAGAGTCAGGATGCAAAGCCAAGGTATAATCCACATGGACCTAATTTTCCTTCTGCCCTAAGATTAATGATCACCACTGATTATTGACTTAAATGTCTTATTTTAGATATATATTCTTATTGCAAAGGTATTCAAATTACTGGATCTAATTTCTATTGATAGTATAGACACATGAACAAGCATGAACAGAGGTGAAGTTTCAGGATGAAATACACACTTTTGTTGTTCAAAAGCATATCTTGTCAAATGAAAGAAGAGGAAGTGTCAAAAGATGCACTTGCTATAAAGAGGTATGTGACACAAAAAGTCAGAACAAGCAACAGCAATGTCCATCAAGTGTTAACCCTACATGTTAATGTCAGAAATAAATAAAATAAATAAATACAATCAATTTAAGTTACAAATGACATAGGTTCACTAGAAAAAGAGATCAAACATGAGGCTACAGGATGTACAGGAAACACTGTTATAAAACTGTCAGCCTCTAGGATCTGACAAGTCTGTCAGAAATGGAATGATTGAGCTGGACTAGAACAATTTCCCAGGGGTGCATGTGTGTGTGAGTTCACAAAACTATTTTTAGCAGTTGCTGACATTTGTGTATATCCTTGGGAAGTGACTGGTATCAGTGTTACTGACAATCGCAGCCATCAGGGAGTGTTAGGACCACACAGAGAAAGAACATAGCAACAATTTTACATTCAAATTTTACAGATGAGTACAACATGACAAATCATCTTTAGAATAAAAGATGTCATTCGCCACAGGAAAAAAAAATCAATTTTTTTTGTCATTTTGAGTAAACACCAGCATGTCCACAGAACACATTACTTCTGCAGCACCAGTATTTCTCTATGGCCACCATGCAGATTATCAGAAGAACATCAACACCAGTCCTTTGCTGCCAGGTGGCAGAAATATCCATACTCTAGCCCTTCAAAAAGAACAACTCACCCAATGCAAACCACAAAGGGGCACAAACAAAAATCAAGCAAACCACTGAAAGATTGCTGAGAGGGCAAAAGCTCAAACTGAAGACCATGAATTATGGAAAAGTTCCGCTTAAGATATTTGGTTGGTCTTTTCTATATTGAGTTTTAAGCTATTACCTTAAGAAGTAATCTTTTCTGTCTCACATTTTTCTCAATTTTCATTTTATTTCTGCACAGTGGCCCATATATTTTAGGGATTTCTATAAACAATAAATCGTAATGATGATTAAGGCAATTTCCACATGGGGTATTTAAAATGGTGCAGTGCGCCCTCCATGGAGGACGTCTGCACCTTGGAGCGGACTGGGTTCGGACTACTTACCGTAGATCTGCACCTCAGTCCGCTCCGGAATGATCCCAAGTGGTCCTCCAGCGTGCTTTTGAAAGACCTGATTTTTCCGGTCTTTCAAAAGCATGTAACGCACCACTGCAAGCCTGCTCCCTTGTGCAGATTCACAGGCTCACAGCAATACAAGCCTGCGATCTGTCGACGGCGGGTTTTAGGCTGGCGAGCTTCACCAGTTGGTCGACAACCACGACCAACCGGAAGCCACCATTTTGGACACCGGAGGAGTGCGGATCGATGACCACACAGTGCTCCTTCTCACTCCGGACCGGACCAGACCGCCAGAAGATCCGGTAAGTAGCAGCGCGGGGTGATTCCCTCACCCCATGCGGAAATGGCCTAAGATTAAACATCTGAAAAAGCCAACATGGCTGCATAGTAAGCTCAACAAGGAAGTGAAAGAAAAAACAACATGTATAAAGAATGAAAGGACAAATCATCAAGAAAGAATACAGACATGTGACACAAGCTTGCAGGGATAGCGTAAGGGAAGTAAAGCTCAAAATGAGCTGAGATTGTCTAGACAAGCAAGGAGCAACAGAAAGGATGTTTTGAAATATGTTTGAAGCAAGAGAGTGGCAAAGAAAATGGTTGGACCACTGCTCAGCAAGGATGGTAAAATGCTAACAGATCACAATGAAAAGGCAGCTAACTATCAAGAACTTCAGTCCCCCTCCTGCCAAAAAAAAAAAGAAGAAGAAGAAGACTGTGTGATTTGATGCAGCAGCAGAGACTTTGGCCAGGAATATAAATCAAGATTGATAAGGAGTTAGTCAGAGATTACCTAGTTAACCTAAATGATTTCAAATCTGCAGGGTTAGATAAACTGCATCCCATCATACTGAAGGAACTTGCTGACATACTCACAGAATCACTTGCTATGATGTTTGAGAAATTTTGGAGAAGGGGTGAGATGCCAGAGGACTGGAGACTAACATTATCTCTCTCTTCAAAAAAAGGGAGAAAACAAGATAAAGGCAACTACACAACAGTCAGTCTAATCTCAATACCAGGAAAAATATTAGAATGGATCATACAGGAGTCTGTCTGCAAGTATCTCAATGACCTTGCTGTGATTAGCAGGAGCCAGCATGAGTTTGTCAAAAACAAATCCTGCCAAACTCTTTTTAATTGGGTCACTAGTTTGGTTGAGCCCGCATGGTGTAGTGGTTTGAGCACTGAGCTACAATCCTGGAGATCAGGGTTCAGTTCCTCATTAGCCCATGAAAACCCATTTGGTGAACTTCGGCACTTCACACACTTTCAAGCCCAGAAAACCCTGTGATAGGATTGCCTTAGGATCGCCATAAGACAGAAATGACTTGAAGGCACACAACCACTACCACACCAGTTTGGTAGTTGGTGGGAATGCTGACTAAATATGGGATAGATGGGAACACCATCAAATGGATCCATAATCGGTTAGAAAATCATGCTCAAACAGTTGTCATCAGTGGCTGTGCTTCACATGGGAAGGAGGCCTTGAGTAGACTTCTGCCATGTTCTGTCCTGCAGTAAATGCTTTTTATTTATTTACTTTGAATGATTTAGATGAAAGGATGGAAGAAATCCTTGTCAAATTTTCAGAGGATACAAAACTGGGAGCTGTAGCAGTAACAGCATTCAAAAGGACCTAGATAAACCAGAAAGACTGAGCTAAAAGTAATAAAAAGAAATTCAGCAGAGATAAATGTGAAATTTCACATTTAGTCCACAAAAAGTAAATGCATAAATATGCAGTCAGGAATACTTGGATAAACGGTATTATATGTTAAAATACCTCTGAGATTATTGCTGATCATAAATTGAACATGAGTCAGCACTGTGATGTTGCAGCAAAGAATGCAAATACCATCTTAGCCTGCATTAGTAGAAACATAGTTTCAGACCAAGGGAAGTAATAGTCCTCCTATATTCTGCACTAGTCAAGCCTCATTGGGAGTACTTCATTCAGGGCTCAGCACCTAATTTTATGAAGGATTTAGACAAGTTGGAGTGATCACAGAGAAGGGCAAGAAGGATGGTAAGAGGTATACAGAACAAAACATACCAGGAGATTGAAGGAGCCGGGCATGTACAACTTGGTGAAGGAAAGACTGAAGTCACACACTTTAAATACCTCTGCCACAAAGGCTGCCACAAAGAGGAGGGAGCAGGCTTGTTCCCTGTTCCTGCAGAGGGTAAAATAGGTCGAATGCCTGTAAGTTACAGAAGGGTAGATTTAGAAGGAACTGAAAGTGAGAGTGGTTCAGCAATTGCCTAGTGTGGTGCTGAGGTCTCTTTCTCCGAATGTCTTCAGAAAGAGGCTGGATATTTATCTACAGGTAATGCTCTAGCTGGAGATGCTACACTGAGCAGGGAGTTGGACACGATGACCCATGAGGCCCCTTTCAACTCTGATTCTATTATTTTATGACTGCACACAAACCAATCACTGCATCTTTATCAATTAAAAGTAAGGTCTCTGAAAATACACTCCTGCAGTAGACTCTTTATTCATTTGTGTTCTAAATGGACAACATTAATCTCTTCTTTCCCATTATGTCCGATGAACACTGAATTAGATAGATGTTTGCATTATATATGAGCAAGTTAAGCAGGCTCTTCTCACAGTTGTGTCAGCTACTTTACAACAATTATTTTGCCATTGTTTTGTTACATCTTAACTCACTGTAATGAGCTGTGTTTACAGAAGATTGGTGAGGAGTATAGTCATTGGGCATTTAATTCATCTTGTACCAGTGTTATGATGCAAACCCACATGCATTCCAAACTGCTTAGTGACCTACATAAACTAGGTTAGCATAGAGTTGCCAGTCCAAAATTTGGAGAGGACTCCTGCACTTTTAACGGTTGTGTACAAGAAGGAATTCCTGCACCTGTTCCTTGTCACAGAGCCAGGAAACAAACAACACCTGCTAAAATTCCCTGTTCAGTGTGATCTTTAAAGATAAAGGTGCAGTTTTCATTCTGGGAACCTTACTTTAGTGGGCCTCCTTCTCTCTACTTGAGTTTCGAGAAACCTCTGATAGGCCCCCTGAAACAAACTATGCAAAGCTGCTATTGTTGTTAATTTTGACTTACCATGGCCCTATGGACAAGAGACCTATCATCAACTGCCTTGCTCAGGTCTTGCAGATTCAGGGATGTGTCTTTCTTAATTGAATTCATCCATCTGAAATGTGGTCTTCCTCTTTTCCTTCTGCATGCTACTTTACCAAATATTTTTGATAGAGCCAAGGTATGGAAAATCTTGAACTATTTCAAAGTCTTCACCATCTGCTTTAAGGTTATATAAATCATTTGTGGTCATTATTTTTGTTATTTTTTGTTTTCTTTATGTTCAGCTGTAAACCTGTCTTTGCACTTTCTGCCTTGATGGTCCTCAGTAATTATTCCAAGTCTATGCTGTTTTCTGCTGGTGGTATGGTGTCATGTGCACAGCTTAAACTATTGATGTTCCTTACTCCAATTTTGATGCCTCCTTCCTCTGAGTCTCATCCTGTTCCACATATATGTTCTGTGTACAAACACCCTGTACAAACAGGGTGATAAAATGCAGCCTAGACTGGCTCCCTTGTTAAGTGGAAACCATTACATTTCTCTGTATTTTCTCCTAACGGTAGCCTCTCATCCAGAGTACATCAGGGCAATCAAATGTTGTGGCATACCCATTTCTTTAAGAGCAATTGATAGTTTCACATGATCTACATAATTAAAGGCTTTACTATAATCTATAAAGCACAAGTTGAACTTCTTTTGAAATTCTTTGGTATGCTCCATTATCCAACATATATTTGGAATGTGATCCCCAGTGTCTCTTCCTTTCCAGCTTGGACATCTGGCATTTCTTACTCCATATATGGTAGAAGTCTTTGTTATAGAATTTTGAGCATGACTTTGTTTGCATGGTTAATTCATGCAACAGTCTTGTGGTTACTGCTAGGTGTCCCCTTTCTTGGGGACTGGAATGTATAGTGAGCATTTCCAATCTGTGGGCCATCCTTGTTTTCCATATTTGTTGACAGCTTTTAGTTAGAACTAGAGTAAATTCTACTTCTATAGTCTGAAGATGCTCTATTGGTATGTCATCTGTTTCTGGTGATTTATTTCTCCCAAGTGCACTGAGTGCAGCTTTCACTTCACTTTCTAAAACTGACTGCCTTCATATGTTCCTTCCTTGAATGAATCTGTCAGCCTTCATACATGTGTATTGTTTCCATCATCTTTTTATTTCCACTTGGTAATGCAATGTGTTTCCCTACTGATTGTAGAGCATCCTGCAAATTTTCCTTTTGATTTCTCAGATCTACAAGATCTTCTACAAGGTCTCTTGTTCTTCCTTTTTTTGTTATCATTGTCTATTTTTCTGCATTGATTATTATAGTAGCTCTCCTTGCCCCTGTGCATAACTCAATGAACATCTGCATTCAGGCTTCTGACTCTATTTCTTTTCACCTTTTACTTTTCCTTCTCATTGTAACAGTCTGAAGATTTTTATCTGTCATCAATTGAAGCTTCTCTTTCTTTTTGGCTACAGATAGTATCCTTTTGCATTCCTTCCTGACACTGTCCCCAGTATAAGACCAGAGTTCTTCTGGCTCCCAGTCAATTAGTCTTAATACAAAAATCTTTCACATTATCTTTAAATTCTACATGGATGTTCTTCAGGTTGTATTTGACATGATGGTTGGTTTAGTGCTCCTCTTTAGCTGTATTCTAACATTTGCTATTTGTAGTTTATGTTGTAGTTTGTAGTTTATCTGTTCCACAATCTGCTCCTGGTCTTGTTTTTGCAGAGAGAATAGAGCTTCTCCATCTTCTGCTTCCAATTGTGTAGTCTATTTGATTTCTATTTTGGCTATCAGGTGATGACCCTGTATACAGTTGCTTCTTGGGCTGCTTAAAGAATGTGTTTGTGATGAACAACCTGTTGGCCTCACAAAATTCAGTCAGTCAGTCTCCTGCTTCATTTTTTGATCCTAGGCCAAATTTTTGTACAGTCCTTGATTCTGCACTGTTTCCTACTTTTGTATCCCAATCGCTTATGATTAACAAGAAGTCCTGTTTTGGTGTGTGATCAATTACTTCCTGGACTCCTGCACAGAATCTTTCAATTTCTTCTTCCTCTGCCCTTGTAGCTGGAGAATAAACCTTGATTATGGCTACACTGATGGGTTTTTCCCTGAAATCTTAGTGACATGTTTTGGTCAGACTTTGCATTGTATCCTTTGATTGCTTTTGCCATATCTCCTCACTATAAATGACTCCTCGTTTCTTCTTAGATTTTCATTTCCTAAGTAAACACTGTGTAACTATCTAACTAAAAATGTCCCATTTCTGTCCACTTTATCTCACTCACCCCAAGTATTGTAAAGTTTATATGTTCTATTTATTTTTTTACTATGTCTACCTACTCCTGATTCATACTTCTCACGTGTTCCTATACTATATGCTGTACAGCTTGGACTGTCCATTTGCCTATGAGCATGTCAACAGCAGAATGTCCTTTCAGCTTGAATCCAGTTGTGTCATTAGCCACAACGCTACTCACATTTGTCCTCTGTTCTACCCCAGTAGCCTGTTGAGTGCCAACTGACCTGGGAGTCTCATCTTCTGGCACTATCTCTTCTTTTATTTTGAATTGTCCCATCATAGGGTTTTCATGGTAAAAGACATTCAAAAGGGATTTACCAAGCCTTTCTTCTGGGCAGTACTAACAAGCATTACCTATGATGTCACTGCCATTGTCTCTAAAAGATCTGCCAGCAGTATGATCCACCACTACTATGCAAGGTAGAGATGTTTGCAGCTTATGTAGTTCTAGGCTGTGCTAGCATTCCCACTGAGAACATCATTTCTTACCCAAGAAGGGGAATCTTCCTTTCTCCCAGTCCCAGCAACTGCAAGACCCTCTGTGAAGTGTCCTCCACAGCTTCTATATATATATTCTCTCTCTCTCTCTCTCTCTCTGTGTATGTGTGTGTGTGTGTGTGTGTATAAAACCTCCACCTATTGTGGAACCTCTTTCTCTCAGTCGTTGTGAGAAGAGAGATGGCATCTTCTCTGGGAAATCTAGTGGGCCCAGGAAAGTAAAAAGTCCCATATATGTCAAGGAACCAAATATAAAGCAACAACACCTCCTTCTGAATGAAGGGATGTGAAGGAACTTTTTTGGCTTTTATTTGTCATCTACAGTGCACCCTTCATATATGTGGGGGTTCTGTTCCAGGAACCCTTATGTAAAACAAACCAAAAAAAATGTGAATGCTGTATTCCACTATCATCAATAGACACTAAGCTTCATGTGACCTCCCATTTGTGTCAGTGGAGGTCATGCCAGCAGATGACACACTGTGCTTGTAATCAACAAAGCTGTGTTCTGTATCACCAGTGGTTTCACTTTACTTTAGCATATCCTTAAACTTAATTTGGCTATGACTTGAGTTGTTCTAGAGTAGCACAAACAGAGACCTATACCCCTGCTCTGTATGGCCCTTTCCAGATGTCGGGGGGGGAAACGACCGTAAATGAAGCTCACTGGATTTTTCCTTTGTCCTGGTGAGTCCGTCGCAAAGAGCAGCAGCATGAGTTTGTCGCTCCACAGCTCTTCAGCATCCCAAATGGTGGCTTCCAGTTGGTGGAGGCTCTCCACCAACCGGAGAAGCTCGCCAGCCGAAAGCCCGCCCCCGGAAGATCTCCAGGCACGCACTTGCATGCACCTGAAAATCTATTCCAGAGCTGGGTGACAGACCTGTGCGGTTTCGCACGCTCCGTGCTCTTTAAAAAAACTCAAAAAAGAGGGTTTTAAAAATCACGCTGCACAACCAGTTCTGGTCACACAGAACTGGACTGAGGTGTGGAACTACAGAAAGTAGTCCACCCCAGTCCACACTACGGTGCAGAAGACCTCCGTTGGAGGTTTCTCTGCACCATTTTAAATTCCCAGTGCGGAAATGGCCTATATTTAAATGAAATTGATATGTTTATAGATGTATTAAATGAATACTGCAGCCTTTGTCACAAAAGCAAACCAAGGAGAAAAGCCACTTTAATTATTCATCAAGTATTCCCCTAGTGTAAAGATTAGGGAAATGATACAGGCCTGCAAGCACTGAGTTGAAGCTAGCATCACTCTCTATCAGATCCAAAGGTTAAATGCCAACCCGCAAGCTGCTCTCTGGAAGATGTAGTATTGTCATGATAAATTGTAACATACCACTTGAAGACTTGATAAAGCCGTGTCAAGAGGAAAACTGGTAGCCATCCACAGGTTCTCTCAGTCATGATTCTTCTTTATCCTTTACAAGCAGTAAGAAAAAAAGGCATCTTTTAAATATATAGGACAGAAAAACAGTTGAATTCTAGAAAAAGATAATGTTTAACTTTAATTGTATACATGTTGTGTGGAAAATAAAAACAGTAAGGACAAGAGACATCTATTAAATATATAAGATAGCAAAGATACAGTTGTATTCTAGAAGAAAATAATGTTTAACTTTCATTGTGTGTATGACGAATGAGAGAAGGAAAATGCAGATAGGATATGAGTCTAGTTACAGTTGTAAAATTAAGAAAAAATGTGGTTATATTGCAGCACAGATTTTAAAATTTATTTTGTGAGATACAGTTTTACAAAGATAGTTTTTCCCTGTCTTTTCTACTAGAATTAGAATGATCACAATTACTTATTATCAGCAGCAGCAGCCTTGATTCAGTGCTAGTGAAGAGATAGGAAAGAAATGACACAGTTCATATAAAAAGAAATAACAGACCACAACTTTATTAATTAGATCTGTATAGGCTTGTTCTGGCATAAGGTGGTAGGTCTACATATTAAACAACTTACTTGTTATCCAATACACAACCCCAACCCACCAGCTGCCTGCTAGAGGAAACCCTAGAGTGACTATATGGAATCCACACACGCCGAAGTCATTTTGTGGTTTCCAGATCATTTGGAAGTGAGGCATGTCCCAATAGCCCCTGAGCTGAGCCTGACCTCAAGAAGTCTTACAAGGAATCTTTTAACAACAGGGAACAACAAAAGATTAACACATAACATACAACATCACTTAGAAATAGAACAGTTAAAAATAATAGTTCAACTGCATGATATACATTTAAAAGAACACAAATACCTATTAAAACAGTTATTACATATTTAAAATTCATAGTTAAAATCATCTGGTAGAGACTGGTCTTTAATGCTGTTTTAAATTTAGACCTTGTATTCAGTGGTCAAATCTCTTCCAGCAGGTCATTCCACAGTCTAGAGGCAGCTGAAAAAAAAGTCCTGGCTGGTTGAAGTAAATATCCCCCAGAGGACCTGAGTGTGTAGGGTAGATTATATGTGAAGAGGCAATCCTGTACGTAACCTGGCCCCAAATTATGTAAGACTTTAATGGTAATAACTAACACTTTGTACTTTGCCCAGGAACTAATTGGCAGCCAGTGAGATGACTTTAATATTGGTGTAATATGCCCATTCCTAGATGTACCAGTAACGAATCTGGCTGCCCTGTTTTGAACAACCAATCAAAGTTTCTGAACTTGGTACAGAGGTAGCCCAATGTCCAGCACATTGCAAAAATCTAGCCCTGATGTTACCAGTGACGCACTACCATCTTTTAAGCCCTCCAGCTCTAGGCTGGGATGTAGCGGGCATATCAGCAGAAGTACTCCTTGCCTCTGCATCTATCTGTGCTGTCATTTGGAGTGACAGATCCAGAAGCACTCCCCGACTGCAAACACAGTCTTTCAGGGGAGTGTGACTCCAACGAGGAGTGGTTGACACACCTCCAAACCAAGGTTAGGACCCTTAACAGTAAGTACCTCCATCTTGTCTGGATTGAGCTTCAGTTTGTTTTTCCTCATCCAGCCTATTGCCTGCTCCAGGCATTCATTCAGAGGAGGCACACTATCCTGAACTGAAGCTGTTTTTGAAGCCATGGAGAAATATATTTGGGTGTCATGAGCATACTGATAGCATCTGATCTCATGCTTCCGGATGATCTCTCCCAGCTGTTTCATGTAGATGTTGAATAGCATTGGGGATAGAATGGGGCCTTGTGGTATGCCATATAGCAGCTCCTTTTTTGAGGAGAAGTTATCCCAAGCACAGTCATCTGAAATCTACCTGAGAGATAGAACTAGAACCACTGAATCACCATGCTTCCAATTCTCAGACCCCTCAGGCATTCCAGAAGGATACCATGGTCGATGGTATTGAACGCTGCTGAAAGGTCCAAAAGCACCAGCAGGGATGAACTCCCCCTGTCAATGGTGAAGATCATCCACTAAGGTGACGGTACCAGTCTAAACTCTGTATCGTGCTCTGAAGCCAGTCTGAAATGGGTCTAGATAATTTGTATGTTCCAATACTGCTCAGAGTTGGAAAGCAACTGTCTTCCCAATCACCTTCCCAAAAAAGAAATATTTGATAGTGGTCTACAGTTGTTTAAGTCCAGAAGGTATAAGGCAAGTGTTTTTAGAACTGGTCATTCCACCACTTCTTTTAAAGAAGATGGAAAATTGCCTTCACTGAGAAATGCACTAAGAATATATTGTAATTGAGATCTTCTCTCTAGATGATCAGCCAAGGTATTAATCACCTCTGCCCATAGATCTCTATGTTGTAAGCTGAAAACAGCATCAACTGCTGAGTGCGTGGGTCTTGAAACCAGTTGGGATGAACTCCTGAACACACCTGACAGGTCTCATATGGATTGTTGAAATCACCCAAGACCAAAAGTCTGGGCAACTTCAACACCAGTTCTGAGACCAGTTCTGTGAGCTCAGACAGGGAGTATGTTAGGCAGAGGAGTGGAAGGTACACTAACATAAATCCCAGTTGTTCTCTGGTCTTCAAGCTCAGGTACACACATTCAATGTAGTCCAGTTCCCTAATAGGTAATCTGACCAAGTTAAGGTGGTCTTTATAGATCACAGCTACTTCCTCTCTTCTTACTTGCTCACTAACACAGTACCCTGCGGAGAGAGCCTGAGCTCATGTTGGCTACTGTCATCTCCCAGCCATGTTTCTGTAAAGCATGCCAGTTCAGTCTCCTCATCAGTAAGGAAATCATAAATTGTATGCACCTTATTTGTAATTGATGTGGCATTATATAGGACAAGGTGAGATTCTGTGGGTGACTTAATTCACTCTCCAATTTCCTGAGGATGGCAGGATGACTAGAAGGTAAGACAGATATTAAGTATCCCTCTCTCCTCAATAATGACACATTACCCTGCCATTGCCATATCACCTGCTGCTCCAGACAACTCATATTGCCACCCCTTCTCTTTTACACATTACACTCATGACAATAGTGAATGATAATACTAAATATAAATTACATCATTAACAACACATTGACACAACTCTAAAAATCACTAAACAACGGTTCCCATTTTGTACACACCATGTTCACAGAACTGAGTAATTGACTAGTCCAGTTTAACCTTACTCACACTAAGGTGGAGCTGTTACCACACCATACACTCCCACTCTATGGGATGTGCTACTTTTATAACTGGACATATTTATGACTGAAAAACATGTTCGAAAGCACACTGGCTATAAGCATGTTGCCAGGTCAGAATGATCTCAGACATGGACCGGTCATAAGTTCAGAGAGGATTAGGTGGGAAAGCTTGAGGTGAATGAGTTTTTGATAATCCTTTCAAGACTGCAGGCTATGAGCACTACCAAGAAAAACAGAAGGTGATGCTTCTCAGGTGAAGCAATCAAGCACCCTACTATGACTTTTTATCCTACAGAAATCTTTCCCAAACCTCTGGCCTGACCAGACGTTAAGAGATTGTCATGACTCCCATCACTGTTTTGTCACCTATAGTTAATTAGCCAATTCCAGACTCCTTTGTCAACCCAATGAGAAAGTCATTACTGTTTTGCCCACACACCCTCTTTCAGGATAGGAAATAGTCTCTGCTCCAGCCCCAGCAAATTGTACTATGTTGGGCATCTTACACTGCACGTGGCACTTCCAATTCCATTCCTCCATGCTACCCTCTGATATGCTGTCTCCACTCCACTTTGACCTTCTGCTTCAGGACTGGTAACTATCACCCTTTTCACTGCTAATTCCTCTCTCTCCAACCTTTCTTGCCTCATTTTCCAATAGCCTTGTATGGTTCTTAAGAGTGTCTGATTTCTTATGTGCCTGTTAATTCCAAAAAAGATATTCTGTTTAGCTTTTAACTGGAGTCCTCTCTACGGTTAGTCCTGGTAGACACAGGTGAAAAAATTCTCCACTATCCTCCTCTTGCTGGCCTCCTTTGGGTGATAATTCTCCAAATTCTAAGGAGACACTGGCATTGTGGGTGGACCTCAAATTTCCCCACCTCATAGGGCAACAACACCTTAAAGCCACCAGGATGATACCAGGTTGTGCTCCCACTAGTACCCAGTCTTACAGTTGTCATTCTCACTGTCAGCTGGTTTATCAGTATTACAATAAATAATATCTACTTATAGGTAGAATTCTCTGATAATGTACTGATGGATTCTAAAAAGATATAGTTAAAACTGTCCTCTTGGTTCATGCTAGCCACTCTGACATCCAGTTGTGATTTCAACACCTCATACCCTCTGTGATTTCATGCCCCTTGCTTCCTGCCTCCCCTCAGTCAGTATATAATGTGCAACTACAATCAATGTCCAGACACCAAATGGGCAACAAACGGGTGGTGTCCTTTGACAAGACAGCTAATGCTCACTCCCAGTAAGGTGACTAATCTGACTGGTGAGGCTGTTCTCCTTACCAATACTGACACACTGCGTTGGGCTTCTACTGGTAATGCAGCCCACTGGCCATGCCTCTACAAGGCAGCTGATGCTCACTCCCAGTAAAGTGAAGCTGTTCTTACCAACACATCACAATAAGTAAGCATTTTACCCAGCCTAAATCTTCATACTTTCAATATAGTTCTCTCCAAAAGATTAGTGTTAGCAATTCCAAATAACAATATTTAAACTATTTACAAAGAATTTATCTCTTTAAACTTGTGATGAAAGTGAGCCAAACACTCTACCCAACAACTGCTGGTCTGGCTCAGGTAGTTCATACAGTTTGACTGCTTCAGTCACATTGCCATCAGGGCAGGTCTTTGAAGAAGTCTAGGATCCCATTTAACAGAATAAGGAGGAGAACACAGCAGGATGGGCTCTTCACATTTTGAAAACAGTAACATAGAACACACAATCACATTTAAAGAGGTGTCCCTTGTAAGACCTCTAAGTTTAGAATGTGACATTATGTAACTGTGCTGTTCTTGCTGACCTCTTATCTAATAACTATCACTTTCTGTTTCAATGGCCATTTCTGCATGGGGCGAGGGAATTGCCCCGTGCCACTACTTACCGGGTCTTATGGCTCCCTGGTCCGGTCCAGGCTGCTCCAGAGCAGTGCGTGCTCGTCGCTCCACACTGCTCCGGCATCGAAAATGGCAGCTTCCAGTTGGTCGAGGGTCTCAACCAACTGCTGAAGTTCGCCAGCCTAAAGCCCGCCCCGGCAGATCGCAGGCTCACATTGGTGCAAGCTTGCAAATCTGCACAAGGGAGAAGGCTTGCACTGGCACGCTCCATGCTTCTGAAAGACTGTAAGAAACAGGTTTTTCAAAAGCACTCTGGATGACCACTTGGGGTTGTTCTGGAGCGGGGTGAGGTGTGAATCTTCGTTAAATAGTGCGGACCCAGTCCGCTCCTAGGTGAAGACGTCCTCCCTGGAGGACGGACTGCACCGTTTCAAATACCCTGTGCGGAAATGGCCAATGTCACCTCTCTGAGTCTTCTTTCTCTTTTGTTTTATTTTGTTTTAGGTATTTATTTATTTGGGTACCTCTGATTTGATTATTGGATTATTATTTGATTATATGATGATGATGATGATGATGATGATGATGATGATGATGATGATGATGATTTATTTGATTATTATTTGGTTTGATTATTTCGGTGCCTTAGCTTCACCAAGACATTTAGCTTCTAGCAGCTTTTTTGGTAAATGGGTATTACACATGAAAGGTCAGCAAGTTACTTGACCAAAGGTTATTTTAAAACAAATATATGAGAGGAATTGCACAGTCAAGTGTAAATCCTTTCTCACAGCATTATGAGGCTTTCGCTTGAGAAATTGTTGTTGTTGTTGTTGTTGTTACTGTTGTTGTTATTTTCTCTGCCCAGTGTCTCAAGTAAGATTAGGCACACTGGTGTCATTGGGCCACATGTGACCCCCAGGATAGTCTTTCCAGATCCAAGCTCCTCCACCCAGACTCCTATGCACTGGCAATAAAATAAAATAGTTGAACTACCTTTCCTAAATGTCTCCAGGAGTGCCAAATCAGTTTTCAAACATGTCACAGCATATGTTCAGCATCCAAAAATACTGATTTTTCAAAAACAGAAATGGGCTTCTGACAGGTCTTTGTTTTCATTTTCTGGCAGTCCTTGCAGCCAGAAAAACAGGCTGCCAGACCTGCAGATGTTGCCCACCTCTCATTTAAAGTATAACAAGTAATGTTAAGTTATTTCTATAACTGGAACCATGATAATTTCAATTACCTTTTTCTTTAATTTAAAGACCCTTGTATGTTGTTTTTCCACGATAAACTGGGCTCAGGGAGGCTCCCATCAAGAATTTTACATAATAAAGCATGTAACATTTCAAGATGATTCACTGATAAAGCAACACAACACAAACAAAATGCGACTAAATTACACTAAGTCCTATCAATACATAATCCATCTACACATCATCTAGTTAGTAACAAATGACGTATCTCATCCATTTCTAAGTGTTCATCTTAGAAACAGCTACTAAACAACCCCTAAACTCAGATGACAGCTAGCTACTTTCAGGTGCACCCCTTGTAGTTGGAATCAGTCATGGTTCACACATTGAAGCCAAGTGGAAATGAGCCAGATGGAGGAACAATGATCAGTTAGATGGCCCGTTCTTTCTTCTTTATTTTGTATTTCCTATCTCCTCAATTAAGTGTAAGATTTAAAGTCATTCCATAGATGATAAAATCCTCACTGCTCTAACCAACTGAATTCTGAATGTCCACTCTGAATATAATATTAAAAACAGAACATTCAATAAATTAAATCGCCATAAAAACCCTAATTAATTCCTTCCTCAAAAAATCAATCTGCAATTCATTTTACCACAGAAAAGGACAATTCTGACAAAAACAAAGAAAACATCCAAAGAAGCAAAACCAGGATTCTGTTTCTTCTGTCAGCAACAGTCTTGCTTTGCCCTCCTTTGCCTTTGGTTGTCCTCAGGTTGAAAAGAAGTGGGCCTGACATCAAGGGGGAAAAGAGGTCAATGAACATCAGTCATATTTGTTCCTTTCTAAAAAAAGTTTGAGGGCAGTTAGAAGAAGAAAGGATTAAATTTTTTCACAGTTTTTACACAACCTAGTTGGGATTTGTGTGATAGAAGTGATTTGCTTTTTCCAGTTCAAGAAGCATCTGCAAGAGAGAGGCAAGGCGAATGCCTTTCTTAGATTGTTCCATCTACTTTCAATTATAGATAATTTACAGATGAGCAAATAGTAATAGACAAAATACATCAGCATGATTTGAGAGGGGGAGCAGGAGCTGCAGTTTAAGTTCACATGCCAAAATCACACTCATCATCTCTAATAATTCCACGTCAAGTTGATGGTAGGGATAGCAAATGAGTTCATGCTAATAAAAAAAACCTGTCCACTTTGTGATCTGAAGGACTATTCATGAAACCACAGTCAAAAGCTAAGGATAAATATTGAACTTTCTCAGCAGAGGAACTGTTGATGGAATGGGTTGTAATCCATCAATGGCAATGCAGACTGTAATGCAATGGAGAACCACTCCAGATTAGATTCTTGGAATGTGCCTTGGAAGAAGTATGGATTCAGAGTGAAGCCTGAAATGCAGCTATGTTCTGACAAAAGTTGGATTAGCATCTCATCTGAGAATCCTATACAATATATAGCCTATAATAGGACATGGATTGTGTTACTGAATTATTTGCTGGGGCAGGGGATAATTACTGGCAGTTCTATTCCTAGTCGCTGCTATTAAATAAACAGAGCTGATTTGTCATCTCTGTTGTTTTGTATATTTACTTGAGTTTTAGATGCCTTGCTATTTTTGTATGCTCTTATTTGGTTATGTTTGATGGATTTTACTGTTTGTGACATTCTTTTCCATTTTAATTGCAGAACTGCTGGTACAATTGTTGTTGCTAGCCACCTAGGGCATATTCTATGGGAAAGCAAGATATAAATGCAGCAAAGTAAATACAATACAATAAAATCATTTGCTGTGTTTTAATACATATGACAACAATCATCCTGGAAATAAAGTATTCCAGGTGGAGATAACTGTGCTAACTTCCATTTTATTCAGCATGAGGTTGCTGAGGTCCCTCACAACTAAATGTTTTCTTGATGTTTTATTTATTTATTGGAGCAAATGCTTTGAATTTAATTTCCTAGCAGGCAGCTTTTCAAAAGCCACAAGTCTCATCCATACTACATGAAAGAAAGCCATAAGGCTAGGTAGCAGCTTCCCTGGGCACTCAGACTTGCAGTCTAATAGGTAGGAGACTGCACTGCCAAGCAGCTCCCCTGTCAACTATAAAGCTTTGAAGTAAATGAAAGGATTTCTTCCTCTTTTGGTATGCCACTATATGCTCTGCTATCTGCAGTAAGATCTGGCATTATGTAGTAATTCCATCTTCATCGTATGACTCAGAGAGAAGAGAAGGTTTATTAGAATATTAATAGCTCAGCATTTAAAGTGATATAATTAAATACATGGTCCAGTCAATCTAGATTCTTCTTTCATTCAGCAGGCTTTTGCTTATATAATCAATGATTTTTAATTCATCTACTTCACATCAAAAAATTTCATACCACTAGACAGAGGATATACACATTAGAAAGGTATCCTAAATTCTATAGGATGAAACTAAATAAAGCGTATTGAGTCTTCGGAGACACATAGTAAGAGAGCTTGGGCTTTGAAGAATGGGCAGGTTAAAGGCACTGAAATCTCAATTCACTTTCCAAAGACAGACTGCTGGGATGCCACAGAACTTAAAATTTATAGACAAAAAATATTTCAACACATGCCATTCTAGCTGCAAAATGGAAGCACACAGGAACCTAGACTTAATTCATAATAAGAGCAGATTCATGATTATAGACGAAGACCAATAGGACTGTTCCACTTATGCAATCACCTCTGTCAACAGAAGAGAGAGCAAAAATGTACCAGGAGTTGCCTGTGTGCTCCCAGACCTACTTCTCTCTGGAATAGGTTTCTGGCCAGCATGGAGGGCTGAATGGGGAAGGAGAGAGAGGAAAGCCTTATCATGCTAATAGATATCCATTAGTGTAATGGATTTAAGTTAGCAGCCTACTGTAAACTAACAGTTTTCAAATTGGGGAACTATTCTACTCTTAAACTAGAGAAGAAAAAAGATTACTGACACATCCAGAACAAGATCAAACTGAAAAGTTTAACATTTTGGGTACCCCAAGTGGTCAAAAGATTTACTAAGAATAAAACAAGGGTGCAGTGACCTTTTTTTTCTCATCTGAAATTTTAACAGATCTCTTGCCAGTATCTAGCAATTTATCGTTCACATCTCTCTCAATTTTCTTTTTGCATAGATTTTATATATTTAATGTATAATTTAATAATTTAATTTTATATCTCCCCTTTCTCTTGACATAAGACCCAAGGAAGCTTGCAACAAAGATTAGAACAAAATACAATGCTTCTGTTTATATAATAATAGAAAAGTTTTGTTTAAACATTTTTAAAAAGCACATACTTTAAAGCATTGATTTAAAACAGTTTACCACACACTCCATTAAAAGAACTTTCTGCCACAACCACATAACAGCAAAAGACCTGTTTAAATGAAAAGATCTTTGTAATCCTTGCAGAAAGACAGAAGAGAGGAAACCACTGAGCCTTCCATGTGAGAAAATTCCACAGCCTGGGAGCAGCCACTGGGAAGACTCTTTCTCATATCCACAATACACCAGTCACGTAGAGATGGGAGGGGGCAATGGGAGCGGTCTGCCCCAGGCAGCAATTTTTGAGGGGTGTCCTAGCTCACAGCCACACCCCTCACACTGTGGCCACACCCCTGTGTACAGTGGCCATGTCTCCACACACCGTAGCCCTCCCCCCTACGTCATAGCCCTGCCCCCCTCTACGCACTGCAAGCTCCGCCACTGCACTACACATGCCTTTGACTGTGGTGGGACCAGAGAAAGGCCTTCCCTGAAGATCTTTTCTTTTTCCAGAGTTCTAATAGTAAGTCATAGTAGTTCATAGCACTTTGGCACTATCACTGTAACAAAAATTTGAAAGATTAAACATGTGAACAGGTTTTGAGCTTATGGAAGGGATAGCAGAGGAATAGAAGGAAACCACATGCACATCATAGTTTAACCAGAAGAATAAATGTTCAGACTGGTAACCACAACTGTAACATGGGAACAAAAGTCAATAGAAAACCTTTGTGGCAAAAGTTAGACCTTCCACTCCAAATATCATTAGTGTCATCACCCAAAAGTAGAATGGAAAGAACTGAGATAATATATTCAGACATGTTACATGTACCCCAGTCAGTACTGGAATTTCCCAAAACAAGGAGCAAAGAAAATCCTACAGTCCACAACGTAATAGGGGGCTGTTGCTAATGCTAGGAATTCTCAAGAAAAACATAAGGATAGGTAGATGTAATATTGATACGAGGGGCGGGGGAATAACTACGAATATGACTCCTGTCAAATCCTGAGGCTTTTGATGAGTTTAGAGGATCCTTGAGTGTCAGAGGACCCACTACAACAGTGCAGGAAGAGGGTAAGAAATAAGCAAAAAACCAGAGAGAGGCACCCGATATCTTAGAAGCTTGAAGAAACTACAATAGAAAAAGTGAAAGGAAAGCCCCAACACATGAATCTCTCAGAAATCTGGGCCTAAGTCACTGTTTTAATGTAACACTATTTTAAATTAATCTGCCTCATACACCAATTGATGAGATGCATTTATTATATAAAATTACTAATAAACCAGTGACAGCTAGCAGTGGCAAAGGAATGTAGCTTAGCAGTAGGGTATGCGTTTTGCATGCAGAAGACCCTGGCTTCAGTTCCTGGCAGATCCCTGGTGAACAGTGTAAGCATTACTGAGCTAAAAGGAACAATGTGCTGACCCAGTGATAGTGATAGTGCTTTCTCAACTCCTAAAATCTTAACCATTTTGTATTATCTGCTGAGATCTAGATTGCTTTGACCAGGAGTAGCCTGATAAACGTCTCACATTTCCTTCTAAGTTACATTCCAGCTGGCTTCAGCTGGCTTTCCAGGACTGGTTTGTACTAGTTTGTATGAATTCCGCTGCCAAGCAGCTCCTTACCATGGGTGGAAATTGGCATCCTTCCCCAGCACTTCCTCTTGAGTTTCTGATTGACCTCCCAGTGCAGCTGCTCACACAGCTGAGTGCCTTGAGCTCTAGGATGCTGGCCATCTTACAGCATGTTCTGCTGCTAAGGGGTGGCAGCACCTTGCTCAATACTGCTCTGACTTAATATCCCACTGATGTGATGGCTCTTTGCTCTGGGTTCTCGTTTACTAGAAAGGAGTACAATAAATGGAGCCAATCTTCATGTGCTTCCTGTTTAGTGACATGTCACACGCAATCCCCTTCACCGGCCCAAATTGAGCATTCATTTTCGTAATTATATTTTAAAAAATTATAATAGGAAATTTGGATGACTACCAAGTGAAAACTGCACAGATCTTGGGATTTGAAACTGGGAAGTTTAATTTACTAATGAGATTATCAAATGAAAATCCAAGGTTTGCAGCTCAAGCCAAACTTTGGCTTAATTAAGCATTAGACCTCTTTATGTTATGAAGTTAAAACACAGGCCAAGCACATATTTCACTGAATGTCAACAAGGGAAAAGAGGGATTGTGTAGAAATTTCTAATATGCCAACAATGGAGGTACAGTTGTCTTTGCTGATGCAAATCTTACTAACACTCCTCTTTGTTTATGAACTTTGGCAAGTCTCAATAATCCTTTCAAAGGGATGGGAATCTTATCAAACAATATTACAGTAAGAAAATGAACAAGGTTTAGAGCATCCGTTGAGACTCTCAGATCTCAGCTATTTCATAAAGACGCTGAAGTGCCTGAGGCAACTACTAGATCTAAGCTTTGGCCCCATCCTCCCATCTCTGTGCAAGGAGAATAGCATCCAATCTTACAGAATTGTTATAAAGTCAACAGAAATAACATATCAAAATAACTTCTAGCCCTTAGGGGAAAACCCATTTTTTTTCCAAACAGAGAGCATTCTAGAAGAATTACACTGAGAGATTAAGAAATTCTGGTACCTACTGCACTCACCTAAATGCCTTATAATGTCTCTGATAGATTACTGGCAACATTTCACTTACAATGAAATATAGATTTGACAGTGAAATTTTGCCTTGTGCAAAGATATACAAGTCAAGCCACAAAACTGGAGCCTCAACATTTTGGTTCAGCTTCATTCTGAACAGACTATCAGCATCATCCATTTGACAATGCATGAAGGGTGCAGAACTACAGGATATGTGAGTTCAGGCTTTGCATGGGAAGACATTTTTCTATCCACTTCTCATAAATGCTCAAATGTAGGGGCAGAAAGTATCTGCTCAACTATATTTTCAGAGACACAGATACTGTTTGTTGGATGCCAACTATAGATTCCACAGGAAAAGATGCAAATCACATTAATATTAGCAGTGAGATTTTGGTAAACGCCAAACAAATTGTTTCCTTGTTGTTATGCTGTCTTTGAAAAAAAAGCTCACATAAAAATGGGGACAAGTATCCAAGTGCTCTGCAAATGCTCTGTATTTATTATCTGAAACAAGCCCAAGACATTTTGGCCTATGTACTTGTTTCAATGGCCTTCTTCATGAGCTATATAAAAATTAATATAAATAAAAATAGCAAATTTAAAATTAAAAGGACACTTCACAAGAATGCACACATTTGAATAATATAAATGAACATATGCAAACATTTTGTTTTAGTTTGTTCTTAATGCAGTCTAATATAGAACCAAATTTTTTTTTTAATTCAAACATGGAATAACATGAACTTGAATGTAATGGTCCTTTGGTCTTGCCTTCCTATGGTTCATTAGCATTCAGGGCCAACTGTAGTAATTGTTTGACTGCCATCATCAAGTAGTTGCACTTGCATCATGTATCATTGAGAGTTGTAAAGTTATTTCTTAAAGCACTATTGTACCTATCAAAGTATTTTAAAAAATCCATTCTTCTTGCTTGTCACATGATTTGAGGAGTAGTTTGTTGTATTACCTGTGCATTATGCATTATTTTTCAATTATATTTGTTTTATTTTAAAAAACATAATCGATAATACGACATAAAACTTTTAAAAATTCATTAAAATGCCTCTAGAAGTCCTATAACAGCCTTAAACAGTAGCTTCTAATATTATCATTATCATTATTTTATTCATTTATATCTCACCTTTCTCTCAATAACGTGACTCAAGGCAACTAACAACATGATAAACAGGTAGCTTCACCAGATGTTGCACACTGATAAACCTTACTGAACAGGTCAGTAACAGACAAATGGACAGGAGCAAGAATAACTAGTTTTGCTATATATTCATATAAAATCCCTGCTGCATAGAATATAGAATTTCTAAATAGTTGACTCATTGGATTCCTTTCGCTGTGATAATATGCTTCAGAATTAAGAATCAAGCATCGAACTCCTGTAGTGCCTCAACATTTGTTACACCTGAATCATCTGTCATATTAATCTTTGTTACAGACCTTATAGTACATATCAAGCATAAAGAACAAGGCACATAATGGAAGTGGTTGTGAAGGAAAGAATAAATCCATTTCAAAATGAACATATCTCAGCTTAAGCTGAGATGTGCAGAAGCCTGTGGCAGTCAACTCCATCTTCACACTATTCCTTCCCTCCTTATTGTGCCATAGCAGAAAACCTTCTGGGTTAATTATACTGCATTTATTCCCAAAAAATGATCTGAAGTTTAAGTTTACAATGGTTTATGCTGGTTTGTTCCAAACCTGGCAACCACTGTTTCCAAGTCTGGACATAACAGGAAACCATGGTTGATTAATACAGGAAGTCTCCCATTGGGGAGAATATGTGTAAAATGGAGCACTCTTGGACAAGACTCTTGTGTATTTAAATTTAATAAACTGAAATGTATGTCAGATCCTAAGAAATGAGAAGAAACAAAAACTCTCCAGTTCATCAGAGTCACAGAAAGATTTCTCTGATGTCCACCACAAAAGGAAATAATAAAGTAGCACTGTTGCCAGACACGTTTCTTTGATCAGACAAGCACAACAACTGATTTCCCACCCACCCCCTACATGCCTGCAGAGGGAAAACTAACAAATCATTTCAGATGTCAAGTACTGACAAACGAAGTGTTCTCCCCTAAGCTGGATCATTTGGCCAATGACCTGCAGGAGTTACTGATGAGATTCTCAGTAACTATTTTCAAAGGACTTGAGGAAAACTGTTCATTTTCCTTTCACTAATCATAGGTGGAGAGTGGTGTGCTGTAAGATTTAGTCCCTTTTTAGCTACACAGCTTTCAGACCATTATAACTGGGGGAAGCACAAAAAAAAATATGTGATGCTCAGTGATATGATTGATGGTGCACACTTGAAAAAAAATTGCCTTGCAAGATAATTCTGTGTGCTGACAAAACTGTGGAACACTAAATATACAAGAAAAGAAAAAGCCCTGGGGGGGGGAGGAAAATTTCAACCATTGTAAAAGGAAAACAAAACTCCACAGCACCTTCTAACATGAAAAGTTGTTCCAGCCAATTTTATCCAGGTAGCTGCTCAAGATACAGTCAGAGGACACACTCAACCTCATTACTGGTACATGAGCAGAAAACAGCACTCTAACAAAGGCATGCCACCCCTGCTGTTATTGCAGTGCAACCACCTGTGTAACTTAATAGGCATTACACAGATTTTCACAGGTTGGGAAAAAAACCCAAAATGTTGCGGTATTCTGGCAGTATTGTAGGAGGTTTGGGGACCCTCGGGAATTTCTGTGGCCAGTACAAATGTGTGCCAACCATATTTAATGGTTGGCAATGGGAAGTGATAGTTTTTCTGGCAAAGAGAACCAAGCCATCTGGTTATGATCCACTTGCCAAGCATATGACTAGGCTTTAGCTAAAGTACCAGAAGTCAACATTTTGATTCTGTAGCTCAACCAAGAAATAAGATTACGGTTACACATAAACTATTCTGCATTAAAAAGAATTCCATGATTTGTCATTAAGGTCTGTCAGACAAAATTCTGTGATTTCTGGCTTCTCCTCAAAAGCGGCTAGCCAGATGCTTTGGAAAAGCTTATGACAGAGACTTCCTTCCCTTGTTCATTCAAGAGAACTACTGTATTTGAATATAGATGTTCAGTTAAGCCCAGGTCTCCAGAAGTGTATGAGCCTCCACATGTAGTTGGGCTATAACTTCCATCAGTCCCAGTCAGCATATCCAGTGGTGTGAGGTGATACAAATTCTTGCACAACATCTGTATGACCACATATTCCGTATCCTTGAATTAAACTATTATGACCTTGCAATGAGGTCTGCCCCATTTCTTTTTTCCTTTTTTAACTGCCTAAAAAAAGCCCACTATGCTAGCAGCTGAATAGGCTACTCAGATTTTATCATTTGGTTGTATAAAGTGCAATATTTAGCCAAATCCATTCTTACTGTCATCAAACAAAGAACTACCACCAAAAGCCAGAATCTTAACTGCTGAGCCAGAAAACAAAGTTCAAAAATCAACTCAGTCTTGTAAATTATTCTCTACCTTTTCCATATTTTTTTTCTTACCAATTTTCTACTCATAAATGGGTCTGGTGGAGAATGAACAGAACATTTGCTCACTTCCTTGTCACCCCCATTTTATGAGCAGAAATTAGGTTAGCAAACCATTTTGATGGCTGGAAAGATAACTAGCTGATGAAGTATGAATGTCCCTTGCTTCCTTTTCCAGCCTATTCAATGTCACAGTAAGAAGCATCACATCTTGCATTTCTTGCATCAAAAAGATGGTGAAGGCACACCAGTGCCTCTTTACCACCAGCCTGTCATGTTCTTGTACAAGGCATACAGGAAATGAAATGACACTCTTCACATACAGCACATAAACACAGTGGGATGGGAGTGGAGACAGGGAGCATTCTGTCACTTTGCCACCAGCTCACTGCATTTCTATGATGATGTGCTGGAGGTTTGCCTGATGCTCAGCTTTTATAGAAACACAGCTGGCTGGCAGTGGAGAAAAAGAACACTCCTTCACTCCACCATCAACCAGCTGTCTTAGTTTCTATGCTGGCCATCCAGGAGGAAATACAGTAAAGGAAAGAAGCATCTGTTGACAGCCCACTTGGCTTGTATTCTGGCCAATAATAAGGAAGTTTCCTGTCCCCACACCAATGCTGAATACGGTAAGCTGCTGAAGAAAGGGATGAGTTTTTTGTACCTCCTCCATCTAAGAGGCTGGTTTCTCTCCTACATAGGCAGGAAGCAAAGCACCTTTTTCTTCTCCGAACACAAAAATGCCACCAAATATTCTGCTACTTGCTGGTACCTCAATCACTCTCCTGGGTGTAAGTCTGATTGCTTATGGTAATCAGGTGATTAAAATATGGTTAAATTAACTGTAAGGTCAATTTAATGAGGTTTTTTTCCTAATTTTGCATTTTAAAAAACAGTTTAGTCAAAGTGTGTGCTTAGGCTTCATTTCGTTCATAAAATAAATGTGGCTATGCTGAATATCTAACATCTCTAAAATGAACCAGTACTTCAGAGACTTTATGTAAACCAAATTATAGTGGTTATGTAAATTTTAAAAATTGATTGTGTCCAGCTCCACTATAGATATAAAGCTTCGCGTATTTTGTTTTCACACACAAGAACAAAATAGTTCAACAGTTTTTGCTTCCCTGTGTTATATTATGGGACTTTCTGTTCCTTTTTTGTGATTTATCACATTTCAAGATCTTTTTCTGAAAATTCCATTTGCTGAAAAAAGACTATTTTGTACAAAATGCAATGTTTTGTGCAAAAATTTTGAATTTTGCACTGAGTACTTGTTTTGTGTAAATATCAATGAAACAGAAAATGGGAAGAAAGTTTTTTTCCCTCTTACTTTCTATGGTGGAGATACAGAATGAGAGAGATCCTTTCTGCAAATCTACAATACTGGTTTATGTTTCTAAGCTCATCCAACTCTCGTGTCATTCACATGGATTCACTCACCTGCCCAACTTCCTCTGTTGTTTATAAATTCTATTTTACATGACAGCGGCCCTTGTTAATTGACCTTGATGCACCAATGGCCATTATTGGTATAAGGCAGCTTCTTACATTTTTTGTTGTCATAGTAATGGATGGCAGGGGAGAGCCTTCCTGTCCTCTTTGATACATTCATTACCCTCACCGGTCATACCTGAAAACAGATTTCATCTTAAAATGATGGAGACTTGAGTTAAAAAGTAAGATTATGCATCCAACGTTCAGAAACATACACTCAGGTACCCAGTAATAAGAAAATTTGTTAAACTGGCTTAATAAACATTTGGTTAAGATGTTAAAAACTGCTTGCTCCTCTTCTTGCAGTCTTGTCTTCCAACAGGATAGTAAAACAAAATAAAGGCAGTTTACCTTGAAACCTTAATCAGGTTTCTTTTCAAACAAGTGCCATTAAGTGAAAGTGAACATACCTTCAAATACAGACTTGTTTGCTCTGTAGCATCATTGTGCAAAGTGAATTTACAATGCAATCACTTCTGACATTTGCACAAGCTGTAGATGGAAATCTAGGCGGTTCCAAAATAATAGAAGAAATAAGTTATTTTGTTCGTGTTTACTGCTCATCAGTACACCAGAAGTCAACAACATCACATTAAACTCAGTCTTTGGTATGACATTTGACAAATACAGAGGGATCCATCCATTCATTTCCTCTTGCACTCTCAAACCAAAAAGTAAGTTTACTGTCCTTTCCAAACTTATATTTCCCTTCACTGTACAACTGCTTTCTTGTTCCAAACAGTGCACTGAATGCTAAGATTTGATCATGGAAAACCATGTATCTAACACCTGGGAGCAATCCATAGCAAAGAGACATTTCAATTTAAACAAATCAAGCCCAGGAAGAAAACTATAGGTAAATGTGGCATGAACAATGTAAGCCAACCCACAAAAGCCAAAACAATATAAATGCCACTGTGTTTTGCTGCAACACAGAGATAATAGTCATGGCAAAGGACACTTAGGACTGGCAGCCCCTAGGAACTTAATGGAATGTTGATAATTGCCACAAAACATTCTCATTGTTGAGGGGGAAGAGCCTGACATGGACTACAGGTACCCATGAGCTACTGAGTGACAAAAGCAACATCTGTTTGGCTACGTAGAGCATAATATCTTATAGGACCTATTAATAGGAGAGATTTTGTATTTAGAAGGGGCTAGAAAACGTAGAAGTAAAGGGACTGCCTTATTGGACATATATGCTCCAAAAGACTTAGAAGGTAGAAAGCGTAAAGGCCCGGAAACAAATTATACAAACAAACCCCAAGCTAAGTAGACCTTATACAGCTAAACAGAGACTGGAGTTGTTTCAGAATGGTGAGGTGCATATGCAGAAGTGGAAAGTATTTGAATTTTACATGGTATTTGAAAAACAAACATATTTGTTTGGAAATTTTACTTTGCCCATTAAAGAGACCCCAAGTACTCACTGTATTCAGTCCCTGAAAGTATGGATCAGATGTAAGTAGAAATCCCTTTAGAACAAGTTCGTCTAGGAAGTAGAAGAGAGTCAGGCCTGCAAATGTTGCACCCATCTGACATATCTCAGCTTCTTTTATGTACATGTCTACTTATTTTAGCTACATATTTGTTTATTAAAATATCTATATCTATATTATCTATACATATACAAACAAATATTTATTTTGTTTGTTTTATTTGCTTTCCTGACAAATTAACCTCTCGGTAGAAATAAGTTGTTAAAATAAACACGTTAAAGACTGCAATTAATTTTTGTTGCCTCAAGATCAGCCAATAACACAAATATTTAAAGTGTCAAGACAGATATTTCATACACATTGATTTTTAATTTCTTCTCAACTAGCAAAAATGTCACTTAAATCCACTTAAACGTAGATTTTACTTAGACTAGGACAAGACCCCAAGCTGTAGCACTACTGGATTGAATCCAGCTCTTCTAGATGACTACAATTCTCAAACCAATAACTGAATAAGATTTGCCCATGACTAGTGGATGTGTAGTTCCTGGCATCATGGTTTCAGAGCTGTGAATGAAAATTTAGTCATTGAGATGCTAATGGTTATCCCCTTTTTTACCAGATTTTTCAAGTCTTTGGCTTAGCAAATGTCAAAAACTTAATCTCAGCAGTTACCACCATTTGGACATGTTAGCTGAGGTTGGGCCCATTTTGACAATGTATTTATTCAGTATCTAACTAGCTTTTGTAGTTTCTCCCTTTTCTTTGCAGATATCTGGTGTAATAACCAACAAGCAAAGCTTCATTTTCTGTTTCCTAAATAGGAGGAGAAGGTGACTTCAAGCCCCTTCTTTGTTCCTTATAACACTTGTGGAGCAATTTAAAACCTCCTTCCTTGGAGGTTTTTAAGCAGAGGCTTGATGGCCATCTGTTGGGAGTGCTTTGAGGGTGTTCCTGCATGGCAAGGGGTTGGACTGGATGGTCCATGTGGTCTCTTCCAACTCTACATTTCTATGATTCTATGAAAAGAAGTGGTTGTAGAATCTGCTAATCTTTCTATCAGATTACAGCATCCTGTCAGTTTGGAACGGGGGCATGTATTTTCAAGCAGCTGACATAATTTCTTCTTATACAGTTGATTTTAAGGTGCACATTATATTACAGAACATTACTGGGAGTAAATAGTCATTCATTCCTGCATTCAAATTATAGATAAAACATCTCCTCAAGAGAAATTCTCAAATAATTTATATGGAACTGCACCTTTATATTTCTCTTGGCAAGAGACTTGCAATGAGGAGTCACTACAACTTTTCTTGTTCATGAGTTCTAGATCCAGTGTGAGAGGAAGAAACAGTGGACATTCTCAACCATTGGAATTCTCTAAGTTTCTGTAGATCTTGTAAAAGTTTGTAATCTTTTCCACTGGTAGCTGCTATTAGACCAAGGTTTTCACATAACTCCCTGTTGATTCACTGGTAGCTACAGAGAATTCTCATTAATCTTTATTTTTCCAAACTATTGGATTTGTTTGTTTTTCTACAGGTTGCTAGTGTGACATGTTTCCCCATATCCTGCTATTGACTTACAGGTGTCTATAGGGAATTCTTGTTAACTTATATTTTATCTAAGGTTTTATTTTCTACAGCCATTACTGCAAAGTGTTTCTATCTTCCACTATTGACTCGATGGTGTCTACGAGACAGTCCTGTTAACCTAACCATTGTATTGCTCTTATTTTCTACAGGTTTATGCAGATAACATAGTAAAGTAATAATTATGTAGTCCTCTTGAAATATTCGTTGTGATTCTGTTTAGAGATTAAATAGGTTGTTGGTTCCACACTGATTTTAACCCTATTGTTGTTTAATTTCTTTTTATAAGAACAATTTATGCAGTTAATACAACCTCCTATTTTTTGGGACCATGTAAAATCTACCGGAGTGCAATTTGCTCAGGTTAGCCAATTATAAGGGCATATGTTGGCTCTATGTTGTGAGCCAGATTATATTCCAGTCCTCTGTAGTAATTTAAACACTGGGAGGTAATTGAAACTCACAAAGGGTTTGCTTATCTCATTACCTAAAAAGATTATTAGATATCTGAGCATTGGCCTGGCCCTAGGGTACCAGGACAACATAGGCAACTTTGGAATTCACAAAGCATGAAAGGGCTGGTCCTGGGAGTAGGAGCAAGTATTGGATAGATAGGAACAATTATCTCCTGATATTCTTGGTGTTATGGAGTACTTGGTTGGCCATTTGTAGCTTAGATCATGAGGTCATTTGTTCCATGCAGTATCTTTGACTGCCCCTTTTTGGTGTCTTGCCTGTTAGTGAGCTGGATGTGTTGTCTAAAGGGGACACACTGGGCACAGCATTGGAATTTAATGATATCTATCTTTCTGGGCAGCAGGCTGTGTTAATAATTTGCACCTATAATGCTGATCAAACAGAGGGGTGGGGTTAGTGGATCTGCAGAGTTACATACAGGTTAGCAGACCTTTGTCATGATGATGTTTTCACCCCTTACTAAATACAAAGTCTGGACTGTCATTTCCAAGGCTTTATACTGGTTGGGCCTTCAGGGGTTAAATCTGGAGCCTATTCATTTTGGATTGGGACAGCTTTTTGCCACAGGTCTGGGTGTGGGAGCAATCCAGTATATTTGGCATTGGCAATCCCATGTTTCCAAAAGATATGTCCAACCTCCCAATTCATGAATTGTGTGTTTCGTTTTCCTAATATTGTTGGGTTTTACTGGTTTTAGGTTTTGTCTAGAGGAGCAGTGAATCCTGATCTGTGGCCACAGTATGGTTCACTGGGGTGCAAGCCAGGTGCAAACTGGCTATTTTGGTGCTCAGTTTGGGCTGAATGATCAGGCCATAGTGAAGTGGCTTGGGAAAAGAGGTTTTCAATGGCATGGTTTATTGTTTGAGGAGTGCAAGGAACCTCCTCCTCACATTTTGATCATTCAACGGGAGGGAACGACTTGGAGTCAATCAAAGCAGGGGCCAATTGGACCTCCATGAAAAGATGTTCCATAGCCTGGGAGCAACCACTGAGAAAGCTCTCTCCTGTGCCTTGACCAAATGCACCTGCAATGGTGGTAGATAGTCTAAACCCAAGCCATGTAGGTCTTTCAAGTTCATAGCCAGCACTTTGAATTCTGCCTGGAAATGGACCAGCAGCCAGCTAAGCTGTTTCAACAGGGGAGTTATATGATCCTTGTAACCAGCACCAGTCATCAGACTGGTTGCAGCATTTTGGACCTCTGTAAGTTTCCAAGTAATTTTCAAAAGCAGCTTCATTTGGAATAATCCAGATGGGATATAATCAAGGCATGTGCCACAGTTGTCAGACCTAACATCTTCAGGAACAGGCACTGCTGGCACACTAGTCACTGAGAAGGGTTTTTGAAAACAAAGAGGCATAAATACTTGTATAAAGTCATTAGTAATGGGGTGTCTAAATAATGTCTGCCCTTTGTCTCATCTCTGTACCTTTCTTTGGTCTATGTACTCAAACCCTTTGCTTGCTTCTTACCTGTTAAGCTAGCAGCCATTATTGAGGTTGGAGCCCCACAGATGCTCCTTTTCCAGTCAAAGGGAACTTAGAGACTAAGACCATTTCTGAATGGGGTGAGGGAACCACCCCATGACACTCCTTACCGGACTTCTTGGCTCCCCAGTCTGGTCCATGCCGCTTTGGAGCAGGACGTGCTCATCAATATGCACGCATCTCAAATGGCGGCTTCTGGTTGGTCTAGGGTCTCGACCAACCGCTGAAGCTCGCCAGCCTAAAGCCCGCCCTGGCAGGTCGCAGGCTCACATTGGGGCGAGCCTGCGAATCTGCATAAGGGATCAGGCTCGCACTGGCGCGCTCCGTGCTTTTGAAAGACCTGTTTTTAGCGTTCTTTCAAAAGCACACTGGACGACCACTTGGGGTCATTCCGGAGCGGGCTGAGGTGTGGATCTACGCTAAGTAGGTCCGACCCAGTCTGCTCCCAGGTGCAGACGTTTTCCCTGGAGGACGCTCTGCACCATTTTAAAAACCCCATGTGGAAATGGCCTAATTCACTTCACATACAGTGTGTGAAGTTGAATGTGAGACAAGATGGAGCCAAATATTTTATCCTCCCAGGGAAGTTTGTTACTATACCTTTTCTGAATATGCACTTCAACTCTTACAAATTCCTTGATTTCCAAGATGGCAATTTTCCATTGTAAAGGAATATTACAAATCCCACATCTCTACTAGAGGATGTTTTTAAAAGTACAAGTTATTCAGGCTCAAAGTATTTTGTACTTTTCTGGCAGTCATCAAGCTTTTCTGGTTTGAATCCAGTATACTGTGTGGAACATCTATCTTTCTCTTATTCCCAGTGATGCTAGAACTGCACATTCAGGAACAATCCATCTTTGGGTCAGCAGAAACAATGGCATCTGATGCTGACCAGAACATAATGAGAAGGAGACAGAAGAAAACAGATACTTTGGTAGACTTTTTCTTCTGTTTTCAATTGGTTATCAGCTAATGGAGCTGAGTAAGCTCTCCAAACTCTCCTTGTATTAATCCAAAAAAGCCCCAAGTTTTCCTATAAAAAGAGGACAGATTGGGATCATTTTTCCAAGCAAATGTATAATATTTTCCACAGAAGATTAAACAATATTGTTGTTGCTGCTGTTTCCTGGTGAATTTTGCATTATGTTTCTTTTTCTTTTTTAGACCCCTATGTAAGCTCTGTTGTCTAAATAAATTACTGTAATTAGACCAGCTCTGTTATTTAAATAATGTATACATTACACCATACCAATTATACCATGATGTGAAGGGTTAAGAAGCCTCCATAAATGTCAAGCTACATCTCTTTTACAAATGCATTTATATTTATTTTAGATTCTAAGTAAATTCTAATTAAACTTCACTCTTGACTACAGATATATACAAATGTAAATTCAGATTAACTTTTTTTTTTACTCCTGTAACAAGTGAGGCAATTCTTTCCCTGAAGAACAGAATTCCTTCTCTGCTCACTGAGATGTTGTCTGTGTTTTTAATTAAAGAACACATAGTAAGATTGGTCTTGTGCCCTGGAGGGCTAAAATGTCATATTGGTTTCAGCCATCAGTCTTTCATTTAATTTTCTTTTCCAGCACAGGACATGGAATTTATCAGAAGAATCCTGGTTATTTGTTTATAGAAAGACATGTGTTTCTCAATGCATTCAAGGGCAGCTCTGCTTACTGCAGCAATGTATACATAGCTAGGGGTGTTCATTTAGCTACCAGTGGAGCAATTTAAGCATTCCATGTGCCTTTCTCCATGAATAATTTTTCTACCTCCAAACCATATGGCCATCCAGATAAGCAACCTATTGAACACTTCAATGTTCAAAGATAGGAACTGCCATATTAGGAGAAAGCACTGGTTTGTTTAGTCAGGATCCTGCTGCTAAGAACAGACTGCCTTAAAGTAAAAGTCCACAGACAACACCTCCTTCCATCACAATCGAAGGAGCAAAATAAATCCATAGAAATAATTGTCTAACAACTCACAGAGTCATGCTGCCTCTTTTAGCTACATTAGGAGAACTGTGGTTAACAAAAACAAAAAAAACAAACAAAAGCACTCCAAAGCAATTAATACACATTCTAGGTTTTCCTGTGGAATGGATATCAATGTTGCCTTCTATAAGATGAATATCCTTATATTCATCTAGTTACCTCATCGTTTTAAAAGCTCCTCTGAACCTTTCAAGCAGATCAAACATACCTACACACCAGCTTCAGTTAATGCCAACAAATGAAATTCACATTTACCTGAAAGTATCAACAACTGACTTAGCTGCAGATGATTGCCAGCATGCATTAAGGAATGCCAGTGTCCATTTCTAAACTTTCATAGCAAAATATGTCATGTTTTGTTACGTCTGCTTCACACACTCCTCTTAATAAGTACGAGTTCTTTAAGTAAAACTAACCTAGATGACAAAACAATTATTTTTCATGATTATTTGTGAAAAAAATGTCCCTTAGTACCAAGTCGTATTTCTTCCTGTGTCTCTTTTCTGAATGCATAGAAATGCTGATCAGTTCCTGAGCTTTTTGAGTTGATTGACAAGGTCTAAAAAAGAGTTCCAACTTATACTCATTCCAATAGGAATAAAACTCTCTGTACAGGAAACACGTTCACCAGGGGATTAGAGTCCTCAGATAAGGAAAATAACCAATTCATACTTGAAAACAGCTGTAGTACAAGCTTCAGTGGGGCAAGGAAATGTCTTGGGACTCAAGCCTGTGTAGGATTCTGGTAAGTAGTTTCAGGATGAGGAACCGGGGCAGAGATAAGTTGTGTAGGTAGAGGCCCAAGGAGCAGGCAAAAACACAAACAAACTAACAACAAGAAGGTATAGGGTGTTTCACATCAGCCACTCCAAGTTCATCTTGTCTGGCTTTCCCATTTGCTTAAGATTTCACCTCCCAGCTCCCTTTAAATCCCCCTTGGATCACCACTCTCTTGGGTTTCCACTCAACTCCAGAAACCATGAAAGACCTCAGTTCAGCTTGTGCCGAAGTCCTTTTTCACTGCTCTCTATTCCCTCACAACTCAGGTCTAAGGAAGATACCTCTTTTTTCTGTCTTGCAGCTTCTGCCTTCCAGAGCCCTCTCTACAGAGCTATTCAGTGGTCTTGTATTAGCCTGCCTACCCCAACCCACTACTGAGGCTTTAACTGAGACCAGCAGCTAATTCTCCTTTCCTCCTGAATAGGAATGAAAATAAATATTAAAAGAAACCCTGAAAAACACGTTTTGCATGTGTTTGGAAGCCCTGATGAGAAGAATCTTGAACTGACAAGAATCTTTAAAATTCAGGACTTATTCTGCACAAAACTCACTCTTGGTTGTCTAGGGCAGAGAATAGCATTTTCCAAATGGAAAATAATATTTCAATGCAGAAATATTTATTTTTGTGCAGAAAATGCTGTCTTCTGAGCAGAAACTGTTGCATTTGGAGATTCTATGTAAATTCTGTTCCCAGCAGAGGTTTAATATTTGGAGAGCTCATATACAACATGGCTTATTTGCATGGAAAACAGCATTTTCTGAGCAGGAATTAATATTTTTGCACTGCAATATTATTTTCCATGCAGAAAATGCTGTTTTCTGTGCAGAAAATCATATTGTTTTCTGCATTAAACAACCACATGAGAAATTTTCATACAATAAGTCCTGAATTGCAAATAGATGAGGAAAACTGAATGGTCTTTGAAGCAG
Organism: Ctenosaura bakeri; assembly: GCA_948474755.1. Taxonomy (NCBI): domain Eukaryota; kingdom Metazoa; phylum Chordata; class Lepidosauria; order Squamata; family Iguanidae; genus Ctenosaura; species Ctenosaura bakeri. Next base: position 17,925 of record CAOLHI010000145.1, on the reverse strand, counting down.
GAAGAAAATTGCTAAAATTACTCATTGCAACCTTTGAGAAGAGATTTAGTGAAGAGTTACAGTCCTATTCCTGTGCTGGGGGAGGTAGGAACAGGCTAAGTGATGTGTCTGGTAAGTCCTACTCTTGCACAGAGTCATTCAATATTATCCATTTTCTACTGTAGAGTTTTCCAAGTGAATATGAGTGTGTTACTCAATCATGCACGCAAAATATCATGTCAAGAGAAGTGAAGAAATTACCTGTTTGAAAGGTCAACTCAGACATTATTTCAAAACATAAATTTGTTTAAACTTTAGCCTACAAAAATGTAAGTATTAGAGTTGTCAACCAATTATACATGTTTTAAAAGATGAAGTGCCTGGCATTCATCCAAATTAACTGATTGGATTTAAGTATATTTACATATTATGGTGCATAATATTTCATGAATGTGCAGACACAGGAAACATTTATATGAGTTTATATTAATGGGGAAATGTACTGGGCCTTGCATTTATTACTTAAGAACTAGTTAATTGTAGCATGCATATGAATCATATTGAACCAATAAACTCTCTTTAAAAAAAAAAAAAGAAGGTGTTTATTGATTATCCCTAACTTGTTCAACATTATGAAACTAAGGATTAGCTGTAGATATGGGAGAGGCCAATGGATCAGTTTTCAAATGGGGCAACAAGTCCACTCTCACTTTAATGGCCATGTCTCCTACAGTTACTTTGTTTTGAGTTGTATAGAAGCCATGCAGCTGCCAAGTCTCTGTTCCAAACAGAAGTTCAGCACTTGGAGAGCTCCTATAAAACCTGGTGCACCTGCAGGAGCAGCTGTAAAACCAAGAGTGGATTTGTCAATTCCATAGCGATGGATCTGTTGACTGCACTTGTCTATACATGGAGGGTTAAATGAATTACCCTTATTCCAGTATTAAGTACATGAAAAGGGTACTTCGTATGTATTTTTTTTCAAGATAACAAGTAAATTATTATCCTCAAATATTGGATCTCAAAAGTGTTCCAACTATAGTTTCTGAGCTGCCTGTTTATTAACTTTAAAACCAAATCTTTTGCATGATAAATAATAAAGCAGTCTTCAGATGACTCTTTTGATTTCAGGACAGTGAGCATGAATTATCTATTACTCTAGTTGAATTTATGCTTATTTTTTGGACATGTATATTAATTATAGTTTCAAAAGTATGAGATTATGCCCAGACTGAGTTGTACTTTTTCCTGTTGAAAACTGTGAGATTTATTTTAGTCATGTGTAACTTTCTGGCCTAATGTCAAATGGGACCTAACCCAACATCACTTAGAGTTGCTGGGACCCAATCTACAGAATGCAATTACTGATTCTTTGATTTCAACAAACCAGTTATCTGATAATATTGAAGTTAGATATCATTCAAAAATCATTCAGTAGGTTTCAGATTGTTAATGTGTCTCTCCTTCAACTGGCTGTCTATCTGATGTGCCATCACCACTATCTTTTCTTCTGTGTCCTGGTTTACATGAACTTAATATGCCCTGTCTCTTATAAGCCTTTGCAAAACTTCTAAGGGTTTTTTAATCTTTTAAATGTAGTCCTTTGTTTCTGATGAACTCAGTGCTTTACTGGCTTTATCCTAGCCTTAAAAGGCTTTCAGTATTATTATGATTTGCTGTTTCTTAGTTCACCCAGTTCACAGGCTTGCTTTAAAACATGAAAAAATTGAGTTTTCAGAGGAAGATCTGAAGTATGAAATGTGGTGCATTTAATAGAGTCTGAGTTTAACCACAATGACCAGGCTGAAAGTTACATCCGTTTGGGAAAATCAACAAAGGAAATAATAAAGGGATAAGACAAAAAAGTACACTGAATTTCAAAAGGGTACAAATAAAGGGCAGTCATAAAATGTAAGAACAAAGATTTTCTGCTAAATGAGTAAGAAGGACAAATGATTCATTCACCCTACTGCTTTCTGGAACAGCTACAATTCTTTCACTGATTTAAAATGGTGTATGGACAGCAAAGGTTGTGAAGAAATGCAAACTAGGTGCCAACCACACAGAAGTAATTTCTGATATATGTGCTGTTGCTTCATTTCAAAGCAGAATTAAAGCTATATCATTTTCTGTGCCATTTAAGAGAATTCACTTGAGTGGAACATAAATGATATACATTTTGTTCAGCTTGGTTGGCATCTTGTTCCATAGTTAACAAGATTGTAAGCTCAACATTTAATCTCATAGTTGCTGATGATTCACATTTACAGCAACTGATGAATAAACATGACCCCCAAACCCTACCTTTTGAGCCCAAGCAAAGGGTTTCTGAGGCACTGCATATCAGGGCAGTGAGAAATGGTGTCTACAGTGCTCTCCCCAGCCACAAGGTGCCTTGAGAGAAGCACTTGTTGCAGGACCCCAAGTTGCCTGTCCACGGTGCAGTCCAAAACATGGAGAACATTGCAAATGTCACTTCCCATTTTTCCAGTGTGCTGCCTGGCTGAAAAAGTTGGCTTTGGGAAAGGCCTTGTCTGATGGAGCTCCAATGATAGAGTTCTATCAGCATAGCAATGTCTGATGATGGAGGTCTCAGCCAGCATTTCTCTTTATCATTCTCATGAAAAATGTTAGCACATCTTCTCACCATGGGTTAACTTTCATCTGCCCACTCTCATTCCCTCCAGAGATGCAGTGAATTCTCTGAATTCTGGCTTTGGAATTCTGTCTTTCAGACTTTGTTTAGTGCTTTTATTTCAAAACTAACAACACTACGTGCCCCCTTAATTTTCAGACACTTGGCATGTTGTCTGACTACCACAAAGGCACCTTCTACAATATACACAGCAATGTCCTTATGACAATTATGCCCTTATGACAATTAATTCATCCCTAATTTACATTAGGGATGTAAATCTTTGACTACTTCTATTGTGGCAATTTGCAGGAGAAAATGAATATTCCCTCCCAGTATTTTCCCATATTCAAATATCCTGAAGTGTTACAGAAGAATCATTCTGCACAGAAAAAAGCATGTGTTTTTGAACATCAGCCCCATTTTCTGCAAAGAAAATGGGGTTTTCCCACAAAAGAACCATGTGTTTTTCTTAGGAGAATAATCTCTCAGCAACACATTGAAATATTTGAACACAAGGAGAAAACTGAGCAAAATTCTTGTTGGTCTATTATTCTTTCCAATGGAGTTTTTCAGTTTTGGGAAACTTGTTTGTTTATTTGCTTGTTTGCTTTTTGTTTTGTTTTGTTTTTGGCCTGGGAATGAATAATTAGAAATTTTCTTTCTACCCTTACACTTCACAATTGACATTTTCTGGAAACTTTTGCAGCTCTGAGGGGTCAATTTTGCCTTTTTCAGATCCATCACATACACCCACATATCTCATCATTATCATAACACTAAATTTCAGAAACTAAGAGGCTAGGCCCTGAAAACCAAGCAGGAAAGGATTATAAAGGATCTTCATAGTTTGCCCTTGAATTTTGGTGACAACATTTTAAAAGATCCTTTAAAGCAAGCAATTTCTTCACATCTTAAAACAAGATGGGAGTAGCAGAGAAGGCTTTCAAACTTATCTCTCCATTTTATGTCTTTATATGGCTGTGAAGGGCTCAGTAGCTTTTGCTTCTTTTTTTGATTAGGTGTGATTTTTCATATAATCTAAACCCAATAATTATACACACACACACTATTTGAAACAAGCTAGCTTATGAAGCTATCCTATTTCAGTAAACCATATTTAACATTTAACCATGTTTTAGCCTTTGGACATAAACTGTGGTAAGTGAAGTGAGAAACTGACTTTCTTGAATTCTTCCTCATAACCAGAAATGACTAGGACAATGAGGGAGTATGAGTTTGATGATGACTGAATATACCGACGGTGTGCCTTGACTCTTAGGTTTTAGATCACTTCTTCAGATAAAATTACATATAAATTTTACATTATAGCCCTTATTTCTCTAATTAATGTAATATAATAAATCATAGCAATACTGATAATGTAATAGGGTTTTTTAAAAAAGAAAAACTGTTTTCTGAAACCCGGCAATCTGTTTTTTGAAACCTCTGCCAAAAATTATAGGGCTTTGTATATTTAAAAATAAAACCACAGCCTTCGTTATAGGCAAGAGAACTGCCTAGACATGCAAGTTTGCTTTGCAGCAGTTTCAAGATATGATGTGAAAACTTGCTGATAAAACACACTTCAAAATAACTTCAATTCACTATATGCACTTATCACTGAATCATACACTTCATGCTCAATTAGCACACTGTATCTAATGGTATTTTCTACTGACATTTATGAATTGAGATACTAGGAACTAACCTATGAAAAATATACTTAGAAAGTGAAAGTGTGAGATGAACAAGATACCTTTACAATTTACATGTTATATTTACATATTTTGAACTGTACAGGTCGGTTTTTAATACTCTGAAATTTTTAGCAAATATAATTACTGCCATATACTCACACTCAACACTGGAAATGCCCAGTAGCAGATTTTCCCTCTCTTTAAAAGATTTATGTATATATCACAGTACCATTTGAACCCTTTCAAATGGTCCATAAAGAAGATTGCTTAAGGGCTGTATCAATTAGCAGTTATGCACATCAAAGATTCATCTTTAATTTGGGAGAGAGGGGCATTAAATGAGTTATGGTTTATCTACTCTGCAATTTGCTTCCACTTTCCTGCTTTTCCTTCAGTGCAGGTATTATTCTAGCACAGAATTGTGCTATGTTTGGTGCCAGCATTTAAATCTTGACTGTCATGCTGAAATATTCTCCCATGTTGTGAGAGTTCTGTTTTGCAAAGGAGACAGTACAGCCTTCTCAGCAGCAGGGTCAGACTACAACACTGAATGACTAAATGAAATCTCATGAGACAATTTGGCAAAACATGTAATACACCTTTAAAAAATGGGAATTAATCAAGTCTATAGAAGGCCTGGAGAGCCAGCATGGTATAGTGGACTACAACTCTGGAGACCTGGGTTCAAATCCCCACAAATCCCCACTCAGCCATGGAAACCTACTAGGTGACCTTGGGCAAGTCACACTCTCAGCTTCTGAGGAAGGCAAAGCAAACTTTCCCTGAGCAAATCTTGCAAGAACACCCATGGTAAGCTCACCTTAGGGCCATCACAAGTCAGAAATGACTTATAAAACGCACAATACCACCAATAGAAGGTCTATCCCATGTGACTTTGACCATTATCTGCTCGGCAGGTACACAACCCATCTCATCAGCTCATGCTAGGGGCAGAAAGAAAGCTTTTTCATTCCAATTGACCTGAACAGAGAATTTGTATACATTTCCAGAGACATCATTCTAGAAATGTAAGGGTTCATTTTTGTTGCAGTCATTTGTTTGGTATGTTGTTGTTGCATATAAGCATCACAATGTTGCAGTCCACTGGCTTGTATGAAGCAACATGAGGATGGCTGGATGAGTAAGGCCAATAAATAAATGACATGAAATCGCAGCAGTGGAAACAGCATTGATTACACATATCACTGACTCATCATTAAATTGGCATCATTAAATAGGTTACAGTTTGTCTAATTTGAGGTTTGTGCCACAACAGTAGCTGAGAAATACAGAGTGGACTGGGAATTATCGAGGAGACTGAACCATGCTGACCTAACTATCCAATTCAAATTTGTCCATATGTTGTAGAAGCTCAGGTGTGGGCTAAATGGAGAATGAACTAAGTACTGCATGAGTGACCTGAATATATGCAATAACTTAGGCTCTATGAGTCTACCCTTTCCACTTGTCACTACAGACAGCATGAATGTCTGTAGTGACAAGTTAGTTTGGCTATGGCCAAACTAACCAGATCAAAGGGTGCTTATTTTTGTTTTAAACCAAAGACCAGGAGACATCTACTTATTGAGATCAAGTGAACAGTACCTGTTTAGACTGTTGAGAAAGCTAACATTACCTTAGGGCTTCTTCTTCAAAATGAAAGAAGTTCCTGAAGGCCCACCATTAGTTTGTTTATATTTAGCATTCTTGATTTAACACAGACACAGTCACAAACATATATTTATCCACTCAAGAACCTCCTTTTAATCTATTAATGATGAATCTGATGTTGCCATCCTTAAGAAAAATACATCAAAGAAGAATTTCAAATAGATAACTATTAAAAGATCTTGTTAAATGTTATTTAACTAGGTGATTTTAATTGTCTTTCTAGTCAAATACTGCTCAAGATGATGAAAAACTGATAACTGAATATAAAAACTACCCTCCACCAAAAAAGAAACAACAACAACTTGGAAACACAACCAATATCATAAAATCAATGATCACTGAATAGAAAACCAACCATTTGTAACTCACCAGATACTTGCTGTGCTGAAAACAGAAGAGAAGTCAGTTCCAAAGAAGGAGAGTGACTTCGGCAAATACTCTACTGCCAACCCCAGGAATTTAAATTCCACTTGCTGACACTCAGGAAAACACAGTGGAATTTATTTGCCACTGTGGAAACAAAGACGAAAAATAAAGTCACACTTCCTGAACACATCTATTGATTCCAATCACACATAGGAGAAAGTCTAAGGAGAAAAGCTGCAGAAAATATTGTCAAAGAAAAATATGATCCCCATATGATTTGCAGCTGAATGGTGGGTGGTCAGACCTTTTTCACAAAACAAAGCAAAACAAAAATCCCACACATTTGGTAAGGGAATGCTAGAACATTTCCTTTGCTTCTGAACTGGTATCATTAGAACCAAACCGTAGCAAACACTGAATATGGAGTAGTCAACCAAGACATTTTCTTCCAAGAAATATTTTTAATCTACTCTGCTAGGAGCAAGAAATTACTAGCACAGAGGACAGGAGAATTTATCAAACTTTAAATGCTTCTTTTGAAGTACAATCTTATACATTTCTACTAAGAAGTGAATTTGATTCAGGTCAGTGGAGTTTACTCCCAGGTACATAGATAACAAAATTTTAACCTTAGAATTCCGGTTTTACTCCTTTGATTTCATTATTTCCATTCCTCTTCCACGCCAAATAATGATAACAGGCTTGACTTTTAGGAAAGATTAGGTATCCTGAAGCAGGAAAGAGAAAACTCAAGGAAAGAGAAACCATAGGATGAGATTGCCACTCTTCCTTCTCCAAAGTAATGAAGGGGAACTTTTGCCATCATATTCCCCCCTCTTGGAGAGAGAAAGAAGACAACTATTTCCCCCACACACACACTTTAGGAAAGCCTGCCAATGAAAGTGCAGACAATCAAAGGGTTGTTTCTGAGTTGATAATCTGCATCCCTGCGTTTTGCTTTGGTCTACACTTTTCCTGGAATGAAACTCGATGGGCGCACTGTAATTCCCCCATGTAGCTCAAGAAAGGTTTATTGTTGAGTGTGGTATTGGGTGTTGTCATTATCATTAGCCCACCTTTTTTTTTCATTCAAGGTGGCTTACAAAGGTTTAAAAAGATACAGCTTTAAAATTCATATCATAACCAAATTATATTTGTCATTTCTTTACTGTTTTTTTTTAGCATTCCCCCCCCAAAAAAAAAAACCAAAAGCCTTCCCAGAGGATTTCTGTGTTAGCAGTTTGATGTTCCTTATCCCCTCTTGCTCTATTTACAGTACATTTCTGAAGTCCACAAGCAGCAATAGACTTTTGGACCAACTTCAACATATTATGCAAGTTTTCAAAGCTTCACTGGCTTCTTCATCAGGCAAAGATGTTAGAAATCATACAGAAAAAAAATAATGATGATGTTATAGAGTCACAGAGCTACATTCTGGCTGAGATTTTGTCAGTTAAGATGGTACTGAGAGATTTCAACGCAGCAGAGACTGCTCCCCTTATTGGTTATGTGAAAGCTAGAGACACAGAGCAATAAAAGACAGATAATACATTTTCATCTCCGTTAGCAACAGAAAAGTAACTTCTCTTGAGATCCAGCTGTCCCTGTCCTGTGTGAAGCTAACTGCTCCTTTCTCCAGCAAAGAACATTGAACTTCTCAAGGACAGTTCGGAAAAACTTTTAGATGCTGTATAAGTGACAACTGGCCAATTTCTCCTTCATGATACTTTATACAATATGTGATAGAAAGTGATGCCACTAATGAATGTTTAGCTATGGCAACAAAACTACTACAAAGGAGAAACTTTTAGTGCAAACGTGCACTATAGCAACTCTTCTAAAAGGTATTGTGTAGCAGCCCAATAGTGCCTTGTTGGAATCAACTAATTCACAATAATCTTTCTCTACATTTATTTCTCCTGCTGTACCACTGATTTCAATGGGGCGTACTGTCAAAACCAGTGAGCATAAGACTACAGTCTTAAAAAGGTTATACAATGACTCTGAAGTTTTATTTCCCATGCTTTTCAAAGGGAATAATAAAGCCTGAATCATATATCTCTCCTTGAATCATATCATTTAAATTCCTTCAGGATATCAAATACAATAAAAACACTGAAACAGCAACAGGTTCTAAACATTTCATTGACCAGGAGTGGGATTCATTCCTTCCATAAGAAAAATAAACCTTCCATTTTCATCATGAAAGAATATTTGCAGAGTACAGCAAATAAAATAAATTACTGATTCATTCTTCTGTTTTGAATGGTAAACCCTGTCTTCCTCCACAGAGGGAGAAGAGTTGCTGTACCAGGCTTTACCTTTTCTTGGCTGGAATAGTAGCAGGGATTAAAAACATCATAGACCAAAGGTGAGGAGCATGCAGCCATCTAGATATTCATGGACTACTTCTCCAGTCATTACGTCCATAGGCTATGTTGGCTAGGGATGACAAATGCTACAATCCAACAACATCTGGAGGACAAGATATTCCTTATATCTATCAGAGACCTATACTACAGTTTGAGGACTTGGCGCAAGGCTAAATAAATAGGACTCAAAATATTTTTGATATGTTTGGTTGGAGGCAATTTCCTGTAAGTTATAATGAAAATACTAACATGCTTCAGCAGTCATAAAAAATGACTAATTTACTTTTTTTTAAAAAATCTCTCTTTCAGTAGGTCAGTTGCTGCAGTATGAACAGGACAGCCATGTAAGCATTTTAGAATCCACTACTTAATAGAATCATAAAATCATAGAGTTGGAAGAGACCACAGGGGCCATCCAGTCCAAACCCCTTCTATGCAGGAACACACATCAAAGCATTCCCAACAGATGGCCATCCAGCAGCTGCTTAAAAACCTCCAAAGAAGGAGACTGTACCACACTCTGAGGCAGCACATTCTACTGCTGGACAGCTCTGACCATCAGGAAGTTCTTCCTGAGGTTCAAGTGGAATTTCCTTTCCTGCAGTGTGAATCCATTGCTCCTTGTCCTAGTCTCTGGAGTGGCAGAGAACAAGCCTGCTCCCTCTTCAACATGACATCCCTTCAAATATTTAAACATGGCTATCATGTCCCCTCTTAACCTCCACATCCAGATGAGGGTGACCAAAATGGTGAGGGGTCTGGAAGTCATGCCCTATGAAGAACGGTTTAGGGAGCTGGGTATGTTTAGTCTGCAGAAGAGAAGGTTAAGAGGGGACATGATAGCCATGTTTAAATATTTGAAGGGATGTCATGTTGAGGAGGGAGCGGGTTTGTTTTCTGCTGCTCCAGAGACTAGGACAAGGAGCAATGGATTCAAACTGCAGGAAAAGAGATTCCAGTTAAACCTCAGGAACAACTTCCTGACAGTCATTGTTGTTTGGCAGTGGAATATGAGACCTCAGAGTGTGATAGAGTCTCCTTCTTTGGAGGTTTTTAAGCAGAGGTTGGATGGACATCTGTCAGGAGTGCTTTGATGTGTGTTCCTGCATGGCAGGGGGTTGGACTGGATGGCCCTGTGGTCTCTTCCAAATCTATGATTCTATGACTCTATGATTTAATACATAGATGGTGTTTTACAACAATTCATGATTAAAAAGTAAGATGAACAATTGTAAAACAATTATACAACCAATTGACATATTATATTTATTATTTCTAGAGTACCAAAGATAATAAACTAAAAATAAATAGCACCTGGGAGCTTAGAAGTTATTTGACCTGTTGTGATGTTAGACTTTACAGATAAACTAAGGTTTTTAAGGAAACGAGTAAAGCTAAGAATATGGACAAGCAGCACATATTTGGTTAAATCAAAGTCTGATAAAAATCCTAAAACTCTTGCAAGGGAGAGGAAAAATTGTTGGAGAAAAAAGATACAAAAGGGCATTATTTCATGAAACACTGTACTACCAACTCCTTGCTACTCTTAGTTGTTGGGAGAATACATGTTAAGTTACTTTATGTAACACTGAAACATAACAGCATGAAACACTGGAATGGCAATAAAAGACTGTAAACCCCTAACATTCTGTTTCACAGAGAGAGAGTCCTGTGGATTTTATTAGGTGACTGTGGCTTTACATTCTTGGGGACTATAGCAAAATTCTTTTCTAAAATAAGAAGAACCTACTGCACAGCATTTTCTTCCTTTCAACAGAAAATAGGGGGGAAATTTCAATAGTAGCTACTTTTTTCAGCATTTCGAACTCTGATAAAACAGTCTGGCATAGCATTTAGTCACATGCATAAACCCTTCCAAAGAATGGACTAAATTGAAGCAGGCCTACCAAAATTAATGGTTCTTGTTAGTGACAATTTAAGGCGTTCTAATTGCAATGGGTAGGACCCACTTTTGTTGTTGCTGTTGTTATTGTTGTTGTGTGCCTTCAAATCCTTTCCAACTTATGGCAACCCTAAGGAGAACCTATGATGAGGTTTTCTGGAGCTGAGAGTGTGTGGCATTGCCGAGGCCACCCAGTGGGTTTACATGGCTGAATGAGGAAGCAAACCCTGCTCTCCAGCATTGTAGTTCAAGGCTCAAACCACTACATCCTGCTGGCTCTCAGTATCCATTTTAGGTGAGATTAACACTGGATTTGAATGCACTTAAATTTATGTAACTAATACTTAGTATTCTTTAAAGGACAAGAAAAAATGTGGTTTTCATCTACTGTGTGTCTCTCAGTGAACTCTAATACCTGCAAAAAAATACACAGCAGAAGCAGAAGATGGACATATGACTATCTTCCAGTGTTACTGATTTCCTCCAGAGGACAAATGGAAGACAAACAGGCTCATCAGTTGCACAAGATGTGAATCTGTAACAACGAACAGTGAGCACAGCAACTTTCTCCACAATTTATAATATACTGGTGGCTCCTGTTCAACTAACATTTCCTTATGCCTAAGGAACAGAATGTCATTGAAGTTCATGGTTCTTTCATTTAGAATATGAACCCACCTATAACTTACAATGCTTGAAATAAGGCAATCATTACAGCCAAAGCAATTCTATGTCTCTTCCTTTCCAATATTCAGTTTCTTGGATTTATGATAGTAGTAGTGATGAACAAACTTGAAGGGAAAGAGGATAGAAGCTTAATTTTGCCCTCACTCCATGCCATTTTTAAGTAATAATTCCATACTCAAATGGACACCAAGTCCTGGATTTTGGATGCCCACTGGAGCAAAATGGGCACACACAATTTAAATGGTGAACTGAGTGATCCCCATCCTCGCTGAGAAGGAGCAACCACTACTTAATGAGAGTTCAGGTTCAAAAGTATGGTAACTATGAATTGATTTAGAATAGTTAAGAGGGAAGAACTGAACATTCTTCTCCCTTGAGCACTCTTACTTTTTTTAATTGTTGGCCTCAATCAGGCCAGGATGAGTTCATCTCCCCATATGCAATAGAATCTATACAAGCTCTAAGAATGAATGCTTTATTTCAAACTTGTACCTTTGTCTTCAAATCAGTGTTACAAAAGATATTAAAATTTTGTGTCATTTCAGACTTTACATCAGGGGTGGACAACTGCACAGAGAATGGGGGGCATTTTACCTCCCAGCACCCATCCAGCAAGCTGCACCAGCAAACAGTGCACTTTAAATGACATGGCTGATATCTGGCTGTTTGTTTGTTTTTCTCTTTTGGGGTGTTTTTGGGAGGTTTGGAGGGTTAAGAGAAGAAAAGCACTGCATTTTTAAGCAGTTTTACTTTATTTGGGGACAAAAAAAATCAGTCCCCAATTTTATTTTTTTTGTTTTTGTTTGTTTGTTTGTTTTTGGTGTGGCTGGGGGCCATATATATCTTCTGGGAGGCTCCAAGGCCTGAACTTAGGGGTCCAGGAGCTTCACACAACCTGTGGGCCACACTTCACCTACCCCTGCTTTACAAGCATACTTCTCAAGACTGTGATATCAATCCACATCAAATTAAGGCCTCAGGGTACACAGTGATTCTGCTATATCAACATTCTAATAAGAGAACATATCAAATATATTTTCCTCTGGTACAGTGCCTGAAATGCAAAGAACTTTGCATCTATTTTATGAGAGCAATATTTTGTCAAGAGCATTTTTGCCAACATTTAAGCTGGAATCCTTTCATATAGTCTACTGCCATTGAAATTTTTCACATTACATAAACGTTTCATTTTGCAGATAAGGCCAGCTCCAACAAATAGCATGAGCTTGTAGCTATGAATATCATGCCAACCTCACTATAAAATTTAGTTTAGGTAGGGACCATTGTGTGGTAAATGCAATTCTGGCTCCAAGCTCACTATCTGGTAAGTAGAATGCAAAAAATCACCCAATCACAAAGGCAAATAGGTCTAGAACAAATTCCAGTGATAAAATGTGCTGGCAGCCTCATATTGATGGAAATTAAGAGTGACACCAAGAATATCACCTTTATCCTGTTTTATGTTATTGCAATGGTCCTGATACAAACAAACACACCTCTCACACCTTCAATGAATATGGGAGAAAGGAGCACAATAATTGCTAGGAACACAAGATGTCCCATTAGGCAAAGTGATACAACTACTGCATATATCAGATGGTAAAGATACAGCCCCTCAACTGTTCCTGCTTAGCCTTCCAGCCATTCATATATGTTGGAGGGCAGAACAGCACCTCTATCCCTCTTCAGTTCTCTTAAACTAGCCTGCCACCTCAGGCAGAGGGGAGGATACAATTTGGATCACCTTCAGTCCAATTTGCTTTTACACGATGAATGGGAATGAAACACCATTGTGCTCTTTGTCTTAGGCACATAAATATCTTCGGTTATCCCTCCTTTCCCAAACACAGGAAAACCTGTTGGCAACATTACACTGGCAAGAGCATATTTCACAGCATAAGAACTGACCGCAGGGGAAGTGTTCTCCGTGCAAGAACATCAAGCACAAACAGAGGTCACCAACAGCCCAACAGACAGTTTATTTTCAATGTTATTTCAAATTACTGATTACGATGTTTAAAGCCCTATATAGTTTAAGTCCAGGCTATCTGTAAATTGTATTTTCCTATGTGAACCTGCTCAACCTCTAAGGTCTCTGAAGAAGGTAATTCTTTTATTCCCACCATCTTCAGAGGCATGTTTGATTGGGAACACAGGACAGAGCCCTCTCTGTGGCTGCTCCTAGATTCTGGAAATCCCTTCTTAGGGAGATTAGGATGGCTGCTTCTTTGATGTCTTTTTGGAGATGGGGTGAAGACACCTGCTGCTGCTGTACTGTTTTTATTGACTTAAAGGTTTAAATGGTTTTATTTTTGTTGTCAGCTTAATATTACTTAAATCAATATCAGCAGAAAGGTGGGACAATACATAAACAAAAAGAATATTTTGTACTATTTTAAACCATAGGAAAGAAAGCTTTCAAACAAGAACATGCTTACATATATGTCATGTGTTTGTACAGAAATAATAGCATTGGGGCCAACATGTTAAGCACTACTCTACAAATTCTGAGGTGAACCATGGTCGTGTACTTAAAGTGATGTCTGTTGTTGTGTGTGTTACATACACTACACATTCTGAGAAGAAACAAGCATCATGTTATCAGCGGTGAGCACATTAAATCAATATATTGACATAATAACAATAAAATACCTAGATTACCACCCATATAACAAATTAGGATATTAAGCCAACATCATTATTCTGTGTTTCTCTAACACTAGTTTCCCCAACTGAAAATTATAATTAATGGAAGATTTCCTGATTTATGTTTAGCATGTACAAAGGAAGAAGCAAAGCAAACTGCATGCACACACAGGGACACCTGGTTGAGGCCATTATCTCAGAAAAAAAATGAAGAAGGCACACTGCAGTGCCTTCCATGTCACTGGAAGAATATCTGAAGTGGCCAACAGCATTTTAACCTCTGGTAAATCCTAATTTTCTAGTTCAAGATGGCAAAGCTGAACCCATTAAAGACCCTAAAGGTTTGAATAACTCCTACGCACAAAGAACACTTATGGTCCACATTTTCTTTTCAGGAGAATCTGAGATAATTTGTTTAACAAGAGATTACAAAATGGCATTCCTAATGTGTGTGTGTGTGTGTGTTTTAAATGTAGCACATTGAAATCTGAAGCTAAGCATCTTTATGGATCATTAAGAATTTTGTTACAGATGGCTTTTAATTTCTGACATAAAGCAGGTAATGGGTCCATCTTACTTGGTGCAGTAAAACAGTATTTCCACATACATTTCAATTAAGTAAGTTTTATTGTCTTTACTGTTTACCCTCATCTCAAGAGATAGCAGGTAAACCAACAATTTAAGTAACTACAGTAAACCACTGCAAATTTCTCATTGACTGTTTTAAATCATTGTTCTTTCAAAGACACATTTTGGCCTCCACTTAACTTCCATTCATAAGCCAGTATATGCTAAATCACTCATAAGTCAAACAAGCATATCGTTTTTCTGGGAAAAAATAATGCATATGTTTACCCCCATCCCCCACCCTCAACATGATGACTGAGATAGAAAGAAAGAGAACAAGACATGGTTCAAGCTTACAAGCAAACTAAGTTTTAGGATGGTTTCTTTGCTTTTATTTCTACGTCTGGCCAGTCTCCAGTGGCTAAGCAACAGCTCCAAGTGTTCTTTTTCATTTCACACAGGACCAAACCAAAAATAATACAAATCAAAGTTTACAAACCCGTACAGTCAGACAGGACCTTTTTACATTTTGTTACTTTTTTCCTGCAGAATTCACACAGAACTAAACCTAAGAGACTCAACTATGTACTACCTTTCCATGGAAGAGAAACAGAATTGTTTTCCGTTGGCTAGGAGGTCAGACAAGGCTGCATTTTACTACTCCGTTTAACATATATGCAAAAAACATCATATGGAAAATAGGATTAGACTTGAATGAAAGAGGTGTGAAAATCTGGAAAGCAATACCAACAATTTAAGATATGCAGAGAACACTACACTATTGGCTGAAAGACTTGGAACAACTATGGATGAAAAGTAAGAAAGAAAATGCAAAAGCAGGGTTACAGTTGAATACTAAGAAAAAAAATAATGACTACAGATGATTTATACAACTTAAAAAAGAAAGGGAAGACATCAAAATACTGAAAAAGATTTTCTGTATCTTGGCTCAGTCATAAAGCCAGATAGACACTAATCAAGAAATCACAAAACTATGACTTTCTAGAGCAGTGGTGAAAGACCCAGAAAATATTTCCAAATGTAGAGATAAATCGTTAAAAACCAATGATAGAATCATCTATGCCATTGTATTCCTTGTTTCTATGTATGGTTGTGAAAGCTGGAAGTGAAGAAAACTGGCAGGAAGGGAATCAACACATATGAACTGTCATGCTGGAGGAGAGTTCTGTGGAAACCAGAGAATGATAGAAGGAAAAATAAATGGGTTCAAGAGCAAATCAAACCTGAACTCTCCCTAGAAGTCCAAGGCCATTTCTGCACTACACAGTTATAGTGCTATTATTCTACTTTCAACATCCTATGGAATCCTGAGGTTTGCAGTTTAGGGAGGGGTCTCAAAGGTCCCTCCCTAAACTACAAACCCCAGGATTCCATAGGATGTTGAAAGTGGAATAATAGCACTATAACTGTTACCCTGATTTCTGTAGGTCCCAGATGGGATACCTAAATGCGCTCCAAATACTACAAAGGTGGGGAATTAGCTGAGAGCACAAGCTAGCACTATGAGAGGCAGGGTAACGTAGCGAGATCTTTAACCCTATGTTTACGGGGTCAGACTGCAGCAAGAACTAGGCATGGTTGTTCAATTTAAGATATTTTATTACAATTATCTCAATTTATCACACACCAACACACGCACTCACGCACTCATACAAGAACTATAGAAATAGAAAATGAGGAAAATCGATAGGGGTTTTGAGCAGATTTCTGGGGTGATACTCCACCTGATCCTGCAGTCCAGGAGATGAGAAATAGAGTTCGTGGCTTGGGTTTGTGGTTTCCCAGCACTTGGAGGCTGAGGGGAGGCTCGCCAAACAGAGCAGCAGCAGTTCGGGATGCAAGGCACAAGCGTTCTGATAAGAAGCTCAAACTTGGGGTTTTTATAGGGAAGATTGTACCTGGAGGCTAGCCGTCCCCGAGGAGGACGATAGGGATTTGAGTGGAGACAAAGCTTCCAAAAGGTCAGAATCAGAATTGATGAGATTTAGCCAGCACTGCCAATTGTTAGAACAGTATGCAGATGAGAAGCGCTTAGCGATTGAATAGACGGATGTGCTAATCCCGCCAAGCAAGCAGTTCGGGGTTGAGAGCCCTTGCATTTGCCTAATGTTCGGCTGTGTCTGGACGGCACTACCGGCTGTTCGACAGATTGTTTTTTACTGGCCTAGACCTAGCTTGCATAATTAAGGCCATTTGGCCGTGCCTGCCTACACAGGCTCTTCGTGACCTTTCAGACACTTGGAGTTCATCTTACGGAGTGCCATGTGGAAATATTAACCATAACCAATATGAAATTGTAGACCTCAGGCTTGGGTCAGATAACTGCAGTAACACTGTCTAGTGCAGAAATGACCCAAATGACTAAAGGAGACTATAATGGTTTGGATACATCATGAGACAACATGCTTCATTGGTAAAGATTATAACACTTCATAAGGTAGTAGGCAAAGAAGAAGACTCCACCTTGAGGAGGGCTCTTAATATCAAGGTCTCTTGGAAGTCTCTCGTACATAAGATGAAGCAGACATGATATCACATAACAAAAATCATCCTTCCATATGCCATCATAATTGACCCCAGATAATTGTATCATTCAGACTTTATATAAGGACAGGGTAAACTGTGCTTATACTCTGTTATTTAAACATAGGAAATAAGACAGTTTCACAGTAGGCATTGCTTTGGTATATGAAGGGCAGTGCCACATTATTTTAAAAAATCTCATCAGTGCACCTGAACTTGCCAAATTTCATATTGCACAATAATGATTTACGTTTCTCTGGGAAGGGTTTTGGAAGTCTAAAAGAAATAATTGAGCTCATTATGTGTGCAGTATTATCAAAATGGATAAGGTTTTCTAGGCTTGAGAAATGTCATCCTATAAAAACATATTGTTAACAGAGATACACTGTCCTCCATTCCTCTTTCAAGAATATTCCATTTTCTGCCAGAGTGCAGCCCATTCACTTTCAGATGGCTAGTATGAACACTGAGCTAATGCTCAATACATTAAGCAAATGCTGTCTAATTTTCTTGGCTGTCAGTTCCTCAACTTTCTTCCTTCAAGAATCTACTACACACTGCATATATGATCCAGCCACTCCCTTTATGATTGTCAGTACTCTTTCTCCTGAACCTTGAAAACTGAGACTTCTGGTCCATGGCGGACATGAGCGGTAGCTTGGAGTGAAGCTCTCCAACTCCGAACTGCCACCAGCTGGATTCCAGGCGGCTTTACCAAGATCAAAAGCAGCTAGACCACCACCCCCATAAAGGGGGTGTGGAAGAGACCCGTAGGGGATCCCAGGACTGACATCGAGCTCTTTCTGTGAGGAAAGATCAGAGGTGCCAGGGGATCGTAGGGCCACGACGGACCTA